>WNWU01000006.1:16670899-16703298 GCA_012654045.1 Ptyas mucosa
CTCTCTCTCTCTCTCTCTCTCTCTCTCTCTCTCTCTCTCTCTCTTTCTCTCTCTCTCTCTCTGTGTGTGTGTGTTGTATTTACAACAGTCTCATTATGCCTTTAGTCCCATGAAAATATTTTTTTTTCAGCATCAACACACAGGGGTCTAGTAAAGATGATCTTAAAAACTTCTAGTGATAGAATAACAGAGTTGGAATGGACCTTGGAGGTCTTCTAGTCCAACCCCCTGCTCAGGCAGGAAACCCTATACCATTTCCGATAAATTATTGTCCAATCTCTTCTTAAAAACTTCCAGTGTTGGAGCATTCCCAACTTCTGGAGGCAAGTTGTTCCACTGATTAATTGTTCTAACTGTCAGGAAATTTCTCCTTAGTTCTAGGTTGTTTCTCTCCTTCATTAGTTTCCATCCATTGCTTCTGTTTCTGCCTTCAGGTGCTTTGGAGAATAGCTTGACTCCTTCTTCTTTGTGGCAACCCCTGTGTTCTGCTTTTGAAGCAGAACCATTGAAGCTTCCAAAGGCAGCTTGTAGCTGCTTTAATGCTTTGAAAAGAGGCACTTCACTTCTGCCAATGCACTTTACAAAGCACCCTTTGGAAATATCTTATGCTGATACTCTATGTACAATGCTTATTATGTATAATCTTTAGGATTTTATGTATAATCTTTACAACTGATTATACTGAAAGAACATGTATGATTTCCCTGATGACTTACGTTATTAGATATGTTACTAAAATAAAATATTTTAGAGGTGGCCTCCTTTTTTCTTCAGTCATTTCCAAAGAGATCTTTTCTTTATTGCATTATTTCAGAGTAGTTGCAGCCACTGACTGGCTTGTTTGGTGAGATGACTAAATTGTCGTTTTTAATTAGCTTTTTGCTGTTTTTGTAAAGACTAATTACTGTACTTTTTTATCAAGATTACTTGATTGCCAATGACAAGAATACCATGGTTACATATCTTTTGAATTCCCCAACTACACAGTTTGTGATTTTGAGTTCCCTCTAGATTTTTTTTTTGCAGTAAATCCTGTAGAATAAGGAATAGATAAGAAAAATACATATTGACAAATCATATCTAGAAAGTGACATAAATTTCAACATGCAATCATGTACCCTAAATA
Source organism: Ptyas mucosa (assembly GCA_012654045.1). Taxonomy (NCBI): domain Eukaryota; kingdom Metazoa; phylum Chordata; class Lepidosauria; order Squamata; family Colubridae; genus Ptyas; species Ptyas mucosa. The sequence goes on from WNWU01000006.1 coordinate 16,672,026, forward strand.
CTTTTTGGATATGAAAAATATCCAGATGCAGCTCTTAAATATTACAATAAACAAAGTTGTTTGTTTTTGCAATATATAGATAGATTTTACATTATAGATATAGATATATGTAAGATATAGATATATGTTATAGATCTATAATATATATTATATAATACACACACACATATACACACACACACACATATATATGCCAAATATGTGTGTGTGTGTATTAGAAGAGATAAGAAGGAACTGTTACTTAATGTGATTTGTGTTTTTTTGGGGGGGTATGTGCTGCCTTTTAATTTACATAATTTAAATTTACACAATTTACATAAATTAAATTAATTTACATAAAATAATTTCAATTGCAAATTAGTTGCAGTTAAACTTTCAGTTTTATGGTCATTTATACACGCTCAAAAAAGTTAAGCAGGGTCAAAAGTGCTTAGTAAAAGAAGAAAAAAATCAGGAATAACCTGGAAAATAAAAGTAATAATTTAAAAGTCCAAAGAAGATCTCTCAAAGATGTGATTACTCTTATTCTGTGTACTCTGCTGTTTCTTGATGGATAAAATCCTCTTCCTCCTCCTCCTCCTCCTCCTCCTCATCATCATCATCACCACCACAACAACAGTAACAACAATCACTATCCTAGAAAAATGTAATATTAATTTTCTTCCTTATTGGACAATTGGAAACCTATCCCTCTTTACCTGCAATGTGTTTGATGCACATTAAAAAGAATCAGAGATTCAATAAAGTCTTGTATTCTGTCACATGAGACATTTGGGACAACCATGACCTGGATGACTGAGAATCTCCATAGACATTTATCACTGAGATCTTCATATATCAGGAGATGGAAGAAAGAACAAGAAGGGTCTGCTATTCTGGACCTAACTTTCACCAAGAGGGAGGAACTGAGTGAAAAGGTGAAGAGGAGTGGCATTCTGAGAAAATGCTTTCAAATCCCAAAGGAGAAAAGTATCCAAGAAGCATGGGAAATTCTACAAATTGAGATAATGAAGAATCGCATGAAATAATTGTTTCCCGCTATTCTGCCCTGGTCAGATCCCAGTTGGAACATTGTGTTTAGTTTTGGAAATGCACCATAAATCAAGAAACATAATGACAGATTGGAAGAAATTCAGATGAAGAAAAGAAATGTAAAAGGTCTGGAAAATAAGAATGGCTAAATGATCTGCATTTGTTTAGCCTACAAAAAAGAAAGACTGGGAGAAGATATCATAGCTGACTTAATAAATTTCTGAAGGACTGTCAAAGAAGAAGGAGGAGGAGGAGGAGGAGGAGGAGGAGGAGGAGGGGGAGGAACGGGCATATTCTTTATTTCTCCAGAGGGCAGAACCAGAACTAATGGGTTAAAATGATAAGGAAGGAGGCTCAGAATAGACATCAGGAAGAATCTCCTGTATGAGTTGTCAGTCAGTGGAATTGCCTACCACATAAAGTGGTGAGTTCCCCTTTTTTCAAACAAGCTGAATAATGTTCCATTGAAGACTACCCAGAACTGCTATTGGTATGAAATGTAGCAGCCCAATTATCAGCAGATGAAAACTCACAACATACTGGTGTTAATGGGTGCTGAACTGGTTACCTGTAGGCTTCTGAGTACAATTCAAAGTGCTTGTTATCATCTAGAAAGTGTCCTACGATTTGGCAGTAGGTACTCTCAGGACCAACTATTTGAATAGAGCTAATCTACTCTGGCTGAATCTACTAACAATCCAGAATATGCATCTCAAATTAGGATGTTAAGTGTGCCCTCATAAAATTTTGAGGGAAGATGGAGAACAGGGACATTTCTTTTCCTCAATGTTCAACTACTAGGGATTGATTTTCCTTAGAGATTTGGGTGGGCCCCTCCCTGTTGATTTTCAGAGAAGTAATGACAACAGAACTGTTCTACATAGCCTTTCATCTTTAAATTCTGGTTGTATTCTGGACACCTGGGATGGTTGTTTATTGTGTGCTTGTTTTATTTTATAGTATGGGTTTCAGAGATTTTCTGGTTGTGTGTACTGTACCTGCAGTCTCAAATAAATGTATAAGAAAATACAAAGAACAATTCATAAAATGTAAAATCTGTAATTTGAGCTTGATTCCGGATGATTTTAGAACCCATCACTATATAGGTGGTTTCCCATTGCCCTTTTCCAGTATTTACTTACTTTTATTACTTACTTATTTTTACTTACTTATTTTTACTTACTTGTTTAGGCTACCACCTATCCATGGTGGTCTTTCATGCTTAGCTTCCATGCTGCAGTAAGGCCAGGAATAGGCTGCCAGCATCTAAGATAAAACATTTTATTAGTTACTTAAAAGGGAATGTGAACAAGTAAGACCAATCTGCATACTGAGAAAAGTTAATATGTTTTCATTTCTATTAACAATGTGATTGATATGGGACATAAAACAGAAAACAGCTATTGTAAACATGAATGGTAACCTTTACGTCCATAAGTAATACTCCAACATGAATCTATTTCATTTGTTTTGTTTTTTGTTAAGTATGCTTATGAGCAGACACATTCAATATGTTCATCACTGACTGTTCATCATCATACATGGGGTTTAGGGAAATGTTCTTAGCTCTGTTCACTCTCATAATAAATAACAGAAAACCCAGGCTGGTCTTATTATGAATTAGCATTTGAACATGAGTCCTGCAGTTTCGTATGATGTTGCAATGGAGATGTGGCTATTTTATATCTTTTAGCAAAATGTATTCAATTGTACAGGTATATTCTGATGAAATTGTTGTCCAAAGTTTCCCATATCATTCTTCTTTATGAGCAAAGATTTATTACATAGTATATAGCAGTAGCTTGGAAATGCATAAGAAGTATATGACAAAGAGAGACTTTTACTAACTTTTTCCATTGGCTTTGGGAGGATCAAACTTTTCAAGATTTAAAACCATAATATTGGTCCTGTTGTGAACTTCTGTATTCTACCAGAGAGATGGTGATGGAAAAATAAATTGTGATTGCATTTTTGACATGTTTAATGCATACAGTTTAAACACAGGAAATCTTCACTATACCCTGTTCTGTAAGCAACACATAAATACATGTCAGAAGTATGCTAAGCCTGAGTTCTCTCAGGAGTTCATCCTGAAAGAGGAAAATTCAAAATGATTTACTGTCTGCATCTGCAATCTTCGCAGCTTTGCTGGTTTCTGCTATTTGCAGAGGCAGGGAGAAAAGTCTGGAGCATCAACAGCCTTTTAACAATCTCACAGCAGAAATGTCTGGCATGTTAATAAGATAATATTGGAAGGAAGGAAGGAAGGAAGGAAGGAAGGAAGGAAGGAAGGAAGGAAGGAAGGAAGGAAGGAAGGAAGGAAGGAAGGGACATATTCCTTTGCTTCATTCAGTGTTCTTCTACATTAAGGCTGCAAATTTTACACCATATTCCTCAACTCAGTTCTACTTGTTAAATTCTGCTCTACCTGATTCACCACAAGCTGTGAGATTGGATGATATTAAGGAAACAAATGAAGAGTTTTATAACTGATGATCCTCTCGAATCTTGTTTTCAAAGGTGTATATAGTAAGTAAGTAGGTAACCTGCTGGAAATGGTCTTATTTTAGCCTTCCCTGTTCACTTATCTACCAAATGTGTTATGCCTCTCAGCTCCAGAATTGCAGCTAATTTGAAGAGCAGCCAGTGTCTGTTGCCTATTGGTTTGACCCAGGGGTGAAATCCAGCAGGTTCTGGCAGGTTCTGGCGAACCGGTAGTGGAAATTTTGAGTGGTTCGGAGAACCAACAAATGCCACCTCTGGCTGGCCCCAGAGTGGGAATAGAGATTTTGCAGTATCCTTCCTCTGCCATGCCCACCAAGCCATGCCCACCAAGCCACACCACGCCCACCAAGCCATGCCCACAGTTAAAAAATTTGGATTTCACCATTGGTTTGACCCCTCCTTTTGGTTCACTCCCCAGAGTTGAGCCAGCTGTAGGACCAAGCAACCAATATCTGTTGATCCTCTTCATTGTTCCTTGCTTAGAAAGAGCAATAGATATTCTGTTTTATCAAGGAAGAAGACAAGGACCTCTGACTTTAGCGATGGAATTCTAGCTCAACCAGTGATTTTGGTGGCAGTTAAAGGAGCTATCCCTGAAAAACCTGTGACTGTGAGAAAATTCTGGAAACCATAATCATCCCTGAGGAATCACTGTGGATCATTTTATCATATTGTTTCAATAAATTACCTAGCATCGTGTTGTGAGGGAAAGTTTGAACAGAAATAAAGTCTTGAGCAATTCCACTATCTCTCCCCCCCGCCAATACACGTAGAGTACAAATAAATTATTCTGCATTAGTTCATGATAACATATGCCCATGCAGAACTCAAAATTAGAGGAAATATGAAGTGTTCTATTAATTTCATGAATGTTGATTGTTAAAATGGTGAACTAATTGATGATATCTGTGTGTAGTAGGCTTCCTCAATATGTGTTAGATTACATTAACTAACCTTATGTCCTGAATATCAGACATTAAGCATTTTGTAAGAGTAATTGTTAAGTTGTGTATAATTGGCTGATATATATTATCAGTAAAATCCAAAAGTAACAAGAGTTATACAGAATATGCAATAAAAATTATTCGAGTAACAGATAGGTGTTGAAGAATGTAAGTGTTGCTTTCATGCAAATCCTTTCCTTTTTCAGTGTATTGTGAAACCACATACTGAGGGGAGCAAATATTTTTTTTTAGAAGGGAAGTGTTATTGTAAACATCAGTTCCTTTAATTAAAAGTTTAATCTGCAGTTTCTATTCTCTAGTTTGAGAGAAGTTGTTATTATTATTATTATCATTATCATTATTATTATTATTATTATTATTATTATTATTATTATTATTTTATATTTATATACCGCTCTACTCCCGGGGGACTCAGGGCGGTGTACAGACAAATGATAAAATACATATAATACAAATATTTTAAAGAATTGATTAAAATACAATTAAATAATTTGGTCTTAAACCTAAAATTAAAACTCTAAATTTATGAGATTAAGATTTAAGAATATAAGAGCAATTTTAGAAGAGGTTAGTCCAGGCCAGCCTGCTGGAATAGAAACGTCTTGAGGGCACGGCGGAAAGCGCGGAGATCCGGGATTGTCCGTATCTCCGGGGGGAGCTTGTTCCACATGGTGGGTTATAGATAAATATAAGTTATAGATAAATACATATTTTCTTTTAAAAAAAAAAGTAGAAGTGGTAATTGGTATGCACTTGTTTGTAAGTATCGTAAGACGTATTTTCCCCCACAACAAAAGCAGGTTGGGTTGAAAGAGAACAGCTGGCCCAGAGTCACCCAGCAAGTTTCTATGGCTGAGTCTCCCTTCTCCTATTCCAGCTTCCTAACCCTTAAACTACACCGACTATTTCCAAATTCTTCTAGCCTTCTTCACACCTCTAAAAGTCATGTGTGATTTTGTTCTATTCATTCTTATTTAGTAAAAGTAAGGATATGTTATACTTATTTCCTCTTTGCCATAGAGATTTACAACATTAGTAATAATATATCAAATTTTAAGTTTTTTTTCCCTTGCTGGTTGACTGGGCAATGTTCAAATGAAATGTAAATCTCCAGCAGTGGAAATTACTTATCAGGCCAGTAAAGGCTGTTTTATGTTATTGGCCTGATGTCCAACAGAAATGGATCTAGACCAGTGATGGCTAACCTTTTTGCTGTCGTGTGCCAAAAGCGTGGGGAGCGTGGGGGGGGGGTTGCGCGCATGTGTGCCCACACCCATAATTCAATGCGCCCTGCCCCCGTGCTTGCGCACACGACCCCTCCACGCTCCCCCCCCACATTTGGCATATGATGGCACAGTAGGCCTGTTTTTCACCCTCTCCAGGCTCCAGAGACTTTCTTGGAGCCTGGGGAGGATGAAAACGGTCTTCCCCAGGCCCCTGGAGGCCAGAAACAGCCTATTTCCTGACTTGCGGTGGACCCAGAAGGCCTGAAAATCAGCTGGCCAGCGCGTGCATGAATGCCGGAGCTGAGCTAGGGCAACACTAAGGTGCCCACTGATATGGCTCCGCGTGCCACCTGTGGCACACGTGCCATAGGTTCGCCATCACGGATCTAGACGATTGATTTTTTCCAACCATATGTGTACTTTTTCTAGCCAATGTGTACTTTTTCTAGCATCTTTCTAAGAAAATGGTGGTAGTTATCGAAGCCTTCAGAAGTCTGGGAGGGCTTCATTATTGTACCTGGAAAATTCTCCATAATTTAAGGAATTCCTTGGGCTGCCCATCTTAATTGATTCCTTGTTATAGTAGGTAAGGGCAGCAATTTAAATCTCAACAAGAAATCAACCTGGGCCTAGACATCTCTCTTTTCCTCATAGATCCTTCAGGAAGAAAACTTCCTGTTTCGTGAGAACCATTAAAAGTTAACTCCAGGGTACAAAATGGGTGAACAGGATATCTAGGAAAAGTAGTCTAGCAGTAAAATAATAAAATATTCTTCTTCTTTTTTTTTTTTTTACATTACATTAGGCCTACTAGAATCAAGAATTCTGTATATGAGGTCTTGGGTTTGTTTTTTATTTTTAATCTATCCAATTACTTCCCAACTCCAATGTGCGCTCAAAGCTATTTTGGAATGCTTATTTTAAAAGGCACTGAAGGAAAAGGATGGGTCAGCAAGGTGAATCAGAGAAAGGTGATAATAAACAGGAAGACATTAAGCATATTTTTCTCTTACTGGCTTTTCTAATTCCATTTGTTGCTCTGGAAGTGCCTTTCTTAAAAGTAGGTGTTAAGTGTTGCATACATCTGTGTAATGTGCCTCCTTTGACTTGAAACAACTACTCTCAGTGTGTCTTTTCATAAAGCTCAAAACAGCCAAACAACATGGCTAAACCAGTTACGTTGAGGTAACCGGAATATAAATTAGAAAATTCCACCAAATCTCACCGGTTGTTCTGAAAGCTATACAGGAAAGGAAGTCACTTCTGCCCCTTTTACTAGCATTCCAAAATGTTCTTACCAAAGGAAACAGTGCATAAACTATACTTGAGTTTTAATTAAAAGGAAAACTGATAAATTGCTAAGATTCTGGTGTTCTCAAGATGGCTATCTGTTATAAAAACTCATTTTTGTGTCTAATGTGCTATCTCTAGCATATGAAATGGTTTCTGGATTAATTTTTATCATAAATGGAAATTATGCCATAAAATACTTGTATATCATTAAACAGCTTCTACCTCCCCCACCCCCACCCCATGCCTGTCTCAAATTCTTCCCAAGCCAAGGCAATTCGATTAACAAATACCGTTGCATTGGGCACTTTGTGGACATTTAGAGACACTGGTGCTCAATATGGAAAATGTAACAAAAATTAACCAGAAGGAAATTAGTTGTGAATGTTTTAAGAAACAAAGGTTAATAGAAAATAATTACCAGCCCTGGAAAGTTTAACCTGTGGGATTAAATAACAAGAATATGAGTGGTCACTCGATACCTGGAGGAATGAGATACTAAAATAACTGGCGTTCACATCATTTACAAAAAGATTAGCTCTAGTGACCTGCTGGCATACCTGTGCAGAGAAGCTCATCGATGATACCAAACACCTTGTTAACCTAGTAAACATTTGGTCATGGGAGAATCTGAGCTAAAAGGGATAATTTTTCAATGATTGTAAAAATAAATTAGGGAACAGTGAAAGCTATTACTCTGGAGGTTGTTGGACCACGGGGAATAATAAAAATCAGGTTACCCTAATTTCCCTTGAACAATGAAATATATACAGGCCATTATTGCCATTATTAGCCAAGCATCCAATGTGTAAGTCTGAACTACAACCTCAGGGAAGAATGGATTCTCAAGTATGTGTTCTCTTGAGGAAATCAGTAAATGATGCTCTCTCTTTTTTGGTAATATGTAGCTGAGTTAAACTTGGTCTGAAAAGCTCATCCATTTGTACAATAAGGACACTTGTTCAGAGAAACATCAAGTAGGATAACTGCATAATGTCTATATAAAATTAGATAAATTCAAAGGAAATTGGGTGGAAAAGGCAGAGGAGTTGGGGGAAATATGCTGACTCTGTAAACTGCTTAGAGAGGGCTGTAAAGTACTGTGAAGTGGTATATACAGTAAGTCTAAGTGCTATTGCTATTATCTCATCAGTGGATACCTAAAAAAAGATTCTGAAACTCCTAATAAACCTATGTTACAACCAGTGGTGGGTTGCTCCCGGTTTTGTCCGGTTCTATAGAACCTGTAGTAAAACCGGCAGAAGGCTCCACCTATCTGCCACAATGTCATCATGGGTCATCTGTGCATATGCAGAAGAGCGCGCGCTCCCGCTGCGAACCGGTAGTAAAGGTAAGTAGAACCCATCCCTGGTTACAACCACTAATAATGATGCTGAAACAAGCTGACATTGATCTCTATTCTTATTTTATTAAAATATGTATGTTTGTTTTACTTCTCAAATTTCTTCATTGTCTCTCTCACCTAAGTGTCTCTGGGCAGTTTACAAACAACATCATAAAATAATATTAAAAATGTGATTAAAGCATATTTAAGAAAATTAAACTTTGCAAGTTAAAAAACTAAAATCAAAGTTAACAAATTAACAAGATGAAGCGTAAGCAGAATTGTGACCAAAAGTGTGACCAATGCTGTTTCCATCCCATCTCTGGGACTGAAATCTGACTGGAAAGGGTCCAAATAATCCATTTCAGCATTCACTTGAGGTTGATATTCTTGAAGAAATTAATTAGGATTGGATGAGGTTGGTATTTGAATGGAAGATCACTAGGAAACACCTATTGTTAAGTCAAGGAATACTTCATTTTTTGTTTCTCCTAAGATTTATTCATTTATTAAATTTATATGCTGCCCATCTTACCAATAAGGCAACCTTGGGTTATAAATGGTAAAAAACATCTGTGAAGAAGACGGGTGATTTTTTGACAAATAAGCAAATGAATGAATGAATAAATACATGTAAAAACAATTAAAACTAAGAAGAATTGCATAAAATCAAGGCCCCAAATCACTAGGCAAAACCAGAGTTGAAGGCTATCCTGAAGGCCAGAAGGATGAGAGCAGATCTCATCTTTTGTGGTAGAATGTTCCACAGGGTAGGGCCCACAGTGAAAAAGTATCTTCTCCTTGATCTGCCAGCAGAAATTCCTTAACAGACAGGGGCTACAGCAAGTGGGAAGGGTTAATCCCATTGAGTGAGATGGTTCCTCAAATATCCTGGACCCATGCCATGAAGGAGTTTAAAGGTAATGACCAACACCTTGAATTGGACCCAGAAGCAAGCCAGTGACCAATGCAGTTTGTGCAAAAGTAGTATGATATGGGTCAACCCAGAACTGTCCGTGCCCCTGCATTCTCTACCAGTTAATTTCAGGTAGTTAAGATTGACACATTCCAATGGCACAAACACCTGGAGTATCTTTTCCTTTTAAGTCCACTGCCCTCCTGAAGATAAAACTTCCTTCAAATTGAGCTAGACTCTCAAAGACTTCATAGTCACATCCATATATTTTTTGATAATAATATAATGGTAGTTCGCCATTGCCTTATTCCAGTATGGATAGATGGATGGATGAATAGACAGATAGGCAGATATCCCTAGTCTAGCCTACACCTCAGGGATATCCTAGTAGTCCTTGTTCCATCCAAATACTAACCAGGTGTGAACCTTCTCACCTTAGGTTGGACTAGGTGCTCTATCTGATTGGCCATTCCCTTCCCAGCCTCATAATAATTTCTGATGCTTTGGGCTTCAGTGTTTATCTTGCCACTTGATCTTGGTGTATATTGTGTGTGTGTGTGTGTGTGTGTGTGTGTGTATGTGTGTGACTTATATTAAAGTTTTGTTTCTTTCTCTTCCTGAAGACTTAGGAGTTTTTCTCTTACTTAAAGACTTGCAGCTGAGGCAGCAGGATCTGAGGCTCATCTGAAGTTAGTGTTTCCTTATGTATGATAGTAATAAAGAAGACTGTTCTGAAATTGCTATGGTCTCTTGGGTGTTTCCTGGAAAGCATGATGTAGGGGTGAACTGCAAACACAGCAAGGATTTTCCTTTCCTTCTTGCAAACCTTTTGTATTAACAATTGGAAGCGATACCGATACAATGAAGCATGAGCTTATTTTGTTTCTTGGGCTTTCTATTCAATACAATTCTCAATCCGGTATCTATTTCTGAACCACACCCCAAAACCCAAAGTTGGACCATCTTCAATTCCAACTTTTTTTTTTTTTAGGAAAAACCTTAACCCTAAACCAAACTTCTGTTTTGCAACCACTATGTGTTTACATAAATATACAACAACCAGATTCAAGTTTGCTTATTATTATTGTGTAATAACGCATTTGTTTTAAGGCCCTTCTTTTCCGATTATTGCATATCTACTAGGGATATTCAAAAAGTTGTACTAATTCAGTCACTGTCTTTGAAGCTTTATAGCCTTAGGCTGTGTAGATGATCAGAATATGCATGTGCTAAGTTCAATAAATGCTTGCATGGATGCACTATGAACTACCAGTTTCTTGGCTGGATTGTATGCTTTTTCACAGGTGACTATGTTTTTATATTGATCCTCATTAGGTGAATTAAGTGAATCTCTTGACATTTCAGTTAAGGCATCACAATCAAAATAAAGACATGGACATACTATTTCCTAGGCAATAGTGCAGAAATATTTGCCACTAGGTCTTCTCTTAAGCCGTTTGACATCTCAATCTATCCTGCAGTCTAGGGATTCCACTGAGGTTTCTCATTCAGGAACTAATCTGACCAAACTGTTGCTTAACTTTTACTAACTCAATCATTTTCTTTGTTAGAGCAACATTCAGGAAAATGATGTTTATTGCAATTTCGTCACAGAAAAATCTGCAGAGTCTCCTGGCAGCTAACAATAAAACATCTTAAAACTATCCAACATTAAAATATCCATGGTAGGAAATAATAATTTGAAGCAATAAAAAGTGTCATCCTGAATCTACCCCAAAAGTTCTCTGGAAAAACTCTGTTTAACTAGTTTCCACATTTGAAATGAGTTAATCTAACTTCCAAAAAGAGGCTGTCCCATAGAATATTGTAACAACTGAAAAACAGCACCTTTAGCCTGGGGAAAGTGGGCAACCATAAGCATTTCCTACCAGTAAGCATATATTCAGTGGTTCAAGATCCCAAGTCATAGAGAGCTCTGTAGGTTAAACCAATATCTTAAGTGTAGTTCTTGAAAATCAGTGAGGGATTGTAATACCATACTAACATGTCCTACAACTACACACTTGTAATCAAACTGGTTCTTGCATTCCTTATAAGTTGCAGTTGTTACAAGTGGTTTTCAAGGAAGGGTTATGCAGAGTGTATTGCAGTAGTCCAGGCAGTTAGGGATAAGGACACAAGTTACCACTGCAATATCTTCCCATTCTAATTAGGACTGCAGTTGATGTACCAGCTGAAGTTAATCAAAGGTTTTACTATTTCTGAAGCAGGTTTTCTCCACAAGGAATTAACATCAGAGGCATCAGAGATCTTCTCTGCTAAACAGCATTTCCATCTTGCTAGGATTCAGTGTCAGCCTATTTGATCTCATCTGATCCTTAACAATTTCCAGATACTGGGTCAAGTCTTCACTGGCATCTCCTGAGTGGTCAGAGGTGGTATCATCAATATAATCCAGCATTACTTGCCCTGAAGTGATGAATGAATCACCCACAGTAAAATCACATAGATGTCCAATAGTACTGGAGCGAAGAAAACATCCTATGGAATCCCAGAAGGAAATAGCCACAGTTTGCAGATAATCTTTCCAAAGCTTCCTTCAAGATTGCCAGCATCAACCATACAACAAGGACTTGACCAGTTCTTGCCAATAATACTTTTGCCAGCCTTGAAGGAGCCATGAAGGCGTGCATCTAGCATACATATGACACAGGTCATGCTAGGATGTACAGAATCCTACCCTATCAATTAAATTGGAATCCAAAGATGGTATGATAGGATGTTGTCCTAGGATTTGCACCTTGCTCATGAAAAATCAGTTATTTGGCAAATCTGAACAACTTTACTGGCAAAATGCTAGGCAAAAAGTTTTCAGTGGCCTGCTGGAAAATAATTTAATGTGTAGCAGACTCCAAAGTGTCAGCACACAATTCAGAGATATTGGACAATCTGTAAGATTTGCATTTTGATTTTTAAAAATCAGATTTTTTCCCCAAGAACATGCATGTGAGTGACAGCATATGATTCAGGATCCAGAGCAGAGATGATTAGATAGATAGATAGATAGATAGATAGATAGATAGATAGATAGATAGATAGATGAGGGAGAGAGTCAGACAGACAGACATATAGATATACACCTCTTTGTAATGTGCAAACTTGATGAAAAACGTCTGTATTCATAGAATAGCTCCAATAAGTATACAAACTACGTCACCAATTTTGGCAGATCTGTAACCAATTTTAAATAGGAAACATGTAATCAATTATCACGTTATAGAAGAATGAAATGTGTCTGAATTAGGGCTACCAGACTTAGGCCACAAAAATGTATCTGGAAGCAATAAATGACAGTTTTCTGTATCATTTTGCTACCTTCTGGTGGTCATCTAGATTTCCGTTGCCAGATCTGGTTGTCTCAATCAAGTGATGTACACATACATTTTCTAGGTTCAGTACTAAGAGGTTGGTTTATGTACATGCATTTTCTGTAGAAGTTTCCATTTGATCAAGCTTCTACCTTTTTATCACTATGTAGAAGTGCGCTGTGGAAACCTCAGAGGGATAGCAAAATAGGCAACTTAAATGCAAGCTCTTATTATGTTCTCAGTTTAGTTTTCAAGTGCACAGGTTGAATGAACATTTCAAGTTGTCGTAGCCTTTCATTAAGTCTGTTCTTGGGTGAATAGGCTTGCCTGCACTATAGGTAAATATGGCAGATTACATAAATCAGCCTTTCTTTTCCCCTCAGGTGCATTAGAATTACGACTGTCTCAATGACCACATTAGCTGAGAAATTATGACAACCTTTCTGGAGGTCCCCAGGTTTTGGAAAGCTTTCATAAATCATGAGTTAATCCATGTAAGAATGTCCATGTGCAAGGAACTGGTTTTTGAATTGAAATCTTAAGTTTTACTTTACATTTCCTTCAGACTATAAGTCCACCTATCAACATTAGGAGTTCTTGTATAGCTAGAAGGTGATATACAGCCTAGGACTTTTATGCTACTCCTAAACTAGAAACTTATGTCTCAAGTATGGAAATGCTCTTTTTCTTGGTGAAAAAATAAGATTTCATTATTTTCTCCTCTTGAAGAAGCTGAAGTTTCCTTTGATTAATCTAAAGCCCAATAAAAATGTAAATATTTATTTTGAAAAGACCATGCTGCTTAATCAAATGTTTTTCTTTACCTTCAACAATGGCAGATTTACTGAGATGACTTTAGAATTCTGTTCTTCCTTCCATTTACTATGAATCCGAAAATTGCAAAAAGATGATAGGTGGTAATAAAAAGGCGAGTTAGTTCATTTCTAATAGCAAATAACATTTCAGTGTTTACACAGAAGTTGTACAGACTAGTCTTTGAGTTAATATGCTGATACAGTGGGCTACTAAAGAGATAGTTTGGTCTAGTGGTCTAGAGCCTTGGTGGTACAGCGGACTAAAGTACTGTTAAGTAGCACTTAGCTGCCAGCTGCCTGCAATTACTGCGAGTTCAAATCTCACCAGGCTCGAGGTTGACTCAGCCTTCCATCCTTCCAAGGTAGGTAAAACGAGGACCCGGATTGTGGGGGCAATCAGCTGACTTTGTATAAAAAAGAACACCGCTTGGGAGGGCCAAAAGCCCTACTAAGCAGGTATATACAAAAGTATGAAGGCTATTGCTTCACACATTGTAAGCCGCCCTAAGTCTCCAGAGAAGGGCAGCATATAAATCGAACCAATAAATAAATAAAAGGCATCAGGCTACAAACAGGGAGACCATGCGGTCTAGTCCTGCCTTAGACACATAGTCACCTGGGTGAACTTGAGCCAGTCACTCTATCAGCTCTAGGAAGGAAGCCAATTGTGAAAAACATTGTCAAAAAAACCCTGCAGGAGCTAATTCAGGCAGTCACCAGTAGTCAAAACTTACTTGAGGCACCCACACCCACACAAAACATAAGCTAATAAGATCTGAGTATCCTCCACGTGAGACCTGACTGAGCCTTATCCTTCCCTTCCCCCTGGGAGTCTGGAGGTTGAGTCATGGCAACTGGACTTCCTTCCTTGTGGGTTTGAAATGTTTTGCTGCTTATCCAAGTAACTGTTTTCAGTCCGAGAAAATTGGTTATCCCTAACTAACTTGCTCAGAGCGAAGAAACTACTTGAATAAACAGTGAAACATTTCAGACAAGAAAAGAAGTTCAGTTGCCATGACTCAACTTCCAGACCACTGTACCTGGATGCCTGAGAATCGACATACTGTACTTCCCCTTGGTATATGCTGATTTGGCACAGTTGTGTCTTTACTTGTCTCAGGCTAGAATCATGAATAGACATATCTGAACTGGACCAAAAAGAGTCCTGTTGGGTCAAATGTGTTTGAGCAGAAGAGCACCATCTATATTAAAGAAAGACAAAGCATCCTTCACTTTAGAATGGCTAAAATACTGCCTGAGGATTTGGAGGTTGTGGCCTATAAACATAGAAGGTCTACAGTGCTACACAATTTGATGAAAACTTAGACCACACATTTCTTTTTTTTTTTTAAATTGATTTATATGCCGCCCTTCTCCGGAGACTCAGGGCGGGTTACAATACGTTAAGCAATAGCCTTTTGTATATTTATACAGAGTCAGCTTATTGCCCCCACAATCTGGGTCCTCATTTTACCTACCTTAGAAAGGATGGAAGGTTGAGTCAACCTTGAGCCTGGTGAGATTTGAACCTGGAGTAATTGCAGGCATCTTGATGTTAATAACAGTGCTTAGTCTACTGCGCCACCAGGGCATCAACATTTCTGGTTTGTGCAGTAAAGGGAATTATCCTTAAATCAGCGCTAAATGAAATGGTTTCCCTTCCTGCAAAATTCAGCCTGCGCTTTCTGAAAGAAAACTGGAAGGGTGGGATTTTGAAAATATCAGATGTTAGGTAAAAGTTGTCCCAGGAATTGTGCTTTTGATTTATTCTGGCCCAGCAAAGGCAGCCATTTTTTCTTAATTTGATTGATTGATATTTTTTTTTTGCAGTAGCAGCATCTGCATATGTACCAAACAATTAAGAAAGAAAGAAAAAGAAAGCATAATGATCCTGTTAAATCCTCCTCCCAAATTAATCAGTGTCTCTTTGCAATCATTCTTATCCCAGTAGCAATAGCAATAGCACTTAGACTCATATACCGCTTCACAGTACTTTATAACCCTCTCTAAGCAGTTTACAGAGTCAGCATATTGTCCCCCCACCAACAATCTGGGTCCTCAGATTGTAGCTCTCCCAAATAAGAGCAAGATCAAATAGGAAGCTTACACTAGAAAATCTCAGGTTCAGCATTACTAGAAACATACAAACCCTTTTTTCTTTTTACAGGGATGTCAGGAAAGTAGGTTTTGGAAGTCGGGCAAGGGTTGCTACAAATAAACTGTAGTTAGGGAATAACTTAATGCATCTGTCTCTCTCTCTTGTCTGGTTGTTTTTAAGGAGCCCACTCCCATCATCAGTCACTCAGAATGAATTCATCTGCATCCTAGTGATGTAGATTTTCAGAAGGTGAAGGGAGAGAATTTGTTGGGAATGTTCTAGGCATGGGAATCACAACAATCTGTGATCACTGGAGTAGATTTTGGCTCATCTTAAAACATGCAAGTACGGATGGACCTCTCAGATGCTAGCACATCAGTCCTACAATTATGCTACTTATTGGAGGTCACTTAATGCTTGTGAAAAAGTCTGTGGATTCCTACCAGGCTTTAAAAAGTCCTTCTCCTCTCCTGCTTCACTATTCTTCAGTAACCTCCACAACAGTCCCATTTATTGTAACCTTTCATTTTCAATCATTTAACAGTTCAGAGATGGCAAAGTTTTCTCCCCGTCCATAGCACAAAGAATAGCTCTAGGTTCTTTCCACTCCTATTGGAAAATCAGGGCTGTTTGTTTTGAATTATATTAGCTGATGACTTATGAATGGATTTCACAATCTGGAAAAGAAACTTTTACAGTTTGCAAACAAGGGAAGAAAAGGGCGGGGGGGGGGGGGAGGCATTGGCAAATAGAAAAAGTGTGTACAAGTCGTGTGGTCTTCCAAGGGAGAGGGGGAAAACGTAGCCAGGTGCCAGCCAAGTCATCTGTCTGAAATTTCAAGTCATTTATTGCAAGCTCAAATGGCAGCTTTACTCTTCCGAGGAAGGGAATAATGGTCCCATCTGGAGAATAATTAGAAACATCAGGTTGGAAAGGTCACTGAGGTAGGAGCTGGAAGTGTAAGATGGGTTCAGGACCACATCAGCCAACCCAACACAATGCAGAAGATTATGTTCTGCAGGTGAAGACCCAGAAGAGGAAAGGAAATTATTTAACAAATGCCGAACAAGTCCAACAAGCCTCCTGATATTAGGAAAGACAGACAAAGCTTAAATGATACTCAGTCTAGGAAACAACAGGTTTCTTAATTTCATATTAGGTATTCAGTTACTTTTGTATCTTTGACCTTCTGTTCTTAAGACAACAACATAATATATATAATATGCAGGCAGCCCAAGTTCAAATCCGAGTAAGGGTATGGCTAGCTGATGAGAGCTAAATAGCTTGAAATAGCTCTATTCTAGTCTCTCTTTATTTCTTTATCAGCAAATATATATTTGGTATAAAATGGTTTGTCATGAATGCAACTGCTTGAGGGCTCCTGGATTGGAGCTGAAAGGCGAAAGGGAAGCAGTATGCTCCCTCCCATATTGGGATAGACCAGGTGCTTCGACAGAAAAACGTGTGTGTGTGTGTGTGTGTGTCTAGAAATACCGGTAGATATGGTAGTTGTAATGAATCAGACTTACATATACAATATATCTATACCATTTATAGCATCTATCTCTAGCTCTGTCTACATCTACAGAACATCTAGATCTATATAATTTGTTCAATTTATATGGCTGCCCCACTCAAAATGCAGCTCTGGTGACCCACATCTTGTTAAAAGCAATAGGCAAAAAAGTAAAAACATTTTTTTAAAAATCACATCCATTGTCACTCCAGATAGATAGATAGATAGATGATAGATGATAAATAGATAGATATGATAAGATGAGATAATGATAAATAGATAGATAAGATAAGATAAGATAAGATAAGATAAGATAAGATAAGAGTATACATACCCATCCACCCTCACATACACACACACCGACACAGACACACAGAGAGACTAAAATTAAAGGAAGAAAAAGAAAAACATTTGTGATATATATAAGGGGGGGGGAGCATTTTCTTGTGCAGTTTAAAAAAAGACATACATGATATCAGTTCTATTAAGAGTTAAATAATTTTCCATTGGTTTTGCACCATATGTATAAATGAAAGAGGAGAAAATCTGGTAGGGCTGTTTTGTTTCGTTTTGTTTAGCAAAGTTGATTGATTTTGTGTCATTAGGTAAGTGTAAACTCTTAGCAACCATACTGATGGATTTTCTCCAAGAGGATCTATTCTTAACCTGGTCCTTCAGGTCTTTCAGTGTTGCTACACATTGAGACTAAAAGACTGAAGCAAATGGATGTTTAATGTGATGCAACAGGATGAGATTTCATTTAGATGTGGAAAAATCTAGGTGTGGTCTCTATGACACCATTGAACAGGAAGCCAAAATCTGTATTGATTCATTATGGTATTTGAAATGACAAAACTTGAGGAAAAAAGTATTTCATCCTCCCACATTGCATGCCATTATTAATGAAAACCTCAATGGGAACTACTGAGATTGAGAATTGCAATAAATACTGGTAGTTTCCATGTTACAAGAAGCTAATGGGAAAAATAGCCCAAGATATCTGGAAATTCCTAAAAAAAGGGAGGGGGACAGGGAGGAAGAGAGAGAGAGAGAGAGAGAAGGATGGATGGATGGATGGATGGATGGATGGATAGATAGATAGATAGATAGATAGATAGATAGATAGATAGATTCTAAAAAGAGAATTGACAACCATCCTAACAAGGGAAAAATACAACATTCAGAAGTCTAATTCTATTACATTCATTTTTATTGTATTAAATGTATGAGCCAGTATGGTTGAACAAAAAACTTTGGGAACACCTAAGAATAAAAAAGGGCACACAACTGGAATGGAAAGATGGACTGGTCAACTATGAGCAATATGTATCAGTATTCTAGATTTGTAGAAATGATGTCAGGAAGGCTACAACTCAGATGCAAATAAGTGTTCAAAATAAAATGAAGAAAATGGTTTCAGTCAGCTGCTAAATGGAATTCACAAAATATAATCCATAGTTAGGCAAAACAAAGATAAAATCCTCAGTTCCTATTCTGGTTCCATCTACATGGTGTAATATTCTAAATCCCACAACAATTTTCAGAAAAGATCCTTGGGGGAAGCCATGTGACTGAATATACCATATATAAAATTGAGGTGCCCTCTAGATTCATTGAGTGTGAGAAGAATGTTTCAGATAAATGAGTCCCACTTGCTACAATCTGAAGGTTGGGTTTAATTCTTGTGTGAAGAACTACAAGAGAGCCAGGTGACAGAATACCAAAACCAAGCAAAACTACACAACTGGGACACAGAAGTTAAATAACAGATTCTCAGTCATGCAGGTCATGGTTGCCCCAAAGATGAAGAAGATGAATTCAAAGATGAATTCAAAGATGAATTCAAAGATGAATTCAAAGATGAATTCAAAGATGAATTCAAAGATGAATTCTGAAGAAGCTTCTTGGGTGAGAAATAAAACATCTTCAAAGAAAAACAAAGTCCAGATGCCTTTTGGAAAAGCACCTTTGAGCAGTTAAACTTCTTACTCAGCTTGAAACAGGAACACAGCTCAGAATGTGACTCAGCTTCCATAAAACAAACTCATCTCTTGTTCAGTAGGTGAACATTCAGGGAGGGAAAAAAATCATCCCGGAAAAGATGAAGCAAGACCCATGGTATCCCATCTAATAGATGCTGGCTAACATTTCAGCCAAATTCTGAGCTCACTTTAGCCATTATGAATCCAGCCAAACACACTCGTAAAGCTGTGCAACTGTCATCAGCAAAAACCTGTTCTCTTATATACTATTTTTAATAGTCTAGAAAGCCTTCCTATCATGCCCATTTGTGTGTGTGTGTGTGTGCGTGTGTGTGTGTATGGGGGATGTGAAGTCAACATGAAATATGGGAGTCTCTCATTTTTTCCAGCTGCACGTATGCCAGATAGTGCAATGATCATGGCAAGTTCCCAGCTTTACAAAGTATGATGGAAGTGTTCATTCGAGAATGCCATCTCATTCCTGGGACATTCCTTATAACATAATAAAATGTTTTAATTCCTCTGGCCTCTTTGAAAGCTAGGAACAGGAAGACTGAGAAGCTTAAATCTCCATTTTAGGGCATTTAGCTGGGCCTGTAAAGTATTAGAGTCTTTATCACATAGGATACACCCAAGCCCACATAAATACATACTGCATGCGTGGGTCTAAATACTTCTATTTTTAAAAGAAATTTTCTACTTTTAAGGCTGATGAGAAAGTGCAAACGGGCTAAGGCTTACCTTCATCTGAATGTTTCCAAGCATTTTTTTCTAGCTTCAAGTGAAGTGTCTGAAACAAGTCTTGCAGACCATTGGTAGGTCACAATAATTAAAATACCTTCAACTTAGAAGCTGAGAAAGCGGATGAACAAATCATGTTATCTTCCCATTCAGGATAAAACACCAAGAAGAGGCTCCAAAATTGGATTTTTCATGGGAAGACTCTTTTCTTGGAAATCAAACCCTCCTTTCACATTGCACCCAAGAGTGGGTTAAAGTTTGCTGGTCTTGATGCTGATCGGCTGATGTTACAACCCAATCTTGTCTCTCTAAAGCTGTTTTATTCAAGTTAACCTGTGGACTACTTTTTCACATAAAGGTGAAAAGAACTTAAAAACAGCTCAGACATAACAGTAGCTTGCTATTTTGGCAATGTACAGGTTTGTGAGTAAGCCCTGATAGAGGACCAATTTGTTGGGGGAGAGGGGCAAGAACCATTCCACTCCATGGGACAGCTTCATTCCTATGGTGAACATCCATGGCTATAAATCCACATCTATCTTTGAAGAAGCTTCCCTTGGTAGAAACCAGCAGGTACCTAGTTTCCCACTAGTGAACCTTCTTTAAGTATCCATCTGGACTTTCAAGCTTATCTAACCCTGGCATTTTCCTATATACAGGAAATCTTTCCAGAAGGAATCCTGGAGTGTTAGGAAAGTTTTTGATAACTCAACCAAAGACTATTTTATACTTATTTTGCCATAAGGTCCAGGTTCCCAGTGATGCTGACTGCATTTATGTTCAGAGTATCTAACTATATGTAAGTGTAGAACAGCTATAGAGCCAGCATTTGTAAGATGTATCTCGCCTTGTTCTCAATTTGGAGCAGAGCATGGGTTTCTGCAATAAGTCTAACTGTGTGCCAAAAACTAGGACCAGCTGAAGTATATGTCCTGTAGGAAGTCACTTGTGTAGTAAATGCAGAATTTTCCCCAGTAGCAGCAGCAGCAGTTATTCTTATGGTCTTTATCTAGAGATTTTTTTGAAGAACAAGGTCTGTTTTGCCGAATTATTTCTACCAGGTTATTTCTACTGTTGCAAAATTACACACAGTATAATATTCCATGGACTTAGAATGTGATGAAATTAAGCTGCCTTTGTTTCACCTTGAAGCAAAATGGGCAGCAAACAAAGTCAATAAATAAATACAATTGTTTTAAAAACTTGCACCTTTTCCCCATATTGAAAAGGGGGGAGAAAAAAAACCAGAATTGGGAGTTTTTCCTTTCTAATGGTCTGTTGTGGCACCCCATGCCACCAAAACAAACAAACAAACAAAAAATAAGGTGGACAGAAAGGAGAAATACTCTAAACCAGAGTTCTCCAACCTTTCTAGGTTGGCAGCCCAGAGCCGGGGGGAGAGGCGAAAGAAGGGATAATTTTGTGAGAAGGGCAAGCTATCATGTACACGCATGCATGCATGCATTTGTGATGTTTGTGATTGCTCACATGCCTGGGGCCATGGGTGCCTGTGAGACTTGTGCACGTGGGGCTGGATTGCCTGGGACACTCATGGTGACACTCGTGTGAGTGGGCCATGCACACAGATGGATGCACGCACATCAGCCGGCCACTCATGTGGCCCAGTGGTGATTAGGCCAAGCCTGGTAGTGGGCTGTAGCCCACAGGTTGGGGACCCTTGCTCTAAACCAAGAGCTCAGCAAAGATCTCCTTGGCAGAAAAAGACCCTTTAAAGCTATTTTCAGATATTAAAAAATGGACAAGATATTTCCTGTAGAACATTCTGTTTGCAATGCCTCACAGAGGAGTGTTGTCTCTGTTTCAATCTTCTTGTTTCACTGAACTGGTAGAGATTTAAAATATGATTATTTACTGTAAAAGTGTTCTGTATTCCTTCTCTTGGGAACAATTCTCCTCTAATAAAGTACAAATTTTTGATGCAAGGTTCTGTTCTGGGCTGAAAGTAGTTTTGTTAGACTCTCCAAAGCCTCAAACCACAGAACCATGAAAACTTTGTCCTGCTGGACCAGGTCAAAGCTTAATTTAGTATTTCATTTCTCACAATGAACAAACAATTTAAAAGGATTAAAAAGTGGAATACAAGACACAAAGGGGATTTGAAAACATCACAGAAGCTAAAGTTTTTCAATAATTCATTAATTGATTATAAGTGACCGAGTATATTATATTGTTAAAAAAAACTCAAACTCTAAAGTGAAGATAACTATTGGTTACTTGAAAGTTGCTTGTGATGAATAAGATTTGTTTTTAGGTAATGAGATAAGAATGTTATACTAGGGCCACAAAAGTTTGTTTCATTATTTTATTTATTTATTTGTTTATTTGGTTTATATGCCGCCCTATCTCACAATGGACTCAGGGCGACTCACAACAATAAAACAAAGCCACAATATAAAATGAAGTCTAAAAATTTAAAATTTAAAATTAACCCTTAAAACCCCATTATCAGTCCAGGTCAAGGGATTTAAAAAGCCAAGTTTTTAATTCACAGCAGAAGGTGCGAAGGTCAGGCGCTAATCAGAGTTCCAAGGGAAGTTGATTCCAGAGGGTGGGCGCACCCACCCACCGAGAAGGCTCTACCCCTGGAGGTCGCCAGCTGCCACTGTCTAGCTGACGGCACCCTGAGTAGGCCCTCTCTATGGGTGCGAACCAGGCGATGGGATATCATTGCTGGCTGTAAGTGGTCCGCCAAATATCCTGGTCCTAAGCCATATAGGGCTTTATAGGTCATCACCAGCACCTTGAATCTCACCCGGAGGGCAACTGGTAACCAATGCAAATTGCGCAGGAGAGGTGTAACATAGGAGTATCAGGATTCTCCCATCACAACCCGCACAGCTGAAGCCTCCGAGTGGTCCTCAAGGGCAGCCCCATGTAGAGAGTGTTGCACTAGTCAATCCGCGAGGTGACCAGCGCATGAGTAACTGTGCGTAGGGCATCTCGGTCCAAGTAGGGACGCAACTGGCGCACCAAATGTATCTGGGCGAATGCCCCCCTGGTCATGGTTGTTATCTGGTCTTCTAAGCTGAACCGTGAATCCAGAAGGACGCCCAAGTTGCGCACCCTGTCTAAGGGGGCAAAACTTCACCCCCTATAGTCAGCGATGGCACCTCTCCACTGAACCGAGATGCCGGTACCCATTATACTTGGCTGGTAAAAATAAACCAACTAGAAATAGTCCTTGACTTACAATAGTTCTTTTAGTGACCATTTGAAGTTAAAACTTACACTTACAACAGTGGTGGGATTCAAATAATTTAACAACTGGTTCTCTGCCTTAATGATTTCTTCCAAAAACCAGTTCACCAAACTGCTCAGAAAGTTAACAACCGGTTCTCCCAAAGTGGCGCAAACTGGCTGAATCCCACCACTGACTTACAACCATTATAGCATCCCCATGGTCACGTGATCAAAATTCAGATGCTTGGCAACTGACTCATATTTATGACGATTGCGGTATCGTGGGTCATGCGATCACCTTGTGCGACCTTCTGACAAACAAAGTCAATGGGGAAGCCGGATTCACTTAACAACCGTGTTACTCACTTAACAACTGCAGAGATTCGTTTAACAACTGCAATCACTCTGTTACTGTGTGACAAAAATTAAGGTATAGAAGTCAAGCTACAAAACCATTCCCGCAAGGAAAAAAAAAACCCTTCAGAAGCCCATTACAGAAATTAAAAGAAAAACGCTACAATAATTCCAATAAAGAATTAATATTATAAATGTTTTCAGGTTCCATAGAAGACATTCAGATTCATTCCAGCAGGTTAGTTATGAAAGGAACAGAAATCCTATTGTTTAAAATTTGGATTATTTGGAGAATAAACCAGAAAATAATTGCTCACAATTAAGAAATGGGTCAATTTGATTTATTTCCTTTGAAATAGACCTATTTCTCAATCAACATGCTATTGCAGTGGTTCATTCCAAATTTTTGCAACTGCTCTTTGTCATATCCTTGATTGTTCTCTTTTTTTAAAGTTGAACCGTTTGGTATGGGGTATATTTTATGTTCCACACACCTGTACTGGCTTTCAGAGGAATTTCACACAGATTTTTTCCTCTTTCGCTGTTGCAAGCTAGTTTTATAGAACCTGCACATCATCTTAGGGTTAGAGTTAGCTTAGGCTGGACCTAAAATAATTTCCGCATTAGTTTCTAGGCTCTCATCGGTGCTCAAATCAATTAATGGTACAGTTCTATTTTATAATTCTTGCAGCCACTGAGGTGTAATTTTGAATGACAGTTTAAATGGATTGGCACAATATAAATATATGTATACACTCCACACATGCTTGTTTCCTTCAAACAAGCCTTGAAATATTACACCCCAACTTCTGATAGAAAAGCCAAGAATCAAACCACGTTTAACAGTTTATTTTTCAAACAGCAACTTCTTTTCCTTGCATGCATATGCATTTTTCATCTAGATGACTGTTGGATTTTCTATGTTTTATTACTTTCCTTCTTTCTTTTGCTTGCAAACACTGTCTCTAAATACAAAAGCTTCTGCAAAGCATTGATTGGCTTTCCAGCGCTCTCAAGGGAAGACTGAAGTTGTAACATTTAACTGAAACAAAAATATTTTTTTAAAGAGAGAGAGAGAGAGAAGAGCAGCTTCAGGGTTGCTTAATGCTCTGTTTTGACTGAAGGGAGAGCAAAGAAAAGTTCACCCACCTGCATACAAAGCTGAAATGGTTGTTAAGCAACATTAGACACGTCTTCTGGGGCTATTTTGTTTATTCATTAGAGTTCGAGACTGCCCAACTCCCAAAACACACTGGATAGCTCACGATACTTTAAAGAATATTTTTTTTAAAAAAAGAACAAGATTGCTCAGACAAAAGTGCAGATAGTCTTCCACTTACGACAGTTCATTTAGTGATTGTTTGAAGTTACAACAGCGTTGAAAAAAGTTACTTGTGACCTTTTTTCATACTTACGACCATTGTCGTCACATGATCAAAAGTCAGAGGCTTGGCAACTGATGCAGGATGGTTGCAGTGTCCTGGAGATCATGTGATCGCCTTTTGCAACTCTTCGACAAGCAAATTCAACGGGGAAGCCCGATTCACTGAACAGCCATGTTACCGACTTATCAACTTCAATGTTTCACTTAACAGCGGTGGCAAGAAAGGTTGTAGAATGGGGCAAAATTCACTTAACAAATGTCTCACTGAGCAACAGAAATTTGGGGCTCAATTGTGGTCATACGTCGAGCACATAAATAATATTCAAGAAGAAAAACACCAATGGCTCTACAAATACTCTACCTCTATCCTGGGATGAAAGATAAGTCTTAAGAAACACCTTTCTTCTCAGGCTAGAGGTAGGGTATAGTCTCTGGTGATTACAATTTTTGGCAACTTTTCAAAGTCTTTAAGAGACTTCTTAAAACATTTGTAAGGCAGGAGCATTGCATATTTCTGGGGATGAAAAAAACAGGTGCTGCAATAAAGAAAGCACACTTCTTCAGTCCTGCAGGATGACAACAATTGACTGAAGGGACTTTCACCTCTTCTGTCCATCAGGATCAGACAGACCGAAGCAATTGGAAACAGACATCTCTCAAATAACCAGTTCACCTATAATGCTACCAATGTCTTTATAGAACCTTGACAGTGGTGGGATTAATTTTTTTTACTACTGGTTCCATGGTGTGGCTTGGTGGGCATGGCATGGCTTGGTGGGCGTGGCTTGATAGCAAAGTTTTAGCAAAGATAGTCAATACCCCCTTTGCCTAATAATTGCCTTAAATATCCTAAGAGTGTTACGATATTTCAACATTAGGCTTTGGAATGCTTGCCTATCTATCCATCACCCTTCATAGAAATATTCCAGTGAATTTCTCTGTGGATGCAATATAACTTCTGTTTGATAACTCCTGGCTGCCACAAAGAAGGGGGTGTGAGTCAACCTATTCATCAAAGTACATGAAGGCAGGACAGAAACCAATAGATGGAAGCTAATCAAGGAGAGAAGCAACCTGGAATTAAGGGAAAACTTCCTAACAGTGAGAACAATTAATCAGTGGGACAATTTGCCTCCAGAAGTTGTCACTGGAGGTTTTTTAGGAGAGATTGAACAGCCATTTGTCTGAAACATGATAGGGTTTCTTGCCTGAGCAGGAGGATGGACTAGAAGACCCTCAAGGTCCCTTCCAACCAGGGGTGAAATGCTCCTGGTTCGGACCGGATCACCCAATCCAGTAGCGATGGCAGTGGGTGGTTTGGAGAACTGGTAGCAAAAATCCCTGCCCCCCCACCCCGCATGCCCAGCTGAGCCGCGCAATCATCAGAGGATTTTTTTTAACTTTTAACTTTTAAAAGCATTTTTTCCTGCAACCTCTTTTAAAGGTTTTTAAAATGCTTTTAAAAGTTAAAAAAAAAAGCCTCTGATGATTGCGCGGCTCAGCTGGGATCATCAGAGGCTTTTAAAAGCATTTTTTTCTGCAACCTCTTAAGGTTGTAGAAAAAATGCTTTTAAAAGTAAAAAAAAAAAATGGCCACGCCCACCCAGTCACATTACCCCCACCAAACCTCGCCCACAGAACCAGTAGTAACAAATTTTACATTTCACCACTGCTTCCAACTCTCTTATTCTGGCTGATGTTTTCATCAAATGTCATTGTGTAGCGTTATAAAAAGGCTACACATGCATATATAGTACATACTATAGGTTAAATACACATTCACATCATACAATTGAGTATATGCCTTACCAAGATTATCCACTGACAACCATAGGAACATAATCCACTTGGACTGCCTTCTTTTCTCCTGAATATTAACTTATCAATATTAAAATAAAAAACTTGGTCAATCAACCTTCTACTATTCCTTTGGAAAGTGAAAAGACCCAAGGTGAGAGTAGAATCAACATTTAGTAGTGCAGGATAATAATTAACTCCAGAAATATGGTAAACAAGCAAAAGCCTTCACAAAAAGTTCGCTGCCAGCTTTTTCTCTCTGTGTTATGATAAAGTCAATCGCATCAAACAAAATCAGATGGGTTCTCTTAGCCTTGAAATTAAGACGTAATGTACAAATCACAGTGATATATACATAATGTTGCATGCATCATGTATCATTGCCCCCATATATTTGTGTTATTTTGTGTTTTGGGGTCGGTGGCAAGCATGCAATTGGAATCATTTGCATAATGATGTCGTCATGCATGTGTCATGTGGAAATAACATGGTGGGAAGCTTCAGCCTACTTGACAAAAAAACACAGAAAGAATACGATTATTTTGAGTGCTTTTTGCCTTGTGGGAGGCTCATCCAGGAAGCACAGAGGAAAAAGCTTTCATTCTTCAGAAAGTCCAAAGGGATGACTTTTGACTCTTATGTAATTGCCCAATTTCTTCAAAAGTTCATGCAAAACTAATAATTGAATGAGCATAGTCATCAGAGCCTGATCTGACATTTGACATTGTATCAAAGCAAGAAAAGACTCTGCGTGAGGAAATATTTCCCAACATAGTTCTCCAGATATGTTCCTAACTTCTTTACGATATAACTGAACTTTTAGTTGGGTCTCCTTGAAACCATTCGGTCTATATTTATTATAGTTTCCTTGTAATCTCAAAGTCTACTAAGAACGATGTTCTACATTTAGAGATAGTTTTGGATTCCATGGATGCTAGAGTTTGGTGCTATTTTTAAACACTTTTTCTCCCAGTAGTTCTGGACCCACTCGTTCTTTGAGAGAACTTTGAGCCACTGAGTTGAAAATAGTTTGCCCATTATACTTTGAAGACATCAGAAATATTCCTAAGCAGTGTAACTGGAACTTTCATCTTCCAATCAAAGTCTGGGTTCCTACTCTCACATGTTGGGTTCTTTCAGAAAGGAGTGCTCCAATCTCCTAGTCTCCATTATTGTATCTGGACATTTTGCCAGGTTTTCAGTCTGGCTGAACTGGATGCATTGCCTTGTACCAGTGTATACAGATAATCCTCAATTTACAACCATTCATTTTGTGACAGTTCAAAGTTACAACGGCATTGAAAAACATGATTTATGACCATTTTTCAGACTTACGACCATTGCAGCATCCACATAGTCAAAAATTTGAATACTGATGACTGGCATGAATTTATGAAGTTGCAGTATCCTAGTGTGATGGGAACACCTTTAACAAGCAAAGTCAACGGGGAAGCCAGATTCACTTAACAACTGTAACTAAGTTAACAACAGCCGTGATTCATTTAATAACCATGGCTAGAAAGGTCGTAAAATGGGGCAAAAGTCCCTTAACAACTGACTTGATTAGGAATAGACATTTTGAGCTCAATTGTGGACATAAGTTGAGGACTACCTGTATGTTCTTATGGTGATGGTTAGTAGTATTCATGAATTATATGCTCTTTTTAATGCTCTCTTTTGATCCACAAGCTTAGTGTCTTAGCCACTGAACCACCATGTCCCTTGTTGAACTTGTTGTTGAACTCGGCAGTTCAGCGGTTCAAATCCCTAGTGCTGCATAAAGGGGTGAGCTCCCATTACTTGTCCCAGCTTCTGCCAAACTAGCAGTTCGAAAGCACATAAAAAAAGGAAATAGAAAAATAGGGACCACCTTGGTGGGAAGGTAACAGCATTCTGTGCACCTTTGGCATTTAGTCATGCTGACCACATGACCATAGAGACATCTTCAGACAGCGCTGGCTCTTCGGCTTACAAATGGAGATGAACCAGGAACAACTAGTACGTATGTGCGAGGGGAACCTTTACCTTTACCTTTAATGCTCTCTATAGGGAATCCCAGATTATTTTTTATTTATTTTCATCCATCCTACCTTAAGAAATTTCCTGTCCAATTTCATACCTTTATGTTGACCATCCATCTCTCTTTGCAACTGCAGAATTGCATTAATTTCTTTGCCTTTTAGCTTCATTGTTTTAAAAATGTTTTTTACCTGTATCTCACTGCTGGTGCTATGGTCATAACAATGATTTGATTTGTTCTGAAAGACAGTAGTGTCTCCCAATTAGATTAAATTCCTCTAACACAGTCTAGAAAGACTTGAAGTAGTGTAATGCTGGCTTTAGGGTATGTGCTATCATCTTTGACTTATGTTGTGCTGCCAACTCCAAATTATTGTCAAAACAGTGACAATATAGATATAAAGTCACAGTAGATGACAGCATTTGTTCACTCTTTATTGGGCTCAGATGTATTTGAGGGCTGGTTTGTTCTTAAATGAAAAACAATGATAAAAAAAAATCTGACAATTCTGTTAAGATATTCACCATATTCTAAAACTTATTCAAGAGTGTCTTATTTTTGTATTGTTTTGCTCTGGCAACTGTCATTCCGTAGCAGAAGGTGAACTTCATAACTTTTGCATTTTCTTTGAGTGTATTCACCTCCCTTTACTGAGAAAGAAGCCGTCCTAGAAAATTATTGCGTCTATCTTTCTGTCTGTGTGCATATGTATGTGCAGGTGTACACACAAACATGTGTGTTTGCACACATGCATAAATGTACATACACAGTGACCTATAATCACTTGTATTTAGAGTAAACAGAACTTTATTCTACTGTAAAGTTAGAGTAAGGTAAATCCTCTTTTGGGAGAAAAATAACAACTCATTAATTATAAACATACCGTATATACTCGTGTATAAGCCGACCCGCATATAAGCCGACCCCCCCAATTTTACCCCCCAAAACTGGGAAAACTTGTTGACTCGCGTATAAGCCGGGGGTGGAAAATGCAGCGGCTACTGGTAAATTTCAAAATAAAAAAAGACTGGTCAAAAGTGCGAGGACCTGTCAGAAATCACTTTTTTCAGCCCTCTGGGTAGTCCTTTTGTGCACATGGACTACTCAGAGGGCTGAAAAAGTAATTTTTGACTGGTCCTCGCACTTGTGACCAGTCCTCGAACTTACGACTGTCCTCACATTTTATGTTTTTGCCCTATCTTGTCACCATGGTGAAGAGAAGCAGTTGTGAAATGAGTGACATAGTTTTAAGAATGCTGCACAGGCATAAATGTGAGGATGGTCATAAGTGTGAGGACCAGTCAGAAGTTCAAGGACTGGTCACAAGTGTGAGGACCAGTCAAAAATAACTTTTTCAGCCCTCTGAGTAGTCCATGTGCACAAAAGGACTACTCAAAGGGCTGAAAAAAGTGATTTCTGACAGGTCCTCGCACTTTTGACCAGTCTTCGCACTTATGACTGGTCATCATTTATGCCCATTGTAGCATTCTTAAAAACGGTGTCACTCATTTCACAACTGCTTCTCTTCACCATGGTGACAAGATAGGGCCAAAACGTAAAATGTGAGGACAGTCGTAAGTTCAAGGACTGGTCACAAGTGCGAGGACCAGTCAAAAATAACTTTTTCAGCCCTCTGAGTAGTCCATGTGCATAAAAGGAGTCCATGTGCATAAAAGGAG
Organism: Ptyas mucosa; assembly: GCA_012654045.1. Classification (NCBI taxonomy): domain Eukaryota; kingdom Metazoa; phylum Chordata; class Lepidosauria; order Squamata; family Colubridae; genus Ptyas; species Ptyas mucosa. The sequence continues at coordinate 16,702,221 of WNWU01000006.1, forward strand.
AGGGAGGAAGAGAGGAAGAGAAGAAGAAAGGAAGAGGAAGAAGGGGGGGAAGAAGGGGGGGAAGAGAAAGTAAGAAGGAAAGAAAAGAGGTGGTAGGTTTGAGGAGAAAGATTGCTTTACAATAAAAAAGATGAAAGGGAAGAAAACCAACCCCAAACACATATAAAGATATTAAGATAAAGAATGAATTGTTAAACTTTAAAGAATAAAAGAGAACAAATATGAATAAATAGCAATAATTAGAAACACACATACAAACATACAATGTATTTTCTTTGAACAGAATATTTGGCCGGTTCACAAATTTAAACAGTGTTTAGTCAATTCACTTAAATTTACAATTTTTATATTTCCTTTTTGCCATATTTATTCCTCATCTATTTTTTTAAAAAAACAATATTACCCTTCATCCTCATCTCTAATCTTAATCAAATTCAATTTTTCACTTCTTTTCTATATTATACTCTTTCCCATTGTCATCTATTTTTATATCCATCCTCACATTGGTTAATTATGTAATATTACAGTTGTTTAATACAAATTCAACATTTTAATATAAATCAATTAGTTATATAACTATCTTTTTTGTATATTAATCAATATGAACATGAATATTCCAATTATTTCCATGCAATCCAATTTCTTACAAATCAATTAATTATATTTACCAATAATAATAAACCAAATAATTTCCCCCAATATTCTTCCAAACCACAACTTAACCATTTCTGCTTTCAACACAATATACAATTAATAATATCTCAATTATTACAATTTCCTATTTAAATAGAGCTTTTTTTTCTTTTGTGTTTTAAAATCTTGAACTCCCCTCTTTTGCCATTTGCCATAAATTTCCCATTGTTTGCACCAACCTTTTTGATGAGGAAATAGAAAAGAAATCTGCCTTGGCAAACAGCAAAGCCAACAAGCTGTTTTACTTTCGCTTTTGGTTTCAGCACAAGGAGAAAAAAAAGTGTGCTCTTTGCAGCAGACACCTTTTTGCAGCCGGCACCGATCTTCTCATTTGTTTTCTTTTAACCCTGATCAGCTGTAGGGGGGGGGGGGCTTTGAAGCCCCA
>WNWU01000006.1:16709337-16720391 GCA_012654045.1 Ptyas mucosa
GAAGAGAAGAGAAGAGAAGAGAAGAGAAGAGAAAAGAGAAGAGAAGAAAAAAGGTTTTCTTGGGCTTCTTCAAATTCAAGAATGACCTTGATTCCGAAGAATTATTCCTATATAAACTTCTACATCTAACAATGTTGTTATGATGGCCTCTGAGCTTGGTTGTTTTCCTGCAGACGTTTCACTACCCAACTTGGTAACATCATCAGTGCTAGAAGGGAGTAGAGCTTGCTCTCTATTTATTGTATATACCAGTGATGGCTAACCTTTTTGCCATCGCGTGCCAAAAGCGGGGAGAGCATGGTGGGGTCACACGCAGACATGCCCACATCCATAATTCTACATGCCCCACCTCCCCGTGCTCCCCCCACACTTTTGGCATGCAAGGGCCCGGTAGGCCTGTCTTTTGCTCTCCCCAGGCTCCAGAGCCTTTCTAGGAGCCCGGGGAGGGCAAAAACGGCCTCCCCCCACCAGAGGCTCTCCGGAGGCCAGAAACAGTGTGTTTCCTGACTTCTGGTGGGCCCAGAAGTTAGCTGGCTGGCGCACGCATGCGTGCCGGAGCTGAGCTTGCGTGCCCACCGATATGGCTCTGCGTGCCACCTGTGGCACCCGTGCCATAGGTTCGCCATCACGGGTATATACTATGACTTGCCCTGTTGCCATTAGTAGGGAAATTCTTTTCTCCTTATTAATACCTTGATTAGACTACTTTGGCAAAAAACAACAACAATAACAACAACTAGGCACAGAGAGAACCAAGGACTTCACAGTTCTACTCTAAGCTACATATATTCTGTTTGAATCTTGTTATGGCTATGGAATAAAGTTCCCCTCCCTTCTCCCTTTCTGCTTGATACTTACGTGGCTAATAATATTAACGACTTGCTTCAATAGCAAACATTAAAGGCTTCGTCTCTTTTTTTGTTGTTTTTAATTCGGAGAGACAAACATCAACATTAAACAAAACAAGCCACACATGTGTACAAACATTCTCTTACCGGTTAGCTGCATTTGTTTAGTTGTAAGAAGTAGCTGGTGTGTGGTGCACAGCAAATTATAAGCTTTTCTATAAGGCGAAATGCTAGACTTATAAGTGGAACTCATCTGCAAACTTTCTGGGTGATCTGAAGCAAGCTATTATCTTTCCAGGACTGACCCTTTCATTAAGTAAGAGTGAGTCGGCTGCTTCAGGCAAATGGTTAGTAATTTCATTTACTCTTGCTGTACAATGCAACCACAATGCCTACTTGCTGCTAGAGGGAGGCACATCGCATAAGAGCTTCTGCCTATGCTTTATGCACCTTGACTTCAAGAGAGTGCCTGGGGAAGGATCCTACCCAATTCCATTTTGAGCCAGTCCTCTGCTCTCTGTGGTGTTATTTCCCAGACAGTTTTGTCTTCTGTAGTCTGAGAAAAAAGAGAACAGAATCCAGATGACCTGTAACTAACATCCAATTGTTTCCTGAGTTACTTTTTGGGGTATTCTCTTTATATTTCTTTTGCGTAATAGCAATAGCTTTTAGAGTTAAATACTTTAAATGCGCTTCACAATGCTTTACAGCCCTCTCTAAGCAGTTTACAGAGTCAGCATATAGCCCCACAAAAAAATCTGGATCTTCATTTTAACAACCTCAGAAGGAAGGAAGGCTTAGTCAACCTTGAGCTGGTCAGGATCGAACTCCTGACTGTGCGCAGAGTTCGTTTTAAATACTGCATTCTAATTACTGTGCTACCACGGCTTTTATAAGCCCATAAATGCCCATTTACGTATGATTTATTTTGGAGAAAAAAATGTTTTGGCTGCAGTGTCTACAGAGATTCTCAGTCATCTAGGTCATGGTTGTCCCAAAGGTGCTTTTTTCAAGAGGCAACTGGACTTTCTGGTTTTTCTTTGAAGACGTTTCGCTTCTCATCTAAGAAGCTTCTTCAGCTCTGAAGAAGCTTCTTGGATGAGAAGCGAAACGTCTTCAAAGGAAAGCCAGAAAGTCCTTTTGGCTTCAGTGTTGCTTTTGGGGAGCTGATACACATCTACACCATGGTGCATCAATTGTTGTTTTAAGGTTTTTTTTTTAAATGTTGGAATATTTTAGATATCTATAGGTATATATTTTTGTGTATATTCTGGGAACTTTGTCTATTCAAGGCTATGTTTCAAATATTTAAATGTATAATTACAGGCAGTCCTCGAGTTACAATCATTCATTAAGGAGCCATTCAAAATTACAATGGCACTGGAAAAAGTGACTTAGGACCATTTTTCACACTTACGACTGTGGCAGCATCCCCATGTTCACGTGATCAAAATTTGGACACATGGGAACTGGCATATATTTATGATGGTTGAAGTGTCCTGGAGTCATGTGATTTCCCCTTTTACGACCTTCTGACAGGCAAAAGGAGGAAAGGAGATGTACGGTGAAGATATATGAAATATAAGTAAATAAATAAATTTATTGTTTTTTCACACTTACCGGTAGGACTTCTTTCAGCATCCCTACAGTCATGTGATCAAAATTCGGATGCTTGACAAACTGATTCACATCTATGATGTTTGCAGTGTCCCAGAGTCACGTGATCCCCTTTTGCGACCTGCTGACAAGCAAAGTCAATGGGGAAGCCAGATTCACTTAACAGCCGTGTTACTAATTTAACAACTGCAGTGATTCGCTTAACACCTGTGTCAAGAAAGGTCGTAAAATGGGGCAAAGCTGACTTAACAACTGTCTTTCTCAGTGACAGGAATTTTGGACTCAGCTGTGATCACACATCAAGGACTAACAGTAAGTGTATTTCTATCCTGCCACAATAAAAATGATTATCGGTGACTCGAACACAATATAAAAGGACAATTTGGAACATACACGGTGACATGAAAAAAAAAACTGCACCAAAGTGCTGATAACCACAACAGAAGACAAAAACGGCAATAAAGAGAATAAAAATAAAGTTTAAAGGACGTCATAAAATCAGAGGAAGCCTCATTGAAACAACTACATCTTTGACCGTTTTTGAAAATCAGCGAAGAGAGAGCTAACTTCTTCACTGAGGGGCTGAACCACATGGTTTCTCCTGCAACAGATTAGCTTCCCCATCACTCTTCAACCCCTAAACATGCCATGTGGAATTTGTAGGAGGAGTGCATTATGAAGACAAACTTGTCCAGAGGCTGCATTTGCTAAATGGCAGGAGCATTACCATGTTTCCCCGAAAATAAGACTCTGTATTATATTTTTTTGAACCCTGAAATAAGCGCTTGGCCTTATCGCCATGCGCTCAAAAGCCCGATTGGGCTTATTATAGGGGATGTTTTATTTTGGGAAACTGTATTTCTTTGCACTACTACTCACATGTACATACACAAGTTGATTCACTCGTCTATATCATCAAAGTGGATATCACACATTGAATATAGGTGCATAAACCTCATATTCTTACTAAGAAGCAACGAAACACTGCTTGGCATCTCTAATTCTGGATAGAGTAACTATAAAGTCATTGGGCTATTTGAAAGTCATGAAAGGTTGTGAAATCTCAGCCCCAAATTCAGGTAATCCTTGACTTACAACGGTTCATTTAGTGACCATTCAGATTACAAAGGCATTAAAAAAAAGTGACTTATGACCATTTTTCATGATCTTTGCAGCATGCCCATGTTCACATGATCAAAATTCAGCCGCTTGGCAACTGACTCATTTTTATGACGGTTGCAGTGTCCTGGGGTCATGTGATCACCTTTTGTGACCTTCTGACAAGCAAAGTCCATGGGGAAGCCAGATTCACCTAACAACCATGACACTAACTTAACAACTGCAGTGATTCACTTAACAACTGTGGCAAGAAATGGGGGAAAATGGGGGGAAACTCACTTAACGACCATTTTAGCAAGAGAAATTTGCTAAGCTCAATTGTGGTCATAAGTTGAGGACTACCTGTACTCAGGTTTCACCACATTTTGTTAGTTTCAAAATTCTATGCGATCAACTCTCTCTCTCTCTCTCTGTGTGTGTGTGTGTGTAGAGTGTGGTGGGAGGGGGAAAGGAAAAAGAAGTCAGAAAAGTTTTGGTTTCCTAGAGATTCAAAGAAAAGAAAACAAGAGTTGCCCAACAAACCAGGATTACCTTCCTAATTTTCTTAAGAAATTGTGGCTTTTAATAACCATGGTTTAACCAAAAGAGGTTTGTTTCTGGGCCTACATCATTCAGAGCTATTTGCCAGCTGTCATCTTCAGTACATAACTTCTTTTCCAACTTTGGTAGATCTGCCTTGTATGACTTGTAATAGGGATTCAATAAAGTACCATTTTAAACCATTCCCGGTTCTAATTCTACCATTTCATTTTAATGACAGGCTTGCTCTCATTATCAGAAACATCTTTGGTTTTTGCCTCAGAAATGGGAAAGTTCACTGCATACACATTTCCTGGGAACAGCCTGGACTTGTAGAAGAGACTGAGATGCATTTTCCAAGCAATCTGTCTCCATTCCAGCAAGATTCCAGGCCTAGGAGTTAGTCACAGGCCACTCTTGTGTTCTAGCAGTATTAACTAGAGATAGAGCAAGAAGTGTGGGCTATGATAAGCCTATGAAATGTCACAAAAGTGAAAGTCGTTCATATTTCACGTTTAAAATCAAAACTAATGCTCAAACAAGGGAACCGTATGGATCAGTAAAGAAACGCAAGATATATTTGGTCCTTTTGAAAATTATGGAGGCCTAAGTAGATAACATGGGTGAAATTGTTTCCAGGCCTGGAAGAATATTTTGAAAGGATTTGGTGGCAGATATAGATATTCGCCCAACAAATTGTGTATTCAGCTTTGGATGTTCTTCAGGAGAACTATTCTCAGGAGTCTCTAAACAATGTTCAGTTAAAAACAGTAGCCATGTAGTCTATTCAGTCCAAATGGTAGGGTATGGGTTGTTGTTGAATTTAGTGCTTCACATTAGAGCATTTTAATTAAATTTGATTTGTATTGTCATCAAGTAAGCCCTCCCTAAGCTGCATGCAGCTTCTTCTGTACCCATAGCGTAATCATGAAGGTTTACCATATGCAGAGTTTCTGCTCTCATCTGTGAGAGACGTTTTATGACATAGGATGAAGCCCATTGATGCTAAATGCAAAAGATTCTGTCTGGAAAATATTAAGAAAGGGAGAACCCTCAGATAAATAATTTCGGAGTGAGGGGAGAGATATTGATACTTCTGGAAAAAAAGAAAGAAATTAAAGGCAATAAGAACAATTGCTTTCTTTTTATCGATTTTAATGTGATTCCCAGGGAAAAAATGGTTGGAGGTAGGTAACTAAATGGTTGAGTTTGTGGATACATTAAACTGTGGTTTACTGCTACATGAAGGTATTTTTGGAAAGCATTCTGGAGAATCACGCACTTTTCTAGCATGGCTGCAAGGATTATTAAATCTTCTATTTTCTCTCTTAATTACCTACAGTTTAGGAGAGAAGGGCAGCTTCAAAAGTTGTGTTTAATGGAACTACTCCAACTTCAAGCAACAATTATATTACCTCAGTCCTCTGGGCTTGGTTAACACAACAAGCTGAGCTATATTTGAAACAAAAATGAATACTTCAAATTTCTTGTAGGATCCTCACGGAGCACAGAAAGGTGAAAGAGAACCCTAAAAAAGCTAGTCTCATTTCTGGAACATGAAACACTTTCTGTATTCCCATGTCAGAATAAGCTATGGTTTGCTTAAACATGTTTTTTTTTAAAAATAAGCTATAATTGGGTGGAGCTCACATAAGAGATTAAGCAAACAACTGTCAAGAGCCAGAGAAATCAGGAGAGTCAGACAGTTCAAATGAGTACAAAGATTTATTGCAAGCTTAAGCTCTCTACAAGAATCTGACCAACTAGCAGTCAAGGGAAATGAGCAGGAGATAAGAGAGGCATTCAAGGTAGGCTGGATTTACAACACACAGGGACTCGTGATTTATGGCACATTTGACTCCTCCATCAGACTCAGCTTGGTCATTTCCTACAACAATAAGCAAAGCAAATTATATGTTAATATACTGTTTGAACCACGCCTATGTAAGAAATAATGGAAGAATCAGTGGTGAAATCTAAAAATTTTTCCTACCGGTTCTGTGGGCATGGCTTAGTGGGCATGGCTTGGTGGGGGGGGGTGTTCATGTGACTGGGTGGGCGTGGCTATGTAGTCATGTGACTGGGAGATCAAAAGACAGAAACTCACTTTAACAATGTCCTGCTGGAGCAGAGGGTTGGACTAGATGACCTCCAGGTCCTTTCCAGCCCTGGATTGATTGCTGTGTTTTTTCAAGGTATCCTCTGAAGCTGCGTCTAGTGCCAGGTTTCTGGTCCTTCCTTCCTCTTCTTTTCCCCCTCCCTCCCTCTCTTTCTTTCTTTCGCTTCCTTCCTTCCTTCCTTCCTTCCTTCCTTCCTTCCTTCCTTCCTTTCTTTCTTTCCACCCCACTCCCTATTTTTGGCCTAGCAGGCTTCAGGGAAGCCTCCTGGGAGCAAAAATGGACTTCCCCCAATAGGTAGTAAAAAATGCTTTAAAAAGTAAAAAAAAAAGTTCCGAGGATTGTGTGGCACAGCTGATTGTCACAGCTGATTGTCGGAACCCTTTTTTACTTTTTTAAAGCATTTTTTTTACTACCTATTGCCTGAATGGGTAGTAAAAAAAATGCTTTAAAAAAGTAAAAACAAAAAAAAAAGTTCAGATGATCAGCTGTGCCACGCCATTGTCGGAATTTTTTTTTTTTTTTACTTTTTAAAGCATTTTTACTACCGGTACGGCAAACCAGTCACACTTGTTACTACCGGTTTGGACGAATCAGCCCGAACCGGTAGCATTTCACCCCTGGGAAGAACTAAACTCAAAACAGGATAAATAGGAGGCAGGAGCAAGGAAGAACTCTATAATGAAGAACAATAAAATATATTGGAACATATATAGAGTCCAAAAAGAAAATACAACTCTAAAAGTCTCAATTGGCATTAGAAGTATATAAAAGACATGCTTGAGTAGAAGTATTCAACGGCTTAAATGGATGAGTGGGCTGAATCCAGAATCAGAAGATTCCTAAGCAAGAAGGCCTCTACCTGATGTTCATTTGTTTCAGCTTGGCCAGCCACATACAAATCTAGTAACTCCTGTCAAAATCTGAGCCAGCCCAGTCAAACATCAACTTCATGTAACAGATTTCTCCCGTAAAATTGATGTAGGGACTACATCAAACCTGACATAGCCAACATTGGATTAAGATGACTGATGATCAGTACTGTAGTGGAGCCAAAACTCACAGGGACGAAGCACTGGGACTTGTTTATTATCAGTAATGTTGGCATCTGTTGCCTCTGAATTTAGTTGCAATCTTCACATGGCAGGGAATGCACTACAATATATTGTAGCTGGGAGGAAAAGAGGTGGAATTTTCCCAGCCGCAATATACTGTGATTCACTAGCCCTCTGATATGTGAGGCCCATCCTATAGTTAGGGTGTTGGATCAAGACTGGAGAAACTCATGTTGAAGCCCACATTCAGCCGTGAAAGCTGTTTGCATATCTTTGGACCAGTCACTAGTGGGAATATTGTCTTGAGGTTTATTTTATAGATTAAACTGGAACAAAATATTTGGGGAAGACTTTGATCTAGGCGAGTTCAGTTTGCCTTAGAAAACATCTGTTCTTGGTGGAAAGGAATTCCTGGGCAGTACGGGAAGGAAAAGTGGCTGTAGGAATTTCCAAAACTATCCTTTCCCAGTTCTCCAGGGGGAAAAAAAGCATCTCTGATAATTGAATTGGTTCTGGATCCACAACCTATTTTGTACGTCAGCTCCTGTAAGCAAAGTGACAGATACAGATTCTTTGCAGATGCAGTAAAATACACAGAAGGAATGGGTGTGTTGCAATTGCAAAGTTCACCCTGTGTTAAGGCATAAAAATGCTACATGTATACAACAGTACTTGCAGGGGACATCCTCTTTTCCATGGTAACTCACAATTAATTGAGTATTTGGTTGGGGGTCACACAACACCCTGAGCCAATCGCTTTTAACCTAGCATCTTGTGGGAACTCAACTATTGTTTTAGGAGTCCTGGAGCCTAAAAATGTATGAAGGTTCCAAAGGCAAGTGTTTTAGGAGCGGGAGAATGTTGCCATCCTGAAATGCAAGATGTGGAAAGATGGGAATTCTTAAGATAACTCTTGGAAAAGGTAGAAGTGAGGCCATCTATTCATGCAACTCAACAGCTGAAATTCTGTAACTCTTGCAACAGCTATTAAACATGGATGAGTAAAGATCAGTCTGCTGCAGGTCAAACTGGACACTCCATAGAAACATCCATATTGTTTTCTTGGCAGCTACCCAAAGTGCTTTGCCCTTGCTTTCTTCCGGGATATTCTTTTACTGACCTCCTACAGCCCTGATTTTTCTTGGAGTCTCCATCCAAGCCAAGCAGCCCTAACCCACTTTAGAGTCTGAAGACAATGTCCGCCAGGAGCTGGCAGCTGCTGAGACATGAGGTATTAGGCCATTCCCAAATGTATAGGACTCCCCCCCCCCCACCATAGCTGGCTTTTTCTGTAACACCCAGCAGCTGAAAAAGAAACAGTTTTTGAATCCTTCTATTCCCCCCCCCCCACTGCCCCCATTAACTACTTTGGATGATTTATTACCACAGTTATTTAGGAGGAAGTTCTGTTATGGCAAGAAAGTGAATTGCTCATAAGACGTGTTGGAGTTCCCTCTGTGACACATCAACTCCCCTGTCAAGAAAGGAGGATTTGAGGAGAATGGGATATCTTTTAAATCCTTCATTCTGTTTTTTTTTTTAATAATTTACCCTGTTTATATTTTTCTGTATAATTTTGGCAACAGATTCTTACTTATTTAATAAAAGAAGAGCCAAATTGAAAACCACGTTTTGATGACTTTGAAACCATCGTTGTTATTTTTGTGCTAGGCCTAACTGGAAGATAAATCAAAAGCAATATCCTCCTTCTTAAGGCTTTTTCTCCTTCACAATATTTACTCTGTCCTCTTTTACTTCTGTGTATTCCTCCTGGCGTCACAGGCCTTATTGTAAGTTATCTCAACTAGCTTTGTTCCAGTGGAAACACCTATCTTTGTGGAATGAAAAGAACAGCTCATCTCATGTGAAGACCAGCTCCAAAAACCAACATTTAACTGTCCTTCAATAGAAAAACAAATATATCTACATAGGACGACTGCATAAGCCAAATATTTTTGACTAATAAATTGTCACCATCTAGTTGAGAACCTTTATATTAGTGCCAGATTTTTTTTAAATTACTAAAAATAGTTCCCATTCAATTTGATGAAAGGGAATTTATTTTGGATATTTCTTTTAATGATCAATATTCCAGAAAAAAAATATGCAGGTAGTCTTGATTTACAACCATTCATTTAGTGACGATTTGAAGTTACAACAGCACTGAAAAAAGTGACCTGTGATGTTTTATACACTTAGAGCATCGCCATGGGCACATGATCAAAATTCAGACACTTGGCAACTGGGATGTATTTATGATTGGTTGCAATGTCCCAAGGTCATGTGATCCTTTTTTGCGACCTTCTGACAAGCAAAGTCAACGGGGAAGCCAGATTCACTGAACAACCGTGTTACTAACTTAACCACTGCAGTGATTCACTTAACAACTGTGGCAAGAAAGGTCATAAAATGGGACAAAACTCACTTAAGAACTGTCTTGCTTAGCAACATAAATTTTGGCCCCAATGTGGTTGTAAGTCGAGGACTACCTTTAGGTAGAATGGAATTTCCTTGCTTTTAAAAGGCAAGGCGTATGTGCATAAAATCTTCTTTCGCTATATAACCATGTCACTAGCAACCAGCAATGACTTCCCATGATTCATTTCAGTCCCCAAAGAAGTCATCATGAGGGAATTCTTCTTCCCATTGGGCTTTTTTTCAGTAGCAATGCTCCTATTGACACCAAGAAATATCTGCCTTTAAGAACTCAACGGAGATTTTCCCCCAGAGAAGTTCAAAGGAATTTCGTTACTCTCAAATTTTCAGAAGCCTATTTCTACCTTATTTAAATACATATAAAGCTGGAAGAGAAAGAGGCAGATTAAATAGATAGATCGGTAGGGCTATTGTGCCATCTTCAGCTCCATTTTGCACCACTCCCCAATCACTGGAAATTAAGGGGAATATATATGTTATCTGAGGTGGATTGACCCTCTTTTAGAAATATGTCCGGGCTCCATAAAACTGTCCGTTGTAGGAAAACTGGAGTTTGTTCAATGCTTTGGCTAACCAAACACAACAGTTATTGGTAAGAAAAGATACTGGAATTCTCTTTCCTTGTCACTTTGTATAACACTCCTTAGACTCAGTTCTGAAGAAATAAGATTATGTTTGAAAAGCAGTGCATACAAAATATTTACGTGGTTGTGTGTGCACGCACATATAGCACTCTAACAAGGTCTTAGTAAACTGTGGAAGGAAATGCCCAAAGTATAATTCACATGTACGCTATAAATTTCCCTCTACAAAAGAATCATTGCTTACTCTGGGAGGGAATGAAAAATGGCATGCTAATGAAGGCCTGTGATGACCATTTCTTTAATACAGGTAGTCCTTAATTTAAAAACACTTTGGTTTAATGATCGTTCAAAGTTACAATGGCACTGAACAAAAGTGACTTATGACTGTTTTTCACACTTATAGCCATTGCCACATCCCCATGGTCACATGGTCAGAATTTAGATGCTTGGCAATTGGCTCATATCTGTGACAATTGCAGCGACCACGAGCCATGGTGGCACAGTGGTTAGCATGCAGTATTGTAGGCTAACTCTGCTCATTGCCAGGAGTTTGATCCTGACCGGCTCAAGGTCAGCCTTCCATCCTTCCAAGGTCAGTAAAATGAGGACCCAGATTGTTGGGGGCAATATGCTGACTCTGAAAACTGCTTAGAGAGGGCTGTAAAGCACTACGAAGCGGTATATAAATCTAAGTGCTATTGCTATTGCTATTGCTATTGCTATTGCTATTGCTATTGCTATTGCTATTGCTATTGCTAT
>WNWU01000006.1:16725386-16761854 GCA_012654045.1 Ptyas mucosa
AAAGAAAGAAAGAAAGAAAGAAAGAAAGAAAGAAAGAAAGAAAGAAAGAAAGAAAGAAGAAAGAAAGAATGCCAGGTTTCCAGGATGAGTGCCTTATTGCCACTATCAGATTACCTGCTTTTTTTTTGGAGAAGCCAGCAAGCACAATTCCATTTTAGGATCAACTAAGAGTATTCTGAGACAAAAGACTGAATTCTGGGACAACATTTGTGATCCTTAGCTGGATGGTTGTGTCTCTTGAAAACAATCCTTGATTGTTTTTATCCTCTGATAAAGTAGCCTTATCTCTGCAAGAACTTTGACCACATTACAAGAATATTACAAACTTTATGCTATGAACCCTTGACTGGACTTGGACTATGCTCTTAACATAGCTGAAGGCACTTGGTGTCGGAGTAGAACATTTCTGAAGTTCAATGAGAGTCCAGCAAAGATATGATAATATCTGTTAGTTTTCCTATCTCGGAAAAATGATTAGGTAACAGTACATTGCAGCTGGGCATGGATGCTGTTGCTAAGTCATGGTTTGTCTACTGAATAAACCATAGCTGGTAAGTTCATTGAGCTATAAACCAGGTGTGGATGACCTGAGGCTAAGCTCACATGGGACTCTTAGAAACCTTGCACACTGTTCCAAAAGGCTGCCAAAAAAGTTTCATGGAGACACTTTAAAAGGATATTTAAATCCTGATGAGAGAGTACTCCTAGCCTTTGTATTCCAGTTTCATGCCATATCCTGTGAGTAAAATAAAAGAAGATTTACATTTGGTCTTCTCTCCACTAGCATTTGCAGGATGGCCACCAGCATGTTATTCAATAGTCAAATGTGATCCATGGTTTGGAAGGAAAGGTGCAGCCTTCTTCCACGAACCCTGGTTTAGAAACCATAATGGCTGGATTTATGGCTCGGCAAAATGTGCTCTGGGGCGCGCTATTTTCTCTTGGAAGAACTTTTACACAAAACTACAGCAGGCGTTTTGTGCCTTCATTCTTTGGGTGGGGCAGCCCCGAAATGCCCTTTATCTGTTTGCCAAATAGACCTCTTGCCATCATTTCTTTGTAACCAAAGCTACAAAGCCTTTTGGAAAGGCTAAAATAAATGAAGATGCGGAATAGCAGTGCAAGTTTCCCAGAAATTTATCTTGGGAGCCGTTTGAGTAAAGAATAATCAAGTCAAACTGTGCTAATAGCATGGGTTTTTTCCCCCTTTTTTTCATCTCATACAGATAATTTCCGTGCAGTTGAAGGGGAAAGTGCATTAGAGTTAAGACCATCAAACTCATTCCACCTTTGTTCTATTTAAACTAATTAGTCGCAGAGATGAAACACATATTTCTCAGGTTCCAGATAATCTTAAACAAAACACTCCATTGCTAATTTTTATTCTGCTCCTATCTGCACACAGATTAAACAAAGCCCACAGTTAGTTTTGTCTGCCATTCTTTTCGGAGGGATGAAAGCCGGCTGCAGAAGAAAATAAGGGAGGAGGAGGAGGAGGAGGAGGAGGAGAAGGAGGAGGAGGAGGAGGAGATCAAATCCAGTGGCAAGGTTTTGCGGTGCACTGTGTTTGCTCATCGTTACTTGATCGGCTGCAAATGAGCATGTATAAAACAGTCCACCTACTGTTCCAGTTGCTACGATAGGATGCAGTTCCACTGAATGATCCTGTTAGCCTAACCTTCAATTTGCTGGGATTTGAACTCTGAATTACAGCTTACTAACATAGTTTAACAGCTGGTACAAGGGCTCCTTTTGAATTTTTAATCACATGAATTAAAGATGGCTAGAGAGATGCTTCCCCCCCCCCTCCTTCCTTCCAGGCTTCCACTCCCGGTGATCCAGTGTGCAGGAAGACAACTATAGGTAGCCCCGAGGGAATTAAGAGCAGACAAAAAGGTACCAGAGTTTATGCTTGACAAATTAAAAACCTGAGCATCAATTCTTCATTAGGGGGGCAAAAAAAAAAGAATGATAACATTCATTCAGAAGGCATTCTTTTAAAGGACAGTAAAATACAATTTAAAGCAAGCACTTAAACTCAAATCTATAGTGATGTACAGTTTTAACAATGACATGAATTAAAGCGTATCCTTTGACATACACAAAGCCGCTGACATTAAATCGTGTCAATATTATATTACTTCTTTCTCCTTAGCCTTGCTTTCTGGAAGATGCTGAAATTAAACCTGAATATCTGTATCTTGTTGGAATGATTTCCAGTATAGATTTTGGGAGAGTATTCTTTTTTTAAAAAATGATTTGGGGAAAGGGGTGGGTTTAGTCATTTTTTGGTCCCGATTCAGAATGCTCCTGCCTCGGCAATCTTATTACATTTAGGAAGAGGGTTAATGTCACAGCTTTGGGGAAAAGTTATCCAGCCCCGTTTGGAAGGGAGAACCTGCCCACCATACAAATTGGGTTGTTTGTCGTGTTAAAAAAAAACAACAACCCTCAGACATTAAAACAAAAAGGGGTGGAAAAAAATCAGGCAGCAGGAAGCTGAAAACATGTTGCTTCTTAATTATGCGGTGTTTTCTCTCTAATGGATTGCCCTCCCCAAATACTCCAACTACAGCAACTGGCATGTGGCCTCTTCGCCTGACAGCAAAGCAGGAGCAAGTGTGCAGCTGTTCGCTCTGACACACAGGTGTTTGATTTTTGGACTCGTTAGCTAGACAGATTTTTTAGGAGCGTACAGGGGAATCATCCGCAGCGATGGCACAGAGAGTGAGTTGTCCAAGTCCATTGGAGATAATTATTATGTAAATCCCCTCTTCCTGTTTCAAGGCTCAGTGTTCGCACTGGAGCCACGGCTGGCCTTCGCCTTGCCAGCTCAGAAGCCTGACTCTTGATTTGAAGTTCAGAGCACTTTTCCATTACAACAGATACATCTGAAAAGCTGAAGGGCTGTATTATTAGAACCCGGGGTGGTCGGGACGAAGGAGCCAAGTTAAATGGCCTGGTCAGCAGGGATTCAGGACATCACTGGGTGCTAATCTTTGGAAAGACATTTTGGTGGCCATCCAGATAGAAAACAGATTGGATTTTTTTTTCTCCCCAGAGAGAGAGACAGACATCGTATTTCCAATTTTTTCCCCTCACATTGGCTCATCCCATCTGGTTAGGCAGGGAAGGTATTTGCAGACACCATCAGCTAAAGAATTCTGACTGGCAGGGTCCAAGAGGAGAGCCTTCTCAGCCATTGCTACCCGCCACCCGCCCCCCACCTCTCAGTGGAACACTCTACAGAGGCGAGATGGGACTTCCCTCTCCTGGCCTTCCAAAAAGGCATAAGAACATGGTTTGGGGACTGCACAGCATACAACTGTGGGTCAGATTAGTGCTGTGAAAGTCCTCCCCACAGCTTTAATTAACTTCTGGCATTGTTTTTAACCATCCTTGCCTCTTTATCAATGTTAGCTTTTATATATTGTTTGTTTAAATATATTATTGCACACTGCCCAGAATTCCTCTGTAAAAGTGATGGGCGGTTGCAAAATGTAAATGTAAAATAAATTAAAATAACTGGGGGGAAAATAATAAAACATAAATAAAATAAAAATAAAAATAAAAATAAAAATAAAAATAAAAATAAAATAAAATAAAATAAAATAAAATAAAATAAAATAAAATAAAATAACAATTGGAATATGTCTTTCACCTTCTGAAATGCTGGGGGTTGCTTCTCTTTTTTTACCCTTCTATGAATCACATTGCAGCTTGGCTGTGCCAATGGAGCCATGTGTTAGCAGTCACTGTCTGAGGCAGTCACTAAATGAGACTATCTGCAATCTTTTGGGTATAGAAGACTGTATTAACTTTCCAATGCTCACTATTAGAAAACATCTTGATATATTTTAGAATGGAATATATTACAAAGTAGATCCTCCTCCCCCCCCATGTTTAATTTACTAACCAACAGTTGTGTATTGTTTCTCAGACCTAAAAGTAGTGTGGTCAAAACATACATCTGTCCTTTAAAAATACTAATAATAAAAATCTGATTTTTTTTTGTAATATTTCCTCTTGATTTAAGGAAAGAAGTGAAAAGCTCCACCTTCTCCTCTCTAATTTAAAAAATCAGAGAAATGTATAGAGAGTTACACAGGGCATAGCCGAAAAGCACTTCTGACAAACATTCAGATTGTTAGCCACAAGTTTGACAACTGTAATTAGTTTGAGTCCTATAGAGCATCTAGGGCAGATTTCTTGGGCAGAAGACCCCCGATTCAAAGCTAAATAGTCCTCTGAGGAAATGAATGCTTGACTATGATGCACAGATTGAGGTGAAGTGAGATTAATTTCAGCTCTACGAAGAAATCAATCCATTTCTCTTTCACTCCTATTTGCAACGTCAGTCCAAATCCTTCCACCACATCTGTTACCTTAACATCACAGCAGCTTTCTTTACAGTGCTTCCTAACCTCTCTATTTCCTGCTGCCTGGATGATCACTTTTCAGCTTGTGGTACATCGTGCTTTTGCTGAGTAAATGGTGTTAAGTGTTTGAGTTTGGCACAAAGCATCTCATTTACCTGCGCTCACTCGCTGGCAGGATGAAGGGTTCTCCACAACGCTCCTGTTCCCTTCCTTTTCTTAAGTAACAGCAATTGACGTGCTTTTGTAACACAGTGATGTGCATCTGTCTGGGTCAAAGAGGAAAACACATTTTTTCCTTTTTTGCACAAATGCAGGGCAATTGCAGGAGAAAAGTTGACTTACAGGTACACAGGCTATCATGAAGTGCCACTGAATTTTGTTATGAAATGAGCAGCTGCAAGAAGAAAGCTATAGAAACAGAGAGCAGGTTCACAGGAGAATTATGTGAATAGGGACTTGTTCTCCAAAGGACCTGAAAGCAGATAAGAAGAAAGGGATGGAAAATAATCAAGGAGAAATAATCAAGGAGAAAACCTAAAGGTGCTTTTTCAAGAGGCAAGTGGACTTTCTGGTTGTTCTTTGAAGTTGTTTAGCTTCTCATCCAAGAAGCTTCTTGAATGAGAAGGAAAATGTCTTCAAAGAAAAACCAGAAAGTCAAGTTGCCTCTTGAAAAAGCACCTTTGGGACAACCATGACCTGGATGACTGAGAACCTCTATAGACAAATCAAAGATAGAAGCAACCTAGACATAAGGAGAAATTTCCTGACAGAGAAAACAGTTGATCAATGAAACAGCTTGCCTTTAGTTGTGTCTGATCTATCACTGGGGGTTTGAAAGAAGAGATTGGACAGCTATTTGTCTGAAATGGTATAGGGCAGTGATGGCTAACCTTTTTGCTTAGGGGGGAGCGCAGGAGGGTCGCACACGTGCGTGCCCACACCCATAATTCAATGGCATGACCCCTCTGTGCTCCTCCCGCTTTTGGCACGCAATGGCACAGTTGTCGCAGTAGGCCTGCTTTTTGCCCTCCCCAGGCTCCAGAGGCTTTCTAGGAGCCTGGGGAGGGTGAAAACAGCCTCCCCCCCTCCCAAGGCCCTCCAGAGGCCGGAAATGGCCTGTTTCCTGACTTCCAGTGTGCCTGAAAGGCCCAAAAATCAGTTGTCTGGTGCACACATGCGTGCTGGAGCTGAGCTAGGGCAACACTCATTTGCCACAGATATGGCTCCGAGTGCCACCTCTGGCACACGTGCCATAGGTTCGCCATAACGGGTATAGGGCTTAGGACTAGAAGACCTACAAGATCCCTTCCAACTCTGATAATCTGTAAATTCTGCCAGTTTGAAAACAATGGGAAACAGGATCCCATTGCTCTACAGGGCTGATGTATTTCCTCTCAGCTGTGATACATAACAAATCACACACACGCACACATGTGAGTAGTCTTCCTTTTTACAGCAGTGAAATTCTGCAGAACTTAATAGTGGTCAATTTTATTTCTCCCATCCTCCTGACTTCTTAGCTTCCTTGATTCCAGCAGTTCCTTTGAAGAGATTTCATTTATTTAGCAAAAAAAAAAAAAAAAAAAAGGCTGCCCACTCTCCTAGCAGCTCAGTACGGTTGACAAATGCAATAAAATAATTGTTTTTATTATTTTACATGCAATAAAAACAATTATAAACAAGAAATAGAAAACACAAAACCAATAAAATACTGTGACATTAAGTATGTTTATAGTCATCTCCTAAAATGTAATAAAAAGGAAAACAGGCTTAATTTAGCAACAAGCAAATTGGCAAAAAAATTATATGTTCCCGCTTTCATTTTGGCAGAGGACAAGGGGGTGTACAAATATTCTGAGTTCTTGGGATTTTTACCCCTTTCTTTACCTTTTGTGTGGAGGAGTGACATGGTTATTCCAGAGAAGGGAAAAGAATCATGATGGTTTTCAAAGTACCTTTACGTTGAATTCTTGTGTGCTTAAAAAGTAACCATTTGGTTTATTACCGTCTCCATTCTCCAATCATAGTTAGAAGCATTTATGAAAACCGCCCATTGGATGACAGGACTATCATTTTATCTTCTCACTTCTCAACAAAATGGTTAAACAGAGGCAATTGAGATGGTGTACCAAGACAGTTTCCCTCTGTTAAACATGCTTGTTTTCTTTCTTTTAGAAATGACCAAGGGCACAGAAAATGCATTGAAGACCTCAAGAAAGTGATAAGAGTGTATTTTCATTCTGTTTGGAATGTAAAGTGAGAGTAAAAATGGTTTTGCTGGTCTGGAACTAGTACCAGAAGACAATATATAGTAAAACTTGTAGTTTGAGTGAAACATCAATTAGATGCAGCTTTTGGAGGCTCTTGTTGGTCAGTTGGGCCCACAGGAGAAGAGGGACAGTGTCAAGTAGCAACTGCTTTCATGTTGTTGTTGTTTTAAAATATGTGAAGCAAGGTCAGCCAGGGAGACTGTACAATGAAGAGATCAGTACCAGAAAACTAGTATGTTCTGCCACCTCATAATAATATGAATTCAGAAGAAAACAGGAAAGGACAGAAAACTGGAGAAGTTTTAGATTGCTCTAGTTGATTGTGTGGTTAAAGAGAGCATATCCACTTTCACCCCTTTATCACTTTGTAACTAAGGTAAAGACAAGAATACACTCTGATTTGTGAGAACTTTACACTCCGCACAAAATCAAATTGGAGACAAATAACTGAAATAAATGCTTTTGTCATAGTAGTGTTAGAAATTATGTTTATATAAATCATCACACAGAGCAAACAAAGAGTACAGTCACCATGTGCTTTACTGCTCAACTATTTTTCTATAACAGGAAACACTGCTTAGAACAAAAGGTCGTAGAGTATCTACCATAGATCCAAACTTGTAAATACTGCCATCTACTGGCTGAATACTACTGTAGTTGTTACTACAGTATAGAAATACATTCCAGTAATGAATTCCAACAAGTAATATAAACTTACAACATCTAAATTTTGATCAAAACTGGAAGGCAGATAGTGTCCAGAAGTCATTTATATAAATGCCTTTCCCATATGTTCAAAATATACCTTTTCTTTTGGTTTGATTATTAGGCATGCTGAGAATGGTTAAATCATGATTTTGCCTTTGTGTATAGCCATCTTGAGTTTTTCTTGGGAAAAGTGGCCATCCACTCAGAAATATGTAGCTCACTGGATTTGGTTTATAATATTCTTTTCAAAACTGTTTGTGATAAACTCATTGCTTCTGGTCACACCCAGGCCATCAACTCTTTCCCTGAAGCATCAACTCTTTCCCTGAACCATATGCCGATATCCAAACACTGCAGCTACACTATTTTCCTTAGGAAGACCATTCCTCAGGGTCCTGAGAAATGAGGGGTCCTCGGTGCTGTTTGAGCTTGGTTGTTTTCTTGCAGTCGTTCATTACCCAAACTAGTTAACATCATCAGTGCCAGTGGACAACCATATTTCTGAAATGGTATAGGGTTCCTGCCTGAGCAGGAGGTTAGACTAGAAGACCTCAAAAGTCCCTTCCAATTCTGTCATTCTGTTCTGTTAATATCTGCATACTGTGCAAAAGAGACAATCAACAAGCCAAAAAGGGAACAAAAAGACCACACACAACACCAGCAATCAGAACCCAGATGACTATTAATTATTTCCAAGATTAACATCAAACCAACAATCAAGAAGTAAACAGTACCCCAGTGAAGGAACTGCCAAATTAGCTAACAGTAAACAGCACAACCATTCCCACCAACACTGACAGGGCAGGCCACTGGAATATAAATGGAGAACAAACCCCATTCTTTACTAACACTGATGAAGTTACCTACTTTGGGTAATGAAATGTCTTCAAGAAAATCAGAGAGCACCAAGGACCCTTCAGGCCATTCCTACCTCTAAATTGGGAGAAAATTCTTGCTGGATTCACTTTGTATAATGCAGCCCTCATTCATCTTAATCCTCTGTTGGCAATGCTTGCCCTGCCAATGGAGGATCATATGGAAGGCCTTAGCACTATGTAAGCACATGGTGTTGAACAGCAATGTAAAACTTTGCTGAATCATTAGTGGTAATAAATATCACCAGAGTGTACATTTACAGGGACATGTTTTGCTACCTAAAGAGCTTCAGATCTTATGCTCGTGTTACAAAATTTGAGACCATTTTCCTCATTGCGGTGCTTATGGGTGAGGCGCCATCTTCATTTGCCACAGTGGTTAGAGTGCAGTACTACAGACTACTTCTGCTGCCTGCTGGCTGCCTGCAATTTGGCAGTTCAAATCTCACAAGGCTCAAGGTTGACTCAGCCTTCCATCCTTCTGAGGTGGGTAAAATGGGGACCCAGATTGTTGGGGGCAATATGCTGATTCTGGAAACCACTTAGAGAGGGCTGTAAAGCACTGTAAAGTGGTATATAAGTCTAAATGCTATTGCTATTGCTATTTGCAACCCCTGTGGCTTCTAACCAGATAATAAATCCATTGAGAGAAAGGAATCATGCATATTGTTTTTAAAAGTAACAGTGTTACAATACCCCATAATCTAGACATCAATAGTACAAGGACCAGAATAAATAATTTCAAGCTTACACTCCATAGATTCATTATATCAAAGATGTTGGACTCCTAGATTATAACTGAAATTTTAAAAGGCCCAGAAAACATTCCATCAATGCATTTTTAATTTCTAAATAAGGACATTTTATAGAACTATAAAACTTAGAATTCATGTAGTACTGCATGTAGCCCTATTGCTTTCTGCCAATCTCATGAAAAAGCAAAGATTATTAGAAAGGTTCTGAGGAACAGAAGAACAACATATGCATTACCTGATGTATCATGTTACTTTTCCAACAGTGACCATATGGCTATCTTTGGAGAATTCATGACTAGACTTTGAAAACCTTTATTTTGTTCATATAGCACATTTATAAAGCCACCCATTTTAGCCAAATAACTCTGGGTGGCTAACAAAATCATAAATGGATAAAATATAAAAATAATAAGGCATCATACTTTTTAAAAAAAGGCTCCTGGCAATTCCATCTTACAACCCAGAACAGACATATCATCAGGCACCCAGTAACATCCTGATCTTCAAGAAAAAGTCAGATCTTGTTATTATACCATGAAATAGAATGCAAGAATACCAATATTGGAGTTGAAGCCCAAACACTTTATTACTAGTAACTAAACCAACTAAACCTTATTATGTCTGGCTAGTATAACTATCCTATATATCATATATATATATATATATATATATATATATATATATATGATATATATATCAGAAAAAAAATCCCTAAAAATGTAGGGATAGCCATGTTCATCTATACAGGAAAAATTCTAAATTCTGTAGCTTTTAGGTATTAGACCACACAAATTTATACAAGAGGATGTATAAAGTTACCAGTTTTATAGATCAGTTTTAAAGTAAAGAAAAAAAAATCAAAATATGAAGGCATGTGTTTAAAATCAAAGTTTTGTAATTTCAAGTCAGTCCAAAGATCTTATTCTTTATGAACTTGAGAAGCAGTTTGTTCTGTTCAATCTTCTCCAACTTGTCCTTCCAATTTGTTGAGCCAGAAAATTTCAGACTATTTTAGTCACTAATGAGCCTATATTTTCCCCCCAAAATGGTATTTAGTTAACCAAGAAAATTAATTAGGAATTAAAAAGTCTTAAGAGCTTTATATTTGCCTCAATACATCTTTGCTTATCAGAAGATAGTCGTTATAGTTCTCTTTTACTCCAAAAAGTCAAGGTTTCATATATTGGGATGAAATAATGTAACCTCCTGCAAGTAATCCAGTAAAGTAAATTTCCTTTATGGATTATTACCCTGAAACTGGACCTTCGTAGCAACACTTTAATCATTACTCCTCCCTACCACCTTCAAGAGAAATAGGACACTTCCCCCACCCTGGCAGAACATCAGAACACTCAACACAAGGGAAAAGACACAGTAAGGCTGATAGTTGAGAGTATCCACAGGCTAAACTGAAATCATTTTATCTGAGTTTTTTCCCCTAAAAGTAAATGTTTGATATTTACATAAACACACAAAAAGGAGTTCCAAGAAAGTTGAGATCTCTACCACCTTCCAATGCTGCTAGTTTATAGTTTCCAGAGGGTTCTTGTCCACAGCTGCAACAATGATTCATCTTTTCTCTACTTCCAGCTAGTTAAGAACATTGCAGGCACCTGGTGTTCTAAATAATCCATGAGAAATAAAACCAAGGATCCTTAACACTTCATTTCCCATGTCGTATCTCTTCAGATCTAGGGGGTGGGTTGTGGGTAAGGTTAGGGAAAGGAGTCAGGATCCTACAACAACTTCTCTATATTATTAATTCATCCATCATGATATATTGTGGTTTGTTGGGAACTGAGTGTTGGCTTAGTATGACATGTGAAGCCGCACATTTTAAGCCATGTGATTTCTTTTTAAACCATACTTAGGCAAATTATGATTATGGGGTCCTTAGTGGTCTCTGAGTTTCATTGTTTTCTTGAAGATGTTTCATTATCCAGCCACACAATATCATCAATGTACTGATCTTACCTAGACAGATAATGAAATGTCTGCAAGAAAGCAACCAAGGACTCCACGTTTCAACCCCAAACTACAAATGTTATCTTCTACTGGCAAACTATGATTGGGTAAAATATACAAACTAGTCACTATCACCAAACAAGTGCCCTTCGGATGTGTTGATCTACCATCCCCAGTACTTCTGGCCAGAATGACTTGGTACGTTGGAAAATGTAAACCAACACATCTGGAGGGCACCAGAAGGCTACATTAACCACAGCTTGAATAGCAATCCAACAAGTGCCTTGTCTTTGCTTGAAAATTAAAAAAAAAAAGGGGGGGGGCTTGCAATCTGCTGGGGTTCTTCTTTTTTATTACTCAGCTGTGAAAGACCTTGGTTGCAAAATGAAAGGTATCAACCCCAGAGCTGTAGTTGCATGTCTTGTATGATTTATAGTAGAACCTGTTTGAACACAGCTGCCTGCACTGTTTGCTTATAAAATATGGCAGCCCAGGGTACCGTATTATGCTGATTAAACTGAATTAAGTCCCAGTGTTGATTTGCAAGTCAAAGCAAACAAGACTAGTTATAAAGGGGGGGGGGACACACACATTGTCAAACATCCTCAATTGTTACAGAAGTAGGCTACTGTTGCATCAAGAGAAGTCTCTTCTGAAGAGTCTTAACAGTAAGTTGATGAAAGAGAACTGATTCTTAAGTGTCAAGAGCTTAGACTGAACAGGGTTGGTGATTGAGAAATAATATTAAGGTGGGGATATATTTTTTTTATATTACAGGAGGTTTATTGCTCATCTCAGAAATATGTCTTTAATATTTTTTTTATTAGACTTATCAAAGTATAAAACACAAATGAAAATAATGGAGGAGGGAAAAAGGAGAAAGGGAGAAGGGGGAAAAACATTCACTTCTGACTTCTTAGCACAGCAGAAAAAAACATAACATTACAGCTTCAACTTTTTACTTTTACGTACTTAACATGTGCTAGCCTATTCTATAACAACAAACTTATCTAAGCAGCAAAACCCAAAGTCTCAATGTTTCATTTTGTTCCCATCCCAAAATGAAGGAAAATATCTTTCAAAGCCGCCCTTATTGCTGATTGTACTGTATAAGTTGTAAAGATGAGCTGTGAACTAATAGGGGAAAAAAAGAGAACATGTTCATGCTTCAGTTGTACACTCTAGCTTAATATACAGAATATAAAGTACATGAAGCTTTTTATGGGTTATGGATATTGGCTGGTTTAAGATGTTGCACTAAGCAATACTCAGTTCTGCTTTAATTGTTTTATGGTTAGGACAATATGTGAACCTGGGCAATGGTGGCTTCTTTAATCAATTTTATTTAACTGAACCACAATATACGATTATTTCCTAATGGTTAGAGCAAGTGATATACAAAAAATTAGTGTAGATTAAAGGACAATTGCTTTGTGATAAATGTAAATTCCATAGAAAAGTTATTTGATTGAATCTCTAACAAAGCTAAATATGGATATAAAATTGGTCCCTAACAATCCTTGAGTATCATTTCCCATCAGTGGCCAGGCCCATGTAACATCCCAAACCATGGTTTCTTGAACAGATATTTCTTGAATAACCACAGTTGAATACAATTATACACGTTCAGCTATAAAACAGAGGTAAATGAGCTTAGCTCTCAAGTCCTTTGATAAATTACCCAAAATCCTGCTGAAAGGAGCCATGAAGTATTGATTTGTCATGTGACAGGAAGAAACATTCTCCTGGGGGAAATGGCTGGCCTTTACCTTGTTGTTTTTCTGAAAGGCCCTAAAAATGTGGCTTTGTCAGCAGGCTCTGGGACCATGAATGGAGGTAGAACTGATCAAGTGGCTGATTTCACGATGTTTTTGCTGCCATGTGGAGGGGTGGGGTGGGGTGGGATTTTTATGGATTTTTATTATGTGGTGTGTTTTAAATGTTGTAAGCCATCTGGAGTCCCCTATGTGTGTCTTGGGTGGCTACGTAAATTGTTTATAAATTAATAATTTGTATCCTACCTTTATTTTTGGCCAGATCAAGGCAACATACATACTTTATGTTCCCACCTGCTGTTTTTCCACACCAAGAACTCTGTGAGGTGGGTTGGGGTGACCAAAGGTACCCACCAGCATTCATGCCAATTGGAGAACTAGAACTCACAGCCTCCCAGTTTCTAGACCAGTATGTTAGCCATTCTACAAAACTGGCTCTTAGAATTATGAGAGAGAGGGAGGGAGGGAGAGAGAGAGGGAGAGACAGACAGATAGACAGACACTGGTGAAGATTTGAAAGACCTGGTTAGGAACATACGATCACAGAGAAAGCAATCCATGATAAGAGCTGGCAAAAAGTTGATGACACAAGATCAATTTCATATTGCTTTTCTTAATTTCAACCACTTGTTTGTTCATCTCTGTTAACTACTCCAAGAACAAGCACGGATCTCAATCTGAAAAATAATTTTGCATCCCCATCAAAAATGAGAATATACAAGCCAGAAGGAAAGGGTTTGTACATTATTCAAAAATTGACAACCCATATTATAGTTTTACCTAGAGTTGGTAATATATATATATATTACCTAGGTCAGGATTATATATATATATAATCCTGACCTAGATTAAATAAAAGCTTGGTAGAAAATAATTTCCTGGATAATTTCCCTCAAATGTTGGCAACAGTATTCTAGAGTTGTTCTGGAAACATTTAATTCTCTAGAACACAATTAGGCAGTCTAATGGCTTAATACAGTTTTGGACTATGCTTCCCATAAACTCCAAACTGCTGTAGGCAATTACCTTTATCACATAGGGTGGCTTTTAACAGGCTCTTCAATTCTGAGTTGTAAGCTTATATGCCATTTTATTACATCTTGAAACTACATGGATTTTTTTTTTTTAGCTCCTGCTATCTGGGTGCCAGGAAAAGAAGAATGGAGTGCTTAAGAGAAATGCAAGTGACAGGTTGATGCTCAATTATTTAAAACACAAAGCAACTTGAGAGCATGCTGGTGAATCTCAGCTCACTCATCTTCTCTGTTCTTCAATTTGCACGACAGTCCTGCTAACCTGCAAAGCAAAGGTAGGCTTGTCAGGCTTTCAAAATTTAGCATACTAAAAAGGTCAGGATAGTATAGTACAGGAGGATATGTAAGTCACTACAACTCTGATAACTCGTTTGTAAGGAAAATGAGAGTGACAGAGCATTTGTTGTAGAGGTTAAAACACCAGTCTAGAAACCAGGAGACTATGACTTTTAGTCCCACCATGGGCACACAGCCAACTTGGTGACCCTGGGCTTGTTACTCTAGTCCTAAGAAGCAGGTAATGGCAAACGACTTCTGAAAATTCTTGCAAAGAAAACTGCAGGGACTAACTAGCCCAGGAAGTTGCCAGGAATCAACACACACTTAAAGACATGTGTGTATGCACACACACACACACAACGAATGAGAACATATTATTGTAAAAATACACTCTTAAGATAGTTGTGCTAAGAGCAAGTTCCCATGTCCTTGTTTAGAATGACAAAAAATATTTCTGTACTTCTTCATGAAAAAAGAATGTGAAATTGGAGGGTTCCCAAATGGTTATCCTCTGTCAAGAAAAACATAACAAAATATGTATGTTGTTGGGAAATAATAAGTGAATTGGAAGGCTGGTTGGTGGGATGCAGTCCTATCTCTCTTCCCCCCCCCCCCATCTTGTGTTCTCATAGAAGGCTCTCATATAATAGTGTGTGGTAAAATTTTGAACCAAGGAGTGTTTTTTCCATGCACTGGCATCACCTTGAAAATCCAGAATGATGGAGATAGGGTTTCATTGCTTATTTCTAAACATATTGTGTGAAGAAGAGGCACAATATTTGGTAGTAGGTGAGGGGAGAGAAATAGTGGAGCTGTTCCAAAAAATAAAGATACATATAAATTCTCAGTTTTCACTGAGCTTCTTCTAAAGTTGGAATCATGTCCATGCTCCTCAGCCGAAGCTCTGTACTTTACAGTTTGCCTTAGGTACTAAAAATCCAATCAATATGGATCTGCATGAGTTCTCCAAGCTACGTATATGTGAATGGAAGTGCACATAATGTGTTTGCATAATGTCACCTACAATTAATGCAATGTTGGGGCATTGTAACTGAGGAATACATGTTCCCCTAGAAATAGCAGAAGTCAAAGTCCCAACCTAGGTAATGACAGAGTTAATTATGATTTCTTTTATTTATTATCTTTTTCTGAGCAAATACAATAGGAACAGGGCCTAAATTTTGTTTCCAGCTAAGCCACAGAAGGGTTGCTTGAGCAATCTTTTTAAAAAGGGAAAAACCCAATATGGTGCACTAATTATTCCTTCATTTTGCAAAATGTCAAACTCCCTGTGATCCTTTTAATTTCTATGGGTGTCCCAAACTAGAGAGCTGTCTAGATGTTCTTTTAATCGAACGGTACCACTCTGTGGTACATGTTGATTTAAACATGTGCAAAAATAATAATTAAAGTATTGCAATTTTTTTTTAAAAAAATCTCCGAATCTTATTATCAAATGCACCATAAATCTCTCTAAATCTCCGAAAACTCAACAGGCAATCTTCCCCTTCCCCTTCATTTTTAATACCATTCTTTTGTCGTGATTACAGATCCAAAAGTAGAGATTGCAAGGGTATGGCCATTGATTTTCTTTAAAACTTGATATTTCAATCCTATATATATTTACTCAGAAGCAAGTGAATTGAATTTCTGTCTCAAAAGCATGTATCTCCTTTCTTATTTAGCCTTAATGACAGGGTGACTGCCTCTGATGGCCATCTGCTGAGTGAGAAGGAGGCTTCCTTGTGCAGTTGGTTGACCATTGTGAGAACAGACTGTGAGACTAAATGGGCCAGGGGTCCAATTCAGCAGGAAATTGTTTATCAGAATGTACTGTGAAGCACTTGAACTTGTGCTCAAATCATGGTTTGTTACCCATGTTTTGTTGACTAAATCAGCATAGGCTGGGTTAACCTAAAATCACAGTTTCCAAAAGGCACAGCCTGGGTTCCTATAATAGCTGGAGGCAAAATCAAACAAAGCACTAGGTCACTTCTATGTATTTGGACTTCATCCCATAAAGTTCTTAGCAGAGCTGGTTGGGAAATTAAAACCCACACATCCAAAAGGCCTTTAGGTTGAGGAGAGCTGGTTTAGCATGATGCGTGAACCCAATCAGCAAGTTCAAGAGCATAATTAGGGGTAAGCCTGCTGAGTCAGATATGTTTATACTGGCTAATAAGTTATACTAGAAGTCTATTGGTTCCAAATGTGTTGCAACCACACCTTCTAGAATTTCCAGGCTCTGTGGTGAATATCCATGTGGGCCAGGATTTCTGCAGCTATGATCTGGACTGCAAGGAATTGGGAAGGGGGTTCTCCTATACTTCCTGGTGAAAGTTGATTCAACAGATCCTTATCATATTGACAGACAATGAGAATGAACAGCTGGAAAGCAAATAATCTAAATTTATATCCACACACCTAAAGTAGTACATAACAAAGGTTATGCAAAGTGCCTTCCTCTTTTGGGGTCCTGCGCATCATCTAGTCCTGGCAAAGAATCGGGTGATTTCCCAGGGACAACTTGCAAAGGATGAAACTTTTGCTTTTTGAAAAAGAAATATGAGAAATGGGGTAGGACACTGCCTTTGTCTGCTAAGGATACAGATCTAGTAATTGTAGCCAAGGCCATCTGATATTGACATAAAGGAAAAGATATTGATATAAGGGAAGTTGACATAAGGGAAAACCCTAGGTTTTTTTTTAATACCAATTTTTTTACCTGGTGAATTTAAAGGATAAATTAATGTTGAAATTTATTTCAGAAGAAAGAAAGAATTTTAGTGAAATTCCCTTGAGGCATACATTTTCCCAAGAGGTATGCAAATGTCTCCTCTTCCATCACACAAGGATTTCACTCACAGTCTGTCATCTTTCAGGGTCCCAATGCTTCACTCTGATCCCAAGGGAAGACATCCAGAAGGAATTATTCCCAGGATGCTTGTTCTCTTTGGGGATATTTGAGTAGCCAATCAAAGAGACGGGGAAAAATCAGTTCAGCACTTCCAGCAGTAGTCTTTCTCCCATGACCAACCTGAAAGTAACCTCCAAAAAAACCTCCAGCAAGAGCACTTTGAAAGAAAATAGCAAATGTGCGTGTGGGGAGGCACGTTCCAAAAATAAGGCAGGGCCAGGACAAAGTCCAAATCAATATCAAATCCAATCCAGCTAATATGATTAAAAGCCATGTGTAATGCATTCACTCACATTCAAAATTACAGTTTGGCAGCAACTTTGAAGGGATTCTGGCACTGCGCTCAAGGTTTGGGGAAGCTGCATTCATTCCTGTAATCTAAGATTGTTTAGTTGTGTGTTAGGTGCAGGGGATGATGTCTACAGGCAGACATCCTGCAATGATTATAATGTTTTGAATGTGGATGACGGAAGCATGCTTACATCCACATACGATGCATCTACCTGAAATAAAATGTGCGAGTTTCTAGAACTTGTTCCGCCACATCTCCAAAAGGATTAATTTAATTAATTCAGTTCAGACATCACCTGATGCCAATCAAGTCTGGATGTGCACAAGAAAATTGGCAGCATAAAAACAGAATAGCAATAGCACATAGACACTCCTTCACAGTGCTTTACAGCCCTCTCTAAGCGGTTTACAGAATCAGCATATTGACCCCAATAACCTGGGTCCTCATTTTACCCACCTCAGAAGGCTAGAAGGCTGAGTCAAACTTGAGCCTGGTGAGATTCAAACTGTCAAATTGCAATCAGCCGGCAGTCAGCACAAGTAGCCTGCAGTGCTGCATTCTAACCACTGCGCCACCGCGGCTCTTAGAACACTATAATTTTAAAAGAATAACAGCCCCAATAGTGAATTTGGTCAACTACATCTACCCACAATCCAGCAGGAGACCCAAGAAACCCAACCCAAGGCCTGGAGAACAAAAATCTCTAAAGCTTTTTGTAATTCCAACATATTGATATCAGGAAGATTCTCATTCCGGAAGGCAGACGTTGCAACTCTGGAATTTCGATAGATGACATTATTTAATTGAAAACCCAGAGGTGGCACATCTGTCAGTTTGAACTGGCCAGGCTGATAGGATGGGAGATAGATAATCTCTTGCATAACCAGGCTGTAATCCATGTAGGTCTCTATAGGCCATAACCAGCACCTTGAATTGCACAGGAAACAAACTGGAAACCAATACAGCTCACAAAGCAGAGATATCACATGCACACATTACTGCTCGCATTGCTGCATTCTGAACTAGATGAAACCTTTGAATGATCTTCAAGGGCAGCCCCATGTAGAGCACATTGTAATAGCGGAGCCATGATGTTACTATGGTTAACATAGTAACATGACGTGACTATGGAAATTACAGCAACTGCCATCTGCTTTTGAGCAGGAGTTCAAGAGTGTCCTCAGATTGAGCACCACCTTTGAATGGAGAAGTGCAACCCCATCCAAGGTTAAAGATGGAATATGCCCAGACCTCATTGGCCCCAACAAGCATACTCACTCTAGGTTAGTGGATTGAATCAGAGGTTACCCAACCTCCAGGTGCTGGGATATAAATCAACAGCCTCACTTTGCCAGACTGAGATTGAAAGATATAATTGGATGTCATCAGCATGGAACTCCTAACTGTATACCCAACTGCTGGAGTCCCAGGTTCTACCAGTCCTCATCATTGGCCATGGAGTTGCTGTGAGTTACAGTTTGCCAGTATCCAGAGTGTCACATCTGAAAGCCCCTACCTCTGCATTTATGAAGTTCACATAAGTCTTTACCACATGAATTATCAGATGTTGTGGTGTCGTTTAATAAATAAGTGGTGGTATAAATAATATTGCTGATGCTCCTCTTATGATAAGATAGTGTTTTGTTATATGGGATGTTGTTCAGTTATTTAAATTATCATATGGTTCTTTGTTATAAATTGGAAGCCACACAGATGCATTTTGGATTTTGGCAGCCTCCAAATTCAATCATTTAAGCAGTCTCTATTCCCTTTCAACCTTGTGTTGGATTTTTTTCCCCCTTGTGTTGGATTTTTTTGCACTGTGCCAACTCACATCAGCTAACTCCAGTTAGCTAGCTAAGTATGATGAGATCAGGATTTCTTCCTACTCCTAGAAGCAAATCAAGGGGGAGTGGCAACATTCTCCAAGAAGTGGTGTTTAACCTTTTTTGTCCTCCTGGGAGGTTTTCAGGGATTCCTGTTTTGCCCTGCAGAAGAGCAACTAGGGCCCAGTATGGTGGAAGCAAACATGCTATTTTTTTTTACCAGCAGGTACTGCTTGGTACCACTGGTTATTCCTAACTCAGAGGAGATACTTGGGAGGGGGGGATGTATCTTTCCTTCCCATCAGCTGTGCACAACACATCTTGCTTCTAGCATTATTTGGACTTTTAGAGGGGGAAAAGAACTATAGCTAACCAAATGTATTTGCCTCAGGCAAAGAAGCAGTCCCGGAACCAGCAAAATCTGGGGGCTGGGCAGGGGACAGAATGTATCTGCCCTCAGTGTGGAAGGAATTGCCACTCTCGAATTGGCCTTTTTAGTCACACTAGATGCTGTTTTAGGACCTCTTTCCAGAGCACGATACCATAGTCTCTTGAGACTGAAGGATGCCGATGTACAATGGTTATATGTGGGGAAGAAGAAGGGCATGTACAAGAAGCATGCAACATTGCTTTTCTCAGAGAGCATCTTGGGTTTAGGTTTGTCATTCCACTGGCCTAAAGGTAAAGGTAAAGGTTCCCCCTCACACATATGTGCTAGTCGTTCCCAACTCTAGGGGGCAGTGCTCATCTCCGTTTCAAAGCCAAAGAGCCAGCACTGTCCGAAGATGTCTCCGTGGTCATGTGACCTGCATGACTACATGCCAAAGGCGCACAGAACGCTGTTACCTTCCCACCAAAGGTGGTCCCTATTTTTCTACTTGCATTTTTTATGTGCTTTTGAACTGCTAGGTTGGCAGAAGCTGGGATAAGTAACCGGAGCTCACCCCATTACGCGGCACTAGGGATTTGAACTGCTGAACTGCTGACCTTTCAATCAACAAGCTCAGCGTCTTAGCCACTGAGCCACTACATCCCTTTTTCCACAGGCCTACCCACGGTCTCTTTACTTGCCGGCCTACCTAGCATCTAAAGTGTAGGTGGGCAGAGGACAATGCGATAATTGGGCACTGCACAGGATGCCTCTTAATTGCTTAATTGCTTTCCTCCCTCCCCTTCCTTGTCATCCAGGCCTGGCAACATTTCTTCTCTTTTGTTTTGCTTTTGTAGCCTTGGTGCCTTTGCTCTTGCCACCTCTTCGCATGTTCTCCCTGCTCCCTATCCCCGAGAGACAATCTGTGCACGCATGCAGTAGGTGAACTTTAGATAAATAAGTAAACACATGAAACAGCTTCCAGATAATTGAAAGCGAGCGAAGGAGGGAAGCCGAAAAGAAAAAGAATTTCTCAAGGGAATGCTGGTTGATGTGGCAGGTATGATTAAAATCCATATGATTTATGACTAGGTGTATTACAAACGTGGCATCCCTTCAGGTTTTGTTTGTTTTACAGCATTTGACAATAAAGTTTCAATTTTCCTCCCTGTTTTCCTCCCACACCCCTCTCGATGCAGGTTTTGCTCAAGGATGGGCCACTCAGGAATTCCTAGTGCCTGACTGAGCAGTAATTTAGCAAACTCTCTGGTGCTCTTTTTTCTGTCAGTATTAACATGTCAATTTGTTTTAATAGTCTGGGCATGCTCAGTGGGCACGCCTTTTCTCTGTAGGTATCCCAGGAGCCTTCCCCGTGGTGCAGAAGTGTGTAAAAGCTTGTCTCCTATTACAGAGAACTCAGGCGAGTTTATTTTCATTGTGGCCCAAGTGCATTGGTTGAGACAAAGCATAGGAGAAAAGGTGAGGGAAAAGAATACCATGTCAAATCAAAAGCTTAATATGTTAAATAGGTGGCTTACATGTGTGTATTTCTTAAGATTCAGAATTTACATTTTAACTATTGTTAGTAACGCATGGTTTTCTAAACAAAAGCTGCTGCCACTCTTTGGTTTACACATACAGTAGGTTCCATTCTATGTTGATAAAAATTTGTAATCATGTGTATTTAAATAAATTGCACATCCGCATGCATTTTAATGTGTTTTTTTGTTCTACAAGTTAAAGCTTTCATTTTAAAACAGACATGCATGTAGTTGTGCCTATATACATACTTTCATATTGCATGATACAGAATATTTTTTTTAACCTGATTAAGAGTCAGTAGCTGCTTTTGTATGCCCTAATGCGATAATAAGTGGCATTGTGATCCCTGGAACACATGTCTGAGTCAACATGTGATGTACCATGCTACATATTAAAAAAATAGTCCCATTGTGTGATTACACTGCTATAGCAATAGCACTTAGACTTATATACCACTTTACACCCCCTCTCTAAGAGGTTTACAGAGTCAGTATATTGACCCCAACAATCTGGGTCCTTATTTTACCAACCTCGAAAGGATGAAAGGATGAGTCAACCTTGCGCCAGTCAGAATCAAAGTCTTGGAGTGAGCAGTGAGTTAGCCTGCAGTGCTGCATTCTAACCACTGCACCACCACGGCTATCAACATTACTCTGTAGATTTCAGTCATAGTAGGGCCTTGGCTTATCATGTTTAAAAAAACAATCTTGAGAGCTCAGCTTTCAATTTCATTGCGATGAGATCAAGCAGTATAATGCAAAACATGCTATATATGTAAGGTCAGCACTGGTATTGGGACAAATGAGAATTAAGTTTGAGGAGGAATGTTTCAATGTTGGGATATAATCCCAAAAGGGTGGGAAGGATGCTGTTTGGAATGTTAAGCTTAAGAAGGGGACACTCGTAGCATTGACCATATATGGCATAATTGTTTCAATAAAATGTGGAATCCATAAAACATTTCTTTAAAAATGACACTCCCAATAGTAGCACTTTTGTTTAACACATTTTTTGCTTTCTGGCCAACCTCTGACACCCGAAAGATTTAGAATCGCATACGTGAGATGCAGAGTGCCAGAACATCCTGTGCTGTGTGGGATAATGCACAAAGCATGCCATTCACATGGCCCACGGTTTCAATAGCTAGCTACACGCTCACACAGCAACATGCATGCAGTACATTGGTATCTCTCTCCTCTGGGCTGACTCTGGGTCAGCCCAGAGGAGGGTATGCACATATTTAAATAGGTTCCATTTAAATCTATGTTGATGTAGCTCTAAAGACAAAAAAAAGTTGCCTTTAAGAAGAGGGTAAGCAATGATGATCTGGCCCTCTCAATTCCTGGCAAATAGATGGTGAAAAAATGGAGGTAGTGACACATTTTATTTTCCTGGGCTCCAAGATCACTGCAGATGGGAACTACAGCCAAGAAATTAAAAGACACTTGCTCCTGGGGAGGAAAGCTACGGCAAATCTAGACAGCATATTAAAAAGCAGAGACATTACCCTGCCAACAAAAGTGCATATAGTCAAGGCTATGGTTTTCCCAGGTACAATGTATGGCTGTGAAAGTTGGACCAAAAGGAAGTCTGAGCGCCAAAGAATCAAGGCCTTTGAACTATGGTGCTGGAGAAGACTCCTGCGAGTCCCTTGGACTGCAAAGCAATCAAACCGGTCAGTCCTAGAGGAGATCAACCGTGACTGCTCTTTAGAAGGCCAGATCCTGAAGATGAAACTCAAATACTTTAACCACCTAATGAGAAAGAAGGACTCACTGGGGAAGAGCCTAATGCTGGGAATGATTGAGGGCAAAAGAAGAAGGGGACGACAGAGAACGAGGTGGCTGGATGGAGTCACTGAAGCAGTAGGCGTGAGATTAAATGGACTCCGGGGGATGGCAGAGGACAGGAAGGCCTGGAGGAATGTTGTCCATGGGGTTGCGATGGGTCGGACATGACTTCATGACTAACAACAACAGCAACAAGCAATGATAAAGGCATACCATGCAATTCAGCTTCATCATCAGACCAAAAAATGAGCATACCTTCGTCATTGTGAGGGTGTATTGAAACTCTGCCTTGACTCAGATATTGGACCTCCTCCAGGCCTCTGAAACTTTGAATGCACATATGAAAATAGTCCTATATTGAGTAATAGAGAAGATGATCTTAGAAGCTCTTGATCTGTTCTGAATATTTGGTGTCCAATATCCTGTTTTCTCTATACTTTGCCAGCATTTGGACAACATTCAGAAGAGCCCTGGTGGTGCAGTAGTTAGAATCCAGTACTGCAAACTAATTCTGCCGACTGTCAACAGTTCAATTCTCACCAGCTCAAGGTTGACTCGGCCTTTGACCTTTCCGAGGTTGGTAAAATGAGGACCCAGATTGTTGGGGGCAATATACTGACTCCACAAACCTCTTAAGAGAGGGCTGTAAAGCACTGTGAATCCGTATATAAATCTAAATGCTATTGCTATTCTCTATGTTTTCTCTATGCTTTGTCAGCATGGGACAACCATTTGTCTGCAATGGTGAAGGGTCTCCTGCTTGAGTAGAGGGTTGGACTATAAGACCTCCAAGGTGGCTTCCAACTCTGTTATTCTTTTATTCTTATTCTGTCAGGAGTTCCTTTGCAGAAGACAAATATACTCCAAGAGATCACAAGCAAGATGCCTGCCAATTTTTAGTACAATTGTGTAGGTTAAAAAAAGAGCACACTTATCCAGGCTGTGATCCCATCTAATCATTGGGACACAGACCACAGCACTTATAAGAAATTTTGTGACATTCCATTTCGATATTTGGGCAAATCCATAAAGTGCTAAATTATGCATACTAGATGCAGCTGTAATTAATGATATTCGGACATACAAATAGACTGCCACAGCCGTCACTAATATATACCTGTTAATAGATAATATTTTAAAA
Organism: Ptyas mucosa; assembly: GCA_012654045.1. Lineage (NCBI taxonomy): Eukaryota > Metazoa > Chordata > Lepidosauria > Squamata > Colubridae > Ptyas > Ptyas mucosa. The sequence goes on from WNWU01000006.1 coordinate 16,749,305, forward strand.
GGATATATCCATGGTATCTTAAACCTTTAAGCACAAAATATATGACTCGTTTTTAACTTGGTGTGCATTTTTGTTTTTTTGTTTGCATTAACTCAACAATTCCTGTGTTAGGTTGGACAAGACTTTATTATAGAATATTCATCTGATTTTTTTCTTAATTTCACAAGAGAATTATTTTTTGTACAATTATTTTTTTTTGTGCAATTTCTAACAATTTTAATACAAATTCCCCTCATATGATTTTTGTTACATAACGTTTTCCTGGGTGTATTTTTTTAAAACATAAAACTCTACAATGTAAGCTTTCACACAGAAATCTCTTTTAACACACAAGCTCTGCATATGGATGCATTCTTTTTCTAATTGTTTCTCACAACAAATGGTTTGTGCAATGTTTGGACCAAAGACATAGAAACCCCCAGGGCTTCCTTGGGTGGAGTTTAATTTGTGTAGATCCTGCATATTGTTTTTGCATTTCTAACTACCTGAAACAAACATTTGTCTGATATTCTTCTGATCAGTCTACTGTTTCTTTGCATATCTCAACTGGCCCTTTCACTTTCAAGTCCTCAGTTTCTCAATTTGTGAGATGATAGATATATCTAGCATCTTTCATTCATTGCCAAGCTTCCTCAAAAGTATCTGAACGATGAATCCCCAATGAAATCTGCAATTATTTCAAGCTTCTTCTTAATTTTAAACTGTAGGCCTAAATGTACATCGGCTAGGCAGCTCGAACTACGCTCTATATGAACGGGAGTTTTCTCAGTGTGGATCATTTCACATTATTATTATTACTATTTCCAGAAGGGTCAGAGTGACATGAAAGGCTCAGGTGGTTAAAAAATTCAGGCATCTATCTTGCCCTTTTAAATGCAACCATATAATCAGATTTCAAGTCATCTTGCCTGCCTCAGTTACAGCTTTATGGAGATTAATTAGTTTTCAGCCCCCAGTCACATGATGGTTTCTGACGGCTTCTTAGCTACATTTGCTGTCTGATTGCAACTAAGAAGATGGCCTTGCCCCAGAGGACAGATTAGTTGTTAGTATTGGTTGTCTTCTTCATTTGATTTCAAGGTAAGTACTTATAGACAGACTTCCTTTGTTTTATTGTTAATTAGCTATTAGGCTTTTTTTCCCCTGCTGGAACAACTGAAGAAGTGTAAGAAAAAAGAAGAGCACACAATAATGTCATACTTAGAAGTAACTTCTATAGTATTACTTACCTGTGTCTAAATAGGCTTATGATCTTGAAAAAGATTCAAAGCTCTTCACTAAATTGCACATTCATGTATGGTTTTTATATATTCTTTCCTTGTATAATCACATCATTATTCTGTTTCTCTGTAGCACACACAAAATCCTATTGGTTGCTTAGCTGTCAAACAAATGTGACTTGGAGCAAAAGATTAATTTTTAATTTGATAGATTTATTATTAACATGCTTAGTTTCACTGAAGCTAAACTAATATTGAATATCAAACCTCTCTGTCAAATAACATGTTTTATATCTCCATCTGCCAAAAAAGGAAATACTTTTTTTTAAAAAATCAAGCAATTATGTCTTCTGCAGTATGTATTACAAGGAAGAGAACATGCAGAAAATCCAGTCATTTAAAAATAGCACTCTGAGCAATGCCGAGTTCAGAATCCAAATTTCCCTTGAAGAGATCAATCATGTATTTAATGGAAGAGTCCTTATCTTAAAAAAGATGCACTTTGCATTCAGTAGGCAGGCCCAGCTCTTCCAATCACCCCAGAGGTGATTGACTATATCTCCTACCAACAGCTCATAATACATCGCTTTATTAGAAATCAAGTAATGACTACTTCTAAAAGTTCACGCATAGCTTGAAAAGTATTTCAAACTAGTTCAGTGTGATTCTTTCCCCCAATATTGGCACCTTGATTGGCATCTCGATTGCATCCTATGTCTTGGGAGATCTGGGAAGGAAGTTCTTCAGGATATCTGTCCAAAATAGAGACATCGAAGTTATATGTCTTGGCAATATTTTCAGGTGAAACCTCATTGACCATTCATAGCTATATCCCAGGCTCTGTGGGTTTTGTAGTTTCCAAGATTGTAGTTTCCGAGATTGTTGGTTATAAATGATATAACCCAGTGGTGGGTTTCAAAAATTTTTATTACAGGTTTTGTGGGTATGGCTTAGTGGGTGTGTCATGACTTGGTGGGCGTGGCTTGGTGGGTATGGCAGGGGAAGGATACTGTAAAATCTCCATTTCCTCCCAATCAGCTGGGACTTGGGAGGCAGACAATAGATGGGGGCAGGGCCAGTCTGAATTTTTACTACCGGTTCTCTGAACTACTCAAAATTTCCGCTACTGGTTCTCCAGAACTGGTCAGAACCTGCTAAAACCCACCTCTGATATAACCTCACATTTCAGACATCAGGTAGACAGTATCATCCATACCAAAATGGAGTGACCTTAAAATGACAGTAGATGCATCATGACATAATTGCACCAAGTATGCAACTTAGTACTTGTATCACAATGTATGATGCAAGTACCTATGTCACTTTCTTATAATGCACGTGTTGTCAATTCCCACTCATGGAAATGGAGGACAGGACAGAATAGAGAGAGAGAGCAATTATGGTGCAATTATGTCATGATGCATCTATTGTCATAAAATTCTGTCCAGACCCTGATAAGGTAGAGCAAGAGGCAAGGATATCTGCAGAGACAGCCCAAAACTCAAGATGATAGCTGCACCCTTTTAAAGCTCACCCTTTTCAAAGGACCAATGCACATGAAAAATGGGGGCAGACTTTGATATGTGGTTGCGACTACCATGTTAACTGTATGGATCTCCTCTGTAGATGCCCTAGCTGAAAGAATATAAAATAGACATGTAAAGAACAGTTGAAGAATGTTTTGAAATTATTTCAGCTTTGCTATTGCTTTTGTAGCAAGAGTTGCAGACACTCTTATTGAGGTTAGAGTCTGTCTGATTTTGGTCATTATAATTATTAAGTTTAAACAGTGCGAATACAGGAGCTTTACATAATCCACACTCCACTGTATAAAGTCAATTTTCAGAATTGTCTTAGACCAAATCAAGTAGAATTGATATGACTCTGGAAATTGAGATATGAAAACAGTTTACTTCATTGAATGGGAAGCTTTGCAACAAAGCAATGTGGCATTTTCGTTTCAAATATCTGCAACTTATTGTTAAAGTTGTGAGAATCCTGTTTAAGTTCATCTGTATCTGAGAGCAAGTATGAGGCATACATTAAGTTATTGAATTTAGGATCAGAGAAGTTTGAGTTCAAAACTACCTTTTGGGATAAATCATGTGCCCTCTCAATCTAGAGTGGCCTCACAGGATGGGCATTAAGGACATAAAAAGGAGAATCCTGAAGTAAAGTTAGAATGTATATCTCAATGATCATAATCTCTGTATACTAGGCCCATTTTGCTAATGGAAACAGCAACATAACTCTATATAACTGTCACATACTTCAGTTGCTACTTATGTTTTGTTTATCTACACATTTACATACTGTATAAGAATACCTGACATTGAATAAGATGCTGAATTTGAAGCCAAATCCTCTCCCTCAGGTAATTATCAAATGCTTAATTTTTCTTGCTTTCATCAAACGTATCAGTTAGGGCTTTTTTGCCTGTTACAGAAACTTGTTAAAAACCTTTCATTTTTCTCACTATTATTAAGGTGACCAATCATCCTCCTTTAGGGAGGACAGTCCTTCTTTTGTAAGTTCTGTCATCTCTTGAAAAGTGTCCTCCTACATCTCCTCCTTTTCGATATTTGAAGACTAATCTGTAAATCTCCGTATTCGATGGATGCCGATCCAGTCCGTTGCGTGTGATGTGACGTATTTGTATTTGACATGATGATTCATCAAGGCTCGGTACAGTGCGGCACGACATGATTATGAGACACATGCGCTCTGCACAGGAGAATTGTTTTGAGAGAGTGCACCGTGCGCAAGTGGCTTTGTTTACTTATTTAGGATTTTTTTTCCTTCAATTTATTTGTGTCCTTCTCATTGTAAAAAAGTTGGTCACCTTACCATTATCATTACAGTGATTATCTTATATGTGGTTTATAGTAGAACCTGTACAACAATATATTTTATCTCAATCGGATTTTGGATTTTCAGTGTATAGTATGTGAAGCGATTCTGGGACAAGGCATTGTACCTTTTCAGCTTCTTCAACACTCAGGTGCTCACAAACCTTTCATTCAAGTTCAGAAATCAAAACAATCTCTTGTAGATTTTTGCTTTTGGCTATAACCCCAGACTTCTGCAAAGGAGTCATCCCTCCTTGCGTATACATGGAAAAGAGCCAAAATAGATGCTAACGTAAGGGATTTAGATTAGCAAATGCCAAGGAAACTGTGGCATCTATATACCAAGCATGGGGCAGAGCTGAAATGAACAGACTAGCACACCGAAGATTATGGACCTGAAAAGGAAACCTAGTTTTGCTGAAAATGTCAGTTAGGGATATGTTAATGGTTATTTCCTGGCTGTGCAATGGAATATTCTCAACACAGTCTGTTCTGGTACTTCTGTTGTTTGGCTTAACTGGTTATAAGAAAAATAGTACCATCTCATCTATTTTTTTTTTTTTGCATTCTCTTTTTACAACACAAGGGAAACCACAAACAGTTCAAATATTTCTAGCTGTTGATGGATCCCTTAAAAGGAAAGAGATTACCTCAAAATCCTGGAGCACTTTTTCAACTGTAGTTTGAATTCTAGGATGTTATTAAATTAAACAAAACTCAGAGAAGGAATTCAGACTGGAATTAGGTGGAGTCAGTTCCAAGAATCCAAACTTCCTATAAATCAAAAGAAGACACATTTTGTATAGTGCTGGTGAAACGCTTTTCACCCATAATCTAAGTAACACTGTTTGGGAAAGCATAAAATCCAGAATCTAAAAAAATCTCCCCATCGTAAGTAAATAATCCACCAGTGGAGGTGTGTGTGTGTGGGGGGGGTCATACCATACATAAAAGAAGAATTTGTGTGACAAATGTAGCTAGAAATGTACAGAAAACATATGGTTATATACAGGTTGACTGGATTAATTAATTTCTACTGAAAACAACGAAAGGTAAGCAAGACCCCATGTGCAGCTCACTACAATGCGGTTTCAGTTTACAGATGCACTCGTGGGAGACACATCCATCATTTTATACCCTAATTCTCATGGATGAAGGGAATTGTAATCGTATCATATTTCACTTACCAATTTTACTTTAGCAAATTCAAAGATCCTGTTCGTGAAGAAGATTCATCTCGGCACTCTCCTATGTGAATTGGTCAAGCATTCATAGCTTTGTTCAAAAGCTAGTCCTGTGAATGAAATGGCTGCAAACAAAATGGCTCAGCACAGTATTGTCCTTCAAAAGACAGTCCAAACCTCCTCAAACCTGTATGCCAGTCCATGTTTTTTTGCTGAATGGCCTTGGAAAGATAGACAGGTGACGCAATGCCAAAAGGGTTGAAAGAAAAGCACAGTAACAGATTGCAGATCGAGAACATCCTTTCATCTGGATAAATTGATCTCCTCAGCCTCCCAAAAGCCTATAGAAATAACAGTCCAGCAAAGACTTAATCAGCAATGAAAAGGCTAACCAGTGGGACCAACACCTACGTTAGACCTAATACCTTCTTCAAGTATCTGATTTATTATTTGTCAGTGTTTCCAGAAGTGGTATTCAGCCGCGGCAAACAGGTAGCTGAAGCCCCGGCTCTATGCCTTCCTATTTAGGCACATTTTTGAGGCTGGGCTTATGCATGGAAGGTATATGAGTGAGCAAAGCGCATGCGTGGAAGGCTGGGGCGCATGCCTCTAAGGTGCACACGCGTACAATGCAAGCATGCACGCGCAGAGTGAACCGGTGGTAACAAAATGTGGAACACACCGCTGAGTGTTTCATAGCATCTTCATACTACTAATCCTAAGTACAATATGAGTGCTATTTTTCAGGGAGACAGAATAGGGAACTGAGAACTTCGGAAAAGATACCTCTTTCATCTGATTGTCCAAGACTCTACTGTGGCACTATTTTAAAGCCTTGGCTCCAACTTTCCCTATCACTTCTTGAACAATCTTTTGAAGGGGAAAAAAAAAAGGCTTGCAGCTACAGTTGATCAGTTACTAGTCAGACTCAAAATTAGGCTGAGTTAATCATGTGCTCTCTGCCTTGAATTCTAATATCTTGGATCTTTAGTCATCTCAGCGGAGGATGAGGAATCATTAGGACATTAGGAGCTAAGGTTCTTGGCTATCTTCAATATTTATATACAGGAGAATTACAAACTTTAAGAGGTAAACTAGGCAGTGCTGCAGATAGGTATCTAACATAGAACCTTGCTCAAAAACACAGCCTGTTCACCTCCTTTTTTACATCGATCTAACTCTTAGTTTGACCAAAAAAAAAAAGTATAACACAGCCAAAACACAATTACTTCGTACCTACAGGAATGCCTGTATCAGTAATGATTCTCCCTAATATGAAAAATGTTATTTCTTAGGAAGTAGATTATAAGAAATTTAAAAGAAAAAGAACTCCTAGATTAGAAGCAATCTAATCAGAATTCTTGAAAATCTCACAAATTCAACTCTTAATGCTCTAAAATGACTGAAATTAGACTGCATTTCTCTTGGTGCCTGATTAAGATTTTGCCATTTTGAATTTTGGCTGAAGCAACTCTATTGGGGAACTGTCTTATTTCATTTTACCTTGCTAGATATGTTCTCTGCCACCTTAGGAAAACAAATTAATGACAATTTGGAATATTGTAACTTACCTTGTCAACACTCTCTGCTTCAGTATATTATAAAACTCTGGCGGAATCAAAGCAGAGAATTTGGGATTTGGATATCCCAAGTGATGGAGCCAATATTTCCCATCCCTTGTATAGCTCAACTGCACTGTTCTCCTTAGATAATTCCTTGACATCTGGATCTCATAAGAGACTGTTTACTTGACCTGAATTGGGGGTCTATTGACTGGGGCAACTACTGGTAGATATATAAGTCTTAGAAAACTGAATTCGCTTTTATTCAGACATGGCAGTGGATGCTATCTTACATGTGTTATTAAAATGTTTGTTGCACATTCAACAGTGATTGGAATTAATACTTTTAATTGTTAATAACACCATTGTAACAAGAAAGCTATTACTCTTCTCCTCAGTGACAACATTTCAGAAACCTCTAAGAAGGTTGCATTTTTAAAAAATCAATAGATATACCTGTTAGAAACTTTAATATATATATGTATATGTATGTATGTGTGTATATATATATATATATAATGGGGGTGTGGCTAACGGAAGAAGGCAAACAAGCCAGAAATAGCTATCTTAGTCTCCCCTAAATCTTAAAACAAACAACAAAATGCTGCTCTGATGTCTGATAAAGCCAAAAAAATTCTAGTAAATGAGATTTCACTGAACCATGGCTGAATAAGATCTTGATTTACGTAGGAAAAACCTGGATGAAACAAATATATTCCTTTTTATACTTATTGTATTGCTGTTTTCTTTCCCTTGTGTTTGATTTTAGACAGCAAATAAAATCTTGAATTGATGTCATTAATTTGAAATGAGAAACAATATGAATGCTGGGATTAATTAATTTAATTTATTCTAATCAGTAAATCAGTAAAAAAATAGTCTAATTTTTGTTTATATCTGTTAGAGACTATTCATATGGTCAAACTGTACTCGTACAGTTTGTACGAGTGGGAAAGATCTTGGAAAACTGGACCCAGAGACATTGCCTAGGACCGTGATGGCAAACCTATGGCATGCGTGCCACAGATGGCATGCGGAACCATATCTGTGGGTATGCGAGCGTTGCCCTAACTCACCTCCAGCACGCATGCATACACCGGCCAGCTGATTTTGGGGCCTTCTGGGCCCTCCGGAAGTCAGGAAACGATCTGTTTCTGGCCTCCGGAGGGTCTCGGGGGGAGGGCAAAAAATAGGCCTCCCCAGGCCCACCATGCCATCGTGTGCCAAAAGCAGGGGGAGTGCGGGGGGGTCGCATGCGCATGTGCGGGGTTTGGGCGCGGGGTGGTATTGAATTATGGGTGTGGGCACGTGTGTGCAGGACACCCCCGCCCATACTCCCCACACTTTTGGCACACAACGGCAAAAAGGTTAGCCATCAGTGGCCTAGGGAATGGTCACATAAGAGACAGCATAGCCTGCAGCTTTATAGTGGGTGGGATAAGAGACTCAGAAACGATCCTCCCTAGTTTCTTGGCCTGTAAAGTAAATTGGGGAGGGGGAGAGAGACAGAGAATTGTACTTTCAGACTTGCAAGATTCTGTTAATGTAGCTTTAGAATTACCTCATCCGATTGTGTCTCCTGACTGGAACTACCTAGTAAGGCTGACAAAAAACCAATGCTGTGTCATTGATAACAGATCCGGTATATTATCTCTTGCAGTCTACCAAATAAAGTCAGCCCAGTATGAAAGTCGGAAGCACAAGTATTTATGATTATTAGTACAATATTGAAGCATCCTGAACCAATTACGGATCCAATTACCATGTCATTATTATCTTCTGAATAGAGCTTGATTTGTCAGTGATAAATATGAAGCAATTAAACCACCTTTACATAATAAAACACTGCAGGTGTTTATTCTTAAAGCTTTATGGGTAGCAACAACCAATAGATTTAATTAAAAATCCCCTGCAATAAATGGGAGAATTTCATTAAATTGTTCTAACATTAATGGATCTTTGTAGTCAATGCTGCTGAAGATTCCATTGCTTAAAATCTGCACTGAGTGACCAAACAGTATGACACTGATGTCCTAATTTTTCCAATAATTAACAAGTCTTTTTTTAAAATAATACTTGATTGGCTAGTAAAATTATTACTTTACTCTAGGAACAAATGGCTTAAAGAAAAATAGTGCCTTTTTGGTATGGAAAAATATGCAGATTAAGGCATTTCATCTGAAATGTCCCTTTCAAATTCATGGACACATTTTTGGGTAAATACACTAAAAGTATATCTGCAGAATCATTTGTATACATTTAAGAGTATAATAAACACACATCACTCAGAGCTTCCTGGCAGACAAACTTGATGTCACCTTTATTGTGTGAATGGAACAGTTAAGTTGAGGAGGGGAAATTGATCTTTTTCTCACTATTGTGGTTCAAAAGAAAATATCTCCCTCTATCCCTCTTCCCCCCCAGCTGTCATCCCAAGCTGTTGCCATTTACACTGGAAAGAAAATCATTGAAAGCTTCCCTAAAAATACAAGTTGCAACCTGGGAGGAAATTCGGTATTAAATCCCCCAATCTTGAAAAGATACTTGGGGTTCTCCTACTATTTATTGAACATTTTTTTTGGGTCGTGTTAATACATACCCTCCTTCTTTGGATTTAAATTTCTATTTTAGTGTAAAATTATTGAATCTGAGTGTATTGTTCTAGATTTTTGAGTGTTTCCTCCCCAATTGTATAAACACACAAGAAAAAAAAATGGAATATGGCTTTTGGCCTTCAGACATGCTTCTCATCCTGATAGCTTTGGATAGATTGTTGAAAAAGAATTCTAAATCTTGGTACAGCTGCCCACATGTTGTTCTGAATGGCATATGGCAAATAGTCCTTACTTAACAGCTAGTTGTTATAACTGTTATAACGGCCATAGAGGGGGTGCCTTATGGCCCATAAAGTGCCCCGATTGTTATAAATGGTGACATACCCCCTCATAGTCATGTGACTGTATGTCAGGCAGGTCAGCTTTATGACTCTACATGGCATTGCACAGTCATCTGACTTTGAATCATGATGGTGTTGTTTCTTACTTTTTTTTTTGCTGCTTTCCAGCATTTTTTTTTTGCTAATTTCCACCAAAAGTATAAATATGAAGTTAAATAATATTCAGTTAAATATGAATGGTTTCACTTAATGACTGTTCATTGGCTTAACAATGGGCACTTTCACTTAACAACCACTGCAAAAAAAAAAAAGGACATCAAATTACTTCTGGCCACATGGGCACCTTTATTTATTATCACGACGACTTATGACCACAATTTTGAGCTCAATTACAGCCACAAGTCAAGGACTACCTGTACATATAACATACAGCACTGACTTTTCTTCCATTCACTAAGATGGGTGGTTGTGGCTAGCGCATGATGAATCTGGCCCGAGGGCCGCGAGTTTGACACCCCTGGCTTAGGCTGTTCAAAGAAGGTTTTTGAGATATTGTTCAGACTGTGATTCGAACATGGAGCTCATGAAATAATCATTCATGAAGAAATCTGCACAAGATTGACATCACAGTAAAATAAAATCCCATTGCCCATAGAGTCGTGGCTACCTGAGCTCTTGGGAGGGGTGAACAAAAGTTTAACTATCTAACTAACTAACTAACTAACTAACTAACTAACTAACTATATCTAATAATATATATAAAAAGGTAAAGGTAAAGGTTCCCCTCACACATAAGTGCTAGTCATTCCCGACTCTAGGGGGCGGTGCTCATCTCCGTTTCAAAGCCGAAGAGCCAGCTCTGTCCAAAGATGTCTCCGTGGTCATGTGGCCAGAATGACTAAATGCCAAAGGCACACGGAATGCTGTTACCTTCCCACCAAAGTTGGTCCCTATTTTTCTACTTGCATTTTTTACGTGCTTTCAAACTGCTAGGTTGGCAGAAGCCGGGAAAAGTAATGGAAGCTCACTCCGTTACGCGACACTAGGAATTTGAAACGCTGAACTGACAACCTTTTGATCGACAAGCCACTAAGCCACCGCGTCTTCTTTAATAATATATATAGAACCACTTAAATGCAAAGTTCTCCAATTTCTCTATTATGAAATCTATATGATTTTCTAAAGATTTTAAAATCTTTAGAAAATGAAATAAAAATAGATGACTCCAAACCAAATCCAAAGTTGGACATAATATTATCTGAGCAGAAGCTCATGAATATTTCTCACTCCTGATTCTACTGAGTGTTTTTGATGACCATGGAATATAAGAAAAATGTTTCTCTAATCCACTCCCCAACTGAATGTTTTCCTTAGATTACAATTTCCCTGGCTATGTTTTAGAAAAGAAAACAAATCATAGAAAACCTATATACCCATACTTAGGTGCTGATATAAAGCATCATGTGGTTGCATTTGCTGATATTCTGAAGGATTTATGCACATGCTATTGTATTTGGTGATCTGAAGCTTTGACTCTAGTCCCTGAGGAATTTTTTTTAATTTCCAGCTTCCAAGTAGATAATCCTAGAATGAAGCTGCTTGAATCAAGAACATTCAAATACCGAAAGCGAGAGTTACTCAGATGTTGTTCCGCAAATACTTGCTTGGGTGATAAAATGCTATTTTGCTCCTTGTGTTGCCGAACTTACCTTTGTACCTGTGCATTATACAGGCAATTAGAATAGAACTTAAACGCAATCTGGGCAGCAGCTGCTAAAAATCTGTTCCCTAACATACTTTAATCTGTGTACTGAAATGAGGTTATGCATTCAGAAAAGGCATTTTACCTTTTAAGTGTAAAACAGGAACCAGGGAGATGTATCCATTGATTCAGTGTGAATCTGTTAATAAAGAAGAATATCATTATTTCAGAACTGTTAGTAATTATGCAAAAGGAGCCTATATATATATATATATATATATATATATATATATATATATATATATTGTTCTTAATTGGATTAAACCAGTAAGCCTTCTGATTTTCCTTTGGAGACACTGGTACTGAATTTGTAGCGTGAAGTCAACCATTCACCAAATGTACAGTCAAAAACTGTATTTTATCTCCCCTGCCCCCCCAAAGCTCAGATATAGTTCCCTAATGATTTTAGTGAGAGACAGTTTGATGTAGTGGTTAAATCCAGGGGTGAAATCCAAAATTTTTCCCTACCAGTTCCGAGGGTGTGGCTTGGTGGGTGTGGCAAGGAAAGGATCTTGCAAAATCTCCATTCCCACCCCAGTCCAGGGGAAGAATACTATAAAATCTACATTCCCTCTCCTCCTGGGGGAAGGATATTGAAAAATCTCCATTCCCACCCCATGCCAGGGGAAAGATACTGCAAAATCTTCATTCCCTCCACTCCTGGGGGAAGGATATTGCAAAATCTCCATTCCCACCCCAGTTTGGAGCCAGCCAGGGGTGGTATTTGCCTGTTCTTTGAACTATTCAAAATTTCTGCTACCGGTTCTCCAGAACCTGTTAGAACCTCCTGGATTTCACCCTGGCAATAAAGCAAGAGACTGTGAGTTCTAGATCTGCCTTAGGCACAAATTCATCTTAGGCCAAACACTCTGTCTCAGCCCTAGGAATTAGGCAATGGCAAACTGCATCCAAAATCTTGTCAAGAAAATTTCAGGGATTAGTCAGGATTCAACATGGAATCAAGGGCATTAAACAAAAAAAACAAAAAAAAACAAAACAAAACAAAACAAAACAAAACAAAACAAAACAAAACAAAACAAAACAAAACAAAACAAAACAAAACAAAACAAAACAAAA
>WNWU01000006.1:16765539-16786877 GCA_012654045.1 Ptyas mucosa
AAAAAAAAAATAGCAGTACAAAACAGAGCCATTTAGCTCAAAATACCTAATTCCATAATGCATGTCCTTATTTTATAAGTTATTTTAATGGTTTCTTGAGTTGACTAATGTGATGTATTATTCAGGAACCGTAAAAGCTGGTGAATAATTAAATGCTGATCAATGTACTGGCCTGAATGTTCAGGTCAGGGCAATTTGTATCTGAATTTGCTTCTCTGGACACAACTAGACATGCTTCACAGATTCAGACTGTAGCTAAAGGGCTGGTTTTAAGATAGGCTGAAACATATCTGTATGTTTCATCAACTCTCATCCTAACTGATAAAAAGAAAAATATGTTTGGTTTCACTTAGTTTCTCATTTACCTAACCATAAGTTTGTTTTTATCTCATTGTTGCATTATTGTAAATTTAGGTGGGGGGAGGCCTTGCTGGAAACTGATAGGCATTTTGGTCTGCATTTCCCCTAACATATGCAGTTTCGGGTATACTTTTCCCAGTGGATAACAATTTATGCAACTTTTTCCCTCCCTAATCCATTTTTGTGTATTCTTGCTCCAGATAGATGCATTTCTTTGTGACCACTTTTCTGAGGATGCAATTTGATGCACGTTTTTTGAGTTACAATCTTGATTGCAAACAGTTGGGAAAACCTTTGTTTGCACAAATGTTGTCTGATCTTTGAATCAGTCCAGGAGATTTGAACTGGCTATATTTGTATAAAAATTCAGATAAATGCATTTCTCCTTCGTAATTATTAACTGCTGAGTGCTGTCCAAATGCAGTAAAGATGGTGGGTTTTCTACAGGATTCATAAACTTGTCCTGCATTGTGCAAGACATAAATTAAAACAATATCTAGTGCAAATTGTAGTGGATAAGCAAAACTATCACCAAAATGGTTTCCAGGAGTCAGACAAGAAAGAATGTTATTATTCATTGTTTTTAATATTCACCTGAAAACCTCCACTTGGGATGTTTTGTTGAGATACTTATAAAGAACAGCTGCAGTTCACAGGAGTGAAAACATACCAGGGCTCTTATTGTCAATCCACATATAAAAGTTATACTTTAAAAAAGGAGAACATCATTTGCAAATGTGGACTAGCAATAAAAGTAATGTAATTTACCATTTCTCAATACTCCAGCTGTTCTCCATCAACAGTAAGTTTTGCTGCAGTAATGCTGAATAGGACTATCTCTAAAAATTTCTTCTGCATTTTTTTCATCCCTTCTCCTTCAAGCTATGGGGGGGGGGGAACCTTATTTCCTTCCTTGAAAATTTCTGAGTGATTTATTAACAGTGATAATGACTGTTCATACTTCAGTTCAACTCCAAGAAATGTGACTACCAGCAAATGGACATTCTTGCTGGGTTCCCCCCCCCTTTCAAAACCTTTCGCTTTTCATCCAAGAACCTTCTTCAGTTCTTACTCAGTGGTGAAATCGTGCTGGTTCTGTCTGGCTCGCACGAACTGGTAGCGCTGGCGGCGCGTGGTTCGGTGAACTGGTAGTGGCAGCAGCGTGTGGTTCAGCAACCTTGGCAGCACGAGGCTCCGCCCACCCACCCAGACATTGTTACTTCCTGGTTTTTAACCCCCTGCGCATGCGCAAACCCTTCTGAGAATGCGCAGAGGGTAAAAAATTGGACATGACAATGGCGCACGCACTTCCAAACCGGTAGGGAAGGTAAGTAGATTTCACCCCTGTTCTAACTGACTGGTGGGGAATGGAAAGATTTATATTCTTTGCAGTCATCTGGTCATTAGCATTCTGAGGGTTGGTCTTTAGCTGGGAGTCTAAGAGTTGTTGAGGCCACTTGGGGGTTTACCTCTGTCCTCAGAGTCACCTGAATCAGAGTGCCAATGGATGTGGAACCTTCTTGGGATTGCTGAAAGAACTGTATTGCAAACAGGAGATACGTAGTGTTGTATTCCGCCCCCCCCCATTGAGAGAGGGCTGATCAATGTTAACATAAATGGGGTCTAACTCCTCTTCCAAACCAGTGGTCCTCTCTGTCCAGAATGTGAACTTTGCTATCTTTAAAAGAGTGACCCTTGTCTTTCAGATGCAGATGGACTTCTGAATCCTAGCCTGATGAGTTTCTTCTCCTGTGTCATGTCATGTGTTGTGAAGTGGTTGTAGATAGAACTGAAGAAGCTTCTTGCATGAAGAGCGACATATTTTTCAAAGGAAAAAACAACCAAGGAAGTTGGAAATCCCTAATCCCTCTGCACTATTTAATGAAATTTAAATTGTTATATATTTAAAGCTACTTAAAATATTTTATACTGCTTCCCATTAATAGCAAAACAAAATTCAAAGCAGTTTAGAAATAAGACTGTTAAAACAATCCATTCAATGCTGATAAACAGTAGTATTAAATGGGTTTTGAACTATACATTAGTAAAACAATAACAGCAAGCAGGAGAGGCGAAGTTAAGCTTTATATCCCAAAGGTGTTTTTTTTTTCAAAAGATATTTGGACTTGTTCTTCCTTGAAGACATTTCATTTCACTTCTCATCCTAGAAGCTTCTTCAGTTCTGACTGAATGGTGGAGAATGGAAGGATTTACTGTATATTCCTTGCAGTCATCTGGACATTAGCACTCTTTCTGAGAGTCATTGGAGATTTCTTGGAGATTTATCTGTGCCCTCAGGGTCACCTGAATCGGAGTGCAAATGGGTGTGGAACCTTCTTGGAACTGTTGAAAGGACTGTGTTGTAAACAGGAGATAGGTTGTGTCCAGGGGTGGGTTCTAAATTTTTTTACTACCGGTTCTGTGGGCGTGGCTTATTTTGTGGGTGTGACTTGATGGTCATGTGACAATTCTTTAGGATTTAGCAGAGGTACTGATCTACCAGGCTTTTAACTGCTTGCAGAGCTGTACCGGTCTACCCATTTATTTTTGCAGGCATCTGTCTACTCATTTGTTTTTGGAGGCACTGATCAGCTGTAGGGTGGCCCTTTGAAGCCCTGCGGTAAGAGTTTAAACAGTTTTTCCTTATAGCCCATCAGCTGGGACTCAGGAGGCAGCAATAGATTGGGGGTGGGGCTAAAAAAAAGGTAAGAATAATGCGGGGGTGTGTGCGGGGGGGGCAGAACCGGTTTGGTGACGTCATATCATCACCACTACTGGCTCGGTGGAACTGGGCCGAATCAGGAGGAACCCACTACTGGTTGTATCATATCCCTCTCCCCTCTGAGAGGTCTGAAAAAGCTTCTTGGATGAGAAGCAAAACGTCTTTAAGGAAAAACAAGTCCTGCTGCCTTTTGAAAAAGCATGACCTGGATGACTGAGAATCTTTGGGGCAACCATGACTTGGATGACTGAGAATCTCAACAGACATTAAGCTTTATGTACTTCTTCATTAGAGTTGCATCTTGTTCAAGGTGGCATGCAAAGTTGCTCCTTCCTTCCATTTCCTCCAATAGGTATGCTAAGAGGGAATGGCTTCCATGGCTGAACCTGGGTCATACCATCACTCTTGTATCAATCCTAATTGCAGACAGGTTGTATTGATCTATCTATATCCCATCTTTATTATTTTGGCAAATACCTCAAGGTGGATAACATACCCAACATGCCTTCCTCTTCCTATTTTCCCCATAACCACAACCCTGTGAGGTGAATTGGTCTGGGAGAGAGTGACTGGCCCAGAATTATCCAGCTGGACTTCATGGCTAAGGTGGGAATAAAATTCCCAGTTTCTAGGCTGATGCCTTAACCACTAGTTCAAACTGGTTCTCAGATACCAAACAAGTTATCAGGATTCCAGTCATGAAAACTGCCATCAACACTGAGCACCCTTTTGAAGAAAGTTGTTTATTCATACTTCTGATTTAGCAATAGCCTTAAAAGCACACAGATGCCAACGCAGCAACTTCCTGCTTGGAGTACAGCAAGAAGTCTATTCTGCTCTTTCAGAATAGTAAGGTACATCCGATGTCTTCCTCCACTAATGAATTAATAATATTTGGAAAATTACTTCCACTCCCCCCCCCCCCCCCCCCCGCAAACCACCACGAGTGGTATTTATTTTCTTAATTTTAATTAAAAATAAAGTTTGGAATTATTCTCTGGGACAGTTTTATTTTGACCTTGCTTCATTTATTTGCATTTCCAAAACACATTTGTTCCATTTTTATTTCACCCCTGGGCTTGCATTATCACACACTGTGGTCTGAATTGTCTAGACTAGGGAAAGCCGAGGAGTTTCAGATGTTGCTGAACTATAACTCCCAACATCCTAAGGAAGCCAGGTTAGTGGGGGGCGGGGGGGGCTGGTTGGGGTTGTAGTTAGCAATCTATAGAAGGCTATGCATTTGTTTTTGTCCCTGGTCTATACATTTCTGTAAAACCTGGTGAGAATCATTATCTCAAAACAAGGAATTAGACTCAACTCCGCTGTAGATATCCACAGAGACAAATAAACTAAAATGTATATGAATATTTGAAAAAATGCATACACGCACACATACACATATAATGACACCCTACATAATTAATTGCATCCGTGTATTCATGTTAGAACTGGGGAAACAGAGGTGCATTGGGGTAATGCAGGCAAGTTTGTTTGGACTCTGTGAACACCCTGTGCTTATTCAGCACACTGGTTTTTATTTTCTTTAGCTGCTTTGGAATTTAGCTGGCACTGTTGAGTCGCTTAATTAGTCCATTATAGTTAAGTTTGGGAACAAAAGCAATGCAACTAGCATACTTTTCATACAAAGTCATTAAGATTCTTACACAGGTCAAAGGGCAATGCTTGCTAGATAGCGTCCCCACTAGTTATTAAGAAAGGGGATACTTGCATGGATAGTCCACAGGTATAATTTATTTATCATTTATATGTATAATATATGAATCTTTCATATTTTATTGAGGAAGTGAAGCTGTTTCCAGATGCACCTCTGTTATTAAATTTCTTGCACAGCCTAGTAGACTGACCAGAAAAATCTGACTTTACCTGCTCCCAGATTTTGTAATTACCAATGTTGCTAATTTACAAAGCCTCCCTCTGAAAAAAATATTCTTAGAAAGTGATGCTCTTCATTGTTTAATACACATTTAATATATTTGTCGGGAAGGATTTGATACTGAAAAAGTTGGCCCACAATGATTTCCTTGTTTCATGCTGTTTCATTAGGTCTACTAAATAATGGCTGCAAAAATTGAAACAACTGCCAAAGATATTTACACATATATGCGTGTGTGTGTATGTGGGTGCATACAAATCTATATTTTGCTGATAAAGAAATAAAGGGAGACTAGTATAGATCTATTTCAAGCTTTTTTGCTTTCATCAGCTAGCCATACCCTTACTTGGATTCGAACTTGGGCTTCCTGCATGTTAGGCAGTTGAATTAACCTTCTGAGCCACAACCTTCTTCTCCCTTCATTAGCTTGAGCCAGGGGAAAGATTAATGTTTACCAAGACACCTGGTCTACCCCAACATGTGGGAGGGGGCATTCCGCTCCCTTTTGCCTTTCAGCTCCAGTCCAGGAGCCCTCAAGCAGTCGCATTCACGACAAACCATTTTATACCAAATATATATTTTGCTGATAAAGAAATAAAGGGAGACTAGTATAGATCTATTTCAAGCTTTTTTGCTTTCATATATATATGTTCAGACCGGTTTGGGTGAACCGTTAGTTCTGACCAGTGTCTGGGCCCACGCACCCGCCCTGGAGCTATCACATCCTATATAATCACTGGTTAATTGATGCCATGCATGTTGCTCACATTTTCAGTTCTGGGTGAACCAGTTGTTATGGTATGTGACGCCCACCTCTGCAGCCATCCAGATGTTTTATGTCCCCTAACTTAACTATTATAGATGAACTAACTAAACAACTGCACAATGCAAGCAGAATTTGGATAGAGCATTATGTAAGTGCCATTGAGTTATATCTTCAAAAGGTCCTCTCCAATCTACCTTGTCACCAAGCAGATTCAATGTTCGAGGTGGAGAGAAACCAATCCATCCACAGGCTGTTCATGTTCTAGCAGCATAAATAACATTGTCTCTTAATGTAACACTGCATATTAATGTACAATGTATGTACAATATCACATCAATCAGTGGAATCAAGGGCATATAAAAGGTGAAAGCAACATGATGCCACCATGAGAAAGTGCCAACACTTTTGTAGCACACCTATAAGAAAAGGACGGAGCTTGCCTTGCACTGTTATAACCTAGTTTTCATGACTTCAGCAAAAGCTTGCAAACCTACAAGCATTTCTAGAAGCACAACATCTGGAGTCATTGCATTCACACCACAATAAATTATAACCTTGAGTTAGGATGAATATGGCTATTAACCTCCACTGTCTTCTGAAAATCCATTATTCATTAATTTAAGGGAAATGGTGTCTTAGTTCTAGGCATGCTAATCACAATCCAGGTAATGCAAATAGATTTTAACAGTTAAGGAAAATATTGCAGGTAGTTTGTGGTATAGCAAACCCAAAAAGCAAAAAGAAAACTAATCTTAAACAATAGCTGAAATCTCACGAGATCACTAAATTTTAAGAGATTTGGGTATCCTATTTCAAAATTGCATTTTGCCATGGTTGTTAAGTGAATATATCTATCTCATGATGGCTACTGACCCTGAGTTGTCAGCTCTTGGTTACTACCAAAAACTTTTGATTACGATGTGGTGATCTGTATAAAGGTAAATTTTGAAAACCTCTGGTGTCAGCAAAGGACCAAAGAGAACACATACATACTACACACACACACACACACACACACACAATTTTCTGCTAAAATGATATAAATTTGCAACAAAAGGAAAATAGCAGGGATACAACACCAAACATTTGGCTTAGTGCTTATATTTAGATATTCACTGTGCATATGCAATTGTTAAAATTATTATGAGAGAAACCTTGCTGAATCCATGCTAATTTATTGCCTGATAGGTTCCAACTATTATGCTGGGAGTTTTATATTAAATATTTATATTCAGTATATAAATAAATATTACATCCAGTTTTCCAGTATCTCTAGTGTTTTGAAAGATCCACTTGAACCCAATCATAAAACATTTATGTTTCCATAATTTCTGGTAATATTTCTAGAAAATCTTGTAGCAGCTGAGAGAGCAGACAGACACTATAAAGTTTCTGATTTTATGGGATCCTGTAGTAAATAACTATGTCTTAAACTCATTACTGTCAGAAGTCTTCATCACCATATGTAATATATTTCATATAGTTTTGTCTGGTGGATAAAGTTACTCAGATTCATTCAGAGTTGGACTCTAACTGAGCAGGTTCAAGACAGTTACCTGGGCATAGTTGTGTGATGTTATCTGCATTGGTTTGATTCCATGACTCCTGACAAAGTGGACAAGGTCCTTCAAATTAAGTTTGGTCACCTGGCCCATCCTGAATTGTTAAAGCAATGTGGGGAAGGGAAGAATGATGAGTGGATGGGTTATACAATAGTATTAACTTTTTAAAGGTGATGATCAAGAAGCTATTGCTGGAGCTTTCTATTCTGGACCTTTATTGTTTACTTTCCAACCTTCCTTTTGTAGGGAAGGTTGTAGAGAAGATGATCAAACAACAGTTGCAAAGAATCTTGTAGGAAACAGATATTCTCTACTTCTTCCGGTTGGGTTTCAGGTCAGGATATAGTATGGAGACAATTTTGGTGATGCTTGTCAATTATCTTTGGTGCATGGGAGTGATGTATTCATCCTTCTGCTTCTTGATCTCTCAGAGGTTTTTAGTACCTTTGACAATGGTTTCCAAGTTTCCCCCTAACTCCAGATTCTTACTTACTTGGAATCAAACTAAAAGATGTGGGCAAACAAGGCTGGCACCTATTCATCCATATTATAACAGCAGTGAGAATGGCACTTGCCCAGCATTGGAAAAATACAAATACACCATCAGATCAACTTATAATAAATAAGATATTGAACTGTGCCGAATTGAACAAATTAACGTATATCCTAAGAGACAAAAAAGAATCCATATACTACAGTAACTGGGAACGCTGGTATATATGGCTAAAGAAGAGGACAAACATAGAATAAATAACATAGTATTAAATATATACTTAATTATAATGAGATAGCGTTTGGTATATAAAATAGTCAATGCTATTTGAACAAAAGGATTTACCGGGATGTAATTATGAATAAGTATCTGGGGGTTCGATATGACCCCTGATTAGTCCTTCTTTGTGGTTGTCTTTATGTGTTGTATTGTGTACCTATATATAACATATCTATTTGAAAATTACATTATATGTTTTTTTTATTTGTAAATAATTAATAAAGATCTATTTTTTTAAAAAAAGACAATGGTTTCCTTCTGGACTGGAGAGGTTTGGGTTCCTGTGCCTTTGGGTCCGATGCTCTCAGCTCACCTGTTTAAAATCTACATGAAACCACTGAGTGATATTATCCAATCCAGTCTGGGATTCAGTATCATCAGTTATACATTTTGGTCTATTTGAATTCAGATCAGGAGGAACAAAATGGCAGCTGTCGCTATTTGGGCTCTTTAGCTGAGGGAAATTTTCATCATTGGCATGGGATGGGATTGCACTTCCTCTTTTGAGATTGGTGTGTACCTGATGATTTTTCACCTTTAACTCTGAACGTTATACACCTTCAGTGTTAGGCCCCAAGAATTAAGAACATGGATGGAGAGTGGGGGTATTGTGTATCCTTCCTCAGTGATCACTTGAAGTCATTATTGACAGGAGCCCTGTGTCAATTTTTTTATATGTTATTGTTATTCTCTTGTCAAGATAGTGATGTTTTCACTATCCTGACAAGATAATCACAATGACATTTTATCTTTTAAATTTTTTGTTTTAAGTATATATTTGATATTTGTAAGCTATCTAGAGGGCTTTTCTTTCAGAGTTGTGTAACCTTCACAAATAGATAATAAATGTAATAACAATAACAGTAATAGTATGTTTCCACAGAGAGGTTAATATTGTAATGCAAGATAACTCAAAGATAACTTTGTGCTCAGCTACACTTAGACCTGTGCTGACAATTGTCATTGCTGGATAAATAAAGTTAGAAAGAGAACAGAGCCAGCAGACTACTTTTAAAGTGCAATTACTGTATACATTCAGCAAATTCTGTTTCTTTGCAATGTACCTCTGTTACAACATAAATGTGGCCATTGCTTAGCCTGACTAATTGTTAGGTTCCACCTTTATGTAATGAGTTTTCCAGAAGTTGCCCCAGTAACACAGGTAGGATTTCATTCAACTCCAGCTGAGGCTGTCAGAGGAGGAAAGGGGTTTTTTTTCTGTCTCTGATGAATGAAAATAATAATTATATACAGATAAAGATGAAAAGGAAATCCGGGAGTAAGTGAAGATTCCATGATACTTTAAACAAAGAAGAGTTAAGGCCCTATCTTAACTAGGCATTGGCACTGCAATGCGAAATGGTCATGCAAAATTAATTTTTAATGTGTTCAATTTATATTAAAAATTTTTGCAACTGTGTGAATTTTTTTCCAAGGCTAGAATGCTACTTCATTTAAGATATTCCCTGAAGGTGTTTTTTTTAAAAGGGAGACTCTTAAACTGAAGCCATTTTAAGGGTTTTATGAGACATTATGTGAGCTTTCATATGCAAGTTAGTCGTTAAGTACTAGATATTATATTCTGTAATATGCTTAAGTGATATTAGAAGCTGTATATAGCCTGCAGTAATGGCTATTGCTGCTTTTTTAATTTATCAAAAAAATGTTGCTTAAATAAGGAGCAAATCAAGGCTGGGGTGCTGCAAATATAAACATAAGCATTTTTTAATGAATTCTCTACTTTCAGCAAAACTATGTCTACATTCTTTTCCTGACACAAATATCTATGCATGAGCTAGAGTGCAGTACAATAGTCACCTACCACTAGGTTTCTGTGACATAGAGGAGATTTGGGCCTTCCCATTTTGCATCACCTTTATAATTTTTCAAATGTGAAGTTATTGCTCTTTAAATTGAAGAAGAAAAGTAAGACAAGGCTCAGAAACCTTTATTCCGTAGGGAGAAACATTTTTCCTAAGCTGGATTCACCGGTGACATTAAACACACTTTAAGAAAAATGAAAAGCAAACTAGCTCTCTCTCTCTATTTTTTAATTTTTAGAGAACGGTACTCCCAAAGCATTTCAAGCTGACAGGTCTAGAGAAATGTTGAAATAAACTTTCCCGAACACCATTCCAGAGTCCTTACTGAACCAATTATTCTTTCACAAAAGAAAATAATGAATTGAATAGGAAAGGAAAATAAATCTCAGCAATAAATGGGCACATGTGCACGCGCTCGCGCACACACATGTATTTAGACACACATATGGCAAACATCCACACACATGAATAGACATCTATATGTAGAAATATGCATATAGATAGCTCTGTCAGATCGCTTATGGATATTTTAAAAACGGATCCACAAAGAAGGAAGGATGCTGCGAAGAATGTTGACTACCCAGTCCCATTAGTGATACATGTCATCTTCGCTAATATCTAATCATTTTTGGGCCAGTCTAACTATAATAGAGACTGGCTTTATTATCTCAATAACATCTGGGTGACTTTAGGAGACACCATAAATGACAAGTAAGTCTTACCATAATGAAGTAAGAAGGAGGGTGGCCTGTGGGCTCAACGTCAAGCTTAATAAAACGTTTAAAGTTGTACAGATAATCCTCGACTTACAACCACAATTGAGCCCAAAATTTCTGTTGCTAAAAGAGATAGTTGTTTAGTGATTTTTGTCCCATTTGAACCCCCTTTCTTGCTGCAGAATCACTGTAGTTGTTAAGTTAGTGACAAACACGATTGGTAAGAAAATCTGGTTTCCCCATTGATTTTTCTTGTCAGAAAGTTACAAAAGGTGATCACAGGACCCAGGACACTGCAGCCATCATTTTATTATTATTATTATTAGTCATATTTCTATGCTGCCCACTTTCCGAGGACTCTGGGCGGCTTACACCAAAGACAGTATACTAAATAGCATATTGCCCCCAACAATCTGGGTCCTCATTTTACCCACCTCAGAAGGATGGAAGGCTGAGTCAACCTTGAGCCGGTGAGATTTGATCCGCTGATCTGCTGAACTAGCAGTCAGCTGAAATAGCTGCAGTACTGCACTCTAACCACTGCGCCACCTCGGCTCATCAGTACATGCCAGTTGCCCAGCACTTGAAATTTCATCACGTGTCCATGGGGATGCTGCAATGGTTGAAAGTGTGAGAAATGGTCGCAAGTCGTGTTTTTCAGTCCCATTGTTAACTCTGAACAGTCACTAAACAAATGGTTATAAGTTGAAGACCGCCTGTACTTTCAAAATAGTGACACTGCCAGTCCTCACAATCACTGCCAGTTTCACAAACATCCCAAGAAATTATCAGAAAAAATCTCCTAGAGGAAAAGATTGCTCCCTCATTTTATTATCCAAGGGAGACCAGTTTCTATTTTTTTTCCTGACTTCCTAGCAATCAATTTTTTGTATCAATTCTGACTTTCCCTGCTCTCTAAATGAAGAGTCCTCTCAGAATTCATTGTTGCCGGGCCAAACCATGACAAAACAATCCTTTGGGGGATTGACATAGGACAGAATCATGGAATTTATTATTTTATTTTATTTTATTTTATTTTATTTTATTTTATTTTATTTTATTTTATTTTATTTTATTTATTTTATTTTATTTTATTATTTGTCAAGCATGAATAAGATAACAGATATAAGTATAAACATGATTATGAATACAGTAAATGGCTACAAATAAATGGGGAGACTAGGACAGTGCGTATCGGGGGGGGGGGAAACGGGACGGACTAAGCCATGATGTGGTAGCTCACTTGATCGTCTTATTGTCAAGGATGATGTTCTTCAGAGAAGGAGCCACTACAAAGAAGTCTCCTGCTTGAGCTGGGGGGTAGGGAGGGGTTGGTCTAGATGACCTATAAGGTCCCTTCCAACTCTGTTAATCTGTTAGATCTGTTAGGGATGGTAGGCACATTAGTGCACTTATGCACACCCCTTACAGATCTCTTAGGAATGGGGTGAGATCTACAATAGACAGTCTAAGGTTAAAGTTATGGGGGTTTGGGGAAGAAACCACAGAGTCAGGTAGTGTATTCCAGGCATTGACCACTCTGTTGCTGAAGTCATATTTTCTGCAATCGAGTTTAGAGCGGTTTACCTTGAGTTTGTATCTATTGTGTGCTCGTGTGTTGTTGCGGTTGAAGCTGAAGTAGTCATTGACAGGTAGGACATTGTAGCAGATGATTTTGTGTACTATGCTTAGGTCAGACTGAAGGCAGTCTGCCTTTTGGGCTTGCCTTTTCACTCAGCATAAGAATCTAAATTATAGCATCCCCTGGAACACCTCCAAGGAAGGTGACAGAGCACATCTCTGGGTAATTGGATCCATTGTTGAATTGTACTTCCTGTTAGGAAAGTTTTTCCCCCTTTAATATTCAACAGAAGTCTGCTTTCCTGTGACCAAAGTCCCTTCATCCTTGCTTTGTGTTCTGAAATAAAGAAATCAGGTCTTAAGCTTGCTCTAAACTGTATCATACTTACATGCAAAAAATCTAAAATGTTAAGAAGAAAGATCTAGACAATTTTTTTTAAAAAAAATTATTATTATAATACCCCAAAGTGGCCATTCCTTTTTAAGTCAGCCACAATTTAAGTACTGTATCTCCTCAATAGCTACAGTCTGTTCATGTGCTTAGACTTTTATTTATCTTACGCCATCATTTCTTGAACTATTAGTTAATCCTGTCCAGATGCATAATTAGTTACTGTGATGAAGAAGCATTTTTAATGTTTGCTTGACTTCTCCATAACTGAAAGTTTTTTTCTAGGTTCTTTTTTTTTTAACTTGGCAGGAAAATGAGTTTGTATTGTGCTTATGCTTCTGAAATGCAGCACTGAAATCCACCTTCTAAGTTTTCTCTGCAGAAGAGAAATTTTCTTAAATCATATTTACAGAATTTTTTTTTCATGGTTTCTCTCTCTCTCTCTCTCTCTCTCTCTCTCTCTCTCTCTCTCTCTCTATGTGTGTGTGCTTAAGTGATTGCTGAAAGTGTTTAGAGCATATCAGCAAGACATGCGTGCCAAAATTTGCCATATAGCGGGTATAGCATCATGATTGAAGCTTATGTCATACTTCCATTCACTGGGTTTGGATCCTGATGCATTCTTGCAAATTTTGATTCCCCCATTAGACACCCCTGTTACTACTTCCGGTGTTTTGGCTTAGGGTTACTGAAACAGAAAGCTTACACCTGTCCTGATCCATCACTTCATATTCTGAATGGAGGCATATATTAATTGAATTCTTTCTTTCTTTCTTTCTTTCTTTCTTTCTTTCTTTCTTTTCTTTCTTTCTCTCTCTCTCTTTATCTCTCTCTCTCTCTTCCCTCCTTCCTTCCTTCCTTCCTTCCTTCCTTCCTTCCATCCATCCTTCCTTCCTTCCTTCCTTCCTTCTTTCCTCCTCCCCTGTTGCATGTCTTTTCATTACTCTGAAATTTCCTGGATGCCCAAACTGGATCTCAAATTGTCCAATGAGGGAAGAGTTTCTTCATGAAGTCTTGGCTTAGGACAGAGTTACCCAAGGGACCATCTTCTCCCAATTCTTTCTAACCTATCCAATCCCATTCAGGAGAATAGGTATGCTCAGCAAGGAATGCTGGTTGGTGGAGGCCTATCTTCTCTACTGTAGTACCCACACTCTGGAACACTCTCTCTTAGAGACTAGGATGGCCCTGAACCTGTTGGCCTTTTGGAAATTCATGTGCCAGGCCCTGGGTTTTGGGTTTTGTGGGAAGGACCCCATGTTCTGGTTATGCTAACATCTATGGATTATAATAATTCTCTGCTGCTATATCTATTTCATTTTTATTTTATTGTGATTATAACTGCTTTCTAATTGAGTTTATGATTGTTCACTTCCTGCTGGATCACATTTATAAGAAGAGCAGGTCTATGAATTTAATTAATTAAATCAGTAAAGGGATTGCATCCCACTTCATTCCAATCTTCATCCAAGGTTGGGATGCTCTAAATGCTTATCCATCACATTCTTTAAAGCCAAAGAGAATCACTGGCAATATGCAGTCCTGCCATCTAATCAAAGGAACAAAACTCATGGTATTCTTCATTATTTTATAAAATTGGCTCTGTTTTCTGCTTATAAAAAGCAGAGTTTTGGAAGCAAAAGTCTCCAAACCAGCATGTTGCAGCTCATACTGAAGATCTAGTAAAGAAATAGCTATCTAGCAAGGACAATGAAGAGAAATTGTTGTTTGTTTCTTTTTTAGAAATCCTTAATTTTCAAGGAAATGTTTGTAATGATAAGACTGGGAAGTTTTTGGTTGAATAAATCTCATTCCTGCATTGTATGCATGCGTGT
This sequence comes from Ptyas mucosa, assembly GCA_012654045.1. NCBI lineage: Eukaryota > Metazoa > Chordata > Lepidosauria > Squamata > Colubridae > Ptyas > Ptyas mucosa. The sequence goes on from WNWU01000006.1 coordinate 16,779,965, forward strand.
GTGTGTATGTGTGTGTGTGTGTGTGTGTGTAGGAGAGCCTGATGTGTAGGCATAAGTGACATTAGATGGAAGGGCAGATTTAGAATAGAATAGAATAGAATTCTTTATTGGCCAAGTGTGATTGGACACACAAGGAATTTGTCTTGGTGCAAACGCTCTCAGTGTATATAAAATAAAAGATATGTTCATCAAGAATCATAAGGTACAACAGTTAATGATAGTCATAGGGAACAAATAAGCAATCAAATCATATTAGGAGACAGTCAATATAAATCGTAAGGATACCAGCAACAAGGTTACAGTCATACAGTCGTAAGTGGGAGGAGATGGGTGATAGGAACGATGAGAAGATTAATAGTAATGCAGACTTAGTAACTAGTTTGACAGTGTTGAGGGAATTATTTATTTGATGGAAGTTGAATGACATATGAATCCAATGAATTGGGGGAGAAAAACATTGATCTCTGGGATAATAGCACTCCCTGGATTTTTCCAAAAAAGGACACATTTTCATCCTACTGAGGTCTATTTTTAATGTGATTGAAAGGGAAAGTCCAGACTCATCAGTCATTGAAATCTTAGCCACCGGCCCATGTAAAATGGGATTATCCTGGAATGTATGTCTTAATTAGCAAGTAATAAGATCTGTAGCTTTAGGCATTTTAGCAAACTTGAGTGGTACCATGCAAACTATACAAATACCATCTCATCAATATCACAATGATTGCAACATCAGTAATAAAAACATGACATTTAATGAATTACAGCTTAAAGTAAATGTTCAGGGCGGAACCCACACAGACAAATCCTCCCCCCCCCCCCCCATTTTGGCATCGAGTTTATTTATTTGACAGTAACACAGTTGCTTATACGTCTACAAAATGTTTTATTTCTTCTTCCTCCGCACCTGTCCCTCAGTGAATAGAGACACATCTGTCTCTTCTTGGCATGACAAGTGCATGCCTACATCTGTGAAAGATGATTCCATTTTTGAAGGAAGCAGTGTATACTTTTACTCTCCCGCTTAAAAAAAAATATATGACACAATGAATTTTTGTGTCTTGCAGGAAGGCTTCTCGGGCCTGAATAGAAAGCTTGGAAGAGATACAACAACATTTAAATCCTGAAAATACTTTCATTTTTTTCTTCTGTGGTTTTTTTTTTAAATGTATCATTACAATTTTACCGAAAGCCAATATGATTGTTCTTTAAATATCCTGTATCCACTCTGCTTTAAATTTAATGCCTGCAATATTTCCTGCATTCATTTAAATCACCCAGAAACGGGAGTTTGAAGAACAGTAGGGATGGTGAGAGGATACAGAAGCCTTCACTTGCAGAAACAGTATATCATGTCCTGTGGAGGCTAGCAATACATTAAAGCATTCATCTGTAGGGTCTTTTTTTTTAACAGCTTACATGAAATGGGACAGTGTCTCCAGTTTATTTTGTAAAATTATATTTATTAACCAAACAAGCACAAAGGGACACGCCACACTGAGGAAACTCAGCCTGCTATAAGAATCATCAATGAAACCAATGATCAGTTTTGATATTTGACCTCAGGTTTTGAGTTATTTGATCTCACAAATATCTCCACATAGTGGAGTTTTAGAGGTGGATGTCTCATAAAATGTTTGGTACCTGAGTCCGAAATTATCTTCCTCTGTCATCTGTGTTTGCTCTGTGTCCCCTCCTCGGTATTTATTCTCCTTGCTTTGTGCAAGGTTTCTTAATCTTCTTGAACATGTGGATTGAAACACACAGAACTGCTGTATAGGTAGTCCTTGATTTACAATAGTTCATTTAGTGACCATTCAAAGTTACAACAGCACCGAAAAATGTGACTTACGACTGTTTTTCATACTTGCGACTATTGTGGCATGGTCACATAACCAAAATTCAGATGCTTGGCATCTGACTCATATTTATGACTGTTCCAGTGTCCTGGGGTCATGTGATCGCCTTTTGCGACCTTCTGACAAGCAAAGTCAATGGGGAAGCCAGATTCACTTAACAACCATGTTACTCTGTAACAACTGCAGTGATTTTGTTTTTTAAAAAATTGATTTATATGCCGCCCTTCTCCGGAGACTCAGGGCGGCTTCAATGCATTAAGCAATAGCCTTCATACTTTTGTATATTTTATACAAAGTCAGCTTATTGCCCCCACAAACTGGGTCCTCAATTTACCTACCTTAGAAAGGATGGAAGGCTGAGTCAACCTTGAGCCTGGTGGGATTTGAATTTGCAGTAATTGCAGGCAGCTCATGTTAATAACAGTTAATAACACTGCTTTAGTCTGCTGAGCCACCAGAGCTCCATTTAACAATCATGGCAAAATGGCAAAAATGGTTACAAAATGGGGCAAAATTCACTTAACAAATGTTTCACTTAGCAACAGAAATTTTGGGCTCAATTTCGGTTGTAAGTTGAGGACTACCAGTAACTGATGGGTGGTGGATTCAAACAGCACTTCCTAGGAGCAGCACACTTAAATAAGCTATTATTATTGATTGTCCTGTTTTCCATATTTAGTTTGTCAAGCTCCGACTGGCTTGCCATACCTGGGGGGGAGGGGGAGGCAGAAAAAGCTGCGGCGGCAGGAACAGCCGCACGGCACAGCAATGACCCAGTGGTGATGGGAAGCCCGGCTGGGATGGTGTCAGCTCTGGCTGCAGCAAATGCAGCCATGAGAGAGGCTGTGGTAGCATTCTCCCCTGCACAGCTAACTGGCAGATTCCCAGCGCTCAGCTGGCTGGCACCGCGGGCACTGCGGGCACCGCGGGTGGAAGCAAGATGGACCCGGAGGCCTGAGCACTGGATGGTGGACTGTTAACGTGGAACTGAATACCAACGCCTAATACTAGTTGTGGGTGGGGCCAGGACGTGGCGTGGCCCTGCCTATATGGAGATCTGGGAGGTGGTAGTTCCAGCACAGACTTTGGGCCAGGCCTCAAGCTTGAATAAACCTGTATCAAATAGTTCCAGAGCTTGTTTGTTGCTGTGTTCGCAAGGCCTGGGGATTTGGACAAGTGAGATAGTTATTGTACTGTTTATATTTTCATATATGCCTTAATTGATTTCTATGTCTCGCAGAGAATGTAGCTCTCTAAGTAAGTAAATACACAAAGTAATAGAATAAAGACACATAAATTATCATGTAGCACTTTGATAATGTGGTTATGATATTGATAGTCCTCTTTGTGCTTTTGCTAAAGCCGATGTCCCCACTATATAAATCCTTTTGCCAGATTTGAAGGTCAGGCATAGTTATCTTTTTCCAAGCCATTCATACTTTCTTTAGGATGATGTGAACCGTCAATCAGTGTGGAGACTGTCACTCCCACAGAAATGTCACTGCCCAATTGGGTTTCTTCGCTATATTTCTTTAGGTAACATGAGCTGCCAAAAAAGGGGAAAAAAATGTATGAAGCATTGGATTGACTTTGGAATAAATAAGTCTATTCAAATTGGCTTCTCTTCATTTTTCTCCCTCACTCTCTCTTTTTGTGCCATTTTTCTCCCTCACTCTCTCTTTTTGCTCCATTGACATTACAGACTTTTTTAAAAAAGTAGCTTGCAAATACGGTACACATTTTTCTTACTTTTTTTTTTCCAGAACCAACTTTGTTTGCAATTTTTCCAAATGTACACAGGTTCTGGAACCCAGTTTTCCTATTGTGGTATAGTTATATACATTATTTTCATAAATTTATTTATTTTGGTGCAATGCATATTTCTTTTTTTCTTTTTTTTTCTTCAAATGTAGGTTTTCTTTACCATGGTTGTACTGATTTGAAAAATTCAGATAAGTGTGCATTTTGAAGGAATACTGACTTTCAGTTCACTTGAAAATAGGGCAGAAAGCTAAGTCTTCATGCCAATATCACCAAACTAATTTGTCCCTCCCTTCTACTAATAGCTGGCTTTAGGTGATTATTTCACATTAGGTTGCAAATAATGGTCAGCGATTGGAGATACCACAAATTGCGCACTGCATTTGGGCAACATCTCCAGCATATGCAGCGGGAGGATAATGTTTCCAAGACACGTCATTCACTCAGAATTTTTAGCTGCTATTTCTTGTTGTGATGGCTTATTTCTACATGTTTCCTAGTTGGAAGGAAGGATGAAAAAAAATATTGATAGAGTGTTATATAATGTGTATTATTTACTTGAGAGCTGTTCTGGTCTATTGGGTAAATATATAGTCAGGCAGTTTTAAAAAACACGTATTATGTACCCAAGAGACCAGAAAGCCTTTGAATGAGCGTTTACAGTCTATTGGGTAAATATGTATTTAGGCAATTTTTCAAAATACATTACAACTGCTTCAATGCCATTCTGGTCAATTGGTTAAATATGTATTTAGGCACTATTTTTTTAAAGTGTGTTTTATGCAGCTGATAGACTAAGGAGCAGTAGCTGCTAAATATGTTTCAGAATTCTAAAATTTGATACTATTCCATACATTTGGAGCTGATTCTTACCATCGAGAGTTTCATTTCTCAGGTATGAGGGGTAAGCTTTGCAATATATGAGGAGAGTTAACACAAGAAATAAGGTCTCAGGGACATGAGTCCAATTCGTATGTGTTACATGTGGAGCTGTGTAGGCCTTTGCATTTAGTTTCAAAAAGGTACTTCAAAGTGTGTGTGTGTGTGTGTGTGTGTGAACAGGGCACCTCCTACAATTCATTAACGCTGCTATATCTGTTCCCAGATTCACCATTCAAGTGAGGAGAGTAGTTGCTCAGCCCAGGTCAGTGGTGAAATCTAAAATTTGTTACTACCGGTTCTCTGGGTGTGGCTTGGTGGGGGGTAATGTGACTGGGTGGGCGTGGCCAATTTTTTTTTTTTACTTTTAAAACCATTTTTTCTACAACCTCTTCGGCGAAGAGGTTGCAAAAAAAATGCTTTCAAAAGGCTCTGATGATCCCAGCTGAGTTGCCTGATCATCAGAGGGTTTTTAAAATACCCTCTGCCGATCATGCAACTCAGCTTGGATCGTCAGAGCTTGGATTGTCAGAGGCATTTAAAAGAAAAAAACTTTTTTTCTTTTAAATGGCTCTGATGATCCAAGCTGAGTTGGAATATTTTAAAGCTGTAAATTATAATCAACATAGAACACATATTTCTTACATCTCCAACCAATAATTAATGCATTGCTTAGATGAAAACTTTCCATATTTTGGGTTACTCAATATATTATACAAAATACACATGATGCCTATTTTATTATAATTTAATTTTAATAAGTTTGCTAGTATATTATTCTATGTTACTTTTTGGGCTTAATATCAGGAAATGTTATAAAGATCTCAGTATTTTAATGTTATAGAACTGTGTTGTTATTTTTAATATCTCACAGGATTCACAATTATTGAAATGATTATAATTCTTATATATTTTAAAAAATATTTTCTATTATCCAAAATAAAGATTTTGAAATTTGGATATCTTCAAGTACTAGATTTAGATCACAAAAACAAAATGTACAACCAAAGAAATTATCTTGCCTTGTGTTCACCAGTTCTGTTTCCAGTTTATGAACGAAAATTAATTTTTGAAATTGATTCAGAGGAAAAAAGAGCATTTGTTCCCAATTCTGTGATGAAGATTAGTGCTAATAGATGTAATGCATATCCAGAGCACTTGTAAAACTCAGAACTATGACATGTAAAAATTATGCTACAAAAGGAAAAAGCAATGGAAAAATAAATTCACTGAATCTCTGGAATCTTCTTAATCAGTTTCAGTGCTAATGAATTTAAACTTAAGGCAGACAGAAGGGTAACTGAAGATTGGTAGATAGGTGTCCCAAGATTGGGAGGTAAGCTTTCAAAAATAAAATTTATTCACATCAGAATTATGAATGAAAAGAATAAAATGAAAGGCAGTGTTAAATTTTATTGATTTGTGGAACGGAACCAAGCAAGACAAGCAAGCTAGCTAAGGAGCTATGTAGGTAGGAATGAAGAGATCTTGCAGTTTTTAAGTCATGTCAGGAATTTGAAATGACTATATATTTGTCAATTAACCTATGGAATGCTAAGAGTGAGAAAAGTTTTCAACATGGGCATGCTTGCTTCATTTTTTAAAAATTGTTTTCCTGCCTTCTTTTATTTCAGTTGTCTGCTCTTTTTATTCCACTTTTCCTTCAATCTGCTTTTTCTTCTGTTCCCTTTTCCATATTATGGTGTGCTTTAAGACATAAAAATGTGCATAAAATATCTTAATGACCAGAAGGAAGGGATGTTCTGTAATATCTCAATGACCTTGAACTGAAAGCAAATTACATATATACCTAACCTACATGAGATATACATTGCATAAAATTATATAGATAAAATTTCTTTTCTGCATTAACATCACCTTCTATGGATGCACAACATGTACTGAAATATTCTGAAACAATGGTATATTCATTTATCTGGGGAGTTAATTAGTTTAAGAATGCCATGTATTTGCCAGCTTGCTCCTCTGCTTTCACTGTATTCTAAATTGCTGTCATCTAAATTACTGGTCCATGGCTGACCTTGACCTCAAGTTGAAAAAACATTAGCAATTGCTTTCCACCTGTTGTTTTGTTACGCAGTGGGGTCTTTGCAAGGTGGACATTCTGTATCTTGGTTTTTCACTTAAACTGCAGGTGGGAACTGACATGACTGAATGTTTCTACATACAAAAACACTTATCTCTGTATAGAAGGTTAGATTTCTAATGGAAACATTCTATATGCTTTTCTTGGCTGAGTTTGTGTGTGTGTGTATGTGTGTGTGTGTGTGTGTGTGTAGAGGAGGCAAACAAGATGAGGAGGAAAGAAGGAAGGAAAGAGAGAGAGAGAAAGAGAAAGAAAGAAAGAAAGAAAGAAAGAAAGAAAGAAAGAAAGAAAGAAAGAAAGAAAGAAA
>WNWU01000006.1:16786887-16815657 GCA_012654045.1 Ptyas mucosa
AAAGAAAGAAAGAAAGAAAGAAAGAAAGAAAGAAAGAAAGAAAGAAAAAGAAAATCAATATATGACTCCATTCAGAATGTGACGTGCTGGATCAAGCCAGGTACATGTTTTCTGCTTCAGTGACCACTAAGTCAAAATTATATCATAATGTTAAAATGTTGCATCCTTTCATGTCCGCACTTGCCAATTTCTTAGAAACAAAATAGTGAACTTCTTGGAAGTTATTACACTCCAGAAGTGTTCAAAACCTCTCCTAGAATACTGGCAGTTTGGGAATTAGGCCAGGAAAGGATCCAAAAGCTTTGATCCTGAGCAAGAAAATTTAGAGATGTACCCCTCTAACTCAAGAAAAAGGGGAAAGCATAACAAGCCTCACATTCAAAATGTAGTCCAATTGTAGTCCAAAATGTAGGTTGCAGAGCCCAACAACCACAGCACTACCTAAATCCCATAATAACCCTCACTGCCTAAATCCCATAATTAAAACTGAGGCACTAAAAAAGTCAACACTTTGATTTCTTGATAAAGTTTCCCAGGCTTCTTTATTGCATCATGGATGAAGAAGACTTTGGATGGAAACAATGCCATTTTTTCTCAGAGAACTCTAAGTTAGGAACCAGTGGAAGAGGACCATAATTTCAAAAAGAATTACACTTGTGTATGTTGGGGTGTGTGTGTGTCAAGGGATGTGGTGGCTCAGTGGCTAAGATGTTGAGTTTGTCGATCGAAAGGTTGGCAGTTTCAGCGGTTCGAGTCCTAGTGCCGTGTAATGGGGTGAGCTTCCGTTACTTGTCCCAGCTTCTGCCAACCTAGGAGTTTGAAAGCACATAAAAAATGCAAGTAGAAAAATAGGGACCACCTTTGAGGGGAAGGTAACAGCGTTCCGTGCGTCTTTGGCATTTAGTCATGCCGGCCACATGACCACGGAGATGTCTTCAGACAGTACTGGCTCTTCGGCTTTGAAATGGAGATGAGCACTACCCCCTAGAGCCGGGAACAACTAGCACATATGTGCGAGGGAAACCTTTACCTTTACCTTTACCTTTATGTTGGGGGGGATTCACAATTTCTTACTCACAAGATGTCTCTGGCAGGAGAAATTCCATTTTTTTTCCTCAGCTATTCTATTTAGAATAACTGTTGTAAACCTAGCCAAATTACAAAGGAAGACAAAGACTTACCCAACTATTTGGAAGAAGGGATGGATAGTGTATGACATTTCTCCATCAGAGGAAGCTATGACATCTGTGCTCATCCTAATAAAATAACTAGTTGTTTCAGTATCAGAGCTTAGCATAAATTAATTCTGTTTTTGGAATCTGTATAATCCTTTGGAATCAGGATATAGCCCTCTCACAATAAACAAATGCTCCCATATGGAAACCAAAGTTTTAATATCGGAGCAGAAAATCTACGAACACGATTCTCCAAAAATATTTGTTTCTGTAGAAATTAATATTTGTTTTGTTAAGAAACTGAGGAAATGATGCATATAGCTACTTGATGTTGAGGTCTATTCAAGATCTCATTAGCCCATTTAACCTAGTTTTTGCATACAAATAAAAAATAGGTATATGAAAAAAAATACACAAACTTTTGATGTGTATAATAAAGATATATTTTGCTTTTTTACTTGTTAGCATTCTTCTTTGCAATTTTGTGGTATGTCTTTTTAAGTTATTTATTTATCAACCTAATCTATTAATCTACATATCCACCTATCTCAGCAGAAGTAAGCTATCTTCAAAATGAAAAGGGTTTGTTATCCAGGGATAACAGATTTTTTTTTAAGTCCTCATAATTTAAATTTCCCAGGTGAACTCAAGTTATATCTGCTTTGAATAAGATTAAGGGGAAAACATGAAAAGGAAAATAGATTCGTGATTTTAGAGTCATTCTAGATCTGGATGCCAAGATTTTAGCAATGGCTAGGAATGTTTGGGTTCTATTGAAACTTGCAGATCAACCATGTCCATTTATGGCCATGGTGATATAAATTTTAATTGCATACATAATTGCATCTTATTTGAATGATTGGAGCACTGTATGAGAGGCTGCTTTGAAGACTGTTCAGAAATTGTAGCTGGTTCTAAATCTTGAAGCTAGAAAATTGATTAAGGCTAGTTATAGTCAGCATGAAACTCATAGTTGATGGCCAAATATATATATTTGCTGCTGGTTTGGACCTGTAGCCATAAAATATTTACAAGCACTTACTTATTTACTTACTTCCCTTAGACAAATCTGTCTTTTAGAAACCAAAATGGACCACTCAATTTCAGAATCTGATTTAGCTGAATTTAGCTGGATTCCTAGCAATTACTTTTGAAAGGAAGACCTTCAACAAGTAAGGTATAATGCTTTTTTATGGATATTAACCAGAGGTGGGATTCAAATAATTTAACAATTGGTTCTCTGCCCTAATGACTGGCTGGCTGGGCGTGGCCATGGGATGTGACAGGCAGCACTTGGCCTCCTGCACCCCCCTGGGAGGGAAAATGGGCCGGGGGGGGAATGCACCACACACACACCTGGGCCCCATTTTGGGCCTAGTAGGCCTCCCTGCACTTACCTGGGAGCCAAAATGGGGCACGTGGCGACTCCTAGAAGGGGCGGGGTGGGGAGGGGATGGGCCAGCCAGCAATTTAACTACTGGTTCACCCGAACTGGCCTGAACCTACTGAATCCCACCACTGATATTATTAACAGATTAACAGAGTTGGAAGGGATCTTGTAGGTCTTCTAGTCTAATCCTCCATCCAAGCAGGAGATCCTACACCATTTCTGACAAATGGCAGTCCAGATATGAAGAGCTCTTCCCTTTTCTTCCATCACTATCTGTTGCATATTTGGTGGAAACTCAAACAAAGATCTTGCTGGTGACATCAACAAAATTTGTAGCCAAGAACAGATCATCTAGTTCCCTTGTTCATGGTTTTTGATAAACATGTAAAAAATACCATAGCAATTTTTTTTCTTTTAGTCCTCAAATGACACACCCAGATAAATGAAAATAGTACTGGCTAACTGTGGTCTAGACTGAACCTGACTCCATCACCATGGCTAAAAAGACAGAAGGGTTGAAATCCAGAAAAAGATTGCTTCCTTTCACATAGGTGATTTACCCATAGGAGACAACCAGCTGAAAGTGAAAAAGTTTGACATCCAGAACTTTCATCCCATTCTGCTGAGAAAAATAAAAGTTGCAGCTGGTTTTTTTTTCCTCATGCTAGATAGCGTTTCTATGAATCTGATTTTAAAACTAGAATTTAATCAGCTTTGATTGCCTCCAAAGTGATTCCTAGCAGGACAGGGTTCTTTCTGGAGCTCCAAATAAAGTCCTCAAATCCAGCTAACTAAGCGCTGTACATCAGTAGCAAAAAATATGTTTCATTTATATAGGTTTGGCTTACAGAGATGTGTGGTTTCTCTTTTGCTTTTTAGCCTGAATTTAAATTAAACACATTTTAACTTGATGCTTGTTCTAATGCCTTAGGTGTGTTTTTGTTGTTGTTGTTATATAGTTCTTATTTTCTTATCTTTTATTGTATGCTGTCACTCACTTTGCATATATTTTATGGGAAGGTGGTGTGTACAAATGGATTTCATTAGTAAATTACCTAACTAAGTAAGAAATGTATTTATTAGTGTGGTAAGTAAATACCAAGCACACATTTTGCTGTCTGATATAAAGTTGCTTGTTTGTGAAAACGTTTCTGACTGGGAACTCTTCCAAAAAACACTTCAACATTGCATCTTGGAATTTTCTCAGCAGTTGCATTTGTTCCTTCTCCACACCTCATCCCTAGTGCATAGAGACACATCTGTCTGTTTTCTGCCTTATCAAGCAGACATCTACATCTGTGAGAAAATTCCATTTCCTCGGCTAAAACTCTATATCTGATTGTAGTAATAAAGCACTACTTCCGAAGTTCAAAACATACATCTGACAAAGCCTATTACTTCAAATGACTCAGAGCAACAAGCACAGCAAGGGCCTTGTTTCCTTAGGCTTTGAATGTTTGACTTTTACAAAGTCTACTAAAATACGGTTACGAGATGACTGTCTCCTGACTGCCAAATTAATGGTTCCTAGCTTTAACCTTTGATATTCTGAATTGCTGGATGGCAGAAGGAGGAAAAAGAATCCACTGAGAAAAAAGGGATTAGTATCATCATCATCATCCCTACCATCACCACCACCACATTCTTGATCTTGGAAGAACAACATTCAGGATCAATCTGAATTGTGTTTTTCATATAACTAAACGATCAAGCCGATCCAAAGAGCCATATGACACCGAATCCAGTCCAAGACTGCTGAGTACATTTGACAACATTTTAATCATTTATTGCAGACTAGATTGTCCACAGTGCTATTAGCAGGAGTTGGACTCTTTCACCTGCAGGTCACCAGCTTGGCACTAGGTCAGGTTGGCAGTTATGGAGGCTTGGTACCATCTGGTGGCCATTGGGTCATCTGTATCAAATGAGCTAGTGGACTCTGTCCAGCACATGGCTAAAACATGCCTGCATCTCTCTAAGATTACAATCTGTACTAATTGGCGTATTGATTGAGCAACCAATGCCAAATGCTTGGGATCAGGTAGGAAAAGGCCTCGCTCAAGAAGAGTCTTACACTCATGTATCATTCCAGAATTTGCATTTCTACTAACATGTCAATGTTTTTATATTGTGGAATCCTAACAAGAAAAGATAGATAGACACAGATAGATAGGTCTCACTAAATACTTCAAGTTCCAACTAGTGATACACATTCTTGATTTACTCAGGAATAAATGGAATGTGATTTAAATACTTCCCTGGCAAATAACAAACAGGATTGTAATCGATAACATGACTCTTCTAAAGGAAAAAAAAAAAGATGTCAAATTGCACAAATCATCCATGGAGACTCTTTGCAGATTTATTCTCTACCTCCCCCTCACAGTCTTATATCTTCTTATATTAAATATACAATAAACCTTTTTCAATTTGAAGGGCTTAAGCTATGTGCAAAATGAGACTTGGAAACAGATTTTCTTTCTTTCTTTCTGTCTTTCCTAGAGGCCTCTTTTATTTTATTTCCAGGTATTGATTGTGAAAGTGATATCAGACCACAAGGTGCATTGATAGGGTGTTGGGTAACAGAAAACTGCAAAGAATCCTCACAGTATAATCAAAGCTCCTGTTCTGATGAAATCCAATCAATACGGACGATTAAATGACTCACAGAGAGCTATCAATATTAAATACAGTCTATTTCCTGTACACAAGCTAAGCAAAGTAAAGAGGACAAGATAAAACTTAAGTAGATAAGTTATTTACAGTGACAACGCAGAACTAAGAAGCAGTGGCAAAATACTCTTTTAATACTAGTGGCTTGGAAAAAAACCCAATGGGCTTTAAATCACAGCTACATCCATGTATCATCTTTATTACGGTGTTTTCCTGAAAATAAGACCCTGTTTTATATATTTTTTGGCCTTATTTTTGGGGAGTTCTTATTACTTTGGGGCGCGTGGAGCAAGATAAGGCTCCTCTTGCTGTCTTACCTGATTTCCAGCTCTGTCTCCCTAACCCTAACCAGAGGAAATGGTGGGGACCAGCTGCGCATGCATTTAAATATTTTTGGGAAAGGCTTATTTTCAGGGAGGGCTTATTCGGGGGTGGTGGTTTTATTTTAGTGCATGCACTAAAAAGCCCGATTGGGCTTATTATCTGGGGAGGTCTTATTTTTGGGGAAACAGAGGACAAACAGTAATAACACTAAGGTATTTTTCCCTTCATAGTTCTAATTGAAGAAAAAAAAATTGAGTAGTGTATAATGCTGGGAATGGTAAAAGAAAAGAATAGAAGAAAGCAATGAGTAGTTAGCCAGATGAATGCACCATTGGAAGACCTAAAGGGCCAAATCATCATGTACTAGGTTCATATATTATATGCAAATACTAAGAATTGACACCAATATAGCATTAGCAATAGCACTTAGACTTATATACTGCTTTACAGTGCTTTACAGCCCTCTCTAAGTGGTTTACAGAGTCAGCCTATTGCCCCCAACAATCTGGCTCCCCATTTTACCAACCTCGGAAGGATGGAAGGCTGAGTCAACCTTGAGCCAGTCAGGATCAAACTGGCGGCAGTGGACAGAGTTGCAATACTGCATTCTAACCGCTGCACCACCACAGCTCTTTATGATATGATGGCACATCTTCAATTAATCAATTAAAGACATCTTGATGCTGAGAATAATTTGTATCCGCTCTTTGCATACCAATGGAAATGAAAAAAAAAAAAAGAGAGAGAGAGAGAGAGAGAGAGGGTGTCACTACAAAGCTGTAATGTGAGAAGTTGAACAAAATCTGCAAAGTTCTCTCAGTTTTGTTCATGCTTTCCTTCAGTTTATATTTTCAGGGATTGTGCCAATTGCATCTACTCCACTTTACAACACACCATGGTCATTATGCTACCCATATACCGTATTTTTCGGAGTATAAGACACACCTTTTTCTCCCCTAAAAGGGGGTGAAAATTTAGGTGCATCTTATGCACCGAATGTAACCCCGCCCACCCACTGGCCCCCACCCTTTGGCCTCTGCCTCCCAGAAGTTATCTCCTTGCAGCAAACAGCAAGAAGAAACAGCTCCTTTCAGCTTCAGCACAGCCTAATTAGCACAAGTTGATTGGATCAGCCTCTCGAATCTCAACTGTTTTGCTCTCAGCTGTTTTGCCCGGGCCTCTGTTGCTTGCTGCAAATAGGTAAATTGCTGGAACAGATTTTTTTTTCCCTTGTGCTAATCAAGCTATGCTGAAAATGAAAATGAAAGTAAAGCAGGCTGTTTGCTGTTTGCTGCAATGAGGCAAAATTACTGGGAGGCAGAGGCAGATTTCTTTTCCTTGTTTTCCTCACCAAAAAAGGTAGGTGCGTCTTATAGTCTGATGTGTCTTATACTCCAAAAAATACCGTATTTGGAGACTCTACAAAGGGGCTCTAGAGATGTATAATGCATAGAATTATTTCAAGGGAAAAAGGCAGCTGAGTGAACCCCTATAGAAACAAATTGATGCCTCACCTTAGATCTGGCACCTGAACTAAATTTCTATAAAGGTAAAGGTTCCCCTCGCACATATGTGCTAGTCGTTCCTGACTTTAGAGGGTAGTGCTCATCTCCGTTTCAAATCCAAAGAGCCAGTGCTATCCGAAGACGTCTCCATGTTCATGTGACCGGCATGACTAAACGCCAAAGGCGCACGGAACATGGTTACCTTTCCACCAAAGGTGGTCCCTATTTTTCTACTTGCATTTTTTACATGCTTTCGAACTGCTAGGTTGGCAGAAGCTGGGACAATTAACGGGAGCTCACCCCATTACGTGGCGCTTATATACCTTATATATACTTATATACACTTATATATACTTATATACCTGCACCTAATTTTTCTAACTGCGTAGTTTGCTGTGTTGGAACAAAAATAGCTGTGTTTCTTGTCCCCTTTAGCTTAAAATTAGGTATTGCTAATGAACCACTCAGAAAATCTAATGAAGTCACATTGGTGAGAAGAAAAAGGATACCGACACCCACACAGAGACACACAAAGAAAGTTACCGTATATCAGGCTTACAAAGTTCATGTTGATAGATCAATAATTAATAATGCCCTTGTGACACTAAGTGTTTGAGCAACGCTTACTGGGATGAGACATGATTTGGCCAGAAAGTGAAGTTTAGAAGGAAGACAAAAGTGAACAGTGTGAACATCTGCCCTCTTTTCTGCTGACAGAACTGAAACCAAGATTTTTGTTAGTTCCTTATCTGCAGTACAAACAACATAAAGCAACAATGGGATTGATGTCGAATATTACACAAAATGTTTGCTTATAATTATTTCTAGCACTCTTTTGAAGCTCAGGAATAAAACATTTCTAATTATTCATGAACCCTGTAGAAGTCCAAGGTCTTCGCAATAAGAACAGTGGATAATATACACGGATTTAGCTGATAGTAGAAAATTTGAAGGGATTCTTTAAACAAATCATAAAAGAAGAAATGATTCTTTGATGGAGTTACAACAGTATCGGGTAAGATAGTGAGGGAAAGAGAAATCATGCTCATTGATACATACATATCTGCTTAAATATTAATTTGATCTGTTGCTTGGTTGCCAAAAGTGCATTGCCTGTAACTTTCATTTGACAGAATAATTCTATCCTTATCTTAAGTGTACCTTCCCTCTCTCATAAATACTTTCTTACACACATGTGTTATCTATCAATGCTCAAAAGCAAAATCTATTTCTTCGAAATATAGGAATATAACTTTGGAATCCTTAGTGCTTTCTGAGTTTGGATATTTTCTTTATATACAATTGCTTGTCCTTCCAGTGTTGGTGTGTGTGTGCGTGTGTGTGTGTGTGTGTGTGTGTGTGTGTGTGAGGGAGTATACCGTATATATCAGTGATAGCGAACCTTTTTGGCACTGAGTGCATGTCTGGGCCGCAACCCAGGAAGAGGAACTGCCCAGGGCACATGTGCGCACCTGAAAATGAACTTCTGGTTTCAGCTACTGAACTTTCGGTTTCAGCCAGCTACTTTTCTGGATTTCTGGTGCGCATGTGCATGGTGCTGGTGGGATTCAAGTAATTTAACAACCGGTTCTCTGCCCTAATGATTTCTTCCAACAATCAGTTTGCCAAACTGTTCAGAAAATTAACAACCAGTTCTCCCAAAGTGGTGCAAACTGGCTGAATCCCACCACTGATCACAGGTGGGATAAACAGAGAAGAAACACCACACTCACAAGCACTGATGATGTTACCTAGTTGGGTGATGAAACATCTGCAACCAAACATCCCAGCAGGTTTGTTTGAACCATTAAGCTTGGTTCAGAATCATAATTGCCTTCTGGGCCCTATAACAGAAAGGAATTTTTGCAGGTGTGATATATCATCTGTTTATTAGATTTATATCCCACCATTCCTCCATGAAGTCCAAGTAACTGGCTGTATTTATTTATTATTATTAATTATTTAAGAAAATTTAAATGGCTGCCCAACTCACTCTCAATGACTCTGGGTGGCTTCCTAAGATAAAAAAACAAATATATAAAACAATAGACAGCAATATTCTCCCACCTCCCTGACGACAACAGTCTTTCATTCATTCATTCATTCATTCAGTCAGTCAGTCAGTCAGTCAGTCAGTCAGTCAGTCAGTCAAACAAGCCACTCAATGTGCTCTAGCCCACTCTGGGTTCCCCAGGCCCATTGTCAAAACTTGCAAAAAGTTGTCAAAGTGGGGGTTAATCTTTCTATGAGGATGATGTCCTATAGCAGAGGTGTCAAACTCGCACCATCATGGCAGCATCACATGACGTATTGGGACTTTATTCCCATTCACTAAATTGGGCATGGGTGTGGCCAGCACATAATGCTTCCAGCCCGCAGCCCACGAGTTTAATAGCCCTGTTCTATCCGGAGGGAACTACCACAGAAAAGGCCGACCAGGTGGTTAGACTAGAACAGGGGTGTCAAACTTGATTTCTTTGAAGGCCCATCAGGGTTGTGTTTGACCTAAGGGGGCCAGGATGGGTGTGACAAGAGTGGGTGTGGCACAGGCACAGGAGTGCCTGTGCACTCTGCCAGTGAAAATGGGTTCTGGAGCTCCATTTTCAGTTGCGACGACCTCCTGCAACCCCCTGCCAGCAAAAACAGAACACAGGAGGGCCATTTTCACTAACAGAGGCACCGCGGGCTGGTCCTTTGCTGTTTCCAGGGTGGCCCCGTGGGCCAGATCTAAGTACCCCATGGGCCGGATCCAGTCCCCAGGCCTTGAATTTTACACCCCTGGACTAGAAGATCTTCAAGGTGCCTTCCAACTTTGTTATTCTATTATAAGCATCCTTCTTTAGTACCAGTATAAGAATCTACTTTCAATTTCCTCTCACAAAATCACCCTGTTTGGTTGAGAGGGTGGTGGTGGAGATTTGCCGGTCTTGCTATGCCCAAATTTCATTACTACAACTATTGTATATAACACTGTAGGGTGACAAAAATCCACCCATTTTGAATTTCTACCATTATGCAACAGTTCAGAGAACAATCTCGCCTGTTAGTGTATCAGATCACTTTGGCTGATAAGAATGATGTGACAAGGTGATTGGAGTTTGAGAAGAGAGTAGGAGAAAAAAGATTTGGGAAGTATAAAATGAGAACAACACAAGTCTCAGTGGTGGGCAAGGAATGAAGCTGAAAGGGGAAAGGGAAAGATGGAAGAAACCAACTCCCCTTCATGGAAAGAACGGCTTCCCATCCCAGCAAATGTGGTTTAGTCCCCTTCAAATGCAAGAAGCAATTATTCTGAACCTAAAACGTTCTGACTCTTTGTGACTTTTGTTGCCATTGCTTTTGAAAAGAGTTTGTGGAATGTTGCTGCTAGGTATTTGAAACTGCATCTTTTTTGAAGTGGCTTATTTTAAGATTGTTTAACTTGAAGGTTCTTTTATCTTTTTTTTTTGCACTGAATTTTACTGGTTTATATTGTAAGCCCCCTTGGGAAAAGCAGAGCGTTGAAACTTGGCCAAGAAATGTATCAAAGAAAGGAAAGGAAAATATTTAATTACAAAACCACATTTTGGATATAATTTTGAGGCACCGTCCTCAATCCATGCGGGAGAGATCAGCAAGGTAGCCTTTAGAATGTAATTTCAGCAGCTGTTACGTTTCAGCATATTGTGGTTTATAGATTTGGACCAGGTGGATCAGGAAAATTCAAGGCAGATATTTTTGTCACTATCTTACACTTCAGGCCATGCCATGCCATGCCAGCCATGCTTTTGCCTTGTCAAAATGGATAACTTTCATCCACTTACCTTCGCTACTGGTTTGGGAATGGGAGCGCACAGGAGCGTGCGCATGTACCTCTTCTATGCATGCGCAGAGGGTAAAAAATGGGATGTAATGATGTCCTGGTGGGTGGGCGGAGCCTCCCGCCGCCGGCACTACCAGTTCACACAAGCCGGATAGATCCAGCCGGATTTCATCACTGACTTTCATCTAAAGTCAACCTTTCGTTGGACAAGGTCTCATAGATGCACAAAGTGAGGTGCCTCCTTCACTTCTTGTTTAGCAACAAAGGAACGTGTTGTGTCAGAAATCAATTCTCAGCAACTTTTCCAGAAGAGAAACTCCATTTCAAGGTTTTGCCTAGCTCTACTGAGAATTGGGAAACAATTGGCAACCATTCTTTTGTCGGAGTTACCATTTTTGGTATCGGTCTGGACAGAGAGATGAGTGGCAAATGAATTTCACAAATACATGAATGAATAACATTGTTCATGATGTATGTGCTCTTACTGTGATATTGTCACATGATTTAGTCCTGAGTGAAGGCTAGTAAGCCATGGTGGTACAGTGGTTAGAATGCAGTATTGAAAGCTAATTTTGCTGACTGCCAGCAGGTTGATCCTGACCAGCTCAGGCTTCCATCCTTCTGAAGTCAGTAAATTGACAACCCAGATTGTTGGGGGCAATGTGCTGACTCTGTAAACTGCTTAGGGAGGACTGTAAAGCACTGTGAAGTGGTATAGAAGTCTAAGTGCTATTGCTATTTACAAGGAAGGTGCCAGGGAAGGTGAGTGTTAAGGCAAGATGTCTGAAAAGGCATCAGGATGCAACTACTTGCCCAGGGGTGGGTTCTAAATTTTTTTACTACCGGTTCTGTGGGTGTGGCTTATTTTGTGGGCATGGCTTGATGGTCATGTGGCAATTCTTTAGGATTTAGCAGAGGTATTAGTCTACCAGGCTTTTAACTGCTTGCAGAGCTGTACTGGTCTACTCATTTGTTTTTGGAGGCACCGGTCTACCCATTTATTTTTGCAGGCACTGGTCTACCACCACGCTACCTTTTAACACTGATCAGCTGTAGGACGACCCTTTGAAGCCCCACAGCAAGAGTTTAAACAGTTTTTTTCCTTCTAGCCAATCAGCTGGGACTTGGGAGGCAGCAATAGATTGGGGGTGGGGCCAAATAAAAGGTAAGAATAACGCAGGGGGCGGGGGAGGGCAGAACCAGTTCAGTGATGTCATATCGTCACTGCTACCGGCTCGGCAGAACCGGGCCGAACCGGGAGGAACTGACCACTGTACTTGCCCCTTTTGACATTCGTCTCACCCCTATGAGGATGCTGGTGGACATTTCTTTAATGCATTGTAAAAATATATCTAAGAGAACAAGACATGGAAGAAATCAGAGCTGTTGACAAAAGGTCCATATGTTTGTCTCCCTTCCCAATAAGACCCCCATTTCAATCCAAATCGGTCACTAAGCTAGATCAGAAGAAGCATAGAGGGCATTCAATTCAGCTACCACAAATATAGCTGGATGCTTATTTATTTATCTTTTCTCCCATTCAATTGTGTCCAATTCTTGGAGATTGGCCTGGACAAATACCTGAAGTTTTCTTGGCAAGGTTTTTCAGAAATGGTTTACTATTGACTCTTTCCTAGGTCTGAGAGAAAGTGACCAGCAAAAAGTCACCCAGGTTTTTTTTTTTTGTCCAAAGTGGGATTAGAACTCATGGTCTCCCATTTGCTAGTTCGATTCCTTAACCACTACACCAAATTAGCTCTGTTTCTGTATTAAATATGGACAAATCACAAGACTAACTGACTAAATGGGATAAATGGCAGGCAAAAACAAGGAAAGAGAGAAACATAATTTATAGACAAAAAATTAATATTCTCTATATAACTCTGTATTTATCTATGAAAGACACAAAAGTTTCTAGACCCACTAGAAATGGGTAACTAGCATGGACTGCCTCAAAGGAAGAGGCCTTTGGGGATTCCTTAATCTTGTATTATAAATAACAACAGCAGGATTGAGATGGAAAGTAGGACACCAGGTGATTTCCCCCCCCACCCCTGGTTCAACATGATGAAAAACACAATGTTGTGAATGGGGATGATATAGCCAACAATTTGCCTAGTTCATTACTAGCATACCAGAGGACTGCTTTGCCAAAACCATTCCTCCATACCTTGCTACGAATTTGTATTCTCAGTCTTTAAAAATCCATTCTCTCTCTAATCTGCTCCGGGCTTTGTTTTCCAATTTTGATATAGATGGCAAGCACAGATTTATTAGCGCAGCCTTCTTTCCGATGTTTTAGTGCCTTTTAATCTGCAGCGGGAGAATCCCTGGAGTCCATTTCACATGGGTAGAGAGATTCAATTCAGGTTATTATCTTTTCTTTCCAAATGAATTAAGAACACTAAGAATCCCATGTTTAGCTGAGATTTGGAGAGTTAATGCTTGTCACCTGCAAGCCATGTCATCCAAGTAAGACTCATACATGTCTCTGCCCACTGTTATTGGATTTTCAGGGTGTATCTGAAGTTTAATACTCAAAGGGCATTACAGTTAAAAGAAAAAAAATGGTAATGTCTGTATATAAAATGTGATTTACTGTAATAAGGTTTAGGAGCAAAACTCTTAACGTGATACTTCCTGCTTTAATCTGGGACATACAGGATATTTTTATTAAAGAAAAACCTACATTACAGCATCCAGACTTTGTAATGCTAATAGTTCAAAACTACTTAAAACACTGTAACTCTGTTAAAGAGGGAAAGATGATCCACTAATTATTAATCAAAGACTAGATCAAAGTATTGGTTTCTTTAAGCTGGTTCAACCCTGTTAAATTGAAATAAATAAAATCAGTTTAAAACTGCAATAGTGAATTTATTCCAGCAATATAAGCTTTTGTAGAGAAATAATGCCTTCCTTGTCCTTTGGATGGTGTGCCAAAAGCCATGTGGCATAAAGTCTGCACTTCAAAGTTTCGTTTAATTATCTACATCTATTAAAAAAATTAGACATAATTAATATGATTACTCCAGTCACATATTTAATCAATTTCTCCTTCTGACATATTGAAAACCTCTATATAGGAGCGAGTTTGAATGCTCAGGTTAAGCACCTGTAAATTAATCTGCCAATCAAGGAAGAAACGATAATCGGAATGAGATTCTATTTCTGAGATTTTGACAGATTACCTCTTCTCAGAAAGTTGCTGGTCCAAGCAAAGGTGTGCTATTTGAAATCGCACAATTCAAATGTAACATTTCTATCTTAAACTGCCTGCCCTGGTTGCAGCTAATGTTGAAGTCACATTTTCATAAAACATTCTCTATGTCAGGTGGATTTGTAATATTATATATGTGCCTATCCCAGAATAGGATTGAAAAATTTAACAACCGGTTCGCTGCTCGGTTGCTGGGTGGGCATGGCCATGGGGGTGTGGCCTACTCGGCCTCCTGCATCATGGGGGGGGGGGCATTTTTGCCCTCTCAAGGCTCTGGAGGCCTTCCTCGAGCCTCCAAGAGGGCGAAAACAGCCTCCCCTGGTCTCTGGAGGCTCTCCAGAGGCTGGAAATGAGCCTGTTTCCAGACTCCAGTAGGCCCATTTTTCACCGTCTCAGAGCTTCTGCGTGCACTTACCTCACATCCAAAATGGGCCACGTGGAGACTCCTGGAGGGAAGGGGAGGGGTGGGCAGGGTCATCCAGTCCTTATAATTACCAGTTCGGTGAACCAGATTAAAATTAACATCTGGTTCACCTGAACCAGTCCGAACTGGCTGACTCCCAACCCTGGCCTATCCCCATTTCCCATGAAGGTGCCACCACACAGAAGCCACCTTGAGCTATAAAATTTGGGTGAAATTAATAGTGACTGAAATTAATACATCCATGGGATAACTTCTTTCCCTATGGAAGAGAGATTGAAAAAAAGACAGCCCTATTCTATTGGGCTGGTCCCTTCCCATGCTTGTCACACATAGATACAAGGGGAAGAATGTCAGAGGGTGAGGCTATTACAATTCCAGTGCAGGATTCCTCTGTGGTTTTAAATCTTCTACAATTAGGGAGCTAAAGCTAAGGAGAACTTAGATTTAAGTTCTCAAGTATCAGGATGCAAGCTTAGAAACAGATTTGTAGAACGATCAAGGGGTTACAGGGCATGTAACTGAAAGCGCCCCACAAGATACATTTTAGAGTACATACAGTAAAAATAGAGAAATTCCCACACACATTCCCAGGAAGGGAATGTGGAAATCATACAAAAAGCATCATACCTGTTGACATGACATAATATAACACGTGTCTCATTCCACTCAGAAAGCTTAAAAGAAGACGATATGTACAGGGAAACTGGAATCCAAGTCAGTAAAAATTCTATTTTTAAAATATTCAGCCATTTTTTCCACTTTCCTTTCATTTGCCTCCAAGATAATGCTGTATGCTTTACAAAATTGCTTTAAAAGTAACCTTGCCCGAGTATTTCTTTTCATACTCAGAGGTGATCATAATTAGAAGTGACTATAGAATTTAGCTGGAATCCCAGTCCAAGTCAGAATAATTTAAGACAGATTCAGGAGACAGTCAGATTTCTTCAAAGACTACAGAATAATAATTTGAATTATCCTGCACGTTCTGCCTTTTTCCCCCCAGTATTATCCTTTAAAAACAATGAAATAAAAATGTAAAGGCAATTGATATAAATTCTTTTTCGTTTATTGAGAATTTTGTAGAATGGGATTGAAATTTGTATAACAGGGATTTAACATCTCTGAGCGTGACAGCCACTTCAGTAAAACAGGGGAGGGGGAGTTGTATCCATGGATTAATTTCCATTGAGAAACAGAGGTTTGGATTTTCAAATTGTGATTTGAATTAAAACGGAAATGGGTTGGTCACATACCAAGAAGAACTGATGGCAAGGTGATTCCCCTTGTGCAAGGATGTCAAACTCGTGGCGTCACAGTGGCATCATGTGACATAACATGACTCCCCCCCTTTGCTAAACCAGGAGTAGATGTGGCCAGTGTCTGATGCATGCAGCTCATGGGCAGCGAGTTTGACAGCTCTGCCCTTGTGCTTCATCTCTTTCTCTCTCTCTCTCCCCCCTCTCTTTCTCTGTCTCTGTCTCTCTATCTCTGTCTCTGTCTCTCTCCTATCATCTATCTCTCTATCTCCATCTCTCTCTCCCGCCCTCTCTGTCTCTCTGTCTCTGTCTCTCTCCTATCTATCATCTATCTCTCTCTCTCTCTCTCTCTCTATTTATCATCTATCTATCATCTATCTATTTCAGTGGTGAGTTTCAAATTTTTCTACTACTGGTTCTGTGGGTGTGGCTTGGTGGGTGTGGCTTGGTGGGCATGGCAGGGAAAGGATACTGTAAAATCCCCCATTCCCTCCTCGCTCCAGGGGAAGGTTACTGCAAAATCCCCATTTCCTCCCGATCAGCTGGGACTCGGGAGGCAGAGAATAGATGGGGGCAGGGGCAGTCAGAGATGGTATTTGCTGGTTCTCCAAACTACTCAAAATTTCTGCTACCGGTTCTCCAGAACCTGGTCAGAACCTGCTAAAACCCACCTCTGATCTATTTCTATCTAATGTCTTGCCTTTTTAAAAAAAAAAGAAAAGAAAAGAAAAGAAATCCCATGTTCATAGTGACAGTCAATAAACCTACAGCCTAATAATCAATTGCTGTTTGTAGCAGCATGACTAGCAGTGGAGGCAGATCGGCACAAATTGCTGTCACCATGTGCCGCTGTGTTGCTACAGCCAGGCTGTATGCTGTGAGACAAATGTGACCATGCTCAAGGCTACCAGACGGTGCTTAGTTATACCTATTCAATAGACTCACACTTACAGCTGGCTTCACATTTAACTGGATCTTTTAAGAGGGGGGGAAATAGTTGGATGGAAATCTGGCAAATAGAGGAGAGCAAATTTCAAATTAATTAAGTTAGCCTAGAGCTGCATTGCCATGATTTTAAAGTTGTTTTTTTTCTTCTTCCTAGGTTTGGCATCCTGCTTCTATGGAGATGCTAAAGGAGGAGATTTAACTTTTTTAAAAAATCAGTAACTCAGCTCAGGACTGCCTTAGCTCATTTGAATTCCATTTGCCATATATATATACACATCCAATCTTTCTTTCTTTCTTTCTTTCTTTCTTTCTTTCCTTCCTTCCTTCCTTCCTTCCTTCCTTCCTCCTTCCTTCCTTCCTTCCTTCCTTCCTTCCTTTCTTTCTCTCTCTCCCTTCCTTCCTTCTCTTCCTTCCTTCTTTTTTTCTCTTCCTTCCTTCCTTCCTTCCTTGCTTGCTTCCTTCCTTCCTTCCTTCTTTCTTTCTTTCTTTTTCTTTCTTTCTTTCTTTCTTCTCTCTTTCTTCTCTCTCTTTCTTTATTCCTTCCTTCCTTCCTTTCTTCCTTCTTTCTTTCTTTTTCTCTCTCTTTCTCTCTTTTGTTCTCTCTCTCTCTCTCTCTCTCTCTCTCTCTGTCTGTCTTTCTCTTTTTGCTGTTACACACCCACATATCTCAATCAAGGTATATTTTTTCTCATGGACAAAAGAGTGCCATTGCTTTAATTATCCAGAGAATTAGATATTTTGCACATTCCCTCTCAATTATATTTGAAGAAAAAAGGATTCATGTTTTTAATCTCACTGGGTGGCAAAACTGTTAACTGAGGACAGGGTTTATGAAGTAGCAGGTCAAACTGGTACATTTGGGAGGAAAAAAAGGTACTCTGTGGTTCTTTCTGAATTGACAGCTTTGCCTCTCCAAACAAGGTAATTTAATGGAATCCCTCATGACTCCTGATTAATGTAAAAATATGTTTATGGCACCAAGAGAAATGAAAATATATTAACCAGAGATAAAAGGGTATTTAGTTGTAAATGAGAGATTAAAAGTTGTTCATCTGTAAAACTGAGATTGGGCTAAGATTGCGAATGTTTGGAACAGCTTCTCAAGAAAATGTCAGCAAATATTTCTGCCAATCAGCAAATTCTGCAAAGAGTGTATGAATAAAGAAAACTGAATAACCATTCTAGCAAGATTGGCCAAAGTGGGGGTGGGGAGAATCAAACTAATGGGAACAAACACAGAGAACTGATCAATCTGAGCTCCTAAGATTTGGGCGACTTCATAACTAAAATTGCCACCAATTTTTCTACCTAGTAACTTTGTGTTTTTCCTTTTGACATTGTCATCGTCGTCATCATCATCCTATTTGTGTACAGATTTTCATCCCAAAGGATCCCCATGTAGAAATATACAAAGAATTCATTCAGTGAAAACAAATAAAACAAGCAATAATAAGCATATATTCCAAACCACGATAAGAAAGTTGCAAGAATACAAAGAACATTCATTAAAAAAAAAAAACAGTTTTAAAGGTATTAAACATGGGGCAGTTGTTATCCTGAAATTTATCTTCAGTTGTTTAGAATGAGACACTGTGAAGCAATTGAAATCAGCCGTAGTGTCACACTGGTTAAAATGCAGTGTTGCAGGCTAATTCTGCTCACTGCCAGGAGTTTGATTCTGACCGGCTCAAGGTTGACTCAGCCTTCCATCCTTCCAAAGTCAGTAAAATGAGGACCCAGATTGTTGGGGGCATTATGCTGACTCTGTAAACCTCTTAGAGAATGCTGTAAAGCACTGTGAAGTGGTATATAAGTCTAAGTGCTATTGCTATATGGTTTCATAATTGGAGGTTTGCCCTTGTGAAGACCTTACTCCTGGTGGCACATCGCAAACTGAATCCATAGACAGGACCACAAGCAAAGACTCATCTCAGATGACCTCAGTGCATGAATGAGTTGGTATTTGCAAAAGTGAACTTTCAAAAACTTTACATAGTTGTTCAAACCAAAGATTAAAGAGTGACACATCTAGAATTTTCTGAAATTCTTTCTTTCCCAAGAGATTTTTTTTTCCACCAAAGGGTCTACTAGTGTCATTTAAAATAATAATAATAATAATAATCTCCCTTGTTTCTAGTGGGAATTTTGAGAAGTACCTGGAGACAAAATAATAAAGCTTTTCAGCATTTGCATAGTGATCCTATTCCACATGGGGGCCTCAGTATTTATTTTCAATTTTTGTTACAAATGGAAAAAAAAAAGAAGGAAAAACCCCAGTATAGCTTTGCTGTAGCTACAAAATTAACGTGATATTATTTTCACCTCTTTCCTAAAAAAAACCACAGAATCTTTTAAGAGACGTTGTTTAACAATATAGGGTTTATATTCATTGGGGATTAAAATTAAGTCCTGCTGGAATCCCAGTGAGAATGAAGTAGAATATTTCAGTCTCTCCAATACGAGCAAGATGAAGAGTAGCCAGAATTAACGTAGCTATGAGGTACTTTCCTTTCTTTAATCACCGAGAAAGCTTGGCAAACTTAGACCAGTGCCAAGTTCTCTAAAGAACATTTTTTTTTTTGCTAGTGTTTCTTGAAATACTGCACTGAATTGAATGTATGAAAGGAAACTATAGGGTTGAGATATGCATTGTGTTAGCTTTCTTCCAACTGATTGCCTTACTTCAATAGCAGCAGGCAGACATGTTACAAGAGAACAGTTGTGCCTCCGCTACAACCCGGACTAATTTTTCAAGGTGTCTCCAATGGAGGAAATGATGGATATGTTTAACATGAGCTTTGGGATATGCAGGTACAAAAATACTGGAAGGGGAAACAACGATTATTTTAACCCATTGCACATTAGTTAAGAATGAGCTGTCATGATTTGATCTAGGCCAGAACAAAACCATTGACCTCAAGGTGAACATCTCTGGATTTCATTTCTAAATCTCTGAGCTGTAGAGTCCTTGAAAGAATATTGACAGCCTTTTGGGGGTATGGGAAGTGCTTAAGTGATGCTTAAGAAAATGAAACAATAACCTGCCGATTAAGGAAACTAAAATGCTAACCAGGCTGATAGAAACATTTTGTCTTGTTTGGATTTGAAGTAGGATTCATCCAAAGCTCTTTCCAGCTGCTCACTCTCTACCCTCCTTGTCCTCCTCTTCAGATCCCTTTAAGGGCCAGTAGAACTTTGTTGAAAGTCAGACATGACATTTTTGGCAAAGCCTGAGTGTCAGTGGAAACCTGAGGAACTGTTGTTTAGCATACGGTAAGTATTATGATGGTCAATGAGCAGAAATCACCTGGATGATTGAATGAGAAGGTCAGTTGTTTCGCTCGATTGGTTGAGCCATGCCTGCTGGCTCAAGAAATTCACAGGCAGAGACAGACTTGTAGCTTTTGCTCCTTTTTGATGGGAGCAGAACAACGACACAGTGCTTGGATTGGGGTACATACGCATGCACCATTTTGAAGAAAACTCTGCACTTCCCTGCTACTATACAGCAGGAAAATTCTTTCACTTTGTCTCTCTGTATTATGTGCTTAAGTTTAGTGCCCCCTCTCCCTCCCTCCCTCCCTCCCTCCCTCTCTCTTTCTCTTCTTCCTGTTGATACTGTTTACTTATTCTTGATAACAATGCCTCTTTCTCTTTTCATCGACTTAAAGAGGATAATTTTACAAAGGAAATCAAAGATTAGCCATGGTGCGTGATTGCGCTTGTGTATTATACAGCATGTCTGTTCTGGCTAGAAAGCCAACATCGGAAAGCATGATCACTTCAAAGATTGTTTTAGCTATGTGAGAAACATTTTTCGCTTTGCAGTTACAAAAGCTCTTGTGTTTGATTTTGATTTTCTTCAGAATGTCAGATGATGCGCCACTTTTTTTTTTTCTATGAGAGATGTTTAAGTAATGGAATTTTCCTCTGTGAAGAATGGGGTGACTTCAAATGGTGTTTTAATTAAATGAAATAGAAGAAGCTCTGGCAATATATCTCTCAAGTACTGACTGCACTGTTCCTGGACATCCATATCTCCTGGGTTCTTAACCTGCTAAGTCATCATTTTCTTTCCTTTAGTGTCACTGCATTATCTTCTTACCTACCAAAAGTGTATGATGGCTTCTGCTGCTAGATACTGGATTTTTACAATAGGTAAAATAATAGGTGTGTTATTATTTATCTTCAGAGGATACAATGTTCTTTATAGAATATTTTCATTTTTAACCAGTTACCTGAATATTTATAAAGAACTATATGACATGTTTGGAATGGATGTAATGATGTATTCTGGTTCTAAAACAGAACCTGTGTAAAATCTGGGCTGGTAGTCATCACAAAACATTTCTCAGCTCAAAACTGTGTATATTGGGAGGTAGCATACATACGCATAAAGTAAAATATATCTTTCAGACAACAGTATGCAAAAGTGTGTAGGGATGTCTGATTGCAACAGATCTATCCTGATGCGACTTTTTTTTTTCCCTGACACAAAATTGTAGCATATTGTCTTGAGCACTACAGGAAGAGCTGATCAATCTCCATTGACCAATCCACTTTCAATGAGTTGTTTCTGTGCAAGCCTTGTATATATGCAGAAACAACTGTTCAGGTGAAGGTGTGCAAACACTTTGCACTGCTGATCTGGTTTTTTCTTCCATATAGGGATGGATGTTCTGCTTATATTTCCATAGACAATATTTACTTATTTATTATTTAACAACATTTCTGAACCACCCTGTCCATCAATGATCACAAGAAGAAAGCTAACCCTGTATCATATCCCACCAATTAACATAGGAAGTTCAAAAAGTAAAGGTAATTGTCCAATCAGTTTGGTCCATCTTAAAAGAAAGATTTTGAAGGGAGCAAAGGGATTGAATTGATCACTGGACAGTGATCATTGGGGTTAGCACCAAGACATCTGCTTTCTGCTTCTTCCTCCGTCTCCCCTTTTTACCACTTGTAGGGGAAGAACCTTCATCAGGCCTCTCCAGACAAGCAGATTCATTCTGGACAAGAAAAAGAAAGAGGGGAAACTAGCACTTAAGAAAAAATAAATGGTGGAATAAACTTTGCCTGCTCTGGGACTTTTCCTCCCAAACTTGTAAAACTCTTCACTCCCTTCAGAGAGGCCTGGTACAACTCACTTCCTTGATAGAAAGTTGAGGTGAGTGTGGGGGCAAAACAAATCCTACCACCAAGAGGTTTTTGTTTTCATCTGAGTTGGAATTTATAATTTGTTGGGATGATTGACAGACTGAAGTTGAGAAGTAGACTATCGTTATACTAATGTTCTGACCTAGGCTCCCTTAAAAAGCAAGAAGCAGAGTTTTGGTCCCAACAAAACCTCTTTAATTTACATGACTGTGAATTACTTTTATTCACAGTCAGCAAGGCTTGTCCAAACAGTTTTTCAAAGGAATATTTATCAACACACCTTATCTTCAGTGGTGAGATTCAGCCAGTTCGCACCACTTCGGGAGAACCGGTTGTTAACTTTCTGAGCAGTTTGGCAAACTGGTTGTTGGAAGAGATCATTAGGACAGAGAACTGGTTGTTAAATTACTTGAATCCCACCACTGCTTATCTCACTTGGCAACCTGCCATGTAACTTGTTTCTGAATGCACAGTAAGGCAAAATTTGGCATAAAGTCTCTTAAAGTCATGAACAGAACTTTCCACTCTTGAAATGACTGACCGACTGAAGGAATTGTTTCCTGCAAAAGCCCACTCCCCGTTCACTCCTCTTTTGTTTCCGATGGGAGGGGCCAATCATCTCCAAGGTGTGGCTTTACTTCCAAGTCGATCCTGCTTTCTGAGTTGTTCCTCCCCAACCTTCTCACTGTCTGACTCTGCTGCCAGCTCTGCTGGCCGCTGGCAGGCCACAACAACTAAAGCTCTGGCACCTGAGGACAAGTGTGAATAAATTATCCTCCCTGCTCTTGTGTTATGTGACATTTCCCTTCTGACACTTGCAAGTGCTTACAGGTCCCCAGTTCTCTGCAAAAAAAGGGTCACCTCCTTACAGAGTCATCTCCAAAGGTGAAAAAGCATAGTAGTAGTCCAGCTGGGCAGTGCTCCTATCCTTAAGGCTTCCTGATTAAGGGAGAAAGGCATTACAACATTGAAGAAATTTTGGATTCTAGATATTGTAGAGGAAAACTGCAATATTGAGTAAGGTGGAAAGGATACCCACTTGCAGAGATGCAATAGGTAGCAGCAAATAATGTTGCAGCAGTTAAGTTAATAAAGAAACTCCATTCTAGATACCCTGAACAACCCCAATAAGGTGGGAGGTTAGATAATTAAAATCCTATTCAATGTCTGTATGTTTGTTTTTATACACTTCCAGATCCATTCTTCTTTCAGGGGAAAGGGAGGAAGGAAGAGAGGAAAAGAAGAAGGAAAAGAGAGAGAGAGGGAGGAGGGAGGAAGGAAAAGAGGGTATGTTGTGCTAGTCCTCAAGTTCAAGCCACTTAGTGTGTTTTTATTTCCCTATTTCAATCATTTCAACTGCATAACAAGAGTTTAAAATGACAGTTGAATACATCAGTGATATCTTTTCCCTGGGAGCAAGTCTCACTGAATATCATAGGACATATGAAACATGTCCTATGCAGAACTACACTTTAAATCAGCCCTGTGCAAACCCTTTCCTGAAAAGGAAGTCCTAGGATTCTGGTTGAAAGGAGCTTTTGGAGCCATGGAGTTCAACCATAAGATCCTTGCAGGCATGCAGATGAAGCATTCCTGATGGATGGATGGTTATCTAGCTTCTATATGAATACATCCAGAGAAGGGCAACTCATCTTGTCTCCTGGCAATTGAGGCCTCCTGACCAAATATCTTCACTACCCAAGTGTTCAACAACTTTCTTGCTTTACAATTTCAAGCAATCAGTAGAAATGGGAAGTTTTATCAAAGTGATAATGGGATGCAGCCTATTTGTTACATTTTGTTTGATGTGTTACATGCATATCAAGCATTGGATATAACAAGCCTTCTGTTGTTCTCTGTTATTAATTCAGCCTTCCCATCCATCCATCATCAGGGATGGATATATGAACAAATACTGTATATAATGCTGAAACATAACAGATCCACATCAGTATAAAATACAATTCAATAAAAATGAACAGCATTTTTTTTCACTTTGTTTTACTTCAATTCTTTTTTGGGGGGGCAACCTTTCATCTTCAGTTTACAGTGTGATTTGTGGGCTCCCAGGAGCTAAAATCTAAAAGGAATTAAATTCCATTGTTATAATTTTAAAGGGAGGCAAATCTTGGAGAATTGTTCTTTCAAAATTGGTCCCTCTTCCCTCTCACACTAAAAGCACATGGTTCAGCCAAGCTTGAATCTGGTTACAATGTCTGCCCACCATGCAAGTATTGATTACCAAAATATGTAAAAGATAACAATAACAGCACATTGAGAAGAATATTTATGTCCTCATGTTTTAGGATTCAAATGTATAGGGCCATGCAGTGGAGAACCCAGCCAATGTT
The DNA here is from genome assembly GCA_012654045.1 of Ptyas mucosa. Taxonomy (NCBI): domain Eukaryota; kingdom Metazoa; phylum Chordata; class Lepidosauria; order Squamata; family Colubridae; genus Ptyas; species Ptyas mucosa. Next base: position 16,811,119 of record WNWU01000006.1, read on the forward strand.
AGCCCACTGAAAGACCTCAATGTTGTACAATTGACACAAGAAATGACAGAATCCTTCTGCTCAGCATTCTCCATTCTAAGAACAAAACAAAACCTTTCTATTTAGCTTGGGTCCATGTTCTTCTTATAATCTGGATGCAGATTGCAGAGGGAGAAAAGAGAAGCTGTTCCACTGTTCCTGCTGAGAGATGTTGCCCTTAGTTGATCTGCCTCAGTTATCAGCCACTGGGCAGCCATTCTATCATACTGCTGCCGAATGAAGGAAGAGGACAATTCCATCATCATTACAGAAAGATTAGTTGCTTTGGGCTCTCCCCAGCTGTCACATAGTCCATCGCAGTTCCATCATGCTAGCTGAACTGTCGGATCCCAACTTGTCATGTTGAAAGTCAAAATGTTAGGAAATGGTCCCTGAGTTTCTTTTTCTCTATATATCCCTTGTCTGTCATCTCTTTAAGATTTCAAAGACTACCTTACATCCATAAGTGAGGCATTAATCTAGGAACAGAGAAAACTAAGTTCTACTCTTGCCTCAGGTGTGGAAGCCAACTGGATGACCTCCAGTCTCTCTCTGTTGTTTATTGTATCATTTTTTTTTATTCTGCCTTTATAACTTTATAAGTAACTCAAAGTGGCAAACATACTGTTGTGGCCCGCCAGTGGACAGAGGAGCTGGCAGCAGAGTCGGACAGTGAGGAGGTTCGGGGAGGAACATGGGCCAGTCCTGGGGGCTGGGGAAAGCTCGGATGAGGGCTCTGTGTCAGAGGCAGAGAGGGAGCTAGACAACAGTGAGGCAGAGGAACAGCTGGAGCCTGTTCCCAGTGTGTGCATGCACAGAGCTGCCAGAAGACACGAACAACTAAGAAAGCAGGGTCGACTTGGGAGTAAAGCCACACTTTGGAGGTGATTGGCACCTCCCATAGGAAACAAAAGAGGAGCGAACAGGGAGTGGGCTTTTGCAGGAACAATTCTGTCGGTCGGTCATTTCAAGAGTGGGAAGATCTGTCTGTGAATCCCAGGGACTCTGTGCCAAGTTTTGCCTTGCACTACGTTTGGAAACTATTGACATGGCAGCTTTCCAAGCGAGATGAGGTCTGTATTGACAAATATTCCTCTGAAAGACTGTTTGCCAGGCCTTGCTGACTGTGAATGAAAAGAATTCACAGTCGTGTAAATAAAAGGGGTTTTGCCAGGACCAAGACTCTGCTTCGTGCTTTTTAGGGAAGCCTAGGTCAGAACACATACTTCCTAATCCTTCCTCCTCTTTTTCCTGACAACAACCCTGTGAGGCAGTTGGGCTGAGACAGAGGGACTGGCCCAAAGTCACCCAGCCAGCTTTCATGCCTAAGGCAGGTCCCTAGGAAGAAAGCAATGGCAAACCAATTTCAAAATGTGGCTTAGAAAACCACATAGACTTGTCCACATACAGCCAAGGCTGATTTGAAGGTAAAAAAAAAAAAGAGCTTTTTCTGGGAGATTTTAGACGAGGGAGGTTAAACTGTTTCAACAAAACAAATAAGACTGAGTGTTAGATTTCTGTGGTCTGTTTACAGTATTTCTCCTTAGCCAGCCCTAAAGTACAGGCTGAGTGGCACAATCCGCCTCAAAGCAGGTGGATAGATTTCCTCTTTGGCTGCTGGAGCCACACATGGCCTAGAAATTGTGATGTACTTCCCTCCCCCCCTTTTTGGGGATTTTTCAGTTGCATTTATCCATTTTTATGCGCTTGGTCTCAATTTCACATGGGTTTAATCATATATCCAATCCAACATATTGTCTATGTCCTATTGAAAAATAACTAATTCAGCTGCGTAAATGTTATACCAAAAGAAAAAAGAAAAGAAAAGAAAAGAAAGGCATGGCAAATCTCAGAAACGTGTGTGTCACTGCATATGTACGGATTACTGGATCTGATGAGACAGGCATAAATGCATGGTTTCTTGATTTTTTTCTTGATTTTTTTAAATCCAGAAACAAAGTCACAATTGAGTGGTTTGATCACAAGTTAAGCCACATCAAAAGAGCCCTAGTGGCACAGTAGTTAGAATGCAGTATTGCAGTATTGTCCAAAGCCAAGAGTTCAGTCCTGACCAAGCTCAAGATTGACTCAACCTTCCATCCTTCTGAGGTCAGTAAAATGAGGTCCGAGAGTATTGGGGACAATATGCTGACTCTGTAAACCATTTAGAGAGGGCTGTAAAGCACTGTGAAACCAGAGGTGGGTTCCAGCAGGTTCTGACCAGTTCTGGAGAACCGGTAGTGGAAATTTTGAGTAGTTCAGAGAACTGGTAAATACCACCTCTGACTGGCCCTGTCCCCATCTATTCTCTGCGTCTCAAGTCCCAGCTGATCGGGAGGAAATGGGGATTTTGCAGTAACCTTCCCCTGGAGTGGGGAGGGAATGGAGATTTTACAGTATTCTTCCCCTGCCACACCCACCAAGCCACGCCCACCAAGCCATGCCACGCCTACCAAGCCATATCCAGAGAACTGGTAGTAAATTTTGTGTGAAGCCGTATATCAGTCTAAGTGCTATTGCTATCAGAATATATATAAGCAGTTTCATTTTCTATGGGGCTGGAGGATTTCAGTATCTGTTCTTGGGCAGGTTTGTCTGGAAGAACTCAAGTTCACAGACACCATCAAAGCTGATTTAGTCGTAGTTAGTTCACAATCACCACATGACGTAGATCACACACTCAATTTGATTTTTTTTTTCTGGTCAAAATATTGTTCTGACTCTGGAGATGGCTTAGGGTTTCTCACTATCAGGGATGGCTCATTATCCAATTAAAAATTGGATTAATAGCTACTTCATATTTCTGAAGGGATGGTGGAATTAATGTAGATCGTTTGCTCAAAAAGGACCCCAATAGATTCCAAGGTGACTTTGAAATGTTGGGGATTGGTTCTATCAGTGATTCTATCTATACTCTCTTTGGTAACTGGGAAAAAGAGCCTGCTAGGATGATGAACAGAATCGTTCCTAAGGACCCTCTCTGACCCACTTCACAGATAATCCCATTCGTTGCAAAACTTCCAATGATTTTGTACTTAAAACCTCTCATGTTTGAGCCAAGCTAGATGCCCCTTTCAATGCAGAGGCAATTACAGGGGTGTCTGGTAATTTCCCTTGGGTAATTAGACTGGTTCTGGTTCTGTTTATTGTTTATGTAACTTGTATGCCATTCATTTCCAAAGGCTGAAATTGCTAATAGAGTATCCAGAATACAGAATATCCAAAAAATCTCAGATACATACATTCACACCAGTGGTAGGTTTCAAAATTTTTTACTACCGCTTCTGTGGGTGTGGCTTGGTGGGCGTGGCATGGCTTGGTGGGCATGGCAGGGGAAGGATACTGTAAAATCTCCATTCCCATCCCACTCCAGGGGAAGGATACTGCAAAATCCCCATTTCCTCCCAATCAGCTGGGACTTGGGAGGCAGAGAATAGATGGGGGCGGGGCCAGTCAGAATTTTTACTACCGGTTCTCTGAACTACTCAAAATTTCCACTACCAGTTCTCCAGAACTGGTCAGAACCTGCTGAAACCCACCTCTGATACACACATGTTCAAAAAGAGAAATATAAACAAATAGAAAGTGCCCTGTCCCTATATCCTCACCTGTGAAGAATCAAAGAACAGCCTTTTCCTGAGAAGGTGAAACAGTTTGGTCTTCAAAGTGGTTTTTGAAGTTTCTGTAGGATGATAATCTTCACATATTTCAGATTGACTTCATGCTAGAGTATAGATGCAGACTGCCTTGGTCATCTTGATGTATTACTTTTATTAAAGCAATGGCAGAGATCTCTGTTGGTTCTCCTTGATCTCTCAGCAACTTTTAGTGCCATTGATCATCTTTCAGGGATTACCTAGAAGATTTTGGAAAGGGGGAATAAACTTGCAAGGTTCATTTCTATTTCTAGGATAGTTTTCAGATATTGAAGGCAGTACATTTTCAAAATAGGAAGTACAGTATAGTGTATCTCAGGGCTCTATTCTGTCCACAGTGCTTCTCAACATGGACATAAAGCTGATGGAGGAGATGATAATTGGGAGATTTGAGTTCTGGGCCATTAATATGCACATAGATCTATTTTTGTGAGACACCTTTAGAAAATAGTGTGGCTATCGTAAGGGTCTGCTTGGCGTCAATGATGGACTGGATGAAGGGTATTAAATGGAAATTTAATCCAGACAAGACAGTAGTGCTCATTGCATAGCCATAAATCCTGAGAGGTGGTAGATCAACCTGATCTAAATGGGACTATACTCTTCCAGAAGAAAGAAGGATGCAATTTGGCCTGAATCTTTTTCAGATTTTTGGATTTTCTTAGAGGTTTTTTTTTTTAATCAGCCTTAGTTGATATGCCAGTGCTGTCCATTCCTGTATGAAAATTATCTCACAAAAATACAAATACTGATAATCTCCAGGATCAATTATTGTCATGTCTTCATGCCAAATTTGGAAACTTCCAGTGATATGATACTTGTCAGTCAATTTGGCTGGGAAGATGCAAACAATACCAAAAAAAAA
>WNWU01000006.1:16822179-16876313 GCA_012654045.1 Ptyas mucosa
TCTATCTATCTATCTATCTATCTATCTATCTATCTATCTATCTATCTAAGACTGTGTCTCTATGGTTGCTCCCACTTGACTTAGCTTCTGCTTGTACAAAAACAGAGTGGAGCAGGGCAGGGCAGAGCAGAGCAGAGCAGAGCAGAGTAGAGTAGAGTTGGAAGTCATCTAGTCCAAACCCTGCTCAAACAGGAGACCTTTTACAATTTCAGACAAATGTCTCTCCAATCTTTTCTTAAAAACCTGCAGTGATGGAGCACCCACAACTTCTGAAGGCAAGCTGTTCCAATGATTAAGGAATCATCGTTTCTGATTTTTCCTGTTAGGAAATTTCTCCTTAATTCTCCGTTGGATCTCTCATTGCTCAGTGTCCATCCATTGCTTCTTGTTTTATCCTTGGGTGTTTTGGATATAGGTTCACTCCCTCTTCTTTGTGGTAGCCCTCTATATATTGGAAGACTGCTGTCATGTGACCAGTAGTCCTTCTCTTTATTAGAGTGGTTCATGCAACCATTCTTAATAGGTTTTGGCCTCCAGCCTTATACTGACAAGGTGCAACCAATACTTTGAGGATCTTTTTTTCTTCTGATGATGATCTGCCCCCTCTTCTCATGAGGAAGATCATTTACCATTACCAAAAGGGAAGAAATGCAGAAGAGGACCTTTGGCAGAGCAGTTTCTCAGGCGATGTAACGCTAAGCCCTCCGAGATGCATCAGGTCTCTTTCACAATGTCATTTAGCTGCCAAGTGAAAATCTATATGTTCCAACAGGTGGTGGGATTGTGAAGTGTTATTGTATTGGTTTTAAAATGTGGTGTTTGCTGTGTGGTCTGCGCTTTGTGGTTTTAAAAGAATATGATTTTTTTCAACAGGTGACGTTAAGTGCTTTGGGAGTCTCCAAAGCAAGTGCAAAATGTGAAAGGTAAATCATTGAGGAGGAAAAAAAAACACTTCCGTCAAGACAGTTGCCTAATAGGAGACGAAATTCAAGAGCAGGGAGATCTGAAAATCAACTTGCCTGTGATTCCAGCTGCTATGTGGTATCATTTCAAGAGGCGTTCAGGGGAAGAGAGGGAAATGACAGCCCAGTCTTACCTGCAGTACACCACTAGAATGAAATCCATTCATTCTGAAAGTGAATTCAGAATGTGGATCTCTTGTACAGGTTGTCCTCGAGTTACAATCACCATTGAGCCCAAAATTTATGTTGCTAAGCGAAACATTTGTTAAGTGAGGTTTGCCCCATTTTACTACTTTTCTTGGCACAGTTGTTAGTGGAGTTTTATTCTACCTACAGGCAATCCTCGATTTATGACCATGATTGAGTGCAAAATTTAGCAAAGTTGCTAAATGAGGCAGTTGTTAAGTGAGTTTTGCTGCATTTTACGACCTTTCTTACCAAAGATTTTAAGTGAATCACTGCAGTTGTTAAGTGAGTTACACGCTTGTTAAGTGATTCTGGATTCCCCATTGACTTTGCTGGTCAGAAGGTCGCAAAAGTGGATCACGTGACCCCAGGATAGTGCAACCATCCGAAATAGGAGTCAGTTGCAGAAATCTGGATTTTGGTCACATGACCATGGGGATGCTGCAACGGTCATAAGCAGTGGTGGGTTCCTCCCGGTTCAGCCCGGTTTGGCCGAGCTGGTAGCGGTGACGATATGATGTCACCGAACCAGTTCTGCCCCCCGCTCCCTCCGCCCCGACCACCACCCACCACCCCTGCATTATTCTTACCTTTTATTTGTCCCCACCCCCAATCTATTGCTGCCTCCTGAGTCCCAGCTATCGGCTAGAGGGGAAAAAACTGTTTAAACTCTTGCCATGGGGCTTCAAAGGGCTGTCCTACAGCTGATCAGTGGTAAAAAAAACAAATGAGTAGACCGGTGCCTGCAAAAATAAATGGGTAGACCAATGCGTCCAAAAACAAAATGAGTAGACTAGTACAGCTCTACAAGCAGTTAAAAGCCTGGTAGACCAGTACCTCTGCTAAATCCTAAAGAATTGTCACATGACCATCAAGCCATGCCCACAGAACTGGTAGTAAAAAAAAATTAGAACCTACCCCTGGTCATAAGTGTGAAAAATGGATATAAGTCACTTTTTTCAGTGCCGTTGTAATTTTGAACGGTCATTAAATGAACTGTTGTAAATCGAGGATTATCTGTATGCACAAGGTGTTAACTTAGAATAAAGCAATTAAGGGACTTTGTGGTGATATACCTTGATTTCTAACTTGAAATGTCTAACCATTTCATCATTTCTCTGCAAAACCCAAACTGATTTAGTGATTTTTGTCATAATGAAAATGTCACTAATATATGTAATCCCTGAAATATTGAGCAATGCTTCACCAGAATGAACAAAAGAGTCATAATAGCTTCTACTGTAATAATAGCATTATTAAGACTTTAGCAAATAATATGGATTAATTTCCATGCAAACATATTGCAAGCAGCTCTCTTTTTTTTTTGTCAGCGCATACATTTTTATAGTTTGCTCAGGAAAAAAAAAGATATTTTAGAAACAATTCAAGCACATTGCTGCTATTAGCAAACATTATGAAAACACATAACTAACAAGAGTATTATAGCAAGATAACATGTTTCAGCATCTTCATATTCCTTTATTTCTTGGAGTTTTTTTTTTAATATAACTGCACACAATAAAAGAAGGTTTTGGATTGCACTGATTTCAGTGCTTATCTCAGTCTCCAAAGGAGAGCACTTTTTAAAAATTATATCTTTGTCGTCTTGTCTTATTCTTGAAAAGAGAAAATAGCATTAGGAATTATTAAGAAATTGATTGAAAAATAAAATTCAATATCAATGCTTCCACCCTTTCTACATGAATGCTTCGCCGGATAAATTTCCTTTCAGTTTCTCTCATTTGATTTACGTTATAAATCTGGATATGATTCCTTTAACCAACAGTAGTCAAGATTGCTCATTACCTCACCCATCTAACTTAGCACAAACTTTGATACGCACATACTGAAATCCAGTTAATGATCCAAAATTGAATTAAATGAATATTAAAAATTTGCAGACATCTATCTAAGATGCTTGATATCTGGGCTTGGTGACATTATGTATTTTGCATTTATATATTTCTTGCTTGCTTTTAGATTTATTTTTTTTTAACATTTATTGGGTGTTTATGTTGTATGCTTTCCAGAGTCACATGGTCTGGGTTGGGAGGTTTTATCAATCAATTAATAAAAAGAGAGACTGTACCCTCTTCAGAATTGTCTTTGCCTCTAACACTGATCCGTAGACTTATTTGTGTTTCAGTAAAGGTGTGCCGGTATCCAGTTTAAATTAATTCAACCATTCTCTGAACTTAACTTAGATAAAAGAATACTGGCTTTAATTGACACAAGTTCCAAAATCTGAGTTGATCAAGTTGATCAATTGATCAAGTTGATCAATTGATCAAGATTTTTCAGCTGGGCTGCCCACATGTTGAGGCAGTCCATGGTCTCTCTCAGTACTGGATATGATTTGATTTTTGAAGTCTTCATTGCTTTTGCTAATGTCCAAAACCAAAACCCTCTGTAGGACCAATTTTGGATTATTCACTCAGTCGTATGTATTTATGTCACCTGCATAATGGTCAGCAGTTGATGGGTTTTGTTTGTCTTGATGCCAATTATATGGTTTGTTTGAATCCAGTAGTGCTAACGTAAATTCTACTACAAAATTTCCCCTAATACACTTGGCTTTCTTTATGTAGCTTAACAAAATTACTCTTAGGAAGAGACTTCAGTTACTGGTTCTATCCCTGCATGGTCCACTTAGTCTATTCTGGGTATTCTATGTTATAGAAGAGTTGTGGAGAATTTTTTTTTCCAAACCCAACTTCATAATTCCAAAATTGTGCTCTTCCACTGAGTTGTGGTCCTTTCGTAAATGGATGCAGCCCATAGGGGGGCTAATAATGTTTTCTTAATTAAAAATTAAGAGCCTGGTGGCACAGCAGACTAAAGCACTGTTATTAACATTCAGCTGCCTGCAATTACTGCAAGTTCTAATCTCACCAGGCTCAAGGTTGACTCAGCCTTCCATCCTTTCTAAGGTAGGTAAAATGAGGACCCAGATTGTGGGGGCAATAAGCTGACTTTGTATAAATATACAAAAGTATGAAGTCTATTGCTTAACGCATTGTAAGCCGCCCTGAGTCTCCGGAGAAAGGCGGCATATAAATCAAATTTTTTTTAAAAAACTTCGTTACTACAAATGGAAGGGAAGGTAGAATTCTTTGAGAATTCCTCAAAACTTTGTGAAATTGGCAGTTGATCATTAAAAATTGGGAAACCCTATCTACCTTCCCATCGACCTCAACCCTCACTTGAAATGTAGAGAAAGCCACATTAGATGTTTCAAACTCTCTGTATACTTTATTTTAATGAACCAAATGTCAGTTAACCTGCTGTGTTTAATTGGTATTGAAAAAGATCCAGAGCAGATGGTGAAGTCCAGGAATTCATACTAGTAGATGTGTGCACTTTTTAACATGCATTTTGATAAAAAAGATTCAGATATTGCCAATATCATACTGCACACAACCCTTCACTTATACAGAATGCTAGGAGATCAAGAAAAGGGATTGCATATCTGGAGTGCTGCTACTTAACTATAAAGTAATTCCTAATTATTACATAGGTGATACCACAAAGAATGAAGGTTGGTCATATGAAATAGTTTAACATGGTGCCAATATTTATTGCCGTTGAGTGTTCGTTTATAAAACTCACTTATCCACTTACAACGTTCTACTCAGAAATTTACCCATGAGTTTATTTTTCCAGATAATTGATCATTTCAAATAATACACCATATGATTTCTAAAAATAATACACCGGCTACATTGGTTTTATTTCCAGCAATAGAATATCCGTTGCTTATACTTGGCTAGCAATCAAGTAGAATATTTGTATGAAATGTTTGGCTAAATGATTTTTTAAACAATTTCTTATTGGAATTCATAAGATTCCAAAGGTAATATTCAAGGTTTATTATAGGCAACTGATTTGCTTAAGTAAGATAGCTTGTTAATTAAGGGAAATAAAAATTATATTAAAAAAAAACCCTAGGTAAGATGGAGTTTCATGATTGAATATATGGTTTGCGTACAAAGATAAAAAATATAAACTGTGGTATTTTTAAGGTTTGTAAAAACTATTCTTGAATTTTAAGTACAATAATCCACCTAGATTATTGGGCAGATAATACCGTTTCCCCCAAAATAAGACATCCCCTGATAATAAGCCCAATCAGGCTTTTGAGCGCAATTTAATAAGGCCAAGTGCTTATTTCAGGGTTCAAAAAAAATATAAGACAGGGTCTTATTTTCGGGAAAACACGGTATTAGCAATAAGAATATTAATGAGAATATTAATCATCTCTGCATGCAGAGAGGATTCTTTCAGTTGTCTCAAACAATATAGGCTGATTTATTTACTTATTTGTTAAATTTATTTGCTGCCTATCTTGCCCTAGGGCAAGGGTCAGCAACTCACGGCTCTGGAGCCACATGTGGCTCTTTCATCCCCCTGCTGTGGCTCCCTGTCATTGGTCGGTGCCACAATTGAGGGAGGAGCTTCTGGTTAAGGGAGGGGAAAGCATGGCATCCTAGGAGGAGACTCTATGCAAGGGGTGGGTTTTCTGGTTGGCTCCACAATTGATAGGGCTTTTGGTTAGGACAAGTAGAGGAAAAAGGACACTGCACTAGGAGGAGACCCTATGGTGGGGGAACCAGACTTCCGGTTGACTTCAGAATTGAATGGGGAGCTTCCGGTTAGTACCTTTGTAGCTCTTTGAGGGTGGTTACTGACCCCTGCCCTAGGGCTATTTTAAGCAGTTTACAATAATAAAAAGGAAGAAAAGGAATGCAAACAAAAGAAAGAAAAATAATAAATTAAAAATAAAATAATAGAAAAATAAACTATGACAAAAGAACACCATGGGAATAATACATCAATATGATAACCAAAAAGATGGATGGGTGGAGAGCAGAGAGCCTGGAGGGAGGTGGAGGCTTTCATCAACCCAGCAGCCACCTCCAGTGTGGTATTACACTATTTGGTCCCCAGGCCAACCAGCACAGCCAGGTCTTCAGAAGGATAGGAGGATGGAGGCAGATCTTACTTTAGAGGGAAAAATGTCCCAAAGGACAGGCACTAAAGCAGTGAAGGCTTTTCTTCTGGATTCCAACAGTCAGAGTTCTTTGACTCATTGGATCTGAAGTAGGCCCTCTCTGCCAGCACTGTCTGAACTTCACTCAAGACTGTAGCCAGTGTAGTTCATGGACATCTATTTACATGGATTTCATAGTTAGTGAAAAGAAATAGCCAAGGAAACTTTTGGAAGAATATTGTTGACTGGAAAGAACTGGGACTCATTTGGATGCAAACACTGGTACACATTGATGCAAGCTCAATTTGGAGTTGAAAATTTACCTCATGAACCTTGATGAGAGTATTTGGGGGAAATTGTAAGTTTCATGGAATTGCTACAAGTTCCAAACATCTTTTTTCTTCTTCTTTTTTTCCTGGTGAGCTGGACCTAACATGGCTTCCTGTGAGTAGAGTTGCTTTGATGAATTGCCAAGCTCTTGTTTTCTGTTGTGTTAAAATGGCTGTGAACATTTTAGCCATAGTTTAGGCAACTTATTAATATGTCTAGGACAAGTATTTATTATTAACATCAACGCCCCTTGTTTTTCCAAAGCTGCATCGGGTTTGATGTGAGACATACTTAGGAGATTTTTCTCCCACTCGGAATAGTTTAATATTTAGACAATAAATCATCATATGATTTCAAATTAAATACTTTTGGTTGCATTTATGTTCATGAATCAAATCTGACATTTCCTTGCATTACATGGGCTTGTGCTGCTTTCAACCTCAACCTTTGCAAATGACATTTTCATTTAGAATCTTATCATTTCATAATTATTACCTTTCAGAACTCCCAGGGAGAGAACAAAAGCTTCCTCTTTATATTTCCATTGTTGTGTTTCTTTGAAGATCAAATTAAATTTCAATCCTAGCCAAAATAAACTTTTAAAGCAGAAAATAAATGAGAAATGTTTTGAGGTGAAGGAAACCTCATGGGGTACTGATTTGATGCAGGCTCTGTTGTACTCAGGTAAAATCTGAATAATGCATTTTCTTTAATTGAACAAAACAGAACCAGCATTTCCATTATGAGACTGTATTAAAAAAAAAAACCTTTGTTGAGAGAAAAATATTTGGTTTCTTTTTCTTTTCTTTTTTTACATTCTGGTGAATTGAAAAACCATTATATTACAGTCTCCAATTTATGGCCATTTGTGTAACAATTGTTTGAAGTTATGACCATCTCAGAAAAGTGATTTATGATCTGTACTTGCTCTTATGACTATCATACCATCCTGCAGTCATATGATTGCAGTTTGTGCTTTTGGCAACCAGCTTGCATTTATGAGCAGTTACAGTGTTCTGCAGCCACATAATTATGATTTGTGACCCCTTTTGCTAATTTCTGGCAAAAATTAGCAAATTTCCCCCTTTGGGGAAGCTGGATTTGTTTAATAACCACCATAAAATTGCCATAATATTGAATCCAACTTATGACTATAGTAACTTACAATGCAAAGGACTATCTGTATTACTGTCATTGCTACCACTAATAATATACTTTTGCTATTGCTAGGATTCCTAATCCCATTCTTCTTCTTGATAGATCATTCAAGACTGTCTAGAGTCTTGTAATAATACTCCTTTTCTTTGTGATCCTTTTTATTCATTTCCTATTCCTCTTCCAAATGTAGTTACACAACAAACGGTGGTGTACTTAGAAAATATTATTTTATTTTTAAGATTGTTACCAAAATAATTACTTTATGCGTACTTCATTACCCTTATAGCTATTGGAGTCATCGTCCCAAGGAGGAGAGATCATAGGTTATCCTACTTTTCTTCTATCTTCATTATGTGAATAAAAGGATTAAGGTTGGAATAACCAAAGGCCACTCCTTTTGGGACAGTCTGTGCTAATTACTCCAGTATTGTTTCCAGTGGCTGGGGAAAGTTCTGAGTTTTTTGACAGATAAATATCTAGAGACATCAAGATGTTAATTTTTGCCTATTGTTTGTATTTTTCCTTCTCCCAGTTGTGCCTGTCTTTTATCCCATTTTGCTAGTTAACTGTTCTGATGTTTGTTGATGCTTAATATATAAACATCAAGCTGTATTTTTTTTGCTGGCTGAAGTGAGTGACAGGTGTACTTGCTCTGTTCTGAATACAGGGATTTCCAGGGAATGGGCTGCGGGCAACTTAAACTGGAAATTACCTACAATAATTTTCCAACAATAACAACTCCAAAAAACAAATCAGTTACTAATGGGCAGGGGAAGACAGAGCTAACTGCTTGCTTAAAAATCATATGCTAAAATGATAGCACTGAGGTAATTTAATCTCTTTGTGGATATCTCCCAACCCTAGCTCCAGTCTTTCTCTCAGTCTCCTAGCCCTTTCATTTGGTTACCCCATTAATCAGGGGTGGGTTCTAAATTTTTTTACTGCCAGTTCTGTGGGCGTGGCTTATTTTATGGGCATGGCTTGATGGTCATGTGATAATTATTTAGGATTTGGCAGAGGTACTGGTCTACCAGGCTTTTAACTGCTTGCAGAGCTGTACTGATCTACCCATTTATTTTTTTGCAGGCACTGGTCTACCCATTTATTTTTGCAGGCATTGATTTACTCATGTATTTTTGCAGGCATTGGTCTACTCATTTGTTTTCTTTTAACACGGATCAGCTGTAGGGTGGCCCTTTGAAGCCCCGTGGCAAGAGTTTAAACAGTTTTTTTTTCCCTCTAGCCATCAGCTGGGACTCAGGAGGCAGCAACAGATTGGGGTGCGGGGGTGGGGGGGGGCAGAACCGGTTTGGTGACGTCATATCGTCATCGCTACCGGCTCGGGAGAACCGGGCCGAACCAGGAGGAACCCATCACTGCCATTAATTTCTGTATTATTTGGTACAAGTAATCCTTCACTTATAGCCATGATTGAGCCCAAAATTTCTGTTATTAAGCAAGATAGTTATCAAGTGAGCCTTGCCCATTTTACAACTTTTCTTTCCACAGTCGTTAAGTGAATTGTTGTTAATTTAGTAACATGGTTGTTAAGTGAATCAGGCTTCCCCATTGACTTTGCTTGGCAAAAAGTCACCAAAGATGATCACATGACCCCAGGACACTGTCACCGTCAAAAATATGAGCCGGTTACCAAGAGTCTGAATTTTGATCTTCTTGTGACCAGGATGATGCTGCAAATGAAAGTGTGAAAATGGTCATAAATCACTTTTTTCAGTGCCGTTGTAACTTTGAATGGTCACTAAACATATGATTGTAAGTTGAGGACTACCTGTAGAATTCAAAAGGGAAAATTTTTCAGAGAAAAATTCTACTTATCTCTCTCTGTGCTTCTTATCAGACAAACACCTAAAAGCAACATCCACTTTAGATTTGTTCTTTTTACGAAAGACCTGGAGGGAGTTTAGCAATAGCACTTAGACTTACACTATATACTGCTTCCCAGTGCTTTACAGCCCTCTCTAAGCAGTTTACAGAGTCAGCATATTGTCCCCGACGATTTGGGTCCTCATTTTATCCACCTCCGAAGGGTAAAAGGCTGAGTCAACCTTGAGCCTGGTGAGATTCGAACTGCTAAATTGCACGCAGACAGCAGGCAGCAGAGGTAGCCTGCAGTACTGCACTCTAACCACTGCGCCACCGCGGCTCATTTGATTCTCTGCAGATGTCTGGTGTTCATCAAAATCTCTGGAGATATTACTAGCCCATTCATCTTACTGTACCTCAACTTCTCTCTAGGTAAACAGCTCAGGACAACCTCTCCTTTAAAACCTTTGCACTCAATATGTATAGTATGCAAAACTTGAGTTGTCCCAGTTTATATGGAATGCGGCAAAGAGAAGTAGCAGATCCAACTTTGCACCCTCTCCATGGCCATGACTTCTCGTACTCTATCTACCTTTTCCGAGTTGATTTGAGTCTTCCACAAGTTCTATAGTTTTTTAATAGTTGAGGGCATTATTGTTATCATTTTCTTATTGGTTCCTTCCGGCTCCTCTCAGCTGGAAAGCTACAATGACATTTAAAAAAAAAAATATTTATATGCCGCCCTTCTCTGGAGACTCAGGGTGGCTTACAATGTGTTAAGCAATACATTGCCAGTGTCAGGTAGAACAAAGACTGACTTGAGAATGTGGGGCACTATTTACTTCTCTATCTTAAACAGCAAAACATCTTGAACCAGCTTTATCTCAAGAGTTTGGAATAGCACATTTACAAGGCTCTGTCTTTAAACAGCACACTGGTCACATGCTCTTTCCCACATTCTCCTCAAGCAGTAACCAGATTATGATTACAGTTTTGTTCAACCCTCTCACAAATATAAAAGAGGACACATTCATTCTGCGGTGATTTGCTACCTGATCAAGAAGCTTACAGCCAGCTTATTCCTAGAGTGATTGTCATGACGTACCCTGAGGTTTGTGTCACTGATCCATTATCATTGCAATGCATCTTAGATTTAATAATGATGGCAAATGATATATACAATTTGCCAGTGGCTTCGGATATATACAATTTCACATTTAGATGTTCTACATATCTACATACCATGCAGGCGTATGCATGCATTTATATCTGGAGATCAAAATCTGCATAATGTCACTCTCTGTAATCTAAGCTCCTTTTTTTTCCAAAGCTATCAGGAATTTCCCTATTCTTTCCTAGCTGATTGAAGAATCCACATATACACTGATAAGGAAAATAATTAAAATCTCAAGCACTGGGCTGCTAAACCACCATCACTCTAACCAGCTTTTAGGGCAAAAGAGCATGCAAGTTTCTTTGGAATCCTAACTAGGTAAAAAAGAAAAGAAAAAAAAGACACAATATGAAGACAAATTACTATGTGGGTCATGACCTGGTAGTTTTCTGTTTTTGAAACCATGGAAAATGTTGTTAGCAACAATTTCAGAAAGCGACAGATTTTGAGATGAAACAGAAATATTAACAATCCTCTTTAATATTTAAAGCTTACTTAACCAGTTGTACTTCACTTGAGGCTGATTTGTATCATTTCCTTTCATTCTTTTGATCAGTTGCAAAGCAGTTACATGACTGTAAATATCTGATTGTGTTACCTTCTTGTAGGCATAAGTGTTGAAACAGTGTTATCTCCAGTATAATGATATGCCATGTATGAGGGGAGTGATAGAATATCAAGAATTATAAGATTTGTGTGTGTGTGTGTGTGTGTGTGTCTGTGTGTATCTTTCTCTCTCTGTGTGTGTACTCACCCTAAAGGAATGCAATATGTACAACTAGCAATGAACATGAAGCTTTTTGATCCACCACAAGACCTTTTCAAATACTTTGAATCTCACTGTGGTCAGTAAAGGAAATCACCAACCCTGCATCACACAATAAACAGAGAATTAAAAGCCTTTAAGCCAGGGGTGAAATGCTCCTGGTTCAGATCGGATCGCCCGATCCAGTAGGGATGATGGCGGGTGATTTGGAGAACCGGTAGCAAAAATTCCTGCACCCCGCCCTCATGCCCAGCTGAGCTGCGCGATCATCAGAGGCTGGTTTTTTTTTTACTTTTAAAAGCATTTTTTCTGCAACCTCTTCGGACGAAGAGGTTGTAGAATAAATGCTTTTAAAAGTTTTTTTTTTAAAAGTTGGCTACACCCACCCAGTCACATTACCCCCTCAACCAAGCCATGCCCACAGAACCGGTAGTAACAAATTTTACATTTCACCCCTGCTTTAAGCCAATTTATTACAACAGGCATCGGTGTGCTAATTTATGCCAAACCATGACCTCTGGTTACAAAACCAATGAAACATATGAATTGGGTCGGCCATTCCAAATTGCAGTCTTGTAAATCCAAAGAACTTTGCAAGCTCACAAAAAACCACAGGCTGCCAGCAGGCTGGCGGGAGGGGGTGGATGTCCTCAAAGACAACCACAAAATCAAAGCAGATCACTGAACCTCGCATTTGGCATGTGCAGCAAGTGATCAGAAATTGTCGATTGGGTTTTTACACAATTCAGTATAAAAGCAGATGGACGAGCTTGCTTTTTCTACTCATAGCTACTAGCTCTTCTGGTCAAGGATCAGTCATTTTCTTTCTGACCTCTCAGATACAGTATGGGGCGTTTGCTTCCTTTCCCATACTTAGACTCCAGTATAGCTTCTTCTTCTTCTTCTTCTTCTTTTTTTTACTCAGACTTAATTCTCCAAGTCTGGTTTGTCAGGCTGTATAAACAAGAGTTGATGAATGAGATTCAAGGTGTTTAGTCACCTGAAGCAGCTGTTTGAAGTAACTCAACACACAGCCCGAGGCTGATGTTTTCACAGCTGTGGGAACTCTTCAAAAGCTTTCCCTCTTGGTCTGGCTCTCTACCGGGCCTGTAGACATGGAGTGCACAATCTGGACAATTTCAGAAAAGGCAGAATGAAACGAGAGACAGTAATTTTTGATGAGGCCGAGCCAAAAAAATGATCTAAAGTAAATAAATGAAGTACACTTGAAAGTGCATTACCTAGGTGGGCTCCCTATCTGAGACTAGCAGGCTCTCCTGGTGCACTCACTTTAAAAGGGAGACCCAGGAGTGAAACCTAATCCTTTGTTTATACAGCAATGTGTTCATGGTCTACTCTTGCAAGGCAACCCTGAACTGAAAGGGTTTATGTTAGAGCACACACAGATACCTGGAATGAAGGTTGATAGTTTAGTGACACCAAAATCATTCCAAGACATACCTTTCTTGTGGCAATGAACAAACATGATCTTGGTTAGGTCAAAATGTGGCTCTTGGCCCCCATGTTATGTGGCCAAATTGGTGATGCACCTGGAACCGAAAACAAACAAACAAACAAAAAAGGCAGGTAACTTCATGAAACTTAGGGAATTGGGGAGGAACCTCATGAAAGTTACCTGCCAAAAAAACTAAAGTGTTAACATGAAATCCAATCGTTGAGTTGTAATCCAGCATAATTCAGAAGCATTGTACATGATGCAGTAGAAAGTAATATTCTATCTGTAGGGGAGAGTTAGATGAACTGGGGGAAAAAAGTAAGTTAGCTGTTTTGTTTTTCTGCATAATGGAAACTTGATAGATGATCTAGGCTGTACTTTGCACACACAAAGAGGGAGAGAAGGGTGTAAGTGCAGTCTTTGACAATAAGGGAATTTCATGCATCAAAGAGCATACTTTGGAAGAGAAATGGAAGATTTGTTGACAATATATATCAGCCTCTTGATTCTGCAAATTTAGTTGAAACTGATGATCACTTCCTCCCCAATTCCCCATGTTTCCTAATACTTGAGATATAATAGAGCAATTAAATGGCATAGTGCCTTAAACAATAGAAAATCTTAGGACAACAGAAGAATCAATCAACATCACTGATGTTGATTTTACATATTTGTTATATAGCTGCAGACCAAAAGTTAACAATAAAACAGAACAGTATACTCAAAAACAATTTAGCAAGGATATCATAAAAGGCACTTAAACTTGATAAACCATAATATATAGCAAAAACCTATTCTTGTCTATGCATAGCTCAGTAGAAACCCAGTGCTTTCTACTAACAATTATCATGGCATAACATTGTAGACCTTACCAGAGATTTTGCTAGACAGATTCTATAATTAAAAATATTAAAGCCTTTCTTTGGAGCCAAATATTTGCTAATAAAGGTGGGAAATCATTCTGCAGGTAAAGTATAATGGGCAACTCAATGTATATGTTCAGCTGTCTCAGTCTTTATTTCCAAGAACATGTAGAGGTGTTCCCGGTAAGGAATGTTTTGAAATTGCCACATGAGCTTCAAATCTTGCTGATGTGATAGAAAATGTTATATCTGTTATCTGATAAATCTAAATCAAACTATGTTTAATGTCAACCAGGATTTTTTCTGGGTGAGGATGAGTAGGGAATAACTAGAGAACCAAACATAGACCATATCCAAGGCTATATATTTCTTCCAGGGTGTCTAGATACCAAGATAAACTGGTTAAGGGACCTATCCTAAATATTTGTTACAGCCAATACATAAAACAGCAGGGTCTCACATGGGCTTCTACAGAAAAAGAAGGAAGGCTGTCCAAAATCATCTAATCCAGTGTTTCTCAACCTTGGCAGATTGAAGATGAGTGGACTTCAACTCCAAGAGATCCCCAGCCAGCAATGACAAAGTTGACCTCTAGCCATTTTAAAGGTACCAAGATTGAGAAACACTAATTATAATCCAGCTCTTTGCAACATGCAGAAAAACTAATTAAACAGTGGGCAGTCCAACCTATTCTTGGGAATCTATATAAATGGATACCCATAACCCCAATAGGTAGACTATTTCCCTATTGTATACAGCTTACCGCTAGGATGATTTCTCTCAATTTAAATGAAATCTATTTAGCTACCATATACTGTATACCCATTATTTTTGGTGCTAGTTTCTTGGGTTATGGACAATAGTTCCTGAATACTTTTCTTGTGGTTTTCCAAAACAACTTTGATTCAGATTGGCTATAATAATAGAATCTTGTAAGTCTGACTGTGCTTTAAGTTCTTATCCTTCTATGCTCTAATGAATTAGGGAAGTGTCTGAGCTTAATCCAGATGTTATCTGGCTGTCATAGAGTTTTTTTTTTTTAAAAAGAAATGCTTCAACCCCTTGTGTCTAGACAACAGTTCCTGCATATCTTTCTGAAGACCTTCTTCCTTATTTTCCAGACTATGCTCCAAAGGTCTGGTCCTCAAGTCCTTGCATGATCTTTATTACCCTCTTCTGGACCTTCTCTAAACTCTCTGGAAATGTGGTAGTCAGAAACACAGAAACAAAATTGGAACAAATTCAAATGTTTAGTGGAGGCTGTGAGGAGTTTTTAAAAATGAAATTAAGATAGGCATGTTTCAAAACGTCTACCTCAACAGGACAGAAGACCAAACTAGTTGAGACTGACAGAAAGAAGGAGAAAGATACATAAGGAAAGACATAAATGAATCTGAGGGACAAGTAATACAGGGAGTTCTGACACTATTTCAGAAACTGGCTATTACTGGTGGGAGGGGGAAAAAACTCTGGATGGCAATCAATTTGGAGCAATGGAAGAAATGCATGAGTCCTTCACAGGGACAGAAGCCTGGAGCATTTCAATTGTAGACAAAAATATCTTTCAAAGTCCTCAGATATAAGCAAAGAACTTTTGATAGCAATTGTTGGCAATAATTAAACTATTAGAGCTTGGAATGTAGCATAAAATTGTCTAGAGGAATTGGCTTGGGCAGAAATTAAATTTCAATAATAATTGCTTGACTTGTTTCAGCAACTGAAAAAAATTGGTGAGAGCTGCATGAAAGGAATCCCTTTTTGACAGCGGATGGGTCCTTTCAATTTTCCATTCTAGCTTATGAACACAAGTTTTAATGTTCTGTAAATTTGGAGATGGCCAGGGAAAAGGATTCCTTTCACAGCCCTCTTTTTCAAAGGCTGGGGTATCACTGAATGTCTTTTACAGAAATATTATCTACTAATGAACAAATGGATTGTACAGATTTCTAGCAGGCCTATTTCCAATTAACTTGTAAGATTCTAAAAGTCTAATGGACCAACTCTCAAAATAATTTCAAAGTCCATGAAATTACACGTTACAAAAATCTCAAAATTATCTTTCCTTTGATATTTAGTTAGTCATAGGAGACTGGGAGATATACGCAAACTTGGCTCAACATAAGAGAAAAACACAGTTAGTAGAATGTAGCTTCAGTAGAAGGTAAGGTTTTTATAAAGTTGAAAATTCACAGTTACATCTGTATTCTAACCAAACCTTAATTCAGATGTTACTAGGCATTCGGACAAGGGTTTTAAAGGGTTTTTTTCTCCTTTTTAAACTAATACCGTGCCATTATCTGAGTTAATTAAAAAATGTATAGGTCATCTATGCAATATGATCATTTAAAAGCTACCAAGTTATTCAACAGTATTTTAAAATATTGAATTGCCACAAATGTTTATTTCAGGTAAAATATATGTGTTTGTTGCAGTGATGGAAGAGTGATGGATGGATGGACATCAGAGCTTCATAGAAATGTCACAACATGGGATTTGAGTTATGCATTGGATTTGAACAAATCTCAACATAAAATAGGACAGTTAAAACAGATGATTCAGGGCAACTCAATTCAGCCATGGTGGACCTCCACACAGGTCTGATCTTGAGGATTATTATTCCATACCATGAATTATGTGGTCTCAGAAGTGTAGGACCTTATTTTTTTCTTATCATCTGGATGTTTGTTCAACATTTGCATGATACCTCTGATTGAAAGGTGTTTTTCAAGTATTCAAAGGTATAAATGGCAAGTCTATTTGAAATTCGATCTTCCATTCCTAACTCTACATGCAACAAGGAGATTTCTACAAGATGAATAGTAACTGATCCCACAAGGATGATTACAAAAGTGGATGGGAGATACTGAAAAATGTTATTGCAATTTAGAATCAAAATAAGATCCTGGCATATAAATCTACAATCATTTACAGGATATATTATTATAAGAGAAACAAATGCAAGGACCACTAGTCAGTTAGAGGGAACATTCATGCTCATTTTGAGGTAATGCTAATGAGTAGGCTTGGGCAGCAGTCACTATATCCAGATTGCTGAAGTATAACAAATAAGTTGCGCATTGAGAAGTGGAACATAAATTTAAAAAGCCTTTCTTCTGATTATCTGCAGATAATGTGTAATTGGTTATATACAGTATCTTGTATAGAGTATAATGTTTTTAAAATGTTTAGTTTACTTTATTGTCATCGCACCTCGTACAACGAAATCAAATGCCATCTTCAGTGTACATTATAACTATAAAAATAAAAAACACACACACATCCTTCAAATCTTCACATTTGTATACATTATACCTATTTAACAAGGATACAGTATTAGGGCATCCAGAGGGAGTTAGAGAAATTAAGTTGATGGATGTCACCGGGTGATTGAACTCTTGCGCCCTTTTTTATATGTGTGTGACAGCTAAATCACTTAATAAAAAATTGGGGAAAACATTGGCATATAAAGTTTGTGACCTTCCTTGTTGAAGGAAAATAAGCAAGATGAATGTTAGCACTTCATTCAATACACTATAATTTGATAGACATATCAAGACTTGGTGGGATGATCCAAATAATTGGGTATAGCAATTAAAGGATACGATTTGTTTCAAATAAACAGAAATAGAAAGAAAGGGTAAAAATTTTCTTGATTATTCCAGAGCAATAATGTAGCTCTACAAATTAGCATAGTCAATGCAGAAATCTACAGTGAAGAAATTCACAAGCTAAGGAAAAGGTACATGCCATAAAAAACATGAGAAAAGATGTATGACTATTTGCAAATAAATGTTTATATGCAAACATAAACAGGAGTGTTGGAATTCTCCTGTTTATAAAATGGTATAAATGCAGGAAACAATACAGTCACTTCAGGGGTGAAATCTAAACATTTTCCCTACCGGTTCTGTGGGCATGGCTTAATTGGTGGGCATGGCTTGGTGGTCAGGTGACCAGGTGGATATGGCCAATAATAATAAATAATAAAAATAATAAACAAAGTACACAAAACAGTAAGAGGTACCAGAAACCAACTTTCACACTTTACACACACACACAAGACACCCCAACTGACTCTCACACTGTAAAAGCAGCTGCACGTGACCCAAATTGGCCCCTGCAAAAAGCAGGAACCTCACACAGCCACAAAAAGCTCAAAAAACAACTTTCACACTTTACACACACACACAACACAACACAACTGACTCACACAATGTAAAAGCAGCTGCACTTGACCCAAAATGGCCCCTGCAAAAAAGCAGGAACCTCACACAGCCACAAAAAACTCAAAAACCAAGTTTCACACTTTTTCCAGACAAAATGCCACATACAACTTTGTGAGATTTTGTGTGTTTGTGTAGTTAAAGTGAAACACTACAGAAACACACCAAATCTCAGAAAGCTGCACAAATATTTTATTTTATTTATATTTTTAGATAAATGCAGCTAAATTTAAAACTTCCTTAACTTTAAATTGCTATGTCTAAAAAAAAATTAAACTCCTTAAAAAAATCCTAATTAACTATTTTTTTAAAGCTCCCCCCCCCAAAAAAAAACCCAGTTACCCAATTGAAGGCACAAGGCAGGCAGATTGAGTTGTTCACCGATTGGATTGATTGCAGGCAGGCAGATTCAGCTGCTAGCTGATGCGATGGATTGCAGCAACCAAAGCAAGGCAGGAAAAGAGAGCGAGCCCGAAAGAAGCAGCAAGCAGCCAAGCAGGCAAGTGGGCGATTGGGTGGTTGGGTGGGCATGGGTGGGGGGGGGCAGGGATTTTGGCTACCGGTTCTCCGAAATACCCACCTCCATCACTAATGGATCAGCCGATCCGGTCTGAACCGGGAGCATTTCACCCCTGAGTGACTTCTTGCTTAATGACAATCTCTGTTAGAAACCACTTAAAAATCTGATGGTAATAAGCAGTAATAAAAAATGACCAATGTGTGCATTTTGCAACCAAATTTTATACACCTGGCAACAAGAGCCTTCAGTAAGAAACTAGTTATGGTTATGGTAAAGGACCCAGATTGTTGGGGGAAATATAATAACTCTGTAAAACCACTTAGAGAGGGCTGTAAAGCCCTATGAAGCGGTATATAAGTCTAAGAGATAGTGCTATTGCTGCAGAGAAAAGCAGCTCAAGAAGAGCTAGCATGTTTAATCAATCCCGCTGCCCTGTGATAGGGCAAAAAAGGGGGAGGGGGGAAGGGTCAGGCAACTCTGGCCTTAATCCTAAATATTACCTAGAATCTTGTCCAAGATGCAAAAGCTGTTAAATCAATGAAAAACATTGACTACATTGACTTTCATTATATTCATCATGTACAGAATGTAAGTGTTAAAAAGGTCATTTCTGAGTTCAAAGGAACAAATTTCAGGAAAAAAAGTAGAAAGCAGTAAAAAGGAAGGTAAACAAGTGAAACAAGAAGGCAATATTTCCAGAATGCTTAAAAGTGATTCAAAGATATTATAATAAATGCTTAACAAGAATGAAGATCTCAGTTTAGTAAAGATTCCTCAAAGCACAAAGGTATACAGTAGTTCTTACAACTATGTATACAGTAGTCCTTACAATTATGATTGAACCCAAAATTTATGTTGCTAAGTGAGACATTTGTTAAGCGAGTTTTGCCCCATTTTATGACATTTTCTGCCACAGCTGTTAAGTGAATCACTGTAGTTGTTAAATTAGTAACATGGTTGTTAAGTGAATCTGACTTCCCCATTGCCTTTGCTTGTCAGAAGGTGGCAAAAAGTG
Source organism: Ptyas mucosa (assembly GCA_012654045.1). Lineage (NCBI taxonomy): Eukaryota > Metazoa > Chordata > Lepidosauria > Squamata > Colubridae > Ptyas > Ptyas mucosa. The sequence continues at coordinate 16,841,647 of WNWU01000006.1, forward strand.
ATCAGATGATCTTGGGACACTGCAATCAGTTGCCAAAAGTCTGAATGTTGATCACATGATCATGGGGATGCCACAACAGTCCTAAGTGTGAAAAATGGTCATAAGTCAGTTTTTTCAGTGTCCTTGTAAGTTTGAACAGTCACTAAATGAACTGTTGTAAGTCAAGGACTACCTATAATGACCAGAAGCATAGAAGTTATCAGAGTCAAGGAGACATCCTTTAAAAAAATGGAAGCCTTCTCAAATGAGGAAAACAAACAAATCATAAAGTTTGGCAAATTAAATTCAAGAAGGAAAATAAGTACATTGATACCCAATCAAATAATACAAATATTTTTTTAAAAAATAAATATTTTTCAGCAGGATAAAAGCTCCTAGATGACAATGGCAATATTAATCAGAAGAAGAAGAAGAAGAGGAGGAGGAAGAGGAAGAGGAAGAGGAAGAGGAAGAGGAAGAGGAAGGAGAAGGAGAAGGAGAAGAAGGAGAAGAAGAGGAAATACAGAAACTTGATGAATTATTTGCTTCTGACTTCATTGCTGAGAACATAGTTGTGCCTAAGCTAACATTTTCAAACAGACACAAATAGAACTGGTAAGAATAAAGCTGTAAGCTTCCCTGACACATTCAAAAATAAACAAATCCTCAGGTCTAGATATTAGCCACAGAAAGATTTGTAAAGAATTGAAATGTGAAAATTCTGAGCTTCTACCCCAAAGCAGCCAAAGGAATAGAACAGTATTTTTCAACTTCAGCAACTTTAAGATGTATGGACTTCAACTCCCAGATGTCTATGTATCTTAAAGTTGCTGAGCCTGAGAACAGGGATCTGGGGTAGAACAGATCCCTACAAGGGAAAAAAAATATCCCAGGAAATGGAGCTTTCAAGCATAGAGTGAGAACAGGTAAGGGGGGAGGGAGGAATATAGTAGAAGTGTACCAAAATGACGAAAGGATTTTCTCCCTTTGTTGAAGAAAAGAGAAGAAGGGAAGGCTCTGGAAATATAATTATAGCCAGTTGTTAAGATTTAGAGCAGATTGAAGAAAATAATTCAATCTGTAAACATCACGAAACAATGAAGTATTACAATTACAACTCTTCTACAATGATTACAATTCTTCATGAATTTCTTAAAGTCAAATAGGATTATTGGGGGACTGAAATTTTACCCCTAGGAGGACTAACTGATAATTTCTCTGTTGGATCAGCTAACAGGGTTTCCTTAACATCGGCTAAATCATTGCTTCAATTTCTAAGCCTGAAGAGAGGAAAATAAAGAAAAGGAATAAAGAAAGAAAAAAGAGAACAGAAGAAAAAAGAGAAAGTAAAATAGGGGAATAGTAAATAAATAATATCTGTTTCTATATGTGTGCATCCATTACCCACAGAAGCACCACACTTTTCAGTTGTGAAAACATCTGATCCAAACATTTTATGAACACATAAAAATATGACTGGTCTCAAATGTTCTTTGGAATCAGCCTTGAATTGCAAAGAATTAATTTCCTTTCCAGTTTCAATAGTTAATTCTCTCTCTCCCCACCATCTTTTCTTTCTTTCTCTTTTTCCTTTTTTCTGAAACGGGTTAGGCAGCTAACTTCTATTTAAAGTAACCTTCTCTCCCTAGTGATTGATTTTAGAGACAACAATTGGCATGCCAGTGCTAAGGCTAATTCTTTACAGATGTTGTCAAATTACAGGTTAAATGGGGGGAAACGTTTCGGTCTTCCGGCCACCCACTCTCGTTCCCCTGAAATAGGTGCAGAGTACTGTATATCCTGTGCTGTAGGTGCAATAATTCTGTCTTCTGTCACTCATCTGGTTTAAATGATTACCATTTACCATTTCAAAGGATGACAGCATGTGATGTTATTTTGCAGGTATCAAAAATGTCAAAATGCTCGGTTGTGTTCTCCCTGAGAGGATGTGTGAATTGAACCTGGCAAGGCCACTGAGGTTTTAAGTGTGTGTGTGTGTGAGAGAGAGAGAGAGAGGTGGGGGGGGGGAAGGTTGCTTTTAAAAGAAATGACATTTGGCATTGTTCAAAAAAGAAAATGGAAAGAGGAAGAAGGCTGGATTACTTACTTCTTTTGTAAATCTTCACATTCTTTCATGATCAAAGGCTTTTTATCTTAAGGGGCTTAATCATAATTGATAATGAGTACGACATATGGGTGCTCTTTTATGCCAGACTGAGGAGCAATTTGAAGGATCCCGAGGACAAGATCACCATCAAAATCTCAGGCTGCAATTTTAAGCCAGTTGACAAAAGAGCCCTCCTTCTCCAACATTACATCTTGTATTCACATGGTGGTTTAGAAGTAAAGCTTGAAAAATACCCAAATACGACACAGTTTAAAAAGTATAAAAAAAACCTCACACTTCTTACAACAGCAGCTCCCACAGTATATCAGCAAGCTTGACTTTAAGCAGAGTTGTATTATTATTATTATTATTATTATTATTATTATTATTATTATTATTATCATCATCGTCGTCATCATCATCATCATCATCATCATCATTAACCAGGAATGACAGGAGCATACATTCTTTTTTTCGGGGAGGGGGAGATGAAGATACAAATGTTTGTTTGTTTTCTGCTACCATCAATGTATAATGAACTTTTACTAATAGGCCTGGAAGTTCATTAATAAGAGTTAAGGATTCATTGATCAGACAACATCTTAGAAAGTCAGTTTAACATACCGGTCAAGTGTTGGGCTAGGCCCGGAAACATCAAGTTATCTTTGCTTCATATCATAACCCCTCCCGGGGTTATTTTAAAGGCTAAACCATGGGACAAAATGCACAGACAAATCCTGGGCACTACCTTAAACTCCAGAGAAAAGGCAGTTGTATGCATTTAATAATTAGGTAACATTATAAACCGAAATGTGATCCTCGGCAGCTTAGGCAGACAGAGGCAATCCTTCAAATAACCTTGCAAAAATGTTAAGAAAGTCTTAAAGATCAAAGTGAGCACCTTGCATTGTGCTTGGAATCGAAAGAAAAGACTGCGCAACTGATGCAAAATTGCTGGAATCGCTGACTGCTATTTTTAAGCCACTGTCAAGGAACAGAGTACATAATCTAGTCTAGATATAACCAGAATATGCTTCACTGAGGCAAAATCTGCTTTTGGTTCTAACTACTGACCTCTGTCTCCTTGGATAAGGTCCTGCCCATATACACTGAAAGTATAATCCATCAAGAAACAATTATTCACTTCCAGATTTTGCAATTCACAACGTCTTAATTATTATCTGAAATAAGAGTGCCCTTTGTAAACTCACCGATAGTCCCAGTCTGTTGTTTTCCCACATATTCTCCTGATATTTAGGATGCATTATTTTGTAACCAATAGATTTTGTAAGAGCCAAGACTTTGTCCATTTTATTTCCCAATCTGTGATAGCATCCATCCCAATGTGTTACAGAAGTGAATTTCATACATTGAATGCATATGAAATGGAACCTTCCTCATACCTAGATTGAATGCTTAAAATCAGAGATAATTTCTTTCCAAATTCCACTGAATATGAAGAGGCAGGACAGGTTTGTCTCTACTGTCACCAAGCCTCCACATCAGAACCCGAAGATGTAAATAATTTCCTCCCATTCAATTTGTACAGCATCAAGGCTGACAGCATCGCCACTGGGAATACTAGAAGTTCTGTCTAGTTGATGGGGCTAAACATTTGGAATCCTTCTTTGTTTTAGGAGTTTGGGGAGGCTTAAAGAATAAAGAAATTGCCTTAAGCTTTAAGATGGGCTCCTTAAACATTCCTTTACCTAGCATTCTTTAGAAGTCTGCTGGTCAGGGCTGTAGTTCATTAACATTTGGAAGCCTCTAAATTTTCTGGCTATGGTGTGCACACTGGGTCAGGAAAAGACAATTTGATTTTGCTTATTTGCCAATGAAATGTTGATGCAGAGACTTTCAGCAACAGAAAGACTCAAAAACCTTAGTTTCAATTTAGATTATATTCCTAGGTATTCCTTTGCAAAGTCTCATGGCTTTGTGTAGATAAAGCTTTCTTTAAAAATAATGTTTGACTTTCTGCTTGTATAGTCAGTTAGTTATGCTTTCTGCTAGTCAAATGTAGCTTTAGCCATATCCCAAGCAAAACATAACTGGAATTCCCAATATTTAGAATATGATCTCAAAAGACCTGTGACTCTACCCCCCAAAAAACCCCCTTCTGCATGTGGAGTAAACGTGCATACCTGTGGTTATAAGAAAAGATATAAAAGTTTCAATTGCCTTCCAAAATGAAGCATTGTGGAATTTGTATGCATCAAGACTTTAAATGGTTCGTATATGAGGTATGTCAGCCAGTTTCCCTGAAAGGGTAGAAAACGTCTTGCCAGATTTCCTTCTGTTATGGTGCTTTAAGTAGTTTTCATGATTTGAAAATAAAAGTTGGCTTTGCTCGAAGCTCAAGAGAGTAAAAGAGTATGAAAGTACAGTGGGTGTATATTGTGAATTAACCCATATTCTCTAATCCAGTCCCTTTCAGATGTGCTAGTTCCTGTAATTCTAGCCAGAGTGACCAAGGAGGGTTGAAGACCAACACATCTGAAGTATAACAGTACATATTTAGCTCAGAAGTGTCACGTGGGGAGGGAGTTTGAAGGAAGAGCAAGAGCTGGGTTGTTTAAATAAATGTGTTCAATTAATGCCACCCCAATTTCTCTTCTTTGGGTTCCCCCTTCTCATGACTTCTGCTTCCTCAATATCCAGGTCTGTCAACCTTTTGTTTGTTTTTCTTGGTCTACGTAAGTCAAGGAACTACTCTAAAATATGCATTCTGTCCCCCATGGACCTTGGTTTAGAATGTCAAGAAATATGAAATATGAGTAAGGAAGCAGAGGAAAAAATGTTTAATTGATCTGCTAGGGACATTACAAGTTGCCTTCACATTGTCTTGAACATCTGCTCCTAATTAAACCCTTTCCCCTCATAAAGTGTGAAATGTTCCCCTTTTTCCAACTTGTTAAACAGCTTCTTGCCCCAGTCAACTCGGTTTGGAAGAGCAGGAAATTTAAGCTGACAGATATTGCATGGCATTGAACTCGACACAATATCTTGCTGGCAAAGAACCCATGGAGTTTAAAACATCTAAATGGTACCTTTTCCCACATGCTATAGAAAAATCTGCAGCTCTCCAGTTTAACAAGAGGCTGCCAAATCAGTCTTGACTCCTGACAACTAGGCAATATTTTCAGGAGTGGTTGGCCATCGTTTTCTTCCTAGGATTGAGAATTACTCAAAATTACTTTGCTGGCTTTGTGCCTAAAGACAAGCCTAGAACCCCTCCTCTTCTGTGCCTTAACTACTAGACCAAACTGTCTGTCAGTAAGGTATTACTGTTGGGAAATTAGGAGAGAAGGAGACCTGGTTTTAATAAAGCAACTTATGTAATTTAAAACATTTATTGCCATCTACAGCTCAGTATCAAAAGTTAAGAAAGATGTGATCATCTTTTTTAGTTGTTGGGTATATTATTTATTTAATATATTACCAGTAGTGGGTTTCAAATCCTGGCACTACCGGTTTGCTATCGGTAGCATGTGGGGGCACGTGCTTGCTTTGCGAGTGGGTGGGGCTTCTGCACATGTGCAGAAGCTTCTGTGCATGCGCAGAGCATTTTTGATGACGTCAGGGCGGGTGGACGGAGCCTCCCACCACTGCCACTACCAGTTTGCCTGAACCGGGGCGAACCAGGAGCAACCCGCCACTGTGTATTATTACATATAGCTGCCCATCTTTCCACTAAATGTATTGCAGGTAGTCTGTAGACTACCTGCAATACATTTAGTGAAAAGAACTTGATTTAACCAATCTTTTTTTTAAAAAATTCTCCATAGAATCACAAACTTGTGTCTCCATTTTTAAAGCTTATTCGGTCCTATAATGAGAGGCAACCTCTTTTTGGGAGATGGGAGACTATATAAACATTAAATAAAGAAATAATATGGCAAAACTCATTTAACAACCGCCTTGCTTAGCAATGGATACACAAACACAAGCACACACACACACACACACACACACCACACTGTTTTAAGTAATGCTTATGTCCCACAAATCCTTCCCATTGGACAGGTAGCTGTGTGAAATTTGAAAATTGCAAAGAAAAAGAAACAAAGAGAGGGGAAAAAAATCTTCTGATGCGCCCACCCACCACTGCCCGATAGACAAACTGAACAGAGGGCATACTTGAAAATGAACCTCCACCTTTGATTAATCCAAATAATAGAATGTTTCCTAAGTAACTTTGCTCCTGGGAAGATTCCAAGCAAGTAATTTACAAAATATGGCTTTCTTCATTGGAAAGGTTATAAAATTTTGTTTGTTGGAGGTAAGGAAGGAAATGTAATTAAAGGCTAAATTCAGTCTCACATTTCATTCTTAACCAAAAGAATATGTGTGATTTGGATAGGAGTCACCTAGGCATTTCCTTTCCTTTCCTTTCCTTTTTTTTTTTTTTAAGTCAAGCACACATTGTCAGCAGATCAAATGATGTGATAGCAGACCTACATCTGGCAGAGCTGAGTGTGCCAGGTAAGCTAAAATAGAAACTCTGTGGTTGTTAACTTAATGTTGCAACCCTGGACTCTTCTGGTAATGGAAATTCAAAGTTCCTCTTTGTAGTGTTTCTATAAAAATACAAATAAGGAAGAGGTGAAATGAGACTTCAAAGAGTTTGGGTTTTTCTTTCCTTAGTTGTTTTTCAAAGTCTCTACTCTTGTTGGGAAAGCTTATAAAGGCTATTTAAGAAGAAGAAGAGAGGTGGGAACACCCTGCATATGCTACATATAAAGCAATGGATTCAGCAGGGTAAAAATTTATAGGCGATAAAGATTAGAGACAGTGAGGGACTTTTATTATATGACATTAAACTCTCAGTCAGGCTTACCTTGTTGTTGTTATTGTTGTTATTAGTTGCGAAGTTGTGTCCGACCCATCCCGACCTCATGGACAATGTTCCTCCAGGCCTTCCTGTCCTCTACCATCCTCTGGAGTCCATTTAAGCTCACACCGACTGCTTCAGTGACTCCATCCAGCCACCTTAGTCTCTGTCGTCCCCTTCTTCTTTTGCCCTTAATCTTTCCCAGCATTAGGCTCTTCTCCAGTGAGTCCTTTCTTCTCATTAGGTGGCCAAAGTACTTGAGTTTCATCTTCAGGATATGGCCTTCTAAATAGCAGTCAGGGTTGATCTCCTCTGGGACTGACCGGTTTGATCACCTTGCAGTCCAAGGGACTCGCAGGAGTCTTCTTCAGCACCATAGTTCAAAGGCCTCGATTCGTTGGCGCTCAGCCTTTCTTATGGTCCAACTTTCACAGCCATACATTGCAACTGGGAAACCATAGCCTTGACTATAGGCACTTTTGTTGGCAGGGTGATGTCTCTGCTTTTTAGTATGCTGTCTAGATTACCTTATAGAACTGAGAAAAACCCATAGGTTTATGGCCTTACCGTCTCTGAAGATGAGGAGACAATTTATCTCACTTTGGAGAATAGTGATCACCTGGACCTTAGGAACAGCCAAAACATATCACAAAATGGCAAGGTCACAGAACATGTCAATTCTGATTGGGCTGATTCTTACACAGACAAACCTTCTTTTTTAAAAAATGAAGCCAGTGTCAGTAGCTACAGTATAACAGCCTCAGTTCCATAAATGCTTCCTTGGAAATTTTGTACGATCACATCCATGGTTTCTGAAGGCTGTGTTCCTAGAACTTCAGGTATTTGACCTCTACCCTCTTCTGTGTTTCTAAGATTCCAAAGGTTGTTCAGATCACAAAAGTTGCAGCAGAAGGAGGAGTTAGTAAAGATAATCCATTGATTTATTATCCATTTGACTTTCTTCAGTAAGATCATTGCCAAAACTAGGATTCAATTTATGGGAAACTTTTATCCAAACTTTAGGTGTGGCTTATGCCAAATTGAGCAATTGTAATCTTCAACCAGCATAACTATCATTTATTTAAAATACGTTTTATAAGTAGTATGTGGGTTTCAAATAGTTTCCCATCAGGTTTGATCATACCAAAGATTTCTTTGTGTAATTCTGCCTTGGCAAAATAATACGAGACCATAACAGTAAAACCACTATGTTCTCAATGAAATTCCATGTTGGATTTCAACATACACCAAATTTGAATTAGGTCTTAAATATGCTTTAGCCATTTTTCCCCTTCCCAATGTTAAATATTTTTTGTAAAAAGTGATTAAACAAAACCTGGAATCAAATTTTATTTTTTGGTTGGAAGTTCTTTTCATTATTGGCATAATTTAGTTCCTACATCCTGCATTATCTATTTATACTGAGTGGTATATCCTATTATATCTTATGGAGTTCAGAATAATCTGAATAATTTAGCTGTCTACTGTCATTCCATTTCATTCCATTCCCTGTTACATAGGCAGAAATAGTAAGCCCTGATGTACACAATTGGTTTGTTCTCCAGGCATTCTTATCAGAATTAACTCCCTTTGCTTTGCTTCCAGACACTTTCTAGAGCTTGATATGACCTAAAATGCAAAATTAAAGGGTAGTGCGTGAGATTAGGAGCTTCTCCAGTCCAAACACAAAGGGCAGGAAACATATCTCCTCTTGTGAGTGCTCTTCTCAATGCAATAATGTAGAAGGAAAAGAAAGATATGTCCTGATAGTTATCAGACCAGTGGACAATCTGGTAGGTTGCGATGTAGCATTGTTGGATTTCAGGTAACACCACAAGAGTACCTGGAGACATAGTATATAGTATTCTCTGCAACAGATATTCTTTCAGGACTTTATTTTGCAGCAGAAAATACTGAGTATAGATCACATAGAGGATTATGTAGAAGCAATTATCAGCTGCCCAAAATACTTTAACTAAATGTTTATTGCATAGAAGGGATGTGTCTGAATGTTATGATGTACAATCCAATGATTTTTTTTTCTCATCCAATGGTATTGCTTAATTTTCTTGCACAGAGAAATGGACTCATGGAGGCATGCCCTATCTTTCATTATTATATGTGTACCTGCACATAATAATTGTCCTCAATATATAGGAACAATGATATGTATTTAGAATGAGGGAATGAGTGCACTGGAATATCATTCATCAGCATTTTTTTTAATTCTTATTTATATACTGCCCTTCTCCGGAGACTCAGGGTGGCTTACAAGGCATTAAGCAATAGCCTTCATACTTTTGTATATTTTATACAAAGTCAGCTTATTGCCCCCACAAACCGGGTCCTCATTTTACCCACCTTAGAAAGGATGGAAGGCTGAGTCAACCTTGAGCCTGGTGAGATTCGAACTTACAGTAATCGCAGGCAGCTGGATGTTAAATGCTGCCTTGTAGGAGGCATTAGCCTGCTACGCCACTCAGGCTCTTGTTATAATTTATTTGGTGAACAAACTGGGCCTATTGGGTTTAATGCTCCTTTATGTATTTGGATACTTGATTTCCTTATTGATAGGCCCCAGTTTGTGTGAGATGGAAGAAAAGTTTCCAACACCATCTCCTTGTGTATGGGTTCCCCACAGGGCTGTGTTTTGAATCTGCTACTGTTCACCTTGATGACCCACAATTGCTGTGCCAAATCTGCTACAAATCATATTTTGAAGTATGCAGATGACACGGAAGTGGTGGATCTGGGACAACAATGAAGATGCTTATAGGGAAGAGTTCTGGTGGACTGGTGCAATAAAAGTAACCTGGTTCTAAATATTAATAAAACAAAGGAGATCATCGTAGATTTTAGAAAGAGTCAGCATGGTCATACTCCATTAAGTATCAAGGATGCAGCTCTAGAGGTGATCAACAGTATGAGGCATCTGGAGGTGCAGATTAACTAACAATCTGAACTGGTCTGTCCAGACAACATCCTTAGTGAAGGGTGCAAACCAGTATCTGCATTTCCTGCGCCAGGTAAGGAGAGTGCATCTTTCTCTTTCTTCCCTGACCACTTTTTACAGAGGCATGACTGAGAATTTTAACAAACTGCACCACTGTTCAGTTTGGTGGCAGGAGTGCCTCAGATAGAAAGTCCACACAGAGAGTGGTAAGGATAGCCAAGAAGGTTATAGGAAGCTCACTTCCTGTTATTCAGGATACTGCTTATAAGCGCTATGGGCTTAGAGTTCAAAGCATTGTTAGAGACCTCACCTACTCACTTTACTGTCTGTTTCTATTGTTCCCCTCTAGGAGGAAGTTTAAAAGTATTTCTAGCAGGACTACCCAATTCTGTAACTGCTTTGTTACCGATGCCATCCATCCAGTAAACTCGCAAGACTCATTTTTCTCGCCATGTACATGCACACATTCAAACTAGACTGTGTTGTTTCTCTGTCATATAATATATTTTGTATTTATTTTGTCATGTTTATGTAGTGTATATTGGTGGTGGTGACCCTTTGAGAGCTGTATGCAATAAAATTTCATTTTAATGTATGCCGATTAGCGTACATTCAAAGTGATAATAAAGTTATTCTATTCTATTCTATTCTATTCTATTCTATTCTATTCTATTCTATTCTATTCTATTCTATTCTATTCTATTCTATTCTATTCTATTCTATTCTATTCCATTCCATTCCATTCCATTCCATTCCATTCCATTCCATTCCATTATCAACAAAAGCTTTCTTTGAACTACTCCAATACTGGAATGTCTCAAGAAACTCCAAACCCTTTGGACTGAAGAGTGATAAAGTGCACATGAGAATGAAGGGATTATTTGGTTTTTCAAACATCCTTGAGGGCTTACTTTAAAAACGGACTTTTAATGGAAAAATAAGTTTAAAATTATAGAATCAGAAGGCGCTTTTGTGGCCTTCATTTCCAAACCCCAGCTTAATGAAATAATCCAAACTGAAGCAACAGATGGCTTTCTAGCTGCTGATCAAATGTATACAGTGAAAGTGAGCCCACAATTTCTCCCTGTATTTGATTCTAAAGTCAAATGCTCCTATTGTGAATTCTCTCCCACCCCCAACTTTCAATTGAAATTTTCCTTCTTGTAGCTTAAATCCATTATATTATCCTGCACTCTGGAAAAATAGAGATCAAATCTTCATGTTCTTCTATAGCACATCTTTTCAAATTTGTGCAGAGTGTTATCATAGATCCTCTCCAATCCAACTTTTCTTCTCAAAACTATAGATGTCTGTCTCTTTTCATAGGACATGGTTTCTAAACTCCTGATCAATGCAGATCCCCTGATTATTACAGGTGGGAAGATAATGGTTGGCAAACTATTGGGGTAATTAAAGTCCTCCAATGAATCCGTCTCTTCTGCTTGGCTGGACAGATGTTAGTAAGACTAACTTTTATTTTATTTTTTTAATTTTCAATTCCTATAGATATCTGTAGGGAAGTGGCAAGGGGCCCAAGTGAAATATGTATTGCAACATCACCATGGAACCCCCAGGTGTTATAGGGTTACATGTGGTCTTGCAACACAAACACAACAGAGGAGACATGTGTGTGTTTACCTCATGACACGTTTCATCATTTTGGCATTATTGTAGTTAGGATTAAAAATCCAGGTTTGTCCCTCTTGCTATTTTAATCAAGATGTTCTTTCTCGAACAGCAAAATGATATTTTATCCAGGTAAAATTTGCATTTTTGTTCCTTTGCACTGTTTTTGAATTGAGCACAATGCTGCCAACTTCAAAGAAGCGCAAAATAAAACAAACACTACATTCTGGAATGTGAATTAGTTCAGGACATGAAAATTGTAACCGATACAAACATTGTCTAGTGCGCTGTTATTTCAAAGCCAGTTTCAGCTGTTGACATTGTTTAGTTACAACAGTTTAAAAAAACCTTTAGTTCGATAATACTGCAGTTTTGGGAAGGAAGTTCCCTTAAAACAAACAAATAAACAAACACACACACACACACACACACACACACACACACACACGGGGGAGGAGGGAGGGAGAGAAGGGGGGCACTTTGGAAGAGAGAGGTTCAAAAGCCTCCTCTGTATGGACTCCATTCAAATGTTCTCAAATGTTGACCTTCAGAATTAGATAACCTAATAAAGTTCCAGTGTAGGAATAGAGCAACTGATGTCATGTGTTTCCAGAGGTATCTTTGGAAGGGAAGTGACCAAAAAATTGAAAAAAAGATTGCCATGTCCCTGCAATCAAAGCCTCACCGCCTTTTGCATGCAGCACATCTACAATGCATGCAATCACCAACAAAGAGTGAGGCTGTGGTCATGTTTAGCATCCTTGTTCCTTCCTGAAGCTTCCAAAATGATACAATTATTAAGTTCTGTGGCACTTTTGAAGAGGAGTCATCTGACTCCTGGAACCAGTTCCAGCACAATCACTCTGCTTGCACTGAAAGTCAAGAGATAGACGTCTCAAATCACTAAACATACACACACACACATGTAGGTAAATTATTTCTATTAGAATGGAACATAAAAGACCTCTTGAAATTCTGCACCAAACTTGTGGACAGAGATATTGCAAATAATTTCTCCAGGGAAAGGAATGAGGATATTAAAAAGAAACAGCAAAAATTTTTTCCACAGAACTCTGTTCTAAAAGGGGCAGACAGCAGTCTCTTTGCCATTTATGCTATGTTCACATATATTTGTTCTTAAATCTTTTTTCTCTGTGTCCACATTAATCTGATGCTTTCAGTAAAGGGAATGAAATCTCATATTTAAACCCAATTTCTGTGCATTTTCTTAGAACAGAAATAAAACATGTACCATACTTTTCGGAGTATAAGACACACTTTTTTTTCTCTCCTAAAAGAGGGTGGAAATGTTGGTGCATCTTATACACCAAATACAGCCATTTTTGGCCTCCCAAATCCCCGCCCCGCGGGTCCCGTTTTTGCAAAAACAGGCCTGTTTTTTTTGCAAGAACAGGATGCACACAGGGTTTGGGAGGCCTGCAGAGTGCTCCTGGGGGCTGAGGAGGGCAAAAATGTGACAAGTGGGGGGTTTGAGAGGCCTGCAGAGTGTTCCTAGGGGCTGGGAAGGGCAAAAAACTGGATGCACGGAGGCCCAAATGATTTCATTTTGTTTTCCTCTTCAAAATCTTGGTGTGTCTCATAGTCCGAAAAATATGGTAATTTATTAGATTTCCAAATCTATTTTAGTGCAATTTGAACTGTGAGGTAAGACCTGTGTTACAAACCTGGATACAAAACAAGGATAATTGTTCCAATGCATTGCTCATTCAGAAGGAATAGGGGAATTCAGGTCGAATCCATTGCTCATTCAGAAGGAATCCCTGGCTCAAGAGGTGGCGCTGTCAAGAAAACTATGGATTTCTGGGAGATGGTCTATGTTACTTACATGATGAGCTTCTAGCAAGAGACGGGCTCCACCTCACAAGAACTGGAAAGAATGAATTTGGAAGACTGTATCTGGATAATCTTTCAGGTTATCCAAACAGCTTTAAACTAATCTGGAGGGGGAGGAAGGCTAATTTCCAGAACCAAACCCAAACTCAAGACAATGAATTTGAAAATGAGAAAGGAGGCGGTGAGAAGGAAGGGACACTCAAATATAAAACAGGAGATACAGCAAGCAAATATAAGATCAGCCATAAAGGGCTCAAGATGCCTGCACATTCATGCTCAAAGTATGGGGAACAAACAGACAAAATGTAAAGTCCTAGTACGTGAGGACAGGTTATTGTTATTGCCAAATTTTGGTGGGATGGAACCCATGTATGGATTATACTACTAAAAGATTACAATGTGTTCAAAAGAAACAGATCCAACAAAAGAGGAGGAGTTCTACTGTATGTATATAATTACTGCACAGAAATACACAATACCAATGGTGAAAGCTTTCTTGAAGGTATTGGCCAAAAATTAGGGAAAAAGAAATGACCAGATATCCAATGACATAGTATGAGGATTCCTGGCTTGGGCAGGAGGTTGGATTAGAAGACCACCACCTCCAGTGGTGAAATGTAAAATTTGTTACTACCGGTTCTGTGGGCGTGGCTTGGTGGGGGTGGGGGTAATATGACTGAGTGGGCGTGGCCAACTTTTTTTTTTTTACTTTTAAAACCATTTTTTCTACAACCTCTTTGGCTGAAGAGGTTGTAAAAAAATGCTTTTAAAGCCTCTGACGATCCCAGTTGACTTGCCTGATCAGCAGAGGCTTTTTTTTTTAAAGGCCTCTGAGGATCCCAGCTGAGCCATGTGATCATCAGAGACTTTTTTTTTACTTTTAAAAGCATTTTTTGGGCCAAAGAGATTGTAGAAAAAATGCATTTAATTTTTTTAAAAAAGCCTCTGATGATTGTGTGGCTCAGCTGGGCAAATGGGGGGGGGCAGGGATTTTTGCTACCAGTTCTCCGAACCACCCACCTCCATCGCTACCGGATCAGGTGATCCAGTCTGAACCGGGAGCATTTCACCCCTGCTCCAAAGTCCCTTCCAACTCTATGATTCTATGAATAGGTCAGATTGGCTTATTTAAAAATGTACAATTAATGAAATCTTGTACTGCCCTATATTAAAATACAGAAATACACCCCCCCCCAAAAAAATCTAATACTTCCCTCCATGTGGCAGTATATTATTTTTTTAATTTGATTTATATGCTGCCCTTCTCCGGAGACTCAGGGCGGCTTACAATGCGCTAAGCAATAGCCTTCATACTTTTGTATATTTATACAAAGTCAGCTTATTGCCCCCACAAACTGGGTCCTCAATTTACCTACCTTAGAAAGGATGGAAGGCTGAGTCAACCTTGAGCCTTGGTGAGATTCGAACCTGCAATAATTGAAGGCAGCTGATGTTAATAACAGGGCTATATTAACTACATAGGTAGTAGTAAAACTGCAAGTTGCCTTTGAACAGGGGTTATTTGGTCTATTATTGTTGATGTTATTAAGAGAGCTTTGCATATTTTCCAAGGAACCTCAGAACTCCCTGAAATATAATTTTTCAATGAATGGTTTTAAAGAATAGTTATTGCTCACATTATTAAGTCAATCTCCAAGTCTTAGGTTAAAGTTACCTAAACCTCAAATATGTCAATAAGAAGGAGAGCCAAATTGTTATCTGTGGTTTGCTACAGGGTTATGTGGTATGTTTAACAATTTGGCCAGCAACTGCTTACTAGGCATGTCCCCGAATGGCCAAGGTTACCCTCAGCCAGAATTCCCTATTCCACATTTCTGATTCTTAGAACTTCGCAATAACTGTCCCTCAGTTCTCAGAATTTATAAATCAAGTCTCTGCTGTCTTCCACAGAACAGGCTGAGGTGGATATGGATTTTTCACCCCCATTTACAATCTGAACCAAAAATTCTAAGCCAGGGAAGCAGCTGGCATCATTAAAAAAAAAACAAAACAAAACAGTAAAAAGCTCTTGCTGGCACCTCATGCTGACAATGACTAGCCAAATCTCCATGGGCAAAAATGCCAGCGTAGTTTTCTGTGGCAAAAACAACAAAATAGATTTTTGTCGATGTGCACCGATTTTGACAGGAAGTCAGATAAATCTATCAATAGAGAGGGACATACATCTTTGTGTAAGGTTTCCAAATGAACCGATGATTAGAAAGGGGGAACGTCTTTAATTGTCATGATTAGTGACTGAACTTATCTGTTCTTTTACAACACTTTGCATTCTTTTCTCTGGCCAGTTTCTTTTGCAATACTCTTTATAACCAGAATTGGCTGCTCTCCTAAGACATCTGCTGAACATTTGAAAAGGAAGGGTAAAAAAATTAAAATTCATCCTCTTTGTGAGACGGAGCCAATGTGCCCACTGCTAACATAGGCCAAGAGAAAAGTCGGAGAGGATAGAAGCTAAAAGTAATCCATGCAGCTCTTTAATCTGTGATTCAAATAAGTTGTTAATCATAGTAGTTGGCTAATGGAAGTCCATGAAAGCATGCTTCATAATATATGGTAGACTTTAAAGGTGTTACAAAGCAATTTTGGGTGGAACACTGGTCTGTTATTTTTATGTGTGTAATTCATGTAACTCTTTTTCCTATCACACAAAAATAAAAGTGTCTCTAAACCCTCAGAAAGGCTGTTTGGGTTAATAAGATTCAGTGGCTCCTAACATGAATAGATTGTGGAAACCATCTTGGAACGTTTAAATAGATGGGGTAGAATCCAGTGGCTTATTTTGGTGAGAAATTCCCATTCACTGGATGGCGATTCCTTATTCTCATGCTATATATCTAAGAGGGATGCAGTGGCTCAGTGGCTAAGACACTGAGCTTGTCGATTGAAAGGTTCAGTGGTTGGAATCCCTAGTGCTGCATAATGGGGTGAACTCCGTTACTTGTCCCAGATTCTGCCAACCGAGCAGTTTGAAAGCACGTAAAAAATGCAAGTAGAAAAATAGGGACCACCTTTGGTGGGAAGGTAACAGTGTTCCGTGCACCTTTGGCATTTAATCATGTTGTCACATGACCATGGAGACGTCTTCGGAAAGCGCTGGTTCTTCAGCTTTGAAACGGAGATGAGCACCGCCCCCTGGAGTTGGGAATGACTAGCACATATGTGTGAAGGGAACCTTTACCTTTACTTTTACATACCCAAGAGAGCCCCACATCCCCTTCAAACTTCCAGAGCAAATTTTATTGCATTTGGAGAAGGAGGGTGAGGGAAGGAAAATTGTGTATGTGAGGATGCACACTCACATAGCTTTAGATCTCACTTTTTATGCAACTTAATTGCATATGCAGATATTGCAAAGAATGAAGGTGAATATACATGTCCCAGGATAATGTTGCAAGATGCAATCCGAGTTGGTCACCAGGACCAGAAGTTTTGTCTTCCGAGCTTTTGAACTTCTGCTGGAGCACATCTTCAGGGAATTTCTCTCTATCAGATATTGCAAGCTTTTATAATCAGATGTGATCATGCATGAAACATACCACTTACTCAAAACTTTTTGAAGCACCCTGCCAGTCATCAAAAATTAAGGTGAATTACTTTATAAATAAATGGCTTATAATCCATCTTTTTCCATAAGCACATTTCTTTTTCTCCAGATGGGGAGGGGAGAAGATGGGAGGGAAGGGAAGACTTTATTTAAAAAAAAAAATGAATCTGCAGTTTCAAGTGTTCAGTTCTGTAAGGTAATTTCCCCTTCAAAATGAAAAATGGAAAAGAAGTAATGCTTTAATTTATTATCAGGAGTAATTTCTGTCTGGCCTTGAGGAGTTACTTCTACATTGAGCTTAACAAGAAAACCATTTAACTTGTATTTATCGTTGTAAAATGTCCTGAATGGTCAGCAAATACCTAATAATCTACAAAAAAAAAAACCACACCTTGCTTAAAATACCCTTTCCCAGATAATGAAAAAATATAGTTTATGAGACCAGAAAAGCAAAAGTAATATTTAAACAGTGATAGTTTCATGAAAACCAGAAGAATTTTCATTAGTCTCCTTTTCCTTCCATTCTTCAGAAGAGCAATCATATAGAATCAGATACTTACCTTTCATTTCCTACATGTATATTTAGAGAAGTCCATCGTAAATGGGTTTAGACCTAACAACACATTTATTTTATATTTTATTTTTTATTTTTGGATTTATATACCTCCCTACTCTCGAAGGACTCAGGGTGGTGAACAGCCAAAAGATAAAACACACAAACTACAAAATTTAAAAGACAATATATAAACACATTAAATAATTTGGCCCAAAACAAATTAAAACACCCCTACTGTTTTAAAACAAATTTAAAATTTACAATTAAAAGGGAAGTTAGGCCAGACCCACCTGTTGAAATAAAAAGGTCTTGAGGGCATGGTGGAAGGTGCGTAAATCCGGGATCCTCTGTATCTCCCGGGGGGAGCTCATTCCAGATGGCAGGCACCCCCACAGAGAAGGCTCTCCCCCTGGGGGCCGCCAGTTGACACTGTTTGACCAACGGCACCCTGAGGAGCCCCTCTCTATGTGAGCGTACTGGCCGGTGAGAGGCTACTGGTGGCAGAAGGTGGTCCCATAAGTACCCAGGTCTTAAGCCATGGAGCGCTCTAAAGGTGGTAACCAAAACCTTGAAGCACACCCGGAAGACCACTGGGAGCCAATGCAGCTCATGCAGGAGAGGTGTTACATGGGAACCCCACGTCGCTCCCATAACCACCCACGCGACCTCACTCTGAACCAGTTTTAGCTTCCGGGTGCTCCTCAAGGGGAGCCCCATGTGGAAAGCATTACAGTAGTCCAGACAGGAGGTGATGAGGGCATGAGTGACCATGAGTAAGGGGTCCCGATCCAGAAAGGGACGCAACTGGCAGATCAGACGGACCTGATAGAAGGTCCTCCTGGCCACAGCCATCAAATGCTCTTCTAAAGACAGCCGTGAATCCAGGAGGACACCCAAGTTGCAAGCCCTCTCCGTGCGGGCCAACGGCTTGCCCCCAATAGTCAGTGATGGCATCAACTGACTATATCGGGACCCCGGAAACCACAGCCACTCGGTCTTGGATGGGTTGAGCCTGAGTTTGTTCTCCCCATCCAGATCCGCACGGCCTCCAGGCACCGGGACATCACTTCAAGGGCATCATTGGGGTGGTCCGGGGTGGAGATGTACAGCTGAGTAACATCAGCGTATTTCATGGTACTTCACCCCGAAACCACAGATGATCTCACCCAGTGGCTTCACATAAATGTTGAACAGAAGGTGCGAGAGGACCGATCCCTGTGGCACCCCACATATAAGGCGCCTCAGGGTCGACCTCTGCCCCCCTGCCAACACAGACTGTGACCGGTCAGAGAGAAAGGAGGAGAACCACCACAACACGGTGCCCCTCACCCCCAACTCTTCCAACCGGTGCAGCATGATACCATGGTCGATGATATCAAAAGCCGTTGAGAGATCTAATAGGATCAGGACAGAGGAACAACCCCTGTCCCGAGCCCTCTAGAGATCATCAACCAATGCGATCAATGCCATTTCTGTGCTGTACCCAGGCCTGAAGCCCGACTGGAACGCATCTGGATAAACCGTTTCATCCAGGTACTGGGGAAGCTGTTGCACCACCACACTCTCAACAACCTTTGCCACAAAGCGAAGATTGGAGACTGGACGATAATTTGCTAACACTGCCGGGTCCAGGGAAGGCTTCTTGAGGAGAGGCCTCACCACTGCCTCTTTCAAGGCGGTGGGAAAGTCACCCTCACTCAATGAAGCATTTATAATCCCCTGGAGCCAGCCTCATGTCACCTCCCGAGAAGCCAGCACCAACCAGGAGGGACACGGGTCCAATAAATATGTGGCTGCGCTCAGTCTACCCAGAATCTTGTCCACGTGTTCGGGAGTCACAGGGTCAAACTCTTCCCAGATAACATTCTCAAGACCTGCCTCCATCATCCCTCCTGAATCTACCCAGTCAGAGTCCAAGTCTTCCCGAATCTGAGCGATTTTGTCATACAGATACTGCACAAAGTCCTCGGCCCTACCCTCCAAAGGGTCCTCCCACGCTCCCTGGTGGAGCAGGGAGTGGGTCACTCTAAACAGGGTGGCCAGACGATTATCTGATGATGCAATAAGAGCAGAAAAATAATTGCATTTTGCCGCTTTTATCGCCACTAGATAAGTCTTAATATGAGACCTTACCAGTGTTCGGTCGGATTCAGAAAGGCTGGCCCTCCAACTGCTCTCCAGGCATCTTTTCTGGCGCTTCATCTCTCTCAGCTCCTTGGTGAACCAAGGGGCCAGGTGAGACCGGCGCCAGGTCAGAGCCTGCAAAGGCACAACTCGATCCAAAGCTCCAGCAGCCGCCCTATCCTAGGCGGCCACTAGGTCTTCAGTCGAGATGTGAGCCAGAGCCTCAGGGAATGGCCCAAGCTCCATCTGGAACCTCTCAGGCTCCATCAGGCACCTGGGGCGGAACCACTTCATCGGTTCCGCCTCCCTATGGCGGGGTGGGGAGGTTCAAAGGTCAAAGCAAAGGAGGGAGTGATCTGACCATGACAAGGGCTCAATCATTATATCCCCTATCTCAAGATCACTCAACCACTGACCAGAGACAAAAACCAGGTCCAGCGTGTTTCCCCCCGTGTGAGTAGGGCCATGAACTAACTGGGTCAGGTCCATAGCCATCATGGAAGCCATGAACTCCCGAGCTGTCTCAGATGCCTCACCGAGGGATGGCAAGTTAAAATCCCCCATGACCATAAACCTGGGGGTATCAACTGCCACCGCGGCTATAACATTGAGCAGCTTGGGCAGGGCCACCGCCACGTGGCAGGGAGCCCGGTATGTAATCACCAAGCCCATCTGTACCCCATGACTCCACTTCACAAGGAGGGACTCACATCCAGCAGTCTGAGGAACAGTGGCCTCCTTCAGACTAAGACCTTCTTTAATGACAACCACCACCACCCCCCTCCCCTCTCCTGTGACCTTGGCTGATGAAATGCGCGAAAACTGGGTGAACACATTTTGATGAGGGGGACCCCCCTCACCTGGCCCAACCAGGTCTCCGTAATACCTGCCAGGTCCACTTGCCCCTCCTGAACAAGATCACAGATGAGGGGGGCTTTATTTATCACAGACCTGGCATTGCATAACATCAGCCGAAGGCCCAGGCCCTGAAGATCTGTTCAACCCAGGGAACAAACAGAGCATGGGGGTTGGAGAGCGCCACCACTCGAAGACAGCAAGCACGTGCTCCCACAACACGATATGGCCCCCTGCTCCTGCCATATCTGCCCCTCCCACCCACAGTACTGATGGAAAGTCCATCATCGGAACAAGCTCTAACCCCCTCTTTGACCCCGAGTCCCACACACCCCATGCCATGCCCCTCAGCCGGACCAGGCCCCCTCCTCAGTGGGTTATCCCCCGCACCCACAACCCTAGTTCTAATCCCCCCGGAAACCCTTAAAAATTTCGCTAAAAGTTACTAAAAAAACCCCTCAACCCCCTCTTCGCCGCATGCCACCTCTCAGGGTTCCAAAACCCGTCATCAAGGTAGGCCCTCGATAGCGTGGAGGGCCAGGCCTGCAAGAGGGGGGAGTCTCACAGCACAAGAAGCTTGGCCACCGAATACATCGAAAAACAGTAATGGAAGGTGACATCTGATCAGGGTTCAGTAAGTTAGTCAAAAAAGTCCAGGAGCAGAAGAACAACAAACTCAATGTGGAAGGACTGGACATCACTGTCCTCTCACGGCAGTGGGAGGAATCTCGTGCCAATTCGATATAGTCAGCGGGGAAATATCCAAAGTCACCCTCTCACGGTGACTGGCCTGGATGGAAAGACAATGGCAATTTCGATAGTCTATCCCTTCTGATAGTGAGATGGCAGTAAAAAACCGGTTCCTTCAGCCCTGCAACAAGATTGTCAACTCTCCATGCAGTTAAGGGGCACAGCTGAAATATATGCTGGTCCATAAAGGCAGAGTAGTAGTAATAGTCCCGGGGAGGGGCAGATGAAACATGGGGAGGGAGATAACTTGCAGCAGGGAAGCACTAAACTGAGGCCAAATGACCATAATAAGGCCTGAAAACAGGCCAGAGGGATGGGGGAGGAGAGACAGCCCGAGGTGGCCAGATGCCCACTCCTCAGCCAATCTCCAGCCTCTCCAACCCCCAGATCTTCTAACACTCAGACCATTCATCCCACCAGTCTCCAGCCCCTGAATCTCAATGGGGGCTGCGCACGACTCTGTCAGGTTTGTCCACCAGAAATCAGCCAGACATCCTACCAGGTCCAAGCAATCCCTGATGGTAAGCCCATCGAGTATCTCTCATTCACCCTCGCGGTAGCTTTCAGCTACCGCTGCCATTATCTCCGTCTTCAACCAACAGCCGTCATTGCCTGTGCAGCCGCCGTCGTCGCAGCCGCCGCCACTGTCAGGGCTCCCAATGCACTTCAGCTCCTCCAGAACCCCTAGAGGCTGCCAGGGTCCGGAGGAAGACCACTGCATCGCCGCCGCAGCCGTGCTGCCGCTGCCGCCCCAACTGCCGCCGCCCCAGACAAGGAGAAATACGTGTCGTCAGCCAGGCTGCTGCCGTCCTCCTCCCACGGCGCCTACGATCTGCAATATCAGCTGCTTCCTTCCCAGCCGAGACGTTCTGGAGGGTGAAAAATCCCTCAGTAGGCTAGGAAGGACCTCCCTTAGCCGGGCCAGGGGCCAGGATGGTCTGTTGTGGCCCAAGAGACCCCAAAATGGGCCAGAGTCACCCCATCTTTCGGGAGCGTCTCAGGCAAGCACCGCCATCTTGCTCATTCGCAGTTAATCATACGCATGTACATTATGAACTTTGCTTCTCTTCTTCTGATTGCTTTATTTTAAACCGGGCTTGGATTTAAAATAGGCAAACCATCAAACAGAAATCCTTCCATTCCCCACTATCCGGTCAGAGCTGAAGAAGCTTCTTGGATGAGAAGCGAAACATCTTCAAAAGAAAAAACCAAGAAAGTCCAGTTGTCTCCTGAAAAACAACCAGGACCTGGATGACTGAGAATCTTTACAGATATCAAACAGAAGAGGTCTTCATGTAGAAGATGTTATTCCAGCAGCATTTTGTCAAGAAGGAAGTCCTCAGAATGTGGCCACCCTGCTTGGTGAAATTCTTAATGACCCACACTAACAATTCTTCAGAATACAGATAGTCCTCCACTTACAACAGTTCATTTAATGACTGTTCAAAGTTACAACATCACTAAAAAAAGTGAAATGACCCTTTTCATATTTACAACCATTGCAGCATCCCCAGGGTTATGTGATCAAAACTTGGATGCTTGGCAACTGGTTTATATTTATGATGGTTGCAGTGTCCCAGAATCATGTGATAATCTTTTGGGACCTTCTGACAAGCAAGTTCAATGGGGAAGCCAGGTTCATTTAACAACCATTTGACTAATGTAGCCACTGTGGCAGTGGTGGGTTGCTACCCGTTTGCCCTGCATCAGGCGAACCAGTAGCGGCAGCGGCAGGAGGCTCTGCCCACCCACCCAGACAACTCTGTGCATGTGCAGAAGTGTTGCAGGCGTGCGCGGGCGTGCACCCACAAGGAAACCAGTAGCGACGGGATTTGAACCCCACTACTGCACTGCAGTCATTCACTTAATAACTGTGACAAGAAAGATGGTAAAATGGGGCAAAATTCACTTAACTGTTTCACTTAGCAACAGAAATTTTGGACTCTATTTGGGTCATAAATCAAGGACTACCTGCATTAAAAAAATCTAAGGATTTAAGAAAATACGAACACATTATTTTATTATGCCTGACACGGTGTCCTGTTTTAAACTGTGACGTCCTTTAGCTAGCCAGATAAAACAGATTATCTGTTGTATCATTACAACAGAAGATTACTTCTTGTATCATTCATGGGTGTTACCTCCTGACAGGGAGGGTGGTTTGTCCTGAGAGAAAAGCTAAGAAGCCTGGTAACGCTAAACAGGTCATGACTGGAAACTATTAAGGAGAAGGAAACAGAAGCAAATAATCTGTAGCACCTGCAAAATAATTAATTGCTGTGGAACAGGACTTTAAAGAATTCTAAAATAGCAATATATCTATTCCAGATTTGTATATCAAAGATTATAATTGCAGGCATGGCTGGATTTTTTTTTTTTTTAGATATGCTCACAGAATTTCTGCCTGACCCTTGAAAGCAGCTGAATTTTAAGATAGTTTTTCTGGTCTCTAGACTACCTACATTAATTAAGTTGGGAAAACATGCCATTTAAAAATAGAGGATCAAGTCAGCTGGAGATAAAAGGAAACATCCAAAGTAGTTTGGGGATCAAGAAACACAGATAATAGTAAACAGAAATTAGGTTAGCCAGTGATAAATTGGCTGAGACTCCATCAAGGATATATCTGTAAGAAAACAAGTTTTGTGTCTGTTCTTTCTACTTACCTCTTTGACCTTCAGTTAAGCAGAACTTACATCCTTTTGCTGTTGATGGAAACAAAAAGCAGCAGAAAAGAATGATGGGAGTTTGGTCACCAGAAATGGTTTATCATGAGGACAAATATTTTCCTCTTCTTTTTTTTTTAAACCAGGTGTACACAGTCAATTTGGCATCTATTGTCCCTGAACATTTAGGCACACTAAAACTTTCACAGGATTTGATATGTAATAGATTTTTAGTATATCATAGAGCTGGGCAGGAAATTAAAGAAATTAGGGGTCCCCCCCTGAAAAAAATTCTTTCATTTCTTCTTGCCAGCTTCTTAATGTTATTATACTGTAAGGATTTGTGTGTGGGGTGGGGGAGGTTTGGGTGGGAGGAAGGCTAAGAATTTATGATGGTCTAAAATCTGCAGTGCTTCTACTTGTACAATCTACTAGTAGATGTTTCTGATCTTGCTTTAATTGGGTATGCTTTAGGCTCATATAAAATATTAATATCTTAGCCAGGGAAAGTTAGTGCCCAAAGCTCATACTTTCCACAATTGATGTAATCTGGTTGATTCCAGCAAGGCAGAAGAAGATCAAAATTCAAGATGTTCCTTTTTATATATATTTAGTTTTCTTTATTTAGGAATGTCTCAGCTCCCTGATGGTTTTTAAGGAACCCTAGAATCCTACATGTTTATGCACATATATGCCCAAAGGGAAGAATTAAAGGTATGTCAAGTTCCTCAGAGGGGCTTATAAATCAAGGAAAATTGTTTGATCCTTTCAAATGCCAATAGGCTAAACATGAAAATATTAAAGAAGTCCAATATAAATAATACTCTGAAGCTTACTTTAAAAAGTATTTTTATATTCTTTGGGTATATAATTATTAGACAAAAATAAACAAAGGACGCTAGATACGATAATTGGACTAAGTTGAATACTTCTTGAGGGCTTACATGGAAGGACATCAATATATCAGTGGTATTTGAACTATGCACAGTATCTCTCCAGATATTTACTATATTTAAAATAGAATCCAATTTCCTCCAATCAGCATGTAAGAAAACATGCCATGAAGATGGCCATTTAGGGGGTAGCTCACTGCTGGAGGTAGTTAATGGGGTAAGAAGACCTCATTCCCCATCCCATCCATCTCTTAGTTCTGGTTTTAGCATTGTTTTAAAGTGTTAATCTGTATAATTTAATGTTTTAATATTTTAATTACTTTTCTACTTGTTTTATAGCTTGTAAGCCACCCAGAGTCACCTTATAGGGAAGATAGGCAGCATAAAAAGTTAATAAATAAACAAATATATTTAAAAACATACCCCAATACAATGATCCTGCTTATTGTACCACTTTATAATGCCTTGGTAAGGCCACACTTGGAATATTGCATTCAGTTTTGGTCGCCACGATGTAAAAAAGATGTTGAGACTCTAGAAACAGTGCAGAGAAGAGCAACAAAGATGTTTAGAGGCCTGGAGGCTAAAACATATGAAGAACGGTTGCAGGAACTGGGTATGTCTAGTTTAATGAAGAGAAGGACTAGGGGAGACATGATAGCAGTGTTCCAATATCTCAGGGGTTGCCACAAAGAAGAGGGAGTCAAACTATTCTTCAAAGTACCTGATGGTAGAACAAGAAGCAATGGGTGGAAACTAATCAAGGAGAGAAGCAATTTAGAACTAAGGAGAAATTTCCTGACAGAACAATTAATAAGTGGAACAACTTGCCTCCAGAAGTTGTGAATGCTCCAACACTGGAAATTTTTAAGAAGATGTTGTATAACCATTTGTCTGAAGTAGTATAGGGTTTCCTGCCTGGGCAGGGGGTTGGATTAGAAGACCTCCAAGGTCCCTTCCAACTCTGTTATTCTATCCTATTCTATTGTCATTGTGAATTTAAAAAAAAAGACACACAGCAAAAACAAAACTTCAAAATCCTAGCAAATATCAAGAAATCCAGAATAGCCCTGTGCCCAAGTGATTGAGGAACATCAATAACTTCCCCCAAAATATGAAAGCACCCATAATAAATAAATGCTGGGAACTGAGTATATCTTGGTTAAGCATTAAGGCATTCTTCAATGATGCTCAGATTTTAAAATAAATTGATAACAGTGAATTAAGGTGAGGGTTCTCCCCTTTGCTGTTATCATTAGCAGCCTAGACACCTTGCTTGAACTCAGGTGATCTTGGTTAGGTCAGGGGTACTTCTGATATTCTTTCTAACATATTAGCTGAAGTATATCAGGATTGAATGATGCAGAGTGGAGTGGTGGCCTAGAGGTGGAGGTCTCGCCTCACAATCAGGAGGCTGTGAGTTCGATCCTAGGTAGAGACAGATATTTTTCTCTCTAGGCACAATGAG
Organism: Ptyas mucosa; assembly: GCA_012654045.1. Classification (NCBI taxonomy): domain Eukaryota; kingdom Metazoa; phylum Chordata; class Lepidosauria; order Squamata; family Colubridae; genus Ptyas; species Ptyas mucosa. The sequence continues at coordinate 16,867,877 of WNWU01000006.1, forward strand.
AATATATCTGCTGAACAAAGCTCTGCATTGGCGACAGGGAGGGCATCCGACCATTAAATGCTCTGCTAGCTACATTCAGTTGCCCAGACTTCACCCCACAAGGGATTATGGGGTCGTTAAATGATGATGATATCAGGACTGAATGACAACCATGAAAATGTGCAGTATTAGACATGGAAGACCTATTAGGATAATTGTCCCCAGATTAATTGAAATAGATTCTAGGAGGATTCATATTATCATAGAATAAAAGGGTTTGTAGGGGTCTTGGAGTTCCCTTGAACCTATCTTTTTCCTTCTTCGTGTACTGCAAATCATAGCTAGGTTCTTCAGACTATGCTTCTTGCTTACCTGCTTCAGGCAAGGTTTATGTAGAGCAAGTGTGCAGAGTTTTCATTAGAGCAAGGGCTGCTCTGGTTTTTGTCCAGTCCACAGAAGGTTGTATTGTAAAAATGCAAAAAGCTGAAATGTATGGCTTAGGTCCTCATTTTGGTCTTTAAAAATCAACCTTTTATGATGAAAAAAGAAAATCAGCTGTTTGGAGTCCATTGACTCTAGGAGTTCAGGGAGTCACAAAAAGAGCAGATCTTATGTATTCTGTGAGTCACATATTTTGTACTTTGATAAAGCTCAAAGTTGAGGAGCCTGCCTGTAATCAAAGCATAGGATATCTTTAGGAACATCCTATGGGACAATATGGCATCAAGAGTTCAGTCCCACCACTATCCTATCCATCTTGAAATCCTTTCCTTACTTCATGAAAAGAAGCATGCTTCTTACTTCATTCTTAGAGAAGCAAGGGGTGATTATTCTAGACAATCAGAGGCTGGGGAAGGAGTGGGTTGGTGGTTCATGGCATCCCACCCTTGTTGAGAACAATATTTTACTTCTCCATGATATCAGCTTCACCAGAGACTGAAAAATGAATTTATAACTGGAAGACACAGGATCCAGCATAGCTCTCAAACATTTCAGTTTATGTACATCTGTTAATCTTCTTTGTTTAGAGTTTTTTCCTGTGGCATTCAAACACTTCTACTCTTTGAAAAAGCACCACACAGAAACAACTTTGATACCACCATATGTGTAATTTCAATTCACATTTGTTAAATAAACACAATTAGCTTAAAAATGAAAAAAAAAAATAACTGTGGCAAATGATGAACGCCATCATTTTTCAGGCCAAATAAAGTCATTTAAAAGTAAAATACATCAGATTAACTTTAACCTTTGGAATTTAATCTTTGGAAACAAAGTTTAATTCAGAACTGCTTAATCCAGGGAAGAATCAGATTAGGAAAGTATGGGAAGCATGGGAATAATATATTCTAGCCAAGTAAACTTGGGATGCTATCAAACAGTCAAGAGTTTGCAACGATTTAAAAATCAGGCCAAAGAAAGATAGATTCCCTGGGGACAAATTAAATTCCTTTGTAGTTTGCTTGGCCACAGCATAAAAGTGATTCACTGTTGTCAGTTTCTTGTTTTGACAACCCAGCCTAGTCTAGGATCCTGGGATATCTGAGGACCTCCCATCCAAGTATTGATCAGATATGACACTTCTTAGTTATTTCTTCCCTTCCTCCTTAATCTGCCAAGATTGGCTAGATGTTCTCATTTGAAAAGAAGTCCTCCTTCACTTCTGCCACCTCTATCTACCAATTTCATTCTATCCACTTCTCTACAATTTTCTGGTTCACTTTATGTTAAGTACCATATTTTTCGAATTAAAGATGCACCGGAGTATAAGATGCAGCTTAGTTTTTGGGGAGGAAAATAGGGGGGGAAATCTGCCTACCAGGTATTCATCTGGTTAGTGTCCTTAGTCTAGTCAGCTTCAGCACATTAGTTTGCTGGTTTTTAATCCCCTGCTTGGGGATAAAAAACTGCTTCTAAAGCACAACTGATCTTTGGAGAGAGAAGCAATGAGAAAGCAGGCAAACCACGGAGATCGCGTCACGCGCTAGCACCTCGTTAGGGCTGAAAAAAAGCTTCATAGCTGAGAGTCGGAGGGAGTGGGGGAAGATCACTTCACTGAAAAAAAGCTTCTAAAGTACAGCTGAGAATCGGAGGTAGATCTAGCACCTTCTTAGGGCTGAAACAAAGCTTTGAAAAAGCTACATTCGGAGTATAAAACACACCAAAATTTTCAGCCTCTTTTATGAGGGAACAAAGTGCGTCTTATATGCCGAAAAATACAGTATTTTCCAAAGTTTCTCCTACATATGCTTAACAAAATAACAGAATCAGGAGGGATGTTGGAGGTCTTCTAGTCCAACCCCCTGCTCAAGCAGGAGATCCTATGCCATTTCTGACAGAAGTGGTATTCAGCCAGTTTGGACCGGTTCAGGTGAACCAGTAGCACCAATGATCAGATGGCCCCACCCACTCACCCACCCCCCACCCTATCCTGTCCTTTATTTCCTTCTTTCTGGCTTAGCTGATTCACACAGCACAGCTGATTTCTGTGCCTCCGCTGTTTTACTTACCAGGGCTACCTTAGAAGATAAGCAGCTGAGCTTCAAATTGCTGTATTTTAAACACTGCACGCAAGACGTTAAGCACGTGCTCACCGAACCAGTTGTTAAACTGATTGCGTCCCACCACTGATTTCAGACAAGTGATTGTCCAATCTCTTCTTAAAAACCTCCATGATGGAGCACCCTCAACTTCTGAAGGCAAGCCGTTTCACCGATTGGTTGTTTATCTCCAAGCTGTCTTTACTATCTGCTTCCTTAGCTGCCTACATAATTCTATGTATATTGCTGCATTCAGGACAAAGTCTTCCAAAGAAGTTCATACTTTCATGCTTAACCTCTCTTAATTTTTTTTAAAACTTGGGATTATTTAGCCACTGTTTCAGGTTATATTCACAGCTTTGAATAAGATCCTGTTCAAAACAGCAATGCTTGCAAAGAATACACACACTTTCTTAGAAAATATATATAGGGAAAAATATATATAGGGAACCTGGTGGCTCAGTAGACTAAAGCACTGCGATTAACATTCAGCTGCCTGCAATTACTGCAAGTTCAAATCTCACCAGGCTCAAGGTTGACTCAGCCTTTCATCCTTTCTAAGGTAGGTAAAATGAGGACCCAGATTGTGGGGGCAATAAACTGACTTTGTATAAATATACAAAAGTATGAAGGCTATTGCTTAACACATTGTAAGCCGCCCTGAGTCTCCGGAGAAGGGCGGCATATAAATCGAATTTAAAAAAATAAAAATAAGGCTGGATATGCTAGATCAATCAAACTGGATTTAGGGGAATACCTAGCCTAAGTATTGAAGGCATTACAAACAGGAGACATCAATCTATGTGAAAGGAGCACTGGAGGAAAGAAACAGCCATAGTGCAAAAATCTTTTGGAAGGAAGGTGTGAAAACTAGCTTTCAGGGAAGCTCTGGAGGATACATTCTGCAATGGAAAAGTATGTAGTTTGACAAACGTGTGTGTATAAGGTCTCACTCTGAAACAATAAACTTAGTGCCTTCATGCTAACAGAAATGGAAGCAAAATGAATCCATTGGGACACTGGTGGGTTGTTCTTTTTTTTTTTTTCAGAATCACATACACAACTATCCTCACAAAACATCACAGTTAAGTATTGAGCTGTCTGCCCCTCACACACACACAAAAAAACTTTTCCAAAGATAACCAAGAGTAAATATCATTAATAGATTGTTGTGTTTTTGCATTTATTATATTTATGAGATAGATGCCCTGTGCAATGGAGCACAGCCACACTAGTATCAGCTCAAAGAGGGGAATTATATACATATAATTGTGTATTTGTTATTATATTATATATTATAATGCAGTGATGGCTAACCTTTTTGCCATCGTGTGCCAAAAGCGGGGGGAGCATGGGAGGGTCCCGCGTGCATGTGCCCACACCCATAATTCTATGTGTCCTGCCCCCCCCACATGCACATATGACCCCCCTGCACTCGCCACGCTTTTGGCACGCGATGGCACAGTTGGTCCAGTAGGCCCGTTTTTTGCCCTCCCCAGGCTCCAGAGGCTTATAGGAGCCTGGGGAGGGCAAAAACGGCCTTCCCTACTCTCCTGGAGGCCTTCTGGAAGCCGGAAATGTCCCGTTTGCTGACTTCCAGTGGGACCGGAAAACCTGATAATCAGCTAGCCAGCACACACATGTGTGCCAGAGCTGAGCTCGCGTGCCCACCGATATGGCTCGGCGTGCCACCTGTGGCACATGTGCCATAGGTTCGCCATCACGGTTATAATGGGAGACTTGGTGGTACAGTGGTTAAGTGCAGTACTGCAGGCAAATACACCCAGACACCAGGAGTTCAAGCTTGAATGGCACAAGGTTGACTCAGCCTTCCATCCTTCAGAGGTCAGTAAAATGAGGACCCAGATTGCTGAGGGCAACATGCTGATATTGTAAACCACTTAGAATGGGTTGTAAAGAACTACAAAGCGGTATATAAATCTAAGTGCTAGTGCTAAGTGCTATATACATACACCCGGGCACATACAGACATGCATTTTGTATGGGAGCACAAGGCCGCATACATGACATTCCCTTCTCCTATTTGTCCCCACAACAGTGGAGTTGATTTTGGTTCAGAGAGACAACATCTATGACTGAAAATGGACAAAACTCTGAATCTTCCCTCTCCAGCCTTTCCTAGAAAAGTTATATTCCAAACTTTAGTGTTTCTCTGCACATTCTTTCTTTTTTACAAAGATACCTGCGATCGAAAATACCCTTTTCCGAAAAACAAGAGTGGCAAAAGAAACTAGGTATCTCATTGCAGTTTCAACTTGTTGGGTTTTAGCTGAACCATGAAGATTGCTTATCGCTGCCTCTATTGTAGTTGTACCAATGGTACAACTTTTCTTTTTGTCATCTCCTTTGGGCCAGATGAGACACTGCTGTGGCCTGGCAGAATGTTCTTCCCTTACGGTGTGCTCTTGTGCCAACTATGCAGATGCAGAATATGATGGTCATCAGGCTCTTAGAGGTAAAATCATGTAAAAATATGCCTTCTGTGATGCTGGATACAAAGCATTTTTCACCACAGGAGTCAAGTAAGAAAATGGTAAATAATCCTCAATTTATAAGCATTAAATTTAGTAAAATTAAATGAGATTTAATATTTTAAAGTGTGGACTTTTTTGCTTACAGAAACAAGATAAACAAGTTCAGGGTTGATTTAAGAAACCTGAAGAAGTAAAGTTGTGAACCAGGGCTTTTGCAAAATCTTTCTGAAACAATGACACTACGAATGATCATTCTGAATCATATTCTGTCCTTGTTAATGTTGTTGGCAGAACAGAGGATTCATGTTTGGTTGTTTTATTTTCTTCCTTCTATTCTTGTCAAATGGATGAACTATTAGAATTGCACTTCTTTGTATGCAATATAAATCACCACCATGTTTTGACCTTTTCAATATTCTGTTGTTTGATTGGCCAGCTGCTCAAGATTACCATGTTTATTGACTTGAATATGAATAGAGCATTTCAGATCATCCAATCACAACAAAGAATATTAAAAAGGCCAAGTGCAATAAATCTAGCCTTCAATATATAGTCTTAGGTATTACAAAATACGTATCTAAATGGCATTTATATTTTGCTTTTCCTTTAAGGGACCCATGTTTAGAAAAATATATAGACTGAAAATAACCCTAATCAGTAAAGTCTGTCCTATTCTTTACAACCATTGCAATGGATTATCCTTCTACTGTATAGGCATCCACTCATTTTTAGGATTATACACTGTTAAACCAGCTTCAAGACATTCTTAGGTTAGGGCAGAGATTAAAACCCGATGAACCAAATGTCAAATATTAAACAGAGTAAAATAAGTAGCTTAACTAGGGCATTTTATTGACTTTATACTGGATAGGTGCCGATTGAGTCAGAATATCTGATCATATGCCTATATATGTGTATAAACATGTACATACAATGTACAAATATTAACCAATTCTCTTAGGCTGTAATCCCTTACAACTAGTTGGAAATACCTCCACTGAACTCAGTGGGTTTTATTCAGAATAGATTTGCATAAGATTGCTATACTGGGCAACAATTCTAAAATCTAAAACTGCAACCATAATTCCTAGCAGCCCCTGCTTGCATGGTTTGTAGTAAGGGAGCTGTGGTGACAAAAGTGGTTAGAATGCAGTATTGCAGGCTAATTCTGCCAACTGTCAGCAGTTCAATCCTGATTGGCTCAAGGTTGACCCAGCCTTCCATCTTTCCAAAGGCGGTAAAATGAGGACCTAAATTGTGGGGGGCAATATGCTGAACAGTAAATTGCTTAGTGACGTGGTATATAAAATCTAAGTGCTATTGCTGTTGCTACCGGATGCTGAGAGACCTAAATGGAAAAAGGCTCAGTTCCATAAAAGCTGTTGTGTCACGACCATCTTGGTTCCACCTGTTGAAAAACACAGTGTAGCAACATCTGGATAGCTCCCATGACTCAGTATATCACAGCAAGAAAAAAAAAAGCAGCATTTGACTGATAAAAGGTACAGTGGTCGAAATCAACAGCTTTTAAATACAATTAAGTGGATCCTGTCCTATGTGCTTTGAAAGTCAGGGGGTATAATATATCATCTCTTAAGAATTCCAGTCCGAGCCAGAAAAATACAATTTCCCCTCAAATGCATTAGCTCTCTATTACTTACTTCATAAATGAGCTAATTTACAATGCCTTGTGTTCTTAAAAAGAGAAAAGAAAAGAAAGAAAACCACAGCCTTCAAACATTAGGCTGAATCATTCCAAAGAAGTCCATCCTGCCAAAAATGAATCTGTTAAGCAAAAGAATTTAAAAGGACTAAATTGACTCAAATCCATCTTAACTGATCGGTGGATTAGATATTTGTGCACTTTAATGGCCTGCACTTTTTTTTTTCAATTGAAGTTACGTTCTTTTAATTTCAATTGTGCTGCTCTCTCGCTCTCTCTCTCTTTCTCTCTCTCTCTCTTTAAAAAAAAACATTTTTATTTGTAGCATACTCTGAGGCAGAGTTTTATTTTTGAACAGAAACGTGATCAGCCTGCTTTACAAATGGTTAAGCTTCAGTCCTTCTGTGAATTTCCCCCTACAAAACGATTCACTTGGGCCATTACTGGGCAATTCTGCTTGGTGAGCAGTGTTACTGTGATGACCCTGCTTATATCAAAAGCGGGGGGAAAAGATTGCTAATATTAAATTGGAAGGCATACATTTTTTACAACTTCCCAAGTACCATAACTTTAAAACCCCATATATTTTTGCAAGATGAATAATTGTCATCAGCCTGCGCTTCATTAGGGACCAAAAATCAATTGTGTGGGAGGGACACGGATAGGATGCTACACAAACTGTGGTTTTGCTGGGTTTCGTGATGAATAGCAGAGGAAGTGTTTCATCAGATGGCTCCAAGGTAGTTAAGCCAGGGACAGCTCTGAAGCGTGTAGAGATAATTGGGCAGGGAAGGAAAAGGAGGAGTATGTGGACTTAGGCAGAAGGGGGGGAAAATATTGTGAATAGTTTGGGCTACAAACTTCAAGCTTTCTACTCCAGATGATTCTTCTTGGCTTTCTATGGATCCAGTAGCTTTAAGATTAGAAGACAACAGCTCAGTGAGCGGTTGAAAGTTTGTTTGGAAGCCTGAACTATGATGGACATGGAAGTGTTCGAAGTTGAAGCATTCTCTGTGTTGTAGGAACATTCCCGTGAACATAAGTTTGACCGGAGATGAATCAGGTTTCTAACTGTAACAGCAATGATATGTATTTATTAGATTTCATGCCTGCTAGGTACAGGGAGGTGGATCAGGAGCAGTGGTGGGTTGTTACTGGTTCGACCCAGTTCAGGCGAACCAGTAATGGCAGCAGCGGGAGGCTCCGCCCACCCACCTGGACATCATCAAAAATGCTCTGCACATGCGCAGAAGAGCCGCGCACTCGCAATAGTGAACCGGTAGCAAAGAAAATTGAAACCCACTACTGATCAGAAGTGCATGCTGCATGGGTGAAAGGAAGTGACCTTGGAGAGAAAAGCAAGCAGAGGGGATCCAGAGTAAGTCCTTAATTGTGGGTCCTCCTCCTTCTGCTCTCTTGTGGTGAACAGCATCATGGGATGCTGAACACTCATCACCATTAGATTTGGATCTCCAATCAAAAGGCAGTCAGAACTGCCCACCCAAAACTAAGTTATGGCCTATTAAGTTTAAAAGAGTGTAGTTGCAGGACTGATGCTTTACCTGATGTCTTTGTGTGAGGGACATTTTTTTCAGGGGGGGATTTATTGATTTATTGATTGATTGATTCATTGATTCATTGGTTCAATTTATATGCCACCCTTTTCTGGAGACTCAGGGTGGCTTACAATGCGTTAAGTAATAGCCTTCATACTTTTGTATATACCTGCTTAGTAGGGCTTTCGGGGTCCCCTAAGTGGT
>WNWU01000006.1:16880134-16903005 GCA_012654045.1 Ptyas mucosa
ATAGAGATAGAGATAGAGATAGAGATAGAGATAGAGATAGAGATAGATATGGTAGGTAGGTAAGTAAGTAGACAAATAGGCAGGCAGGCAGGCAGGCAGACAGACAGACAGACATAGAGACACATAGAGGTAGATAAATGATAGATGGTAGATGATAGATAAAGACTATACTTAACTATCTCTCTCTCTCTCTCTCTCTCTCTCTCGCTATCATCTAGCTACAGTTTCTATCTAGCTACAATCGGAACTAGATGTTTGAAAAGGACTATAAAAGTATATTTCTGATACTAGATAACATTGTTTTTTATTATATGTTTTTGCAAGGAGGAAGCACGCTAGACTCAATGCAGGACATAAATATACCACAGTTCAGTGGTGAATTTATTACCTGTGCCATACAGACTACTGGCAAATGTATTAGCAAATAACCTTCTCAGACCAGGACTTAAGTGAGTGACCAGGTATACTGTTCCTCGGTGAGGGAGAATGAAATCAATGAGGTTTTGGACTCCCTTGAAATTAAAATACATTTGAAAGCTATTAAATAACCCATGCAGATAGCTGGGCCTGCATAGGAGCCCTGAATGAATTCCTGACAATTGATCAGGTAGCACAGCCATTAAACTGAATCACAAGAAAATATCAGCACAATAAAATGGAGACTATTCACAGGAGGGCCCTCCAGGAAAGAGCTCCTGCTTACGGAAAAGGTATTAACTTCCAAGATATTACCCCTGACATACCGTTAAAAAGGAACAAACATTGGAAGCTTTCCAATGATATGCCAGAAAGGGTGGAGCGCCTCTTCATGAATCACTTTCACATTCAAAGCATTTTTAAACCAGAAAGAAAGCCATTACAATAATTAAGCCAGAAAAGTTAGGTAAAAGGAAGGTAAATCATCAAATTTCTTAATGGATTTTTCAACTCCAGAGAATTGAAAGCTGGAAGAAAAAATTGGCACATGGGCTTTCTTTTTTTTTCTTACCGCTTGCTATATTTTACCCATCCAACTTATTTCCCAGTATAGCAACCAAAGGAAAAAAAAAAAGCATAGATAAAAAAGAGGGGTGGAATTGTGATTTCAGCTTTAAAAAATGTAATTCTAAGGAGACACATATTAGGTAAGTGGTATTTTAATGTCAGCATTATGATAGAAGAGGCATGCATAGCATAGGCACAATCTATAATGGCAATCCACATATGAATCTTAAACTTTGCTTGCAATCCCTAGTGCATATTGAGCCCCAGAGCTGAAGGGATGCTGAACGGCTAAGCTTTTACAGCTGCATCCTATTCCTGATTCCCATGTGATTCCAATTGCCCCTGGACCGGTTGATGAAGAGGACGTACTGAGCAGCTATTTGAATATACAGTAAGTGTTCAACTTACGACCACAATTGAGCCCAAACTTTTTGCTGCTAAGCGAGACAGTTGTTAAGGGAGTTTAATCCCATTTTTTTTTACCTTTCTCGTCATAGTTGTTAAGTGAATCACTGCAGTTGTTAAGTTTCCCATTGACTTTGTCAGAAGGTCGCAAAAGTTGATCATATAACACCGGGACACTGTAATCGTCATACATATATACTAGTTGCCAAGCTTCTGAATTTTGATGATGTAATTGTGTGGATTCTATGGTGTGAAAAATGGTCATTTCACTTTTTCAGTGCCATTGTAACTTTAAACAGTAACTAAATGAATGATTGTAAGTGAGGATGAGCTGTATTGATGACCGAGAATAGCTAAGCATGAATAGCTGCTGTGCGGGGAGGGGTTCATTATTAAATTTTCCAACATTTAAAACACAAAACACAAATTTAACAATCATATCTACAAAACTACAATACACAATGTTACATATTTTAATGGCAAGCAGAATAGTCTTCGCACAGAATTGGAAACAGGCTGATACTCCTCCAGATCTAATAATAATAACGAGAATTTACAAATGTGCAGAAATGGATAGACTGTCTATGGCCATGATGGTGAACCTATGGCACACGTGCCACAGGTGGCACGCAGAGCCATATCTGTGGGCACATGAGCTTTGCCCTACCTCAGATCCAGTGCACATGCGTGTGCCGGCCAGCTGATTTTGGGGCTTTCTGGCCCCACTGGAAGTTGGGAAATGGACCATTTCAAGACTCCAGGGGGGAGGCCATTTTTGCCCTCCCTAGGCTCTAAGAAAGCCGGGGAGGATGAAAAATGGGCCCACCAGTTATTTTTTTGCCATCACGTGCCAAAAGTGAGGGGAGCGTGGGGGATCACATGCGGGGGATGGGGCATGGGGAGCATTGAATTATGGGTGTGGATACACGCATGCGCGACTCCCCCACACTCCTCTGCTTTTGGCACGCGACAGCAAAAAGGTTAGCCATCACTGGTCTATGGAAATGAAGGAGCGAGAAGAAACCGAGTACTACCAAATTTGGAATAGATGCAGGGGTGAAATGCTCCTGGTTCGGACCGGATTGCCTGATCCGGTAGCAATGGCAGTGGGTGGTTTGGAGAACCGGTAGCAAAAATCCCTGTGGTTCCCTACCCCCCATGCCCAGCTGAGCCGCGCGATCATCAGAGGCTTTTTTAAAAAACTTTTAAAAACATTTTTTCTACAACCTCGGCCAAAAAAATGGTTTTAAAAGTAAAAAAAAAAAGCCTCTGACGATACCAGCTGAGTTGCCTGATCGTCAGAGGCTTTTGAAAGCACTTTTTCTGCAACCTCTTCAGCCGAAGAGGTTGTAGAAAAAATGCTTTTAAAAGTAAAAAAAAAAAAAAGTTGGCCATACCCACCCAGTCACATTACCCCTCCACACACCAAGTCACGTCCACAGAACAGGTAGTAATAAATTTTACATTTCACCACTGAATAGATGGTATACCTGGCTTGAGAATAAGCGTAAAACTTAAGGTATAAGTTGTAAAAAAAATAATATATAATGTAAAATCTACCATATAAAATATATAATGTAAAACAATATATAATATTGATGATAATATGATTGTTTAGGACAAGATATTATAATCTAAACAATGGTATAATATAGGATAGTGAGGTATAGAAATAAAACTTATGTAGATATGATTGTTACGAAGGATATTGTTACAGATATGGAAAAGCTGTAATGAGTGTAAACTCTCTGATATTTTAAATTGGGGGACATATTTTTAAAAGCAGTGTCAAAAACAAAACAAAACCCAGGAGTCTTGTAGCATCTTTCTGACTAACCAATATTATGGAAGGTCTGCTCTTTTAATGAAATTTGTTAGTTCTAAAGATAAACACATCTCACCTATGAAGCCTAAAAAGTGATCTGTGTTAAGGATAACTACAATGCTGTTTCTTACATATTCTCTTTTTCTATGCATTATTGTTTTTTAATTATTCATTGACTCATTAACCTCATTTAAAAGGTAAGTTCCAAAAGGTGTAAATTACTAGGTAAATTTTGAGCCACTTTTCAACTAGAAAGATAATCTGAAGAATTTCTGACTCTCTCAATGCTGCATGAAGTTTAGCCCTTCTACTGTGATACAACAGAAAAGCAATCCTAGTCAAGGAATCAGAGGTTGTGTGGAAGGCATGTGCTCATTCTGAGAAATTTCCTGGGAAGAGAAATTTCTAGTTACAACGGTAGATTTCTATTTGAGGAAGCAGACCATCTGAACGAATAAGGAATTGGCAGCACTGACAAAGGGTTTTAAGAGATGATGCTTAATATCATGATGGAGGGCATAGCAAGAAGCAATCACAGTGTTATGTTTACATGAAAAGAAAATACTTTTTTTTTTCCAGGAGCCCCTATAGCTTTGAACTGGGTTTAATGTCACTATGATTCCACACAATAATATCTTGTGTAAGGATGTTGAACGTTAAAAACACTTTATTGTGCCTCGGTTGGCATGACATAGAGCGACTTTCCATGATCTAAATCCTTTTTTGAATTCTACCAAAGCCTGCATTTCAAAGTTAGCAATACATCTTCTCAAAAGGACATGTAGAATAAAAAGCCTGCAGACCTTTCTGGCAGTGCAGTGGAGAAATCAGAGGGACTTGCCGACAGGTCCTTAATCAGAATAGAGCTGGAAGGGACCTTGGAGATCTTCTAGTCTAACCCCTTGCTTAATTAGGAGACCCTATACCATTTCACTTCATTTGATAGTGGGCTGCCACTAATGATCAGGTCCCACGGGAGGGCTAACATTAAATTATTCACATGTTTCAGATATTCATGTGGCTATTTAAACCTGTGATTTTAATATGTGATTACAATAACCACATATTAAAACAATTAAAACAAAAACTGTTAATTTCAAGCTTATGTTTTCTATTGGGACATAGTCATGATTCACTGGAACTGGACTATGAGGTGTTATTTATTTGCTGCTAATAAATAATACCAATATTATTATTGAAGAGATAGATAGATAGACAGACAGACAGACAGACAGACAGACAGACAGACATCCTTATTTAGAGAAAAGATATGTACCATATATTTATTTGCTTTTCATACCACCTTTATTACTTTATAAGTAATTTAGTTCGGCAAACATACATAATACTCTCCTCCTCCTGTTTTTCCCACAACAACCCTGTTAGGTAGGTTGGGCTAAGAAAAAGAAAATGACAAGCCTAAAGTCAGCCAGGTCACTTTCATGTCTAATCATGCCAGTTCAATCTAATGGTTGAGGTACCAGAGTAGAAACTGAGAAAGTGTGAGTTCCAGTCCTGCCTGAAAGCTCAGCTCAATTCACCTCACAGAGTGATTCTTGTGGGAAAAATAGGAGGAGGAAGCAGTATTTTCATGACCTTGAATTATTTACAAAAATAATAAAGGTGGGATAAAAAAATATTCTACATCTAATTTAAGGAATCTTGAGCATCCTTTTCCTGTTTTTTTAAAGATCTTTAGCAACTTTTGAATTTCTGTTACACTCAGATATCTAACTCAAAGAATACACATGACCTTTGAAAGGCAGATGGGCAGAAACAGTATCAAAGTTATTTCATTTTAAAGGGACCCTTGAAATTAAGCACATAAAATTGAGGTGTGTATGTGTATTTATATGCATAAGTATGTGTGTGTGTGTGTGTATACACACACACATATATAAGTGTTTTTCTATCGAGACATCTGATCTGCCCAGCATGTGGGAGGGAGTATACTGCATCCCTTTCGCCTTTCAGCTCCAGTCCAGGAGCCCTCAAGCAGTTGCATTAACGACAAACCATTTTATACCAAATTTATATTTCGCCGATAAAGAAATAAAGACTAGTAGAGATCTATTTCAGGCTATTTAGCTCTCATCAGCTAGCCATACCCTTACTTGGATTCGAACTTGGGCTGCCTGCATGTTAGGCCGTTGTATTAACCTCTGAACCACAAGTTCTTCATCAGCTTGAGCCAGGGGAGAGATTAAGTGTTTTTCTATCGAGACACCTGGTCTGCCCCAGCATGTGGGAAGGAGCGTACTGCCTTTCAGCTCCAATCCAGGAACCCTCAAGCAGTCGCATTAATGACCAATCATTTTATACCAAATTTATATTTCGCTGATAAAGAAATAAAGGCTGATGAAGGGAGGAGAACTTGTGGCTCAGAGGTTAATACAACTGCCTAACATGCAGGCAGCATCGAGGTAATTCTTGGAAGATCCATGAAGAATTCTACTTATTGCTAGGCAACAGGTCGAAATAATGAACATTTGTCAATGCAGTTACCAAGAGTTGAACTTGACTAAATAGCATGCAACTAATTTATTATTAATTTCCTATTGCTTTGCTTCCGTCACTAAACTGTACAATTTTGAGGCATCATTTGGATAGACGGAAGGGGTGACGTCTAATTCTTGGTGAGGTATCATATCATCTCAAGAGCTGTGATGACGCAGTGGTTAGAATGCAGTACTGCAAGCTAGTCACTGCTCATTCCAGGAGTTTGATCCTGACCGGCTCACGGTTGACTCAGCCTTCTATCCTTCTGAGGTTGGTAAAATGAGGACCCAGATTGTTGGGGGCAATATGCTGACTCTGTAAACCGCTTAGTGAGGGCTGTAAAACACTGTGAAGCGGTATATAAATCTAAGTGCTATTGCTATCTTCAAGATACAAAACGGGATCTTTGTATTTCATCCATTTCTACTTCAGATCTGTGTACCATTTTTAGGTTGATGCAGTTGTAACTTAATCAGGTTATAATAAAAGCTATTTTATTCACCTTATGTGCATAAATGGACCTTAGCGACTAAGGGGTAAAATTGTGTGGTAGTAAACACACACACACACACACACACACACACACACACACACAGAGGAAAAAGCTGAAATGTACTTCTGGCTTGACATTGCTATGTTTAGCTGCAACACTTATTCAAATTAAAAGATGGCATGTGGAAACATTTTCCTTTCACTGCATATACTGTTAGCAGCAAAACTGTTAGCAATGTATATAGTTAACAGCACAATTCCAAGACTGTAAAGTATGTGTTATAGTTGGGGGCATTTTTTTTTATACTGAACTAGTAGTTCCTATATATGGAGTAGTGTATTCTATAAGGAACAAATCTCCAACTAATAATGGGACTATTTCCTAACTTTGGGCACTAGTCAAACATCTAATCATATAAACTGGATTGTTGTAAAATAAGTTCTTAAAACAAATATATAATCAAACAAGTTAGGTAGCATTTAACTGATATACATTTGTTTATAGTGCAAATAACTCAAGGGAGATGGAAAATAGAAAGTAGTTATTCAGATTTTTCTATAGAGAAAAGAATTCAGTACACTTGTTCCAGTGGTGGGTTGCTACCGGTTCACCCCAGATCAGGCAAACCGGTAGCGGCGGTGGAGGGAGGCTCTGCCCACCTGCCTGGACATCTTTGCGCATGCGCAGAAGCATTGTGCGCGTGCATGAGCGTGCACGCACTCACGAGCGAACCAGTAGCGGCCAAAATTGAAACCCACTACTGACTTGTTTGATATTGCACATTTTTTTTATTTTTATTTTTTTATTTTTTAAGTTTTATTTATATGCCACCCTTCTCCGGAGACTCAGGGCGGCTTACAATGCGTTAAGCAATAGCCCTCATACTTTTGTATATTTTATACAAAGTCAGCTTATTGCCCCCATAACCTGGTCCTCATTTTACCCACCTTAGAAAGGATGGAAGGCTGAGTCGACCTTGAGCCTGGTGAGAATTGAACTTGCAGTAATTGCAGGCAGCTGGATGTTAAATGCTGACTTAGTAGGAGGCATTAGCCTCCTATGCCACTCAGGCTCTTAATTCAAAGATTAAACCCCATTTTAAACAATTGTTAATGCAGACTACCAGAACTAGGTTGTAAAACTTTACCTGACCATTAGATGGCAACAAAATGTGGCATTTTGGGTATGTGTTTGCTGCCATTTAGTGGTCATCTGGACTTTTCCAACTCAGACCTGACAGCCTTAAGCTCTGCTATGGAGATACATGCATTGTCTCACATTAAAGGAACAACTAAGCCTTAACCTGTTTGCTGTGAAAACTTGCTATCTTCTAATCAACTCAACAGTTTAGCATATCATTTCCACACATTCCCGGAAATGAGTAGAAATGTCCTATTTTCTGGAATCAGGGCAATAGAAAGGCTTTCATAGCTTTATGATTGATTGAGCCTGATGGCAAGCAGCTTCTTCCATGTGCCATGTACCTAAACAGTTGTCCTTCTGTCCTACTAGCTTCCCACCTTATCCTCAATTTCCTCTTTTAGTCATGTTTCAGGGTTTGTTTTTTTTATTACACCTCATCCTTGTTCTTTCAGTGTGTGTCTGATTGTGGGTTTATCCTATTTTATCTTGCCTAGTTCTCATTTATGCTGAATATTTTATACTTTATATAATAGTTTATATTCAGGCCAGTTCTGTAGTTCAAGGGACCAATTTAGTCTTGACCTAAACCACAGAAAATTAAAAGTAAAGAGGCTCAGCACTGTAATGGCGCTCTCTGTGGTAGCACTTTTATATTATCTAAGTATAATAATACACTGTATTTTATATTGCTTATAACAATATGCTATCTCTGCCTTGCATACAACAGTATTTTTCTGGCTGCCACCCACAATTCTAAGTTGATAACATTCCATTCCAGGATAGTCTATATACCCTGTTGAATTGAGGCAATCAAGAGAGTATTCTCATGTATTGCTGGGTTGCCCTCTGTATCCAGCTTGGAGTTCTGCATTAAAAATACATTTGCTAACCAAACATTTCACTCATCCAAAAGAGGAAACTACCTTTCTTGCTAATGGATCAGCCTCCAGAAACATCTAGGAGGGTTGCTAAATCTTATGCGATTTTAATTGCTGGAAGAGAACTATGAGTTTCACACAGGAGAGGTTTATTAGTTGAGTTATTCTTGCCCCGACATGGCTTGTATTCTTTTTATTAATTGTTTGGCTCTTATTGTAATAACTGTTTGGTTTATTTTATGTGATTGTGCTTTATTAGTCTTTGACTGCTAATAAATTAACTTGCATTCATAAATACAGAAGCTATGGTATTCAATTTTTGAGAAAAGAAACATTTTGAAAGGAATGCTAGCAGAGCTATGAATCACGTCTGTGTCACATTTTGCATCCTGTTTTGCTTGAAAATAAAGCTCTGATCAGTTTCCACGTACAAAACTTACATCCATAGATATGTATCCATCATCCTATCCCTTTTTTGGTGATTAATTCCCATTATGTTCAACTACTGTGTTTCATCTGATATACCCAACTCTTACTTCCACATAACTGAGTGGCCAAAATAGAATTCTTTTTGCTTCTTTCAACAAATATTCATTCCAAATAACAGACTACATGCTACCCATTTGCCCCTCTTAAAATTTCTCTATCCATTTTCCATCTTCAGCAATCATTCTTCCATAGTTCACAAAATCATATACCTGTTCTTATATTGTTTGTTGTGTGTGCACAACTTGCAATTGTTCCGTACATTTTCTCCATAAAAGACAACTAGCTTGATTACTGCTAAAGTAACTGTCAGATTGATGTCCTTGACTGCTGTCTTCTTCTACTTCCAGGTCTCAATCCTCCTTATACAAGAGTCATCATCAAATGATTGCATAGCTATTTATATCCCTGAAGCCATTATAACTTTGGTCAATCACTACTTTTTAGAAGGTTGGGGAAGGTTACAAATGGTTTAATAACCCAAATGCCATATCCAACATTCTCGTTGTCAACCCTGAAGCAGTGGTGGGTTGCCCCCAGTTCAGACTGGTTCTCAAGAACTGGTGGTAAAACCGGAGGGAGACTCCGCCCACCGACCCGAATGTCATCAGGAAGTTTCTGTGCATGTGCGCGGGGTCCCATTGCAAACCGGTAGTAAAGATAAGTAGAACCCACCCCTGCCCTGAAGCTGACCTGACCGAAGCCATCTTGGAGCTTCAGTGTTGCCACATTAGAGCTGAGGGATAGAGATAGAGAGGGGGGGATTAGAGATAGCTGGGGTTTTGTAGCCAAAATAAAATACTTTCTCTTGGGAACCAAGGACATTCTCACACCTGGCCCGAGGAAGGAGGAGTGATGTCACCAGGCAACCAGGCAGTGTCTTGATTGGACCATGTGATTATTTGGGGTTGAGGGAAAACTTTCATTTTTAATTAGGTAAAAACCATGGGAACTTTCAGAGTTAGTTTTCACCAGATCTGTGACAATATGACATATCCAATAAAGTTATTCTTTGAGGAGTCCCTCTGCCTCGGAGTTTTGCTTGCTATGGGTTTATTACTTGGAACCCTGATACTCTTCTTATTTTAAGGACGGTGTTAGCCATTTTCATACATTTTGGTCACTATGCTACAAAGTGCAATGAAAGCCCTCATGCTATTTTGTACAACCTTGAATCTCTGATCCATTTGCACACCAATTTCATCTTGTCCATATCCCAGCAAGTAGAAGCAGGGGTGAAATCCAGCAGGTTCTGACAGGTTCTGGAGAACCGGTAGTGGAAATTTTGAGCAGTTCGGAGAACTTGCAGCAGAAATTTTGAGTAGTTCAGAGAACCGGCAAACATCACCCCTGGTTGGCCCCAGTGGGGTGGGAATGGAGATTTTGCAGTAACCTTCCCCTGGAGTGGGGAGGGAATGGGGATTTTGCAGTATCCTTCCCCTGCCATGTCCACCAAGCCACACCCACAGAACCGGTAGTAAAAGAAATTGGATTTCACCACTGAGTAGAAGTATTATGTGGGAAACTGACACACAAAGGATAGATGATTAAACTCTACATCAGCAGTACATTTCACAAGAAGTACAACCCAGTTTATTTTTATCGAGTGCCATTAATATTAGAACGCACTGGAAAATGTGAATTTTATTCTAAAATTCCACTATTGCCACACCAGTCCCCCATAGTTACTTGAAACAATGCCCAAGCTTATGGTGATGTGGACAAATTAGAATTTGTGATGCTAGCTTTTGAGAATTTAAAAGACTTGAAAAAAAAGGCCTCAGTATTAAACGAGAGAGGATAAAGCAGCCAAACAAATTACATGTGTAATAAAATAATGAACTATTTTATCTTTTTCTTTTCACATAAAACTTTCAAAGGACCTCCAAATTAGGATTCTGCATCATTAAGCATTTGACATTTGTCCAGTTAAAACTATTGACTCATGCTTTCATTTCTTTCCTTGCAAATTACTACAGTGCCACAGCTGATCCGACTATATTTCCCATTTCTTATAAATAGCCACAAGAAAAGTATTAATTATCCGTGTGTGAATTAATGCACCAACTGCCTTAACCTTTCAGGTTTCCTTAAACGCCAGCATAACAAGGCATATCCATGGTAGCAAATGTGATTTATGACAAGAATTTTTAATTTCTGTTTTTAAATATGTTACCCACCGATCTGCATACATTTAAATGTGCCCCTAACACTTTTCTCTGTCTTGAGGCTGTTGTTTAATATTCAAGGATGATTTTTGTCCACATACATTTTGGTCTGTGTCACCTCAGATTAAATTATGACTCTGCAGCCTTTTCGGAGCAGGCCTCGGGCCCTTATTTACAAGAATCAATGGGATAGTAATGAAAATCCATTTTTCATACTATCAGCTCTGGCCTGCTTTTATTTAGTTAGCTGTGTCTAAGCAAGCAATTCATTTTGGGAAAATGTCACGTTGATAAAAAGAGAGCGAGCGCGCGAGAAGGGAAAGGGTTAATCATGAAATAGAGCTCTCACGATCGCTGTGCTACCCATACTAAAATGTGCCAGAAGAATCTCTGTATGTGTGTGTATGTGTGTGTGTAAATATTTTTTGTAATGTATGCAAAGTAATGTATATTGACAGATATGCGGGCCTTTTCATGATGAATATTGAAATATATATGCAAAACATAGGAAATGTGTAGCATGGTATAGATCTTTCAGTGTACATTTAGAGGAAATGAGTCATTTATATTCTACAATTTAGTGAATACCTACTGTTTATTGGGACAGAACACACCGGAGTGTATTTGTCTTAGTAATTTATTTAGGTAAATATATTTATTCTTCCGCGGGTTGGGGGGTTTTGTGTGTGTGCGCTCGTGCTTTCTTCCCTCCTGGTTCTATGGTGCTAGGCATAAATATTTAACCATGCATTGTCTCAAATGTTATTCATGTAATTTATCAAAGAAAACAGCCAAGTTATAACAACTTTAAAGGCTGCACCTTCGCTTAAACCTGAGAGTATACTGAAAGGCAGGTAAACCAACATGCATTTTGTTATCCTTCAAAACTGGAAAAAAAATAATAATAAACCCTGAAAATGTGACATCCAATTAAAGAAATGTCATCTGGCCAGGTATAAACAGTTTGTGATATCACCTGGCTACCCTTGTTTTCAAGACAGACTCCCTTGCCTTTTTAGAGATGGGATAGTCTTGTATCTGTAAGTATGCTGAGGATCTCTTCTTGAACTTTAAGTCCTTCCTCCCTTTCCAATAATTGTTCATGGCTACAACTTTTGGTGTATGGAACAATCGAAGTAAAGGTATGTCAGTCTGAAGGCAAAACAACTCAGAGGTATTTGCTAATAAAATGCAATAACAGCAAATTAAATAATTAAAAATTTGATGCTGTTTTGTAAGTTCGAACCCCTAATGCTTGAAGGGCTCACCCCATTCTGCATGTGGAGAAACAGATTTCCAAGCAGTTAAAACAACAGAACGACGAAGCAAATAAACTCTCCCTATGCTTGAGCCAGTGAAAAACATTTATCTGGCATGAAAAGATTGCAATGTAAATATAGCTCCTAAGTTCTATGGAACTTAGTAAACACAACAGAATAGTTTCATATATATATACTGTGTTTCGCCAAAAATAAGACCGGGTCTTATATTAATTTTTGCTACAAAAGATGCATTAGGGCTTATTTTCCGGTTAGGTCTTATTTTGGGGAAATACGGTACTAAATGCACCCATCTGACTGACAATCTTAACTGGGGCTTATTTTGGGGGTAGGGTTTATATTACGAGCATCTGGAAAAATCATGCTAGGACTTATTTTCCGGTTGGGTCTTATTTTCGGGAAAACAGGATATATCTACCTATCATGTGATTCCATTTTGGATTAAGCAATATTATACAAACACAGGAAAAAAAAGAGAAGTATGATGTTGTAAGTGAAAATTGGACAGAAGTGCTTGCACAAAACACATTCTAGTTCAGATCAAAACCATTCTCTTACCTCCCCATTTTTCTCTAGCTTTGCAGATTGGTTTATGGCTGCAACACAAGGAAGAATAATTTATACACTGCCTTAAATACAGGTAGTCCTGGACTTATGATCACAATTGAGCCCCAAATTTCTGTGGCTAAGTGAGATAGCTGTTAAGTAAGTTTTGCCCCATTTTACGATCTTTCTTGCCACAGTTATTACATACACACACACACACACACACACACAGAGAGAGAGAGAGAGAGAGAGAGAGAGAGAGAATTTGTATTTACTTTGACACTGATTCCTTGCAAGAGATCTCACATGACCCACTATCTTTCTACCATTAGCAACATTTTTCTTTCCATTTTCCTATCTTTAGTAAACATCCTAACAAGATATAGAAATTCATGTATTTAAAAAAAATAACCATTTATGTATAACTTAGAATAGTTCATTCCATTTCCCCAGTGAACTACAATTACTCGTTTCTTCAGTACATTAAAGTTTAGGTTTACATCTCACTGCAACTGAGTGAGTATAATCTACCAAATTTTCACAGCAAATCATTCAGTTCTTAACAAATAACCCGTCTGCACATACTGTAAAAGTACCCAGACTCTAATATCAGTATACTCTTAACATCACCGTAAGTACTGCTTATACATTTATCCATAACTTATCAACTAAGAGAACAACACATCTTTGTCTTACTCCCTGCTTTGAATGAGCCATTCGCTTAGCATTCCATTTATTTCCACACATGCTTTGCTTCCATCACTTTTAATTTTTAAAAAATTTATTGTTTTAATAAAACAAAAGAAAACAAAACATATCAAGTACCGAAAAGGAAAGAGCAGAATAACTAAATAACCTGTAACAATTACTTATGAAATAGGAAAGTTCACATTTTTTTAGACAATGGATTAAGTGTTAACCACATGGAATCATCCTGTCCAGTCCTTAAATTATGTTAATGAAACACTAGTACAAAAGCTGTGTGTGTGTGTGTGTGTGTGTGTTGTCAAACTAACGTTGAGCGCAGAACATTTTCATTGTCCAGCAATCCATCCAAGATAAATACCAAATTCTTAATAAATACTTTTCATATTTTAGGAATATACAGTATTTCAGCAATACATGGACATCTTTAAATCTTAACTACTTTACTAGAACCTCATTTTATGATACTGGGAAAATTAAACCAATATGGAACAATCAGAAGGCAATTTCAAATTACATGTGCTAATGCATTTTCAAAAGTATTGCATTGCTAGCACAGAAGATTATAAGACTTTTTAAAATATCCACTGAGGTTTCCAATAAGCCTCCAAAACTATTTTTGATTAATTAGTTTTATCTTAAAATCATACAAAACAAATTTAAGCAGTCATGTACCACTCTTACTGTAATCAACAATCAACCTTCAATTCTATATTTGTGCAAAGTGTCCCATCACTCAAGCCTATTCACTTAGCTGTATGCTTTGTTTAAATCAACAAAAATGTGCAATAATCTTCCTTTCCCACACACATATATTTCTTCACAAGAAATGTTATTTCATTTCACTGTTATTCCCTAGTGAATAATTTCATTCAAATAATGTCTGGGGTTTTTTTTGTGATTAACTCTGCTTGTTCCCTTTTTCAATCCCAGAGAGAATGTCCACCCTGTGCCCCATCTGGTAACAATTGAGAGCAAGTCATCAGATCTCCCTGGCCATAAATGGTTCCTGATCATGACCAAAAAAGAGGGGGCCAGCCAGTCATTCCAAGGTAATTTAGCAATTGTTAGCTAGGTTATTGTTTTAGTTTGGAATAGACTCGTGATGGCGAACCTATGGCACACATGCCACAGGTGGCACGCAGCACCCTCTCTGATGGCACATGAGCCGTCACCCCAGTTCAGCTCCATTGTGCATGCTCATGTGCCTCCTGCCAGTCAGCTGGTCTTCGGGTCTCTGCCATGTATGGGCAGGGGGCAGGGATCAAATGCTACCGGTTCGCTCTGGTTAGGGTGTGGTTCGGTGAACCGGTAGCGGTGGCAGCACAAGGCTCCGCCCACCTGCCTGGATGTCATTACTAGGAAGTTACCTGTTTTTGATCCTCTGCGCATGCGCAGAAGGCTTTGCGCATGTGCAGGGAATCTAAAATTGGACATGATGATGGCACATGTGCACTTCTGAATTGGTAGGGAAGGTAAATTGGTAGATTTCACCCCTGGTGGGGGGCATGTGGTGGAGCGTGCACATGAGCGGGGGCAGGGCGCATTTGGGGGCCATGTGTACATGCGGGGATGGGGTCATGCGGGATGCACACACGTGTGGGGGCAGGGTGCAAGCGGGGCCCATGTGTTCATGCACAGGAGTGGGGCACATGTGTGGGGGCTGCACATGCATTGCATTTTGGGGGTTTGGGCGCGTGCTTTCGGCACTCTGTCAGAAAAAGGTTAGCCATCACTGGAATAGACTAATAGCGGAATAGTCCGCCTGGACTACTGTAATGCTCTCTACATGGGCTCCCCTTGAGGAGCACCCGGAGGCTCCAGCTGGCGCAGAGTGCGGCCGCGCGGGTGGTGATGGGAGCGACGTGGCGCTCTCATGTGACACCGCTCTTGCGCGAGCTGCACTGGCTCCCGGTGGTCTTCCGGGTGCGCTTCAAGGTGTTGGTTACCACCTTTAAAGCGCTCCATGGCTTAGGACCCGGGTACTTACGGGACCGCCTACTACCTCCAATAGCCTCCCACCGACCGGTATGCTCCCATAGAGAAGGACTCCTCCGGGTGCCGTCGGCCAAACAATGTCGACTGGCGGCCCCCAGGGGGAGAGCCTTCTCTGTGGGAGCACCCACTATCTGGAACGATCTCCCCCCAGAGATTCGGCGGATCCTGGACCTTCGTGCTTTCCGCCGTGAGTTAAAAACTTTTTTATTCCATCAAGCGGGCCTGGCATAGTATCCCCCCTTTTATAAGAAAATTTTAAATTGTATAATCCAAATTTTTAGATCCGGGATTTATATATTTTTTAAAAAATGGGTTTGAATTGTCGGACAATTGTTTAATTTGGTTTTAATTCGTTTTTAAATTTTGTATTTATGTTTTTTATCTCTGCCTGTTCACCGCCCTGAGTCCCCTTGGGGAGAAGGGCGGTATATAAATCGAATAAACGATAAACAACGATAAACGAAGATATTCATAAGTAAAGTTAGTTCATGGTCAATGTGTTATCTCCAGTATTCTTAATAATCAAGGTTTTTTAGAGCTTTTTCAGACCAAATCAAAAATTTGCAAATGACTGTGTAGTCCTCTGTTTATTGGTACCTCTTAGATCGGCTACACCAACAACCCACATTTGAACGCAGTTATCTGAAAACATTCTGAAGCAAAAGTGTGCCCAACTCTCTACACTTCTGAGCCGCTCACAACAATCCAACAAATAAATTACCATAAAGTTAATAAAAGATAAAGATAAAAAGTGACAAGTATGATGAAGCAAAGACCTCTTCCTCACTAAAGGCCTGGATGAACAGCCAGGTCTCTAAAGCTCTTCTAATCAATAACAGAAAAGAAGAACAAATGTGTTTTGTCTGTCTACTCTCTCCTCTTTATTTGGTCACATAGGAAATGTTTTGAAAATAGGTATGATCCTCCATCAGAATATTTCTAATGTCACTATCGTTTGAATTATTCACACTAATCAAGGATACTTTGCAGTACACAATGCACTTGTAGGAATGAGAGAATCAATTTTGTAATATATTGATGATAGCTGTTCTCCAAAAAATGCTTTTTAGACTTGTTTGCAACATGTGAGACCTCTTTCTGAACAAAATTTTCCCTTGCTTGGTAGATCATGAAAATCCTAGAGGACCAAAGCGTCTTCTCTAAAACCAGACACACTTATTCTGACTTGAACATTCATCTCCAAAATATTTTGTCTCTTTAGAATAAAGAACTGTAATATGACATTTAACATTGTAAACTACATGCCAATGGATAGATACACATATTTCTCAGATGTGCATTCCCTTTTTAGACACAACTGGTGCAAAATATTTCTGAAATTACTTGTATGCCATCTGATTCAACAACATCATCTCCAATTAGTGGAATTAATAGCTGAGAAAAATGAAAATAGGAGACATCAACATTTTGGGATCATAGGGGGATCTGATTTATTTCAATTACTGTTTATCTGATCATATTTAAGAGGCCTCCTTACATCTCATTTATAAATATTGAAGTCAGATATAAATAACGGAGTGTTAAAATTAAATAAATTCCGGCCATAGCCATAGGCTTCACCAAAGTCATTAATGGACAGGTTTTAAAATTATTAGAGACAGTCACCGTAGAATCAATAGGCAAAAGCCTTCATTCTAGTTTGGGCCAAATTTCAAGATGCATGAAATTCCTTATTAGTAACCAAGATACAGTTCACACAGGACTGTTAGGCCTAGATTTCCATAGAGGCAGACATGGTTTGAAATCAAGCATGTGTCAAACTGTAAGAAACAGTAATTAATTTTTTTATGATGGACTATTCCTCTTTCACCCAGCCACAACCAGTACTGTACATCTTTAATTTCTAAAGCTGATTGTTAAAGAATCCCTCCTGAATTGCAGCTTCATGGGACCTGGCCAGTTATGTGTCATAGACTCTTATTATAAGGCCTTCCTGATAACATTTAGCTCAAGAAACTAAACCAACCCTAGAATGTGAAAAGCTTAACTTTTACAAAACATTCAAATCTTCAGTCCCTTGTTCAAGTTCAGCATTGGCTCAACAAGGGCTTCTCAAGCTTACTTTTCTGATTGTACAGGGAACTAAGGAAAGCTTGAAGGAGAGGAAGAGAAAGTTGTGTTGTTAAATGCATTTCACCTTCCCCAAGATCAGTTTTATCTTATGTGGGACTCTTTAGTGATACAATAGCTACAGATTTTTCTTCAGGATTCAGAAACGCCATCAAAATTGACCAATCAAATTTATAAATGACTCCCTCGACACATGATGTGGTAAAAGAAGAAGTAGAGAAAAAGAAGTTTATAGCTCAGTGGCTAAGATGCTGAGCTTGTCGATCGGGAGTTCATCGGTTCGAATCCCTAGCGCCATGTAACGGGGTGAGCTCCCATTACTTGTCCCAGCTTCTGCCAACCTAGCAGTTTGAAAGCATGTGAAAAATGCAAGTAGAAAAATAGGGACCACCTTTGGTGGGAAGGTAACAGTATTCTGTGCGCCTTTGGTGTTTAATCATGCCGGCCACATGACCACGGAGACGTCTTTGGACAGTGCTGGCTCTTTGGCTTTGAAACAGAGATGAGCACTGCCCCCTAGAGTCAGGAACGACTAGCACATATGTGTGAGGGGAACCTTTACCTTTACCTTATAAACAGGTATGCAGAATCTGGAACTCCGTAGTTTTACAGGAAAGGATTTGTGCAAAATGTACTGTCTCTAGGTGGTCAATAGATATAATAACACCATGTAATATTTACAGTCTGTAAAAATAGAACAAATCTAGCCCAGGGGAAGAGCAAAAAACAAAAACAAAACCCACGACCAAGTGAAATTATATACAGAAAGACATAACATAATGTAACATCTGTATTTCTCTGTTCTGAGAGCTTAATAAAGGTGGACTCTTTAGATCATTCCAATATTAACAGAAGTGGATGTGAAAATCATCTATTTTAGACACAGATTGTCTTATCAATGAATATCTATTGGTAGGGCAGAATTCACTGGTACACATTTGTGCTAGATGTGAATTTAAGTCCTAGCTTTCAATCAATCAACCGACTGTGTTCTTTGCTGCAGAGATGACGCTTCTAGGGTTATAATTATCCGTGATCTTTTGTCCTGGAGAAGCACACTCTCCACGCACACTCAGTATATGGTATAGAAATGGCTGAACTGGATTTTCCTGCATCCATCACTGTTGGGCATTAGGGCGGTAGGGTGGGAAGAGGTATCCTGTCTTTTCTAAGAAGATATTCCTTTAAGAAGTAAATAGGTATTTTTTCCTCCCCTGAGTACTACTACGGTGCTGGAAGATGACAGGTAATGGACAGTTCAGTCGTAAGGGATATAGAGCCAGGTGTGTTTAAGCATATAGAATATTCTTTTCCGTAGTGAAAACAATGTGGGAAATGTCTATATTGGGTGAAAAAATGTTTTTCCGGTGAGACAGGTCTATCAAGGCAACCTGGTCTACCTAAATATGGGACAGAGCATACTGCTTCCACTTGTTGGTAAATTTAAATTTAACACAATATAAATTGGGTGGGAATAATATTGAGGGACTCAATGCATATTATGAATATTGTCATATGGTCTCTGGAAAAAAAGTCTGCTTGTTAGGCTGTTGAAAATAAAGGAGGATTCCATTTAACATACTTCTTAAAATTCTATTTTTCTTAAGATCCTTTGAAGAAATTTATTGAGAGAATTTTGTCTCACAATGAATTGGAGCTGGGTGGCTAATAAATTCTACTGAAAAAGTCCATGGTAAAAAGAAGAAAAAAATACAAGAAGAAATTTAAATATAGCAACATGAACCTGCATAGGAGAACAAAATCACACATTTTCATTAACTTTTAAGAGTCCCTTTTTTAATGCACTAAAATGTCAGAAGTCTCTAAATCTAATGAGCAGGACATTCTCTCTAGAGTATTTCTGTCCATGAGCTTACAAACCTGGAACTTTATTAGTCATGTTTAGCAAAGTGCAAGGCCAAAGAACCATGCTCTAGATTTGTATAACTCTCTCTCTCTCTCTCTCTCTCTCTCCCTCCCTCCCTCCCTCGCCCCCTCCCTCTCGTGTATGAGAGAGAGGGAGGGGGAGGGAGAGAGAGAGTTATACTCTCTCTCATTGTGTGTGTTGTGTTGTGTGTGTGTGTGAGAGAGAAATCCATTGCTGCTCCTATACCACAACCTGATATTTTCCTCAGCATCATGAAAATAGCATAGCATTGGTGAAACATAGCAAACTATTTATACAAGCTACCTGAAAGGGTGTTCCATTTAGGAATCAATCAATAATGTAAAACATTCTCATACAATGGGAAATTATGTATAAATATCCAGAGAACCCATTATTGTATGCATTATTCCCAAATATTTCAACAGAACTTCTGAACAAGTAAATATCTCTAGGGTTATAGTCCTAAATCCTTGATGGGTAGTTTATGTATTACGGGTCAAATGGAGCTAGAAGCTTTCAAAATTTAGTGGCAAGCTACTGTCATTATAGTCCGTCTTTCTTTTCTTTTTTTAAAACCAACACATTAATATACTGAAGATGTTAGATTATCAATTGGCTTAAATAGATTATTTCATTAAAATTTGGAAACTCCCTCCCCCACAAAAAAGAATTTTTGGAAAAGGGGCTGTTCCTCAATGACCTCATTACATCACTTGCATTCCCCCTACAACCTTTCGAAATAAAAGATTAAAAATCGATGTGTCCTTTATACAGACAAAGTATGCACCCCATCTAAATTGCTCCAAAAGCATTAAGATACCTTTTTTTTTCTCTCTTTAAACCTCCAAATCCCTAATCCCCCAAATTTTGTTAAAAAAACAAAGATCAGATCCACTGATTCTAGGAAACTCTGAGGTATTCAAATAATATTTTGTGTTTGTTCTATAAGTATGTGAATTCTACGTCTGGATTAAACCAGAAACGGTAACAGTAACAGTACCAGAGTTGGAAGGGACCTTGGAGGTCATCTAGTCCAACCCCCTGCTCATAATCCATCTAATCTAAGATGTAAGATTGAAACCCCTCTGGCTTTATTTTGAAGATTCAGTGGCAGAATCTTAATACTAGATGTTTCTGTTGTTACAGTAGGATAAAAAAATGCTTCCATTTTATTACAATTTACCACAGTTGCTTTACTTTAGGGTAAAAGCTTGGCAAAGATTTTCTCCCAGCTTTCAATTCCAAGAAATGTATATGGGATACATTGGTAAATATGGTGGTACATCAGTGGTGGGTTTCAAAAAAATTTACTACTGGTTCTGTGGGTGTGGCATGGTGGACATGACATGACTTGGTGGGCATGGCTTAGTAGGTGTGGCAGGGGAAGAATACTGTAAAATCTCCATTCCCACCCCACTCCAGGGGAAGGTTCCTCCAAAATCTCTATTTCCTCCTGATCAACTGGGACTCGGGAGGCAGAGAATAGATGGGGGTGGGGCCAGTCAGAATTTTTACTACCAGTTCTCTGAACTACTCAAAATTTCCGCTACCAGTTCTCCAGAACTGGTCAGAACCTGCTGAAACCCACCTCTGTGGTACATATTGATGCATTTAAATTTGCATATTCTCTTCTGTTGTTTTTTTAATTATTATTATTCCCAAAACTCAGTGGCACAGAAAATACTAATTTATTTATTTTCTAGTAATGAGATGGGATGGTGGGGATGTTTATGATGATCATCTCTTAGAATTGTACTCAAAATAATATATAATGTGGCTAAGGTTAGAAACTGGGAGACTGTGAATATTAGTCAAATAATATTTAGGCAAAAAGCCAGTCGGTGACTTCGGGCCAGTCACGTCACTCTCTCTCATCCCTAAGAAGCAGGCAACGGCAAACTGCTTCTGAAAAACCTTGCCAAGAAAACTGCAGAGACCTGTCAAGGCACTCACTAGGACTCAAAAAATGACTCAAAGGCACACACACACACACACAAGTAGCATGTTTAAATTTTTACTTACAAAATAAATAAATATTTAAATTAGAAATTAAAGTACTTTCATATATATATATATATATTCTCAGGTTTTCGCGGGTATTTGTATGTAGGTCTTTGGTTATTCGGGTTTTCTCCCACATAAAATTGCAAGTGTCTTGGCAACGTTTCAACGAAGTCTCATTCGTCATCTTCAGGCTGGTGTTCTCGGCTTTGTATGAATATGGGGACCCAATCTGGGGACTAAAATAACATTCTTAGAAAATGAAACATAGTCAGTGGCCCTTATTTAGATACTTAGCTAATCAGCTTAGGACAAGGGCAAAGATCAGTTGAGTACCATATTAGGAAGTTTAGATGTAATAGAGGTAGTTGGAACCAAGCATACCAGGTTACAATCAGTGTTTCCAGACTATCCATGACTATTAAGCGGGCCTTTTATCAGAGCTTGATAAACTTCTCAAATGTTCCAGGTATAGAAATCTAGCTATCTTACTTGCTCCAAGCTTTATTAAATCAATGGATTTGCCAATGTTCAAGCTTTCAAGATCTACAAGAAGCATTGCAAGGTCAAGTTCTTGGATTCAATTTGATGGAGATCAGCATTCAGTTAGGGAAAAGTAGACAAATCTAATTCAGGGAAATGAAATTTTATTCCACTGTGCTGCTTTCTTCATTCTAGATAGAGCAGAAAAGTGCAGTGAAATAAATAAATGCATAATTTTGGATGAAATAAATTCATCTACAATATTTTTTTTAAATATAAACAATTATTCAATGTTTTTTTTTAAATAACAGGGCTTCTTTTCTCCAAAGGCACCTGAGACAGAATCTATCCAGCTGATGGTTTTATTCGGTTTTAAAGCCAGATTGTCCTATCTTGGCATTAATAGACCTCGTTGATTCAAATGGACAGCTCCTAGAAGCTATCTCTGCCGTGATATTCTTATGGCTCCATTTACAGGCTTTCTTATAGGGTCATAAATGGAAAAGAGGGAGGGGGGGAATGGAATGAAATTTAATAACTGAATAAAAATGTAAATAAAGATTTGCCTAAAATTACTTGTCCAAGAAATAATTCTCCCTCCCCCTTAAGCTAATACTTTGATAAGCTCTGAACAGTGATCCTGATTTGGAGCGTGACCTTTGAAAATGCTCTCCAGCTTGATTAAAGATGTATTAAATTTGTTTAAATAAACCTCGTTGTAATGGCACATCATTTGTAAGAAGCTATTAGGGGGCTAGACACTGTGCTGTATTTGCATGAAAATGTGCCCTGCTCAAATCGAGGATCTTTCCTGAATTAACTACAAAGGGAAAGTGACACTTTCATAATTTTTTTTCCACCAAATTAAAAAAAATCATTGGCAAAAACTTTATACTAAACTCCAAGTGAGAAAGCAGAGGGCTATGTGTCAAAAGTGGAGCTGTAATACTTGGGGAAGAGATTCTCTTTTAAACACTCTCTCCCTCTCTCTCTCTCTC
>WNWU01000006.1:16903966-16926818 GCA_012654045.1 Ptyas mucosa
AGATAGATAGATAGATAGATAGATAGATAGATAGATAGATAGATAGACAGATAGATAGAAAACCAAATGTTTATCTTCTAAAAATGTTTTCTGTGACTGCAAATCATTGTGGAATGTCTCGTTTCATTTATTTACCTTGCTTAGCTAACAGGAAATAAGGTATAACCACAAACTTTCACATATTTTGTCATGACATTCTTTTTTCATTTTTTTGGTTGCCTCAGCTGCACCCTAGTTCTTCTTCTTGCACATTCCTCAAGATAATATTTCCTTTAATCATTGCTTCATTATTTTTCCTGTTTCCCATCCCTGAATGTTTATTTCTCCTTTCTCCCATGTCTTTTTAACATTTGCTAAACCCCAGCACTTAGACAAGCCGTATTTGAATCAAATCATAGGTCACCGAGGCAAACTTCCTGCTCAGTTGTGAAATCTAAATTAAAGAAATAGAGGTGCTATTTGGTAGCATCCTTACCAAGAAGAAAACCAAGAAGCAGAAGTGTTAAAGCCAAGATACAGGAAAGACAGGAAAAGTCCAAGCATGTTCTGGAGATCTTTATACTTCTACTGCTTTAGAACTGTTCTGAAATGGATGAAATCCCCTTGGTAGATTTGATCATTTCTTCAATTTAAAGATGATCTAAATAAAAAAATAAAAAAAATCAAACAGTGACATTTTAGGATAGGTAGTTTTATACTGCACCCTTGGATATATCATCCCAAAACCTCTTAACCATGAGAAACCATGCTGGAATTATTCTTGGAACCAACCAAAATGGGTTGCCACTTTTAGTGCACTGACAAACCTACTTTAATGACAAGGCGAATGAATGGACTATCTTTGAACATCCCATCTTTTATTATGCAATCATCTTTTAAGCAATATCCAATTGCTTTCAATTAAACCCCATGAGTTTTTTTCTGAGAAGAACAGAAAGTTGTACAACAGCAGCAATAGCAGCAATGGCAACAGAGGTGAGTCATTCTTTTGTCCCAGAGTAATAAGGGATGCTCAAAAAATGGTCATTCTAAATTTCTAAAGTTATTCTGAAAGTTTTATGGAGGAGCAAAACTTTCAGGAATAATGGGGAAGATTTCAGAACACCATTAATCACATATCCCCACACTGTGATCTTGAAATGACATAAATTCAGGTCATAATGCTATTCTTGAGGTATTGTGTCTTCATAGAAGGGCAATAGTGAGTCTCACTAATGATGGTGTGGAATGACCCTGGAACACTGGAAGTATTCTAGAAGTGATCACCAGAATTTAGTACCACTTTATAATGTCCTGGTAAGACCACACTTGGGAATATTGCATCCAATTTTGGTTGTAGATAGATAGATAGATAGATAGATAGATAGATAGATAGATAGATAGATGTTGAGGCTTTGGAAAAGGTGCAGAGAAGAGCAACAAAGGTGATTAGAGATTGGAAGATAAAACAGATGAAGAATAGTTGCAGGGATGGGGTATGTCTAGTTTAATGAAAAGAAGGACTAGGGGTGACATGATAGCAGTGGTCCGATATCTGAGGGGCTGCCACAAAGAAGAGGGAGTCAAGCTATTCTCCAAAGCACCTGAGGGCAGGACAAGAAGATGGAAACTAATGAAGGAGAGAAGCAACCTAGAACTAAGAAGACATTTGCTGATAGTTAGAACAATTAATCAATAGAATGATTTGCGTCCAGAAGTTGTGGATGCTCCAACACTGAAAGTTTTTAAAAAGAGACCATTTGTCTGAAATGGTATAGGGTTTTCTGCCTGAGCAGAGGGTTGGACTAGAAGACCGCCAAGGTCCCTTCCAACTCTGTTATTCTGCTATTCTGTTATATAAGATACCATGTTCTAGTACTGAAGCAAGGAAACATACTTTAAGAAAAGGAAGGACGCAGGTTACTGCTAGGGGCAAATCAACATTGGGAAAAAAGAAAAGGGGGAGAATCTGGTGTCACCCCCAAATAATCTGGTGTTTTTGCCCCCAAATAATAAAATCTCTGTCTCTGAAAAATATAATTTATTGTTTTTCTTTTAACCCTCCATGCACTTCTCTACCCCACGTCTCATGTTTGTGCAATGGGCAGCTAATCAAATTTGATAAATAAATGTGCTGAATCAATATTTAAGACAAATTTTCTCATTAGAGAAATATCTTGCTAGCTCTGCCACACATCTTTGGGAAAACTGGTAACCTCCTCTCAAAATGGAAAACAGCGAGCTAGAGGCTGACTTCTAAAAGGGGAATCAATTCCTCTGGTCCTAACATTATTATTATGCACAGCCCAAACAGCCTTCAGGTATAGTTCCCAAGTTGGTGAAAGAGAAAATTGGTCTATTTTGTTTGCAAAGAAATTAGCATTGGAGAAGTATAAATGGACGTGGTTGGATGGA
The DNA here is from genome assembly GCA_012654045.1 of Ptyas mucosa. Taxonomy (NCBI): domain Eukaryota; kingdom Metazoa; phylum Chordata; class Lepidosauria; order Squamata; family Colubridae; genus Ptyas; species Ptyas mucosa. The sequence continues at coordinate 16,906,361 of WNWU01000006.1, forward strand.
AGGGGAGGGTGGATTGCATTGCGAACAATGAATCATGACTGTCTCCATCCCCAATAGATTTACAGATGAATTTTGCAAAAGTTTAGAGAAAGGTAAATTCACCATCCAATGCCCCGACATTTAGATGATTGGACAGATAGGTAGATAAATAGAAAGATAGATTTCACTCCCACATGAAGCATATAGATTGCCAAATGTACTTTAATTACTTGCAATGGCTCCCAACTGAGTGGGTAACTGATACACTAATGAAAAAGTGTCTCTCCTTTAAATCAAACCTTAAATTAAAACCTTTCTCATTTGCCTGGTGATGCTGGAGCACTGGGACATCTACCAGAGCTCAGTACCACGGGCTCAGTCTGTTGTATCCTCCAATCTTATTAACCCACAAAAAGAGGCTGATTGAAAACATCAGCTCCGACTCTCCATCATGCATTCAGCATGAAAGAGCTGGCAATACATGAAGACACCGCCATTCTTCAAGCCAATATATTGCCTCTGTGCAAGAGGCAAATAGCTGCTTTCCCTTTCAGCCATTCACACACATACGCACACCAATGATTTTGAGAACTGAAGGAATGTTTATTTTTACCCTGTTGTAATTGTTTCTACTCCTTTGCAGAGCTTATCTTGCTTATTGCGAACTAAGGATAGTCAATTAAGGGCAGAACACTCCAAAGAATCAGTAATTAAGAACTAATCAGGCCAGTCAGAAGCAAGTATCAGTGGTCTGTTACATTGCACTTGTTAATACCCCCTTCTTAGACTGGTGGTCAGGTGCTCATACACATATGCAAAGCTATATATATCCACATAATAAAAAACCAGACAAAAATACATCTGACCATTCTTTAATTTGGGGAGTATATTATGTAGAGCTTAGATCTCTTGAGAACTAGATGACATTGGCCAGACATAATTTTTATATTAAGAACTTTATATTTTTCAATGAAATAAGCAATATATTTTTACATTATCCATTTACTGTTCTGAACATATTTCTTACTTGAACAACAAGAAGTAACCACACCTGTGGCTAAGATTCAGCATGAATTGATTACAGTATATGCCATCAAATCATTGTCAACTCTTAGCAGTCACATAGATTTTCTCCATGATAATTGTCCCTAATCTGCTGCACCTATTCCCACTGTAACTGAGTCCATCTACCCTGCTAATGGTCATTCTCTTCTCTTTCTTCATTGGTCATTTTCTTTTTTTTCTTTCTTTCCTTCCTTTCATTTTTTCCAGCATTAGAATCTTCTCAGAGGACAAGGTCTTCTGAGAATAATGTGACTGAAGATGAATCATTTGAAACTGACCATTTGTGTCTTCTGGGTTGAATTGTTTGATGATTCATTTGTTTTCTTGGCTGTCTACAGTAGGAATCTTCTCTAACACCAAAGTTCAAAAGCATCAATACTTTTCCTATCTTATTTCTTCAATATCCATCATCCATTTTATATTTTCTGTCCATGTAAAAATCCAAATGGTTTTCTTGGTTAAAAATAAATAAATACAGGATTTATTTCTGCTTTCTCCCATGCCTAATTGATGCCTTTACTATTGTCACTAAAGTGTTTATTTGTCTCCAGCAACTTCTTATTTTGCTGATGCCCAATGTAGGTGCCTGCTTGCTTTAGCTGGACAATTGAGATGACTGTCCTGCCTTGGATAACCCTGATGGGAATATATCTAATCATGGCACATGTTCCCAACATACTTTGTTCCTTCTTCCCAGAGCACCACCACACATACAGGAGCATAATGAGTCAACACAGCAAGGCTTGAAGTGTGTGTGTGTATATATTTGTATGTTGGGGGGAGTGTTTTATCTGATTTCAGCATAAACTTTATTAGATATGACATTATAGGAACGCTGTCCTGCTCACAGCTGATACCTATTGTGAAAAGTTCTACCTAGATTCTCTGTTGCTTTGAGTTTGGTCAATCATTTTATTCTATAGGTTATGTTTCATGCTGGTCAGTCTACAGTTTCAATTCTACTAGAATTTTACCTAGCAAATTTCCTCTGTGGGTTGAGGACCCGATGGTATAGGAAGTATTCTTCAGAGATCTAGACCTATGCATATTGTGGCAGTGGGGATTCAGATATGGTGGCTTGATTTTGGAGAATGTTAGCTTCTTACACAAGCTCCTAGTATGAAAACTCTCCAGTTTCTCTGTGTGGCAGTCTGATGTCTAGATTCTCAGTTTATACACTGATCAAGAAATATGGTTATCTGTTTCTTCAACAGTTTGGCACATGACTTGCTTAAAAAAAATCCAAATACACCCCCCCACCCCACCCGTGATAAGAATTGATTGAGAATCAATCAATTGAGAAGAATTGATTGAGTATCATGTTACTATCAAGATGCTGGTCTCATATCGCCTAGATTCTGATGACAAGATAGAGTCATTTGATTTTGTAATGAGAAATATGCTGTGCTTTTTATCATAGTGGCCTTAACATTACTGTTTGATTGACGAAGGGATTTTTAGTATGGTAAATAGCCTATATTAATTTGATCCCTCTGTAATTTACCTGATATAAATCTTATGGAATGATCTACAACAACGCACATATACACCTGTATAAAATATGTCTGTTTAGATACCATATCCTTAGAAATGCTTACAGTAAGATTGAAATATGTAGTCAACACAACTGAGTTGCTTAGGCACAATGCTTCGAGGTTGAAGTACTTCAAAACACCCCCAAACTCTTCTATCAATGATCAATAAAACAGAAAAGAGGAAAGTGGCTTTGTTTATTGCCTTTCCTATTTGACTGATTGGCTTTTAAACATAAAACAAATTCTCTCCCATTGCTCATAGCAGGAAATAACATATTTAGAAAATACCAGTTGCTGTTTTAAAATTTTCCCTGGGTTAGGGACATGGTCAATTGGCATTGCTGGTTTGGATGTAGGAAAGGGAATAAGATTATCAGAAAGGAAATTCAGTGTACATTATAAACCCCAAGACACTATGATCTTAAAGGCCATAGAACTTTGATATTCAAGTTGGACTTTCTTTGCTTGTTTGTTTAAAAGAAAGCAGCCAAACCAACAAATGGATTTGGCTATTTGTATCACAGCTTGCTATTTGGTGATTAATCCATACTGTTAGAATGCTGCCTAAGACTCTTATATTGTTAGAAATACTCCATGTAACTTCTCCCCAACTAGTTTACATGATATAATACTTCGGCATTTAATTATGCTTCTGTTTGTTTGCTGAAATAAATATGTTTATTTCAAAGCTTGTTTTTGAGAATGAGTTAGCATAAGCACACAGAGCAAAAGAATTTATAAATAGGACCATGATTAAAGATTATAAATTACTATTTGCTGCTGGCCTTGCTTATGAGCTACATATCAACCAAGTGAAACACTTTTGTTAATTTGCTTTGTTTTACTTCTCTCTCGGTTTAAGTCAGTAATAGCCTGAACTAACTTCAAATCTTTCCGATTTTTACAACTACTATAAATCAGAACAAGGAACACCACTAAATGTTTATCCTCCTATCTTCCCAGTGGTGAAATGTAAAATTTGTTACTACCGGTTCTGTGGGCGTGGCTTGGTGTGGGGGGGGGGTAATGTGACTGGGTGGGTGTGGCCTTTTTTTTTTTAACTTCTAAAAACAGTTTTTCTACAACCACTTCGGCTGAAGAGGTTTTAGAAAAAATGCTTGCAAAAGTTTAAAAAAAGCCTCTAATGATTGCGCGGCTCAGATGGAATGTGGGGGGGGGGCAGGCATTTTTGCTACTGATTCTTCGAACCACCCGCCGCCATCGCTACCGGATCGGGTGATCCGGTCTGAACCGGGAGCATTTCACCCCTGCATCTTCCCCTGAAACTTTTCAACTTACACTAGATATAAACTGCAAAACAGTCAGCTGTCATGGACATTGCATTGGTTCTTTCACTGATTTGCGTCTGGTGCTATTTCCAGATCTTTGAGTTACTTATAATTTTAGTTGTGTAGTTTTTTGTTTGTTTGTTTGCTTGCTTGCTTTTTTTAAGTAGAGCTGCTACATTGAATTGAAGGGTTGAGTGAAAGAGAAAAATAATTAATAAGGCTATTTTAATGATAGCAGTAGTAATTTGTTAAATGTTTGTGGCATATTTAACATAAATGGCCTATCATTATTTACAAATAGCAACCATGATAAATGCAATGTTGTCAGCTATGTATAGGAAGAGAATAACTGAAATAGCGTCTACTGCAATTAACATGCAGTAAGACCTGAATCCCAAATCTACTTATAAAATGTTCCTAGTAGTAGAAACAATTAAATGATTTTTTTTAAAAAAAAATCACAATTGGGGGCCTTCTAGAATAATATTGAGACCATTCTTATGACAGGAAAAAAAGGCACCCAAGAGCTCTTGTTTTAATATACGGTATAAAAAGCTCTGGGTTCAAGGAACTGGCTCTCTCTAGAACTCCTAAGACAGTTTGTCTCAATCTTGGGAACTTTAAGTTGTGTGGACTTCAACTCCCAGAATTCCCCAGCCAGGTTGGAGACCCCTGTTCTAGTTCATCTGAATCCAATCTACTTCTCTTTTGATTCTTTAGGTATTGATTTCCACCAGCTGATTCAATAGGCAACTTCTTCACTGTTGAAACTTGCCAGGTTCTCTCTATACATCTTGGGTGAATTGCCAATTGATATTCCACAATCTTTTGCACTCATTAAAAAATTGTGCCTTTCCCCTGTAAGATGCAGGAAGTAGAATCCCAGCTGATAAAATGCTTTCTCCCCATCCTCTCTTGCTTATATCTATAGCTTTTCTCTCTCCCTCAGTTTAAATCCTGGTCTCTTATCCCCTTTATTTGCTTTCTAGGCTAACCTTTCTAATCATTGCTCCAATTTATTATGATTATTTCCTTTCTTCTCCTGTGCATGTGTGTGTGTCTACATACCCGCAGCTCCAAGAATTAAGTTTTAGTTTGGTTTCCATGGGACGAACCCCTTCCTTTGCTAGCGGCTCCTAATTTGGATTATTTTAACTGTTTCAAACTCACAAACAACTATTGGCTCCTTTAAATTCTAGCTACCAAGCATCTTAAGGATGGATTTCTGATATCTCCCAATGACAAACTTTTGCAACCAGTTCTTTAGCATTTCTGGCATTGTCTTGCCTATTTGACCAAACTTTATTTCCATAGCTTATTGTCCAGCTTTATTACAGGAGTTGGGTTGCCCATGCAGATCAGTGAAATCGGTTCTCGGAGGGCTATTTGGCACAGTCTTAAGCCATTGCCCAGAATGGGTTGTAAATCACTTGTGATAGGTCTGAATATTTTTACTGGAACCTACAAATGAAGACTTGCTTTTTTATATGTGATTACTTCTAGACCAAGCTCTTTCCTTGACTAGAAAGAACTATTCCTGCTAATAAAATTTATGAATCAAACAACTGAAATTATTTTCTATCTTTATTTCATGGCTTGTTCTCCACTGTATATAATTCTGTAGTGATTTATCTGAGAGCAAGTCCTATTTAAGTCGGTGGGACTTATGGTTAGTAATGAAGTACAAGTGCATTTGATCTGTTCCTATCCACTTTCATACATACATACATACATACATACATACATACATACATATACACCAGTGGTGGGTTGCCCCCGGTTCGGACCGGTTCTATAGAACCGGTAGTAAAACCAGCGGGAGGCTCCGCCCACTGACCCCAACGTCATCAGAATGCTTCTGCACATGCTCAGAAGCACGCGTGTGCGGCCCCGCTGCAAAACAGTAGTAAAGGTAGAACACACACATACACACAATATGCATGCAATACAGGGTCACAAAAAGAAATTAAATGACCGCAGTGGTGAAATGTAAAATTTATTACTACTGGTTCTGTGGGCATGGCTCGGTGAGGGGGCAGAAAATGTGACTGGGTGGGCGTGGCCAAGAGGTTGTAGAAAAAATGCTTTTAAAAGTAAAAAAAAAAGCCTCTGATGATGGCGCAGCTCATCTGGGCATGGTGGGGGGCAGGGATTTTTGCTACCGGTTCTCTGAACCACCCGCTGCCATCGCTACTGGATTGGGCGATCCAGTCTGAACCAGGAGCATTTCACCCCTGAATGACCGTCATCATTTCTGAGTTTCATGATCATCTCCATGTTTGTGAATTTGCTTATTTTGTGACTTTCCTCAAATAATAAGAACTGCCTACGCACATGCACAGGCACACACACACACAAACACAGAAGAAATGTGCACATTTTTGATGGCAAAAATAGGGACATAAATATAATGGGGACATAAATATAATGTAATAGACAGCACATGTGCATGAAAAAGATTTTTCTAAATTCTAATTTGGTAGCTTAAGGTGAGAGTTGAAATTTACCCTCTACCAAGCTGAGTGTCACTCATCAGGCTTGTTCTGTGAGTTAAAATTCTTGTTTTGGTTGGCATTGCAAAAAAAAAAAAAATGGGGACTGTCACGTCAATGGTAGTTGACAGTGCATGGTTGGTGAGTTGTAAAGGGGCTTTGTGAGGGACAAATTGCATACGTTTAGCATAAACCAGACTGTACATTTGTTCAGCTATCACCTGAGAAAGCAAAAGTCCCTAATTAAATGATGCAAAAATAATGGTGCCCATTGGCTAAAGGATCTTTAAAAAAAATATACAGTATATATCCCAGAAAAATGACATTGCATCAACCACTTCTCAGCAAAGTCCTTTTTCTTCTTTCAAATCACCTGGCCAAATGAGCTAATCTGAATAGCAGCCAGCGCTGTCAGATTTCTGTATGCAGTTGGCATGAAACTTCACTCAATGAAATAAATTATTCACCTAATAATATTAGACATGGCAAGCGGTAGACTGGATATGACTATAATCTTCTGCTTCTTTCTCCAAGATAAAAGGAGGCTGAACTACACGGCAATTAGGATTCTGACAAAAGGTGTTTTAAGGACCTTGATGCAAGGTGTGGTGACATCTGGGCAATATGAGCTGTCACATGATGTTTTACATCATGTCACGATGATGTCACGAAACATACTGTAGGTTTTCAAATAATCCGCAACATCACCTTACAGCATCAGGGTCACAATTAATTTAAATGAGTGCTGCTCATTTTGAATTAATGTAACTGCTCAGAGACACAAGCAAATAAACACAACGAGGTGACTTTGGACGTCTTTAGTCATAACTGTCTTTTTGGGGGCTTTTGAAAGACACAATGCAAATTGCACCTGACACCTAAAATCAGGGAAAAAAAACCAGGTTAAGTGGAAGTCGCAGCTTTCATGTGGATTCTGTCTGCTAGCAAATTATTGCCTATGGGCAACAGTTCTTTATGTCTTCAAAGATCAATAGCACAATAACTCACACTGAAAAAGTCACAATTGGATGTTTCAGTGATAGATGACATCTGAGAACTTTACCCCTCTCTTTACAAAACCAGGGTCAAGTATCATCTGGCAACATGTTTTGTCCATTCTGTGCCCAGATTGCCTTCATCTCAACCCCAGGGCATGAGTAAAATAGGGTTAAATAAATGTTTAGCTATGCCAATGTTAAAAATAGCATTTTACTCCTTGATTCACCATTCTCCAAGGACTGCCTCATGGTGTAAAAGAATCTCTTGGGTATTTTAGACTTGGAGAAAGATTTGTCTATAAAGTGTAGGCGAATGCTACTATAACTCAGCAGTGAATAAAGGGTCTCTAAATGTCACTTACATGTTTTGTAGCAGCAGTCCAAGTTAGGACTTAAATATTGATATTTACGATTGATACAGCATCCTGGGATCATGAGATTACCTAAGCAGGGGGTTGGACTGGAATAGCTCCTTGCTGAAATCATCTTCATTTGCTTCAGAAAAGGTAACCCTTACTCCACCCCACAAATAATCTGCTAGAGGTTGCGCAAGAGCATACCTTCTCACACAACCTCCAGTGGGCTCAGAGACTGTGTGAGATTCGTGCATGTCTCTGCAACCTTTCAAAATTACAGGAGAAAGGAATATGCTTTTTAGAATAGGTGTTGGGAATTGGTGGATGTCGGCATGACACTCAAAACATTGTGGTGTATCATAAATTCACTACCACTGTTCTAGATTATATTATCAGGAAATTAGAAGCATATCTTTAATGTTCATTTTATCCTTCGATGTGCCTAAAACCATTGACACAATATTCCGCCATGGCACTGGATTGAGGAAGCATTGTCCCCCCCCACACACACACACACTCTTTCCATTTAAGAAATGAAATCTGTTAAGTGAGTGGTCCACAAGACAGCAATAAGGCTGTTGGCAATTTGGAAGACCAAATTAAAAATAAGCAAACAGCTGAGACATTGAGTCTTAAAATGATCTTCGGCGCATGTACAATAAAATGTTTCTGAAATTCTCCAAAGGATGTTTAATTATTACAGATTGTATTAATTAGGAGATTATGCAATGAATTGGCCTGGCACCATTCCCATCTATTATGTTTATAATATTAAGCACAATATGTTTCTTTTTTTAAAAAAAAAACAAAGGTGATAGGTCTTAGGCATTTCTATTATACCTTTCTAATTAAGGCTATGATTTTAGTGAGATTGCTCCTCAAGCACCATATAGTACTGAGCATTGAACAACACTGCAGTGGGTGAGACAGTGAATAAAGGTGCCATAAATTGCTAGAAATGCCACGATGTAAGGTATGACAAACTCCTTAATTAAAAGGTCACATTTTATATTTCTAACCACTTATACTCCTTGTAATTTTTTTTTCTATGTGGAATGGACAAAAGGATTAATGACCCCCATGCCTAGACTTGGTGAAAACTCCCATACCTTTAAAAGGGATCCATCATAAATTTTCATGAGATTCAATTTTCAGTGTCATACTTTCTGTTTCATGTGCATGTATATTAAAAAGTTAGCACATTGGGGAATGGACGCTGGGCCTTTTCTACATTTTTCATGCTGGTATCAAGCCAGTTCCCTTGATCTCCTGTTATTGCTTTAGCGATATTATGCTTATCATTTTCCTTTTCCCCAATGGTGTTATTATTATTTAATCCAAAGTGAAACGCTGCTGCACTATTCCAGTCGTTGAGAGATCACAGGCTGAAAATGATGCAGTTGATCCAGATGGCCGTGCTAATTTAGCTGTGGTTATATCTTAAGATGCCTTCCATTGCCCTAATTTTAACACTAAAGCAGGAAGCAGAGAAACATTCATTGACTAGGTGACATTTGTTATATTCGAATGCTGTTCATTATTCAACGGGAGTACACAACAAGAATTCCTAGTTCTATTCTACTCTACTCTACTCTACTCTACTCTACTCTACTCTACTCTACTCTACTCTATTCTATGCTTTTGCAAATTTCTTAAGAAGTTTCTAATAATGAGGAAACCAGATTTGCTTAATGACTGCATGAGTCACTTAACAACTTCAATGGTTTGCTTAACAACCATGGCAAAAAAAGGCATAAAATCAGGCATGACTCACTTAACAACTGTCTTGTTGTTGTTAAGTCTGTTGTGGTCATAAATTGAGGATTGCCTGTAGAATATGACCACTGAAGTATGATATTAATAAAGTATATATTTCAGCATACTCCTCAATGTGCTTCCCAGAGAGATTCCATTCCATCAATTCAATGGCTGATTCAGTGAAGTCTCTTTGGTGAGGTATATGAATCCCATCTTCACTAACATTTTTGTTCCGGTAAGTAAGTTGGCAAACATTTTACAAAAGGGTTTAAAGGATAGTTAGGTAGCAAGGAACGATCCGGATGGGAGGGGCAGGGTATTATCTAAAAAAAAAAGGACCCTTTGTTAAATTCAGCATTATTTTAAGCTTCCCTAAAAGAACTATCTCAGTAGGCATCACATTTTCTCTTACTTCACGGGTGTCAAACTCGCTACATCATATTGCCGTTATGTGATGTTTTGTGATGATTTTCCCCTTCGCGGAGTTGGGGTGGGCGTGGCCTGCATGTGACGCATCCGGCCTGTGCACCACCAGTTTGACACCATTGTCTTACTTCAACGTCATGTAATTCCTTGTGCCACCGACTTTAATCACAATGGAGTTAATTATTCAAACTGTAAAATAATTGAAATGTATGCATGTGCTTCAATTAAAGATAGTTTTAGAATATTTTAGACTTAACATTTATTCCAATCTGGAAATAGCTTCATAGACCTGCAGCACTGGGGGGGTTGCAATATTGGATGGTGACAGGCAGAATAATTAAACGTATAATATATGGCAGGTCATGCGACCTGTAGACCCACAACATTTAATAATTGCCAAATAACTACGGTTTTTAATGTGACAGAAAAGGAATGCAATTAAATACCTGGGCCAGAAACAAAATTAATCATATTGAATTGATTTAACTCTTAATCCAGTCAAATGTAGTTTTTCTCCTGGACCTGCCTAGTTTTTGGAGTCTGCCGCCAAACTCACTGCTCAAAACCTATCAAGCTGTCAGTAGCCATCCAAAAGTTAAACCAAGAACACACTTTCCTACCATAACATTTTGATGCTATGGAAGTTGGCCTTGTTGTTAACTAGCCTCTAGAAACAGATGAGCCACTGTCTGATCACCATCAACAGCGTCCTGAAAGGTTACTGTTTGCTGACCCTTTCTAAAGTTCCTTCCAAACAGATAGTGTAAGTCTTGCTATGCATGTCACAATGCAAAAGAATGGACAAGGCACTGGGAGTTTTTCCCTGTCCTTTCCTTCCAAGTATCTTGACACTGAGGATGAGTGACAGTCCCCAAATAGATTTCTTCCTCTACTAGGCACACATATTCCCCAAATAACGTTGACATTCTGCAGCATGTACTTGTAGGTAACTAGATCTAAGAACTGGAGTGACAACTTGCTTGGCAGACACATGCTGACATAGGGACCCAAAGCACCAACGGAAAGTTCAGTTTACATGCTTTTTGTGAAGAAATGCCCCTGGTGCAGGCGAATCTGCAGAGCTGAGCAAGTCCTTCTGTTTTGGGGGTTGCTTGTCAAAATGATCCTTCTTTTGTGTCCTGTTTTTGTTTTTGTTTTAAAGCTACTCATTAACATAAAACTTTTCTATCTTTTTGAATCCCATGAAATAACTTATCCCAAGCATGTCTTGTGATGTGTCAAGGCTATTTTTAATAAAAAATAATAATAATAATAACAACTGCTGCTATTAATTTAACATATTTAGAGAGATACTTCCCTCTCCCTTTGCCATTCCTTGTTAACTGAGCCTTTACGCCTGTAGAAAGATATAGTTGAAACAAATGTCCTTTCTCAAACAGTATTCATGGAAAGAGGACAATTTTTGAGGGGGAGGAAGCTCACCTTTCCCTTAACGGGTTTTGCAAAGCCCTCCCCATCGATACCTTTCAAGTGTCTCAACCTTTTGATGCCTGGGGAGCAGGAAATTGGAATTTGACAAATATGTAAGGATTTTCGCACTAGGGAGTATGTGAGAAGTATAAAAGCAAGAAACCAGAGAATGTTTTTGAGGGGATGTAAGTTGACATTCTTTCATGTGACAACAGCAAAAATAAAGATTAAAGCACACAAGCTTTTCAATTACTAAGAAAAAAAGATTGTATAAACTGGGATAAATTATATCAAACCAGAGATTTCCAACTTCGTGCAAAGTTAGAAGCAGGATTATAAGGATTTAGACATTTTGAAATGTCTGGAGGTCAAAGGACACATTCCATCCCAAGAAAGTGAGTGACGATTCCCCTTCTCACTATCTTCTCTTCTATACTCATTTCTTTCTCCTAAACATCTATCCATCTGTCCATCCATCTATCCGCCCATTCACCTTTCACTGACTTTCTCTCACACATACAGAGAAATATGCCTCCTTCTCTGTGCAATATCACCCTTACCTTATCTACAGCTAACCTTTGTCATTCTCACCTATTAATTCCCAGCACATAAAGCTGTCCAAAGGCTGCTGATAGAAAAACACAGAGGTCAGGCCCTAGCATTACTTTCCTGAACTATCGCTCTGTGGATAAGCCATTTACCCGCACAAGCCAGTTTCTCTAGCACAAGTTGAGGAAGCCTGATGCAGCTTTATGCACAGCTTTGGAAGTTGTCTCCAGAAGTGGCAGCAACAAAATAGAAGGGAGTAGTAATGCATCCCTGTTGTAACAGAACAAAATTGAGACACTCAATCACTATGTATTGGATAGAAAGGAAGGGTTTTCCTAGCTTGGTGGCATGATCTGTTGGACAACTATGAGCCAACAAATAAGAGCCAGAAACAGAAGCACAGTGGACAGAACTTCACTCATTACAAAGAAAACATTAAGATGGGAAAAATCTTATGAGAACCATTTCTCGTTATATGATTTGTTATGGTTGGTCATACAGTCAGCCTAGGGATGAAATACTACAGGTTCGGACCAGTTCGGGCAAATCAATAATAATAAAAGCTACCAGTTTGGGCGAACTGTAGTAAAAAAAATGCTACCAGTTCAGACAAACTGGTATTTCCAACAATCAGCTGTGCTGCATGATTTATATTCTTTAGAAAGCAGGAAATCCTGCTTTCTAACAAATCTAAATCGTGCGGCACAGCTGTTCCCCCCTTGCTGTTCTACTTACCTTAGAAAAGGCTTCTTAAACCTCCTTTTTCAGTGCTGCGTGGTAGTGCCTGTGGTGCACATGTGTGTGTTTGGTGCACACTGTGCTTGCGCACGTGCAGAGTACCAGTAGCAAAGCGAACCGGTAGCATTCCTCGGAGCATTTCACCCCTGAGTCAGCCAGATGTTTAGGTTGGTTTTGGCATTTTTGTCCACCTATAGAATCTTTCCCCAGGACCTGGGATAGGCAGTTGTTTGATAACATTAGTTTCAATTTCATACATGTTAATTATGAAGAATTTTTGACTTTCTATACAGTATTGCCAAAGCATCTGAGTCATTTGCAGTAAAAAGATCAACCGCTAAAATCACATTAAAACCAAGAATATTACAAATGAATTAGAAGGATTCATAATTAAATTGAACAATTGATTTAAGGACTTTAAAAAGTCAAGAAATGAATTAGAACTCTCAGCTCAGCAGAGAATACATTCCAAAGAACTGAAAAGCTACAGAAAACATCCAATCCGAGTTGCCATAAGAAGACACCTTGGCAGTTATAAGCAAACTTCCTCAAATGACCTCAGTGGGAGAGAGGAATCATACATCAGATATCCCAAATCATTTTGCTTTCCAACTCATCTCAGATTTCAGTTTGGCAGAATCCTCTGTGAATAGCAAGCCTACAAAATTGGTATGTATCTTTGACTCAGTTTTTACAAACACAACACTGACTGTGTTTCCTTTGGAACTAGGCAGGATGATACATCCTTCAAAAGAGATAATTCAGAGCATTTGGGAGTGGTATCAAGCACCTCTTTTCAAATTATTAAAGCAGCCACATCTCTTTGCAGGTTCTCACAGCTGATCCATAATATGCTCCTAGCTGTTTTCATATATGTGTAAGGTAAAGGTAAAGGTTCCCCTCGCACATATGTGCTAGTCATTCCCGACTCTAGGGGACGATGCTCATCTCCATTTCAAAGCCAAAGAGTCAGCACTGTCTGAAGACGTCTCTATGGTCGTGTGGCCAGCATGACTAAATGCCAAAGGCACACAGAACGCTGTTACCTTCCCATCAAAGGTGGTTTCTATTTTTCTACTTGCATTTTTTACATGCTTTCGTACTGCTAGGTTGGCAGAAGCTGGGACAAGTAATGGGAGTTCACCCCATTACGCGGCACTAGGGATTCCTTTCAATCGACAAGCCACTGAGCCACCGCATCCCCTCATATATGTGTACATATGTAGTTATTATTATTTTGAGTAGTGGGAGAATCAAAGCCTGTTGAAAGAGTATGTTTGGTCTGGTGGTGTACCAGTTGGTTACCAAACTAGTAACTGAGAAAGTGTGAGTTCAGGTTTCTTCTTGAGCATGAATGCCAGCTGGGTGATGTTGGGCCAGTCACTGTCTCTCAACCCAACCCACCTCACAGGGTTATTGTTGTGATGAAAATAGCAGGAGGAAGGATTGTTAGATATGTTCTCTGCCTTGAACTGTACATTTAAATGGTAAGGATGGGATATAAATAATAACATTTTCAAAGATGTAGAAATGGCAAGGAGCAAGCAAATTTTCTAGCTGTCGCGCGCATGGAAAAATGTAGCTGCTTTAGTAATTCAAAAATAGATGCTTCAAATCCATCCCCAATGTTCTGAACTAGAATCAAAGAATTTGCACAGCCCTTATTCTTTTTTTTTTTAATTTGATTTATATGCCGCCCTTCTCCGGAGACTCAGGGTGGCTTACAATGCGTTAAGCAATAGCCTTCATACTTTTGTATATTTATACAAAGTCAGCTTATTGCCCCCACAATCTGGGTCCTCATTTTACCTACCTTAGAAAGGATGGAAGGCTGAGTCAACCTTGAGCCTGGTGGGATTCGAACTTGCAGTAGTTGCAGGCAGCTGATCTTAATAACAGTGAATTAGTCCACTGCACCACTCAGGACTCCTGATTCTTGTGATGTAAAACAAGATTCTGTAGCATCATCCCGTGTCACTGAACACCTCTGCATCTACAAGAATGATCCTACCAAAAGAACTAATCTTAGCTGGTTGATGTTTACATTGCATGAAAGAAAATGTCTTTACTCCCAAATATGCGATCCAAGAAATATTTGCTTCCTTGATTATTAAGAGTCACAGTTACAAATATTCATCCATCTGAACAGACCTAGGCGCCTGTTTTACAGCGTAGGGGCCACATCAGGCCCTTCAGCTTTCCTTGTCCAGTCTGCAGCATTGGCGACAGTGGCAGGGAGGTGAAGTGGGCAAGATGGCAGGCGGCGCAGCATGGGGATGGGGATGGAGATGGCAGAGGGCAGGACAATGGTGGGTAGGGGAACAGGTCAATGGCCCTCTACAACAGTCCCAGTTTCTCATGTCACCCTTGTGAAAATTAATTGCCCACCCCTGTTCCTGAACCCAGTATCTTGAATAGTTTTATAAACGTAACATCTCCTTGCTAGACACAATGGTGTCACAGATGCAAACACACACACACACACACACACACACACACACACACACACCTCCCTATTACAGAGAGTGTGTACATAAGGGTACCAGAAAGAAACTCATATTATTTGCTAAGACAAGTTTAAAGTATTCTGATGTTCATATTTTTATTTAGTATTTGTTGAGTGTAATCTTATCCGGTTCACTTCTGCTATTCCCTCCAAAATATTATCTAATGTTATTATTTGCACAAGGAGTGATGAATATATTTTTTAAAAAAGGAAAAGTGTTCAAGCTAGATGACCTTGAGTAGAAATGAGGCCTCCTATTATAAATTCTTGAACACCGCAGGCAAAAAATTATATCTTGTTATGCCACATTATCTCACTCTTAACAGCTGCCAAGCCTACTTTTCATACTTTGCTGATCATAAAGCTGGATAGTAACCCTTGTTACAGATACTGGCATATTCCAGTTCAATTACTGTAAATATTCTGTTTAAACTCTAGCAATAGGTCTATTCAGGTG
Source organism: Ptyas mucosa (assembly GCA_012654045.1). NCBI lineage: Eukaryota > Metazoa > Chordata > Lepidosauria > Squamata > Colubridae > Ptyas > Ptyas mucosa. Next base: position 16,921,940 of record WNWU01000006.1, read on the forward strand.
TTCAGCATTTCACATGATATGAAAGACAGAATATCCCACTTTCTCTCAGAGGCCTTACTGCCCTCTAGGAGGTGAAAGCAAACCCATGTTGCTTTCCTGGCCTTATACAAGTTAATTCCCAAATTAAAATCCTCTTTTTCCATGATTCTACATCACATAAGGATCTAATACAGAAAAAAAAAATGACCTCCAATAGATATATCTTCATTTACTTTGAAGGAAATTACTTTTACAAATGAAGGCAAATATATGTGTCTCAGGATAATGTTGCGGGATCCAATCTGGATCGGTCACTGGGACCAGAAGTTTAGTTTTCTGAGCTTTTGGACTCATTCTCAGGGAACGTCTCTCTCACCATAACCATCCCAATTAGAGAGATACATCCTGGTGAGAGAGAAATTCCCTGAGGATGGGCTCCAGCATGAGTCCAAAAGCTCAGAAGGCTAAACGTCTGGCCCCGGTGACCGACCCAGTCACCGAATTCTGCAAAATTAGTTTTGCTTTATTTTATTTTTGTCCAAAAAGGGAAAAAAACCCTTTCAGAACATTTTCATATTTTGATGGTACTATTCTGCAGTGAGATTCATTTAGAAACATCATCAAAAGAAATGGAAAAAATAGCCCGAGGATGAGGCCGGAAATCAGAAACAGGAGAAGAAATTTAGGGGAAACTGTACAGCTGCTTCCATAGCACTTACTTCCAAGCAACACAGATTTTATTAATTGTGTGCTTTTGTAACATCACTATTTCTAATGATGTCAGGGATAATTTACTTTGGCATGAAATCATATGGGATCTTCTGAGGTTTTGGTGAAAATACCAGCTGCAGCTGATTAAAAAAAAAACCAATAAGGCTAAAATGTCTGCTACAGAGCCATTAAGAATCCTTGACTGAAGCTTCTCCATCACTGGACTCCTCCTAGGTAGTGTTACTATTCTGTTGTTATTTTCCCCTCCCCTTCCCTCCCTCCTTCCTTTCAATCTCCATATCTACTTTGTCACCCTTCTATCTATGTTGCCTATTGATTTAAAACAAAGCAAGCTTTTTTTCCCTATCATCAGGTGACTAGGTGGTTTCTTGTTTACTTGTTTATCCTCTACAGAATGAAAATCAATAGCTCAGAGCTAGTAACGAAATCTTTTTGTCATACAGGTAGTGTTAGCAATACCCTGTAAAACATGTGCATTTTAAGGAAAAGTCTGCACAATTAGTCATACACCGGCACACAAGAAATTTGCCTGGCTTTCCTGTAGAGGTTGAGTGTTGAATCTGCATATAGCTCGCAACTAATTGCTGGAGACAAAATGCAAGAAAATAATTGTAGGAAGAATGGTTGTGGTGAAATATGTGGGCTGATTTAATGAAGCAACCAGATGAAAAGTGTAACTTCTCGTAGAAAGAAAATCCAGCTCACGGTTCTCATAAATACCTCTTCCTCTACTCTGAATCCTCTCCTAGAAATATATCTCCAAATCAGGTATAGCCATTGATTATTACAGGAGAGCAATATGGTAGTCAAAACAATTAGTGCCCCTGAACACACTTGTAAGTGGATCATAAGCTTCCTAACAAACAGGAAGCAGCAAGTGAAGCTAAGCAGAATCACATCAGATACCTGTACAATTAGCACAGGGGCCTCCCAAGGCTGTGTGCTCTCCCCACTTCTCTCTGTATACCAATGGCTGCATCTCTAATGATCCATCTGTTAAACTACTGAAGTTCGCAGATGACACAACAATGATCGGTCTCGTTCGAGACAATGATGAATCCGCATACAGATGGGAGGTTGAACAACTAGCCTTGTGGTGCGACCGGAAGAATCTGGAACTGAACACATTCAAAACCGTAGAAATGGTGGTAGACTTTAGGAGAAACCCTTCCATACTTCCACCTCTTACAATACTAGACAACACAGTATCAACAGTAGAGACCTTCAAATTTCTAGGTTCTACCATATCACAAGATCTAAAATGGATAGTTAACATCAAAAACGTCATCAAAAAAGCACAACAAAGAATGTTCTTCCTGCGCCAACTCACAAAGCTCAAACTGCCCAAGGAGCTGCTGATACAGTTCTACAGAGGAATTATTGAGTCTATCATCTGCACCTCTATAACTGTCTGGTTTGGTTCTGCAACCCAACAAGACAGACACAGACTTCAGAGGATAATTAGAACTGCAGTTAATTAGATACTGCAGAAAAAACAATTGCTACTAGCCTGCCTTCCATTGAGGACCTGTATACTGCAAGAGTCAAAAAGAGGGCTGTGAAAATATTTTTTCATGCACATCCTGGACATAAACTGTTTCAACTCTTACCCTCAAAACGACACTATTGAGCACTGCACACCAGAACAACTAGACACAAGAACAGTTTTTTCTTGAACGCCAACACTTTCCTAAACAAATAATTATCTCAACACTGTCAAACTATTTACTAAGTCTGCACTACTATTAATATTCTCATCGTTCCCATCACCCATTTCCTTCCACTTATGACTGTATGACTGTAACTTTGTTGCTTGTATCCTTATGATTTATATTGATTGTTTCCTGATTGCTTATTTGTACCCTATGACTATCATTAAGTGTTGTACCTTATGATTCTTAATGAACATATCTTTTCTTTTATATACACTGAGAGCATATGCACCGAGACAAATTCCTTGTGTGTTCAATCACACTTGGCCAATAAAAAATTCTATTCTATTCTATTCTATTCTATTCTATTCTATTCTATTCTATTCTATTCTATTCTATTCTATTCTATTCTATTCTATTCTATTCTATTCTATTCTAAACAACCTTTTCACAGATTGTTGCTAAGACAAGAGAGGACTTCCACATTTGGCCACCTGCTCCAGGAACTTCCAATTTTTTCAAGCTAGTGTGGCTATTGCTAAGAATTCTGGGAGTTAGTCCATGCATTTGGAAGTCACTCAGATTGGGAATGTCTAACTCCCAGAGAGCAGTATCTTAGATACTTATGGAAATCTGTGATCAGGAAAAGTCACATAGATATCCGTAGCACAGATGGATAGTCGCTTTCAAAAAGGAGTTCCGCCACTTGGAATGAGGTCCAATTATGCATCTCATCTGTACTTAGATGTCAGAAATGTTAACAAATTACAATTACATTCAATATTATAAAAACAAGGATATTTCAGAACAAAGGAATATATGCGCTTTGGACTTACTTAAGTTTCATGGTGGCATTTTAAAAAAATGGCAATCATAAGGTTAATGAGGACATGTAGATGTATCACAGAAACCTGATAAGATGCTACTTCCTTTAATGTGCTTGTCCAATTAGACATCATGAATCCATAATTATTTGGAGCAAAGTCAGGCACAGCATTCACCATCAAGTTTTTGGAATTCAGTATATAGTCAGAGAGTTAGTTTGGTGTAGGGGTTAAAGTGCTGGACTAGAAACCCCAAGACTGTGAGTTCTAGTCCTGCTTTAGGGTTAAAAACCAGCTGGGTGACTTTTGGTCAATCATTCTGTCTCAGTCCAAGCCACCTCACAGGGTTGTTGTTGTGAGGAAAAAAGACCACCTTGAGATACATTGCCACCTTGAGTTACTTATAAAATAATAAAGGCGGGATAAAAATCTAAAATAAAATAAAGGAAAATAAAGGAAAAAATGTCCCCAGTTTATAAAAGACAGCCTTGTGCTCATAAAAATACTGGTACAATGCTAACTTCAAAATAAAATGCATTCCAGCAGTGCGTACACTTATTGAAAACAAAACAAAACAAAACTAGCACCTCTTAAATGGTACAGATGGTACGTCTGAAAAAAGCTATAAACCGTTTCTGAGATTCTTTCTGCAAGGAATGCCATTTCTCTGCAATAGTGTTGATGAGTATGCTTTGCAAATGGGGAAGCTGGGTACAAAGGTAGGTGTCAGGAGTGCAATTCAAGGCTGGTAAAAGTGGTTATCAGGAACCAACTAAATGAGCTCCAGGCTTCAGGAGCAGATTAATTGCATCCTAAAAGCACTAAAACAGTTTGCTGATGAACTTTCAGAACCTCTGTCAATTATGTCGGAGAAACTCAAGAGAACAGAGTGAGGTTTCTTGAGATTTGAGAGGTCTAATCTCTCGGTCTTTCAAAAATGGAAGAAAGAATGTTTGAGACAACCACAGGCTGGTCAGTCTGACTTCAGTATTTAAAAAAAATATATTAGAAAGTAGTGAGGAACATAAATTTTAGTAGAATAAATCTTGTCAGGCTAATGTTCTCTCTATTTTTTTGGCAAAATTCCTAGCACAGCAGATTGTGGGAATGCTATATATGTAATTTATCTTGGTAGCATTTTCAAGATACCAAAGAAAGTATGTATTTCACTTAAGAATAGAAACAGTTTGAACTATCACTGAATTTTCTGTTCTCAAAATGGAACGGCATATTTTAATAGTCAGTTTGCTGAAGTAAGGCCAAGGATGAAGTAGGGTCATGAGGTGGACTGAAGTAGCTAGACAACTCTACTCAAAAAGCATTCCTCAATTCCTTCATTTTCCCGAAGAGACGTTTCAAGTCAAGTATCTTTGTGCAATATTCTAAATTTAGCAGACATCAATATTTTTCACAGTGATTTCAATGAAGATAGCAAAGCAATTCATTGTTAGCTGATCAGATTTCATATTCATGAAAAAAGTTATTTCCCAGGTGGCTAGCAGCAGGAAATACAATAGAAAGAAATCAAGTAAATATTCAATTTAGATTGTGAGGTCTCATCCTGCCTTAGGCATAAAAGGAGTCTTACGTGACAAAATGGATGGTCTATTCCTGTCATTACCAATGCCACAACAGTTGGTTGATCAAAAAAAAAAAAAAAAAAAAAAGAAAGAGAGAGAGAGAGAGAAAGAA
>WNWU01000006.1:16934967-16996054 GCA_012654045.1 Ptyas mucosa
CCTCCCTCCCTCCCCCCCCTCTCTCTCTCTCTCTCTGACAATTTATTTCCATAAGGATTCAACTAATTTTTGAAATGTTAGGATTATTTTATTGACTTTTTTCCCCACTATCTTTGGAGATTCTCAGTCATCAGGTCATAGTTGTCACAAAGGTGCTTTTTCAAAAGGCAACCATACTGCTTTTTCCTTGAGGAAGATGTTTCACTTCTCATCCAAGAAGCTTCATTGGTTCTGGCAGGATGGTGGGGGCGATGGAAGGATTACTTCTGACAGAATGGGGGTAAAGGTTGGAAGGATCATATTTTTTCTTTGCATTCATCTGGTTCTCAGTACTCTTCCTGAGAGCTTTTGAGATCACTTGGGGGTTTATTTTACACTGTACCCTAAGTCAGTGGTGGGATTCAGGCAGTTTAACAACCGGTTCTCTGCCCTAATGATTTCTTCCAACAACCAGTGTGCCAAACTGCTCAGAAAGTTAACAACCAGTTCTCCCAAAGTGGTGCGAACTGGCTGAATCCCACCACTGCCCTAAGTGCTGCACAGGATTCATCCAGATTCTCATCCAGATGCCACTGAAATTGACAGACGTGTCTCTTGAAATCTGATCCTGAGTCCTGAATATAATCCAAAGAAAAAAGGTGTTTTTTTAGTTTCACACACTTTATATGTACATGAGGGGCTTAGTCCACCTGAGTCTTTGTTAGTCGTATCATCTCCATCATCAATTAATTTGAGGTTATTTCTGATTGAAATTAATATTATCATGGGCATCTTGTGTTCAAATGTGAATGTCAGATAAGGTATATTTTACAGATTGGAGCCTTTGTGATTTTCCAGGTTCTTTGTTGTTCTTAGCTTTGTAGAGCTTGGCACTTTTGCACCGTTTGTGGGTAGAACAAATCTGAGAGTGAAGTAGGGGATAAAAGAAGATTATTTATTAGGTGTTTGAAGGCAATAGCTTTTAATGATTGGGAGAGAAATGGCACCCATTTAAAAAGAGGAAAAAACGTCAACAGAATCTAGAGTTATATACAAAAATATGCTTTCCCACAAGCAGAATAGCTAAGCTGAAGGGAAACAACCAAGAAGAATCTCATATTAACATTTGGGAGAATGTTCATTATTCAGATCAAATCTAACGAGGTGTTCCTTGACATGGTGAGCTCTGATCTTTCTTTTACTGTGGTACAGAAAACAGACTGATATAACTAAAAACGAAGAAAGGGAAAAAAATCAAAGTGTGAGTGTATACATTTCATATGTACTGTCTTGAGTTTCATACAAAACTCAGTGGCTGAATTTTTATTTTCAGTTCCCTAAGAATTCTATTTCTTGCCTGTGCAGCCAGAGGCCATTATAGCATGCTTACCTCAAACAGTAGATTGCATTCCCTCTTAATGTTCTTAAATAACATTTTTTTTCTGGAATAGCCATCCTTTATTTAGGAATGGGCTGCGGAGGGTTCTCAGGGATTCAGGAGAACCTCTAGCTAATATTTTATGCAGTTTGGAGAACCCCCAAATCCCACTCCTGGCTGGCCCCACTCACCCGTCCCCTCCCCTCCCAGGAGTCCCCACGCAGCCCATTTTGGATGCAGGTAGGTACAGGGCATGCACGGAGGTTCGGGGAAGGGGAAAAATGGGCCTACTGGAAGTTTAGGAAGTTTGGGCCCGTTTCCAGCCTCCAGAGGGCCTCCAGAGCCTGGGGAGGCTGTTTCTGCTCTCCGGAAGCTCAAGGAAAGCCTCCAGAGGCTCGGGAAGGGCAAAAATGCCCCCCCCCAATGCTGTGGTGCAGGAGGCCAACTAGGCCACACCCACCATGGCCACGCCCAGCCAGCAACCAGGCAGAGAACCCCTTGCTAAAATTTTTGAAGCCCACACCTGCCTTTATTCACTTATTTGTTTGCATCAAGCTTCCAGACAACTTCATTCTTAGATTACTGGACTTCAGATTTGTTGTGTTTAGCTCTTACACAATTTTGGACTTGATTAATAATAATATTCTGTGTAATTAAATCAAATGTAATAGTCACCTCTCCAGGGTAGGCAAGCAAAGTGTTCCTACAGCTTTTCAGAGTTCCTGTTGTTTTAATTAAACTCTGTTTGCAGGTTTAGTTCTTTTATTTCTACCTGTTAATCCTTATTTGGGGAAACAGGTGTCTGTCCTGTTCTTATTTTATGGTAACAAAAAGAATATTAAAAAGAAATAAGAGAATATCAATAAATAAAGTACTCTGTGTGTGTGAAAACAGGCTCTGACAGTGTGGCAGCTTTAGTGAGGCAACTCAATGGACAAGCAATAATAAATTAATTGCCCATAGAGCAATTAATTTATCATTTAATCCCTCCTCTGTGATCAACAGTGACTAATAAAATGAGCTAAATTTGCAAGCAACAATCATTTGTCCATGACATTTATAAAAGGCGGCTTTTCCGTGAAGAAACTTTGTAGTAAGAACTGATAGCATGAATGATATAGCAATACTAATGCTAGAAGTGCCTGTAGGTGCTATTTCTGTTCACCCCTAAATCTGAAATAGAAATTTCTCGGCAACATAAAAGGATTTGTGGATCCTATCAACTTTGTTAATTACTAGCTTCAATAGAAGTTCTTTCACCTCATTCCAAAGAAAGCCTATGAAGAGCCCTCTTGAGTAGAAGACAAATCCATCGCTTTCAAGACCTCAACACCAAAATCCATCACACTATTCCCTTTCTTGGGAAACATAAATTATATACAAAGCACAGAAGAGGAATAAGAAATAAGCTATAAGATAAGAAAATACTGCATTCAGTTTTGGTTGCCACAATGTAAAAATGATGTGGAGACTCTAGAAAGTGTGCAGAGAAGAGCAACAAAGATGATTAGGGGACTGGAGGCTAAAACATATAAATAACAGTTGCTAAAATAGAGAATATCTATTTTAATGAAAAGAAGGACTAGGGGTGACATGATAGCAGTGTTCCAGTATCTCAGGGGCTGCCACAAACAAGAGGGAGCGAAGCTATTCTCCAAAGCATTAGAGGTAGGACAAGAAGCAATGGGTGGAGGGGATTTCCGGTGGCTCCGCGGCTCGTCAAAGACGCCTGGAAATGGGCGCCCGCTTCCTAGTTCTGTAAAAGCTCCCAATCAGCAGGCAATCACTGTTAGGAAGCTTGGAAAGGCTCTCCCTGGGCAAAGGGGAGAGTGAAGAGCAGGCTGGTGGGGGTAGAGTTCCCCAAAGCCCCCCAGAGAAAACTCTGGGGTGCGAAGAAGGGGAACTCCCCAGAAACCAGCCAAGCAGCTCCGGACTTGGAACGACTCTGCTAATGCAGAACAAGACATCACGACCACACCAGCAATCAAATCATCTCAAGGGTAAAATACTTTTAAGAAGCATTTTAAACTTTATTTTTAACTGAAATCTAGAAGATGGCTGAGCAGAGCAGGAGAGAAGAAATTGAGATAGGAAAATTCTTAACTCCGTTTAAAATCTTTTTTAAAAAAATGGCGCCTGAGGGCGCTGAACAAAGTTAACCAGTGCAAGTGAATGTTAACGCTTGTTACATTTATAGCAGTCAAAGAGCTACTGGAAAACATTCTGAGCCGATCTGGAATGGAAGTAAAAGTTGAAACAATGCTTGAAGCTGGACCTGCAGGATTATTGCCTTCTGAACTAGGAGATATTCGAAATGAAATTGCAAAAATTTTTCAAGAACTTTCAAACTTGATTATTGGTAACATTTTGGCTTTAATTGAAAAGAAGTCTGATAATGAAGTACTGGTGGGGAAATCAGAAGACAATATACAGCGGAGTTTGGAGATTGAAACACAAGCTGCAGGGTCCAGAATGCAGGGGGATATGATTCAAATGGAAGTTTTGGTAGATACTTCCAATTTGTTTATAGAGGACTTGCAGTTGAATCAGCAATTACAAATGGAGGAACTATCTGGCAAACAAAGGAATGGTGTGCTAGACTATACAAATAAGAAATGGCAAAATCAGGATTTTAACTTCAAGCTAAGGGAGAAGATTGTAAAGCTCAAGGGAACTTTCATGACACATCAATCTCAGCGCAAGTTTAAGAAACTTTTAGGAGGGGCAGAAGGAACTTTTTTGAAAGAATTAAGGCAAGAAAAGGATTGGAAAAGATTTAAGAAGAAGATGTAAACTTTTATTAAATTGGCAGTTTTAAAGGTTATTTCAAGTATGGATGTCTTATATGTAAAAAGGATAACTTTCTTGTTTAATGATATGATGGTACTATATTGGTTAAAGTAAAGAAAGCCTTCTTTATCATTGTTTATTATTTGTTATTTTAAAGCAAGGATTTACATAAAAAGGATAACTTTTTAAATTTAAATTTGAACTGAAGGCACTATAATGGTTAATTAATAATTTGAAGGATGTATTTTGGAAAGTTTTCAACTTATATTAATAGGATTGGTTTAAGCCCTATTGATGATTATACGAGATAAAGTTTAAGGTTTTTAAAAATGTTTAATCTTAACAAAAAGAATGGAGAGCCTAACCAAATTGTAGTTTCTAAAGGTTATATTTATTACATAAAAAATGATATTTTTAAAAAATGTTTGAAGGTACTATAATGGTTAATTAAAAACTTGGAAGATATTTTTTGGAAACTTTTCAATTTATATTAGTAGAAATGGTTTAAGCCCTATTGATGATTTTATGAGATAAAAAGTTTAAGGTTTTTAAAATGTTTAACCTTAATTAAAAAAAAGGACTGATAATAATTTTAGTTTTATTATAGAAATGTTGTAAATGAATAGTGTTTGTGTTGAACTTATATTAATAGAAAGGGTTTTAGATTTTAAAAAGAGTTCAGGGTTTTGTTTGTGGTTTGTTTTTTAATCTTATAATTCTAATAAGTAAGTAGCATGAATAATTATGATGATGTTACTATAGATGTTTAAAAAGAATGTGCTGGAGAATTTGGGAAGGATATTTAGTTGAGTTCTTCTTTTTTCTTTCTTTCTTTAATGTTTGTAATATTTTTAGGGAGGTTGATGAATTTAAATAAGGGGAGTTAAAGGAACTATGGGAAATTTTGAACTTTACAGTGTGTTAGCATATTTTAGCATATGTTTATCATTGCAATACCCTGTTTCTGCTTTGGGAAGGTCGGGGGGGGAGGGGGGGTTGGATGGATTGGGGGAAAGAAGTTTTATAAATGTATGTATAATTGGGAATTTAGGGCTGCTTGAATACCGCTAAAGATTGTATTCAAAAGGGAAACAACTGGAGAGAGGGGAAGGATTATAGAGGGTGGAATTGTGAGTAGGAAAGGGAAAGGAGAGGAGGAAGAGGGAGGGGAAAAGGAGTGGAGGAGAAGGTTAGAAGGTGGAAAGAGGAGAGGAGTGGGGGTGGAGAAGGGGAAGTAGGAAAGGGAGGAGGTAAGCAGTGAGGAAGAAAGGAAGGGAGGGGGAGTAGTGGAAGAAAGGTTGGGATAAAAGAAAGGGGTAGAAGAGCAGCCCCGAAAAAACCAAAAAAACCCAAAAAAACAGATAAAAATGAAAAGTAAAAATGGTGTAAAATTGTTTATTAAAAATGTGAGGATGGAGGGGGGATTGGGGGAGGGGGGAAGAAAATGTTTGGAATTTTTTTTTGTAAAACTTTTCAATAAAAAAGAAGAAGAAGAAGCAATGGGTGGAAACTAATCAAGGAGAGAAGCAACTTAGAACTAAGGAGAAATTTCCTGACAGTTAGAACAATTAATCAGTGGAACAACTTTCCTCCAGAAGTTCTAAATGCTTCAACACTGAAAGTTTTTAAAAAGTTGTTGGATGACCCTTTGTCTGAAGTGGTGTAGAGTTTCCTGTCTAAGCAGGGGGTTGGACTAGAAGACCTCCAAGGTCCCTTCCAACTCTGTTATTTTATTATATTATATTACAAAAAGTGAGGGGTCCTTGGGGCTTTCTGAACTTGGCTGTTTTCCGGTGGACATTTCATTACCCAAACTAGGTAACATCATCAGTGCAAGACTTAGCATTGATGATGTTACCTAGTTTGGGTGATGGAACATCTACCAGAAAACAACCAAGCTCAGAGAGCACCAAGGACCCTTCATCTTTGCTTCTGCAGTATCATATCCGTCTACCACCGGATACTTTTCTTCTTTAAACTTCTCGGCTCCCCTTTTTTCCAGAATTTCATCAACTGCACTCAAAACAACTTACTGTATATGCTGTAATCTTTAAAAAATGGATTTTTCTTCCCCTTCTTCTTGAACTATCTCTTCTTCTGCATATATTTCTTTTGCAGTTTAGTTCTTGTTCATTCTTTGCATATGAACAAACTTCCCTCAGTGTAGTTCTTTTATACTAGTCACTCACTTTTGTGTTCCATTTACCTTCATTACCCATTTCCTTTTGACCGTATCTTTTCTTGTTTACACTGCCAGTTTTAGATATCCCGCTGCTATTGGGCTTACCTTTCACACTACTTTTGATATGTCCAACTCTCATTTCCACATAACAAAGAGGCAGAAATGTGCTCTTATATGTCTGTAGAGATTCTCAGACATCCAAGTCATGGTTGTCCCAAAGTTGCTTTTTCAGGAGGCAACTGGACTTCCTTGTTTTTTTTCTTTTGAAGACTGTTCATTTTTCATCCAAGAAGCTTCTTCAGCTCTGACAGGATACAGGGGAATGGAATATAATACAATATAATGGAAAGGAATATAAATCCTTCCATTCCCCACTATCCTGTCAGAGCTGAAGAAGCTCCTTGGATGACAAGTGAAATGTCTTCAAAAGAAAAAACAAGAAAGTCCAGTTGCCTCCTGAAAAAGTACCTTTGTGCTCTTACTGTATATGCTGTAATCTTTAAAAAAATGGATTTTTAACATCCCTTCCTCGCAACATATGCCATAGTAATTTTTATGTAAACTGAGATTTCTCCAGAGTGCATTTGATTTAGGGTGCTCTTTCCATAGAATAGAGGTAAACCTCGACTTACAACAGTTTGTTTAGTGACCATTCACAGCAGGTGTGGGTTCTACTTACCTTTACTACTGGTTCGCAGCGGGGCCGCGCACGCATGCTTGCTTTGCGCGTGCGTGTGCGCACTTCTGCGCATGCGCAGAAGCGTTTTGATGATGTCGGGGTTGGTGGGCGGGGCCTCCCGCTGGTTTTACTACTGGTTCTATAGAACCGGTGTGAACCGGAGGCAACCCACCACTGATTCACAGGTACAGCGGAACTGAAAAAAGTGGCCTATGTTTGTTTTTCACACTTACTAGTGTTTCAGCATCCCCATGGTCACATGATTAAAATTTGGACACTTGGCAACTGGATCGTATCTATGACAGTTGCAGTGTCCTGGGGTCGTGTGATCATCTTTTGCAACCTTCTGATAAGCATAGTCAATGGGGGAGGCCATATTCACTTAACAACCATCATACTAACTTAACAACTGTAGTAATTCATTTAATAGCTGTTAAGCAAGGTCATAAAATGGGGCAAACCTCACTTAACAAATAGCTCACTTAGCAACAGAAATTTGGGGCTCAATTGTGGTCATAAATCGAAGGCTTCCTGTATCTATAGTCAGAATTTACAATATTGACTGAGTTCAAGAATCCAGGATTGGTTCCTTTTGCTGTCTTGTCTTGTCTTGTCTTGTCTTGTCTTGTCTTGTCTTGTCTTGTCTTGTCTCGTCTCGTCTCGTCTCGTCTCGTCCTGTCCTGTCCTGTCCTGTCCTGTCCTGTCCTGCCCTGCCCTGCCCTGTCTTGTCTTGCCCCATCCCATCCCATCCCATCCATCCCATCCCATCCCATCCCATCCCATCCCATCCCATCCCATCCCATCCCATCCCATCATTTATTTATTTATTTACTGATTTACCATATTTTTCAGAGTATAAGATGCACTTTTTTCCCTCCTAAAAGAGGCTGAAAATTTAGGTGCGTCTTATACTCCGAATGTAACCCCGTGCGGTGACCCGGAAAAGCTGCTGCCTTCTCTTACCCCTTCCACGTTTTGCCTGCTTTAGTCACTGGAGCTCCCTCCGAGGATCAGCTGTGTTTTGAAGCTGTTTTTCAGCCCCAATGCAAGCAAAGTGATTTTCCCTGCTTTGCCTGCTTTTCTAATTGCTGCTCCCTCCAACAATCAGCTGTGCTTTAGAACCTCAAAACCAGTGAACGAACTAATGTGCTGAAGCTGATGCCCCAACCAGCCCCAGCCTCAAAACCAGCGAGCGTACTAATGTGCTGGGACTAGGCAGATGAATACCTGGTAGGCAGAATTCCCCCTCCCCCATTTTCCTCCCCCAAAACTAAGGTGCGTCTTATACTCCGAAAAATACGGTACTTATTTATTATATATGTCTCCCAGTTTGCTATCCCTCTTTTGTGATACTCTCTCATTCCACTCCTATTATTATTTTTATTGTATACTATTGTGAATACATGGGCTGGGCTGGGTGGCAGTGGTAGCGATGGTAGGGAATCAATGCTTGTATGTTTCAATAATCTTCCTATATTGGCCTCCTCTCTGAAATAATTCCAGAACCACCTTTTGCACAAATGAAATATGGGAAAGAGATGTTTTCTCAATGGAACTACAGGATTGATTATCCATGATGGTTACATTTGAAAAATAACAAGCAAATCGGCTTGACCTTTGTCTGGAACTTTTCATTTTTCACATGTCTCCATCAAATGTCAGGTCTGTGCTTCTCCCACTGATTTCAGAGATGTTTCACCAGGACTTTGAGCTCTGAATCATCCTCCTCCATGCCAACCGTCTGCTTGGTCTGCCCCCTCATAATCTGAAATTAGATGATGGAGGGAAGGGCAGGGCTGGTTTTTCAAGTGTGTCCATTAATGTTTGTCAAGGAAATCTGGGTGGCAAATTTTCCATTTGCAATCTTGGACTATTAAAGCTGGCAAAGAACAGGATTTGAAAGGAGGGAACAAGAAGAAAAAAAGTCTGGAAGAAGAAATGAAGGAAGGATAGGAGAGAGAAGAAATGGTTGGAGAGAAATGAAAACAGTGACATGACAGTGGTACAAAAAGAATACAGGTAATCCTCAACTTACAACCATTTGTTTAGTGACCATTCAAAGTTACTACAACATTGAAAAAGTGACTTATCGCCATTTTTCATACTTCTGACCATTGCAGCATCACCAATGTCACATGATCAAAATTTATGACAGTTGCAGTGTCCTGGGCCATGTGATATCCTTTTGCAACCTTCTGATAAGAAAAGTGAATGGGGAAGCCAGATTCTCTTAACAACTGTGTTACTAATTTAACAACTGCAGTGATTCATTTAACAACTGTAGCAAGAAAGGTTGCAAAATGGGGCAAATCTCACTTAACAACTTCTCGCTTAACTACAGAAATTTGGGGATCAACTGTGGTCATATTCAACAAGTCCATATCTGAACCTTATGAGATTTCATTGTGTTCCAGAAGCACCTGAAAGCCAGTAGAAGAAGCTGTACTATACCAGATAACAATAACAATAGCACTTTTATACCACTTCACAGTGCTTTACAGCCCACACTAAGCGGTTTGCAGAGTCAGCATATTGCCCCCAACAATCCGGGTCCTCATTTTACCAACCTCGGAAGGATGGAAGGCTGAGTCAACCTTGAGCCGGTCAGGATTGAATTCCTAGAATGAGCAGTAAATTACTATAGCTTGCAGTACTGTATTCTAACCACTGCACCACCACGGCAATGAATATTGAGTCAAATATTTTATTCTCCATCCTAGCCTAGACCCATACTTCCAGAAAACATCAAGTAGAGCCTGAAGGCAGCCAACGATCTTTCTTGGTCTTGTTCTCCTGTGCCTAACATTCAGAAATAAACTGCCTCTGAACAAAGAAACTAAGTTTAGCTATCATTGCTAAGAAACAATGCTATTGCTATTTCTATTGATCAAGTTATTCCTTATGATTTTGTCTGCTCTTTTTTTTAAAGCATATTAGCAGCTTTTCCTAGCATAAACACAAAATGTCAGGGAAAACTACACATCTTGAATTATTAGTTGTCATCCAACTGATAAAAGCTATGATTGTCAAACTAGGGAAATTAATAAACATGTGGTAGACCTAGCCATACCCTATAGAACAGGGTGAAGAACCTGTGGTTTTCCAGATGTTGCTAAACGGCAACTCCCAGAAATATCAGACTGCACAGATGACATGGAAGAATGTTGGGAATTGTAGTTTAGCAACATCTGGCAAGTCACAGTTCCCAAGGCAAAACGTACGTAAACAAACCAGACAACATCAACAACTCAATGCCTCTTACTTGAGTGCCTTAAGAAATAATAAATAAATTGAACCAAGGACATTGCTGTCTGATTCTCTGTACAATCTAATTTGCTCATTGGATTTGGGGTGTTTCAATGAACTGTTCTATTCTAGCAACGAGGGGGAGAGAGAGAGAGAGAGAGAGAGAGGGAGGAAGGGAGGGAGGAGGGGGGGGGAGGGAGGGAGGGAGGAAGGAAGAAGATAAAAGAGGAAGGAAGGAAGGAAAGAAGAAAGAAGATAAAAGAGAGGAAGGAAGGAAGAAGATAAAAGAGAGGAAGGAAGGAAGGAAGGAAAGAAGAAAGAAAAGAGAGGAAGGAAGGAAGGAAGGAAGAAAGAAAGAAAGAAAAGAAAGAAAGAAAGAAAAAGAGAAAAAGAAAAAAGCAAATGCTGTAAGTGCAATACACCTAATGCCTGGCTTTTCTTTAATGCTTTGCTAGCTTTTTGTTAATAGTCCCACAGGGTGCAGTGAGTCAATACTAACCCAATAAAATCAATAATGATAAACAAGAGTCAGTGTTCTAATAAAAAATGTACACTTTAAAGAAGCTGTTTCTGTGTTAAGATACCCACAGCAGCCTGATCCTTTCTGTTAGGCAGGTTGATTTTTTCCTCAAATGTTGCATCTGTATGAACAGCATATAGGAGTTGCCCTGAATAAGATTTGGGGAGGTTAATAGTTTTTTTAAAAATGATTTAGTGGATTGATTGCTTCTTTAACAATGTTTGCATACTTGCTTTGCAGAGTATGTTAAATTTTTAGGGTGTCGGTTCTCACTTCTCTTATCAGTGGTTAGTTTATGCTAGACAAAAAAAGTAATTGGGACTCAAGCTTGCAATAATTAGTTTAAAGCAGACAAATCATAAACCAGCTCTTCATGTATCAATGTCATACTCAAAGAGCAGGGGCAGCAATTTTAGTGACATAAAGTGAGCATTGATTTGATATTTGGGAACTGCTAGAAAACAATTATACAAAAGCTAAAAAGTAAGTGAATATAAATACAAATAGTCCTTGATTTACAACCATGATATAGCCTTACAATTATGGTTGTAAGTCATAAAGTGGGTCACCATGTGACTGTATCCATTTTGTTCAATCTTTTTTGTGGAAGTTGTTCAATGAATACTGCAGTCATTAAGTGAGTGCCATGGTCTTTAAATGGACACCATGGTTGTTAAGCAAACCCATTGTTTGCTACGGGCCAGGTTTTGCCAGAAACTGGAAGTGAATGCTTGTTTCTCGGCAAAATCATCATAAATCATGGTCCTAAGACCATAGGGTGCGGTGAACAGCTGTAAATGTGAGTTGGTTATCAAATACCCAAAATATTCAAATCTGCTTACCTTTGAACAGTTGCTAACAGGGTATACATATATATATCAATTAGCACATGGTATGTGTATATATTTTGTGTACACACACACACACACACACACATATATATATATATATATGTTTGTTGTGAAAGCAACTGCCTGAGGGCTCCTGGATTGGAGCTGAAAAGCGAAAGGAAAGCAGTATGCTCCCTCCCATATTGGGGTAGTCCAGGTGCTTCGACAGAAAAACACTTAATCTCTCCCCTGACTCAAGTGATAGAGGGAAGAGAACTTGTGGCTCAGAGGTTAATATAACTGCCTAATATGCAGGCAACCCAAGTTTGAATCCGAGTAAGGGTATGGCTGATGAGAGCTAAATAGTTTTAAATAGATCTATACTAGTCTCCCTTTATTTCTTTATCAGCAAATATAAATTTTATATATATATATATACATACACACACATAATTTTTTTTATATATATATATATATATATATATATATATATATATATATATATATATATATATAATTGTGTGCGTATGTGTGTGGTATAACAAGAAATTAGGATGAAATATTGAAGATTCAGTGATGAAGTACA
The DNA here is from genome assembly GCA_012654045.1 of Ptyas mucosa. NCBI lineage: Eukaryota > Metazoa > Chordata > Lepidosauria > Squamata > Colubridae > Ptyas > Ptyas mucosa. The sequence goes on from WNWU01000006.1 coordinate 16,947,158, forward strand.
ATAATGCAATAAATATAGTCAAATATCAGTAATTTTATATTAAAATATAAGTAAATGAATCAAAATGTTCAACTGCAAGGAAGACCAATAGCACATATGGAGGCACCAACCCAGGCAATATGGGAGATACAGTTGGGTTCTATCAGATAAAAGGAGCAACAAATAGAAGTTGACCTTGATCTCTCTCTCTCCCCCCAGAAATGCAGAGAGGGTAGAGAGATCAACTTCTGTTTGTTAAAGATTAAAGATCATGATGGAGGGGATTCTGATTAAAGATTAAAGAGAATGATGGAAGGGGATTCTGTATCAGCTGCAACCTCACTACTGCTAAGAGTAAATGTGATATTACTGTCACCTTCCTGTTCCATTTCACATAAGGAAGCCAGGATGAGCAGCTGGAAAAGGTTATCTGACATATGACATTCCTTGGGTCACCCCAGTATGAAATGATGAATTATAGTTCAAGACAACTTCGTTTTGTTTTCTGGTTTGGACAGCACCAATCCAAAAGCTCTAAGAGACAACCTTTAATTTTCTCTGCTGAACAAGATTGTTTTCTCCACAGGAAGAGGTCATCCCTTTTCATAATAGAGGTTTGCAAGAATGTCCTTCTAATAAGGAAGTTGTCCTCATCTCATTATCTTATGGAGACAATTCATGACACCTAGTTAAAAAACAACAACAAGAAGAAGATAAATGGGAAGCTGTTCACTGCTCCAAGAGCTCCATACCAGGTTTACTATCTTGTAACTAGGAGTGGCCATGGTGGAATGTAGCCTGGATTCCCAAGAGTGAGGGGTTGCATTCCAGAGAACCAAGAGGCAACAAAGTTTAGATAGTTTGATTGGGAGAAAGAAGATCAAGGTAACTCCTCCCTAGAAATTCTCAGAATACATCTTTAATGATGCAAGTAGTTGCTTTAGCTGGTTAGATTTCTGTCTGTAGATGAGGACAGAAGACAGTTTCTGGACACTGCTCAGAAGTAATACTATGTGTCTTTATTGGTTCTTGGGGCCTGACAGATAGGCTTGCTGAGGAGAAAGGTAACTTTATCTTGGTACTTGGCCAACATGGACCTCTGCCAACAGTGGGCTCCAGGAGATCAAAGCATAGCTCAAAAAGCAGAAAAAGGTCAACCACCACAGGTGGCAAACTATCTGGTGCAACAGTAGAAGGTGAGGATATGAGATAAAAGAGGAACCGAACTTAGTGCACATGCTCTTCCATTTAACACTATCATCATAATCAAGCACTGAATTTTGCTAAGCCCATTTCCAGTTGAAGGGCCATTCCTGCAGAAATTGTTCTGTTTGAAGGAACTTTTATTTGCACTCTTCAGAAGCTTATTGAAGTGAGGCTTGCTTCAGTCTTTTGAGGATTCCCTCTGCTCCACCATTTCTCCCAAGCTGATGTCCTAATGGCTGACATCTAAATATAGCTGCCAGAACTATGTTGCTAAACTTAATGACTCCGTTCTTTTTAGATTAGAATCAGGAGCATATTGGCCGAGGGACAATGTTGGCCCATAAGGTTGCTGTAGATTGTTGGAACCACCAACCCATGCATTCTCATTACTCCTTCACACATTAGTAGATGAAACCAAGATCAGGATGTTGTCTAGCTGTATTGTTACATAATGATAAAGGTTACAGATGTGTATGGGACATGTGGAGAAATAGACATTTAGATTTTTGGGGAGTTAAAAAAACAGTTAAAGTATTAATTGGTCACATTTAATATAATCATAATAGGTGGGTAAAGGACACGTGCTAAGCATCACTGTGAAGTTTCACAAATGAACCAATAGATGCCTGCATTAATAATGCAATTGTATTTACCATTGAAAGCCCCATGCTTTCTGGAGCAGAAAATCACAAACCTGTATACTGGGCAGCTTCACGTAGATGTTCATTTCATTTTGTATGCTACAGATTTTTTAAAAAAAAAATCCTTAGGAAAAATCCCAAGAGCAGCAAAAAAAGAAATCAGAACATTCCATAGATTTACTCCAATATATGACCATGTTGCAGAATGCAAACATGGGGAAGTCTTTGTAGGATTATAACAACCTTTCTGCTTTTAATAAAAAAAAAAAAATCCACTCAGTGAGGAAGAGGTGTGTTTTACTCTGCTCCCAGCTACTTCAAACAAAAGAGAATTGCATCAAAAATGCAAATAGAGATAACACACTGAAATACTTTCATTTACAAAAAGCCTTGCATGCAATCCTTCTGACAATCCTTCCAAGATGTTTATATCACCACAGGGATAAAAAGCTGTTTGGGGCATATTTATAGATGCATGAGATTCACGCTTCCGATTGGAGAGAAAGACAGTTACGTGCTTATGAGATGAATTACATTGATGTCTGTTATAAATCCCTAACATAGCTCATGAGATCAATTAAGATGTTCAAGCAACTACAAAAAGGATGATTGAGGCAAATGGTAACATCAGGATGACCATATGGTAGGGGAAGCTAGAACTGTTTAGGCATAAAACAAGAGCCATCAGAATTCCACCAACAGCCACGCGGAGAACAAGCAGGAATGGGGAAAATGAGGTAGCCAAGAGTAACACAAGGGTAGAACAGCATGGTAGGGAGAGTGATAGACACACAATAACAAGGAAGCATGATTCCTTTTTTCCTGCATGAACTCAGGAGGGAAGGAAATTTGCAGTGGTCAACAGTTTTCAAAGTCAGCAATGATTTAACCACAGTTTGGCCAAGAAAACCTAAGAAAGGATGATACTTGAGCACAGCAATTGACTATCTAATCACATTGACGTCCACAGAGGCACATCTTCATATGCTGGAATCATTATCATAAAGTCACACAAAGTTCAAGCATGTATTGTTAAACCTTGCCAAGCAAAAAAAAAAAGAGGCTCCAATTACCTGGCCCATCTCACTAGATTTTTTTTAACATGTTCAGATTTATATACTGGTCTTCAATGATTCAGGAAAGTTGAATGAAAAAGCCTTCTGTCCTCTATTCCCCCATCCCCCATAACCACAACCCATCAAGGTAGAGTGAGCCAAAATATTAGGATTGATCTTCATCCACAGGGATCCTGTAGCTAAGGATAGGCTTGTATTTAACCACTACATTGTCTAGATGCTGTGTTTACATCCAATTCTTTCTCCTGCCTTCCAGTGGTGAAATTCAATTTTTTTTTTTACTACCGGTTCTGTTGGCGTGACTTGGTGGGCTTGGTGGGCGCGGCTTGGTGGGCGTGGCAGGGGAAGGATACTACAAAATCCCTATTCCCTCCCCACTCCTGGGGGAAGGATATTGCAAAATCCCCATTCCCAGCCCACTCTGGAGCCAGCCAGAGGTGGAATTTGCTGGTACTCCGAACTACTCAAAATTTCTGTTACTGGTTCTCCAGAACCTGTCAGAACCTGCTGGATTTCACCCCTGCTGCCTTCCCTTTTCTGATCACTCACTTTACACTACTGATTTGCTGGGAAGGGGGATTAAACTTCACTTTTTTATCAGCAGTCCTGCATTTGTGGATCTTGTCAAGACCATAGACTAAATGTCTAATAATTTCATGGATAAAGACAGGGGTGAAATCCAGCAGGTTCTGACAGGTTCTGGAGAACCGGTAGTGGAAATTTTGAGTAGTTCGGAGTACTGGCAAATGCCACCTCTGGCTGGCCCTAGAGTGGGGGGGGGGATGGAGATTTTGCAATATCCTTCCCCCAGGAGTGGGGTGAGAAAGGGGATTTTGCAGTATCCTTCCTCTGCCACACCCATCAAGCCACACCACACCCACCAAGCCATGCCCACAGAACCTGTAGTAAAAAAAAATTCCACCACTGGATAAAGATGAATGAATACAGTGACCCAAAGTGAGGAGCAGTGAAAAATCAGAACATTGATCCTTTAAAAAGGTTAAAAAGAGCTGCCACTACAATATATATCCCAATGTTAAAGGTAAGGATCTCTCTATTTTAGTTCTCTGTGTTTTATATATAAACTATATAAAATATATATCCAAGTGAACTTTCAAAGGAGAACATCTAAGATAAAAAGAGTCAAATATATATGTCCCAGGATAACGTTGCAGGATCCAATCTGGGTCAGTACTGGGACCAGAGGTTTAGTCTTCCAAACTTTCAGACTTGTGCTGGAGCCCATCCTCAGGGAATGTCTCTCTCACTAGAATGTAATAGAGAGAATTTCCTGAGAATGGACTCCAGCACAAGTCCGAAAGCTCAGTTTTAAAGGTAAAGGTTTTCCCTGTCCAGTTGTGTCCAATACTTGGGGGCAGTGCTCATCTCCATTTCTTAGCTGATGGAGCCAGCATTGTCTGAAGACACGTTCATGGCCGTGTGGCCAGCATGACTATATGCTGAGGGTCATTGAATGCTTTTACCTGCTCACCAAAATGATACCTATTTACCTACTTGCATTTGCAGCCTTTCAAATGGCTAAGTAGGCAGGAGCTGGGGCAAGAACGGGAACTCACCCTGTCAAACGGCACTCAACTCTTGAACACGGGCTGCCAGCTTTCCGGGTGACTAGCTCAGTGTCTTTAAACTACTGATCTTATCACTCCCTCCTAGTCATATTTGTACAAAGCATATTTACTTGTTTGCCCCAGCTTTCATTTCTCTTTGGTACCATAGTTGGAGACATAGTCTGATAATCTCCCTGGATAGCGTTCAGCCTTCTGCATGTTCTCCTAATGTTTAGGAAAAGGCTAGATGCAGTGAGTAGCTTTCAATTCAATCTGACTGTCCATTGTAATATAGTTGCTGAGATTGGCATTGCATCTTGTAAAACTGAAGGCATGCTTACTTTCTATATTACTTTTCCCCTTAATAAGCTCATAAGGCATTTCCATTTAATGTTCGGAGTCAGAAGCAGGTCCACAGGGAGTGTCTTCATGTGAACATGTGGACTTGCTCCTTCTATCCTAGTCCCACATTTCCCACTTTAGATCAAGAGCACACAGTGGCAGTATGAAAGCAAATATTTGCATCATGTATTCATGGCTTGAGTCCTCGGCCCCTGAAATGGTTATCTCTCTCACATAAGGCAATCGTCTGCTAGCAGGAACAGTTATATTTTTCTCTGTCATGCAGTTAGGGGAGAAATTAATTACCTAGTCCATGGCAAGATTTAAGACACTTATGCTCCAGATTGCCCATTGCGTCATTATTGTAAGTCATCAACGCTGCTGGAAACAGTGGCCTGTACTCAACTTACCTCATATGGGGTTGTACTATCAGGTGATAACAGCACCATTAATTCATGTCACCACTGCATTAAGCCTAAAAAGTCTTTCATTTACTATGGTGCTTCCAAGCAGCCAAATTGCACATTTAATTGAGCCTCAACTTATACAGCAACCCATGCCTAATAAGAACAACAAAATCCTGCACAGTCAAATAACCACCCTTTGAAAATTCTAGCTACAATATGAGTAAGGAAGCACAAAGTGTTAGCAGCAACCTCTATTTTTATAGGAAAGTCTCCATGTTTTAGTAGCCCGTATTCACATGCCTTTAGCTATGACTTTAAATTTAATACTCCAGAATGGAATACTGCAATCTTCTAGGAAGAGTGTAACTCCAAATAGCCTAGTAAGATTACCAAATCTGAGGGGCAAAATATTAGTTCAGCAATTCCTCCAAACTTTTTTGTATAGAAAAAGAAATACTCCAACTAGTTCTTAACGGTGGGAACTCGTTGAGTTCAACTACAGAATCTCTAGTAAAATAAGTCAGTGGATGAGTTTCCTCCTCACATTCCTTCCTGGAATTCCACTGAAACATGGGATCCAGGGAGATTGTATACTCCTGGGAGAAATGACAAATTTTGTAAGCTCTGCTACAGAATTTTACAGCATGTCAGTTTCATTTCCAGAAATTTATCAGATAAGATGTACTGTACATAACAAGTTTTGGGGTCAGCTAGTTAATCTGCCTAAAAGGGGGACAATATTTTCTTAGCAGGAATCCTTACAGTAATAATTTATTTCTCTAATTTATATGCCATCAGAATCCAGAGACACCTGGTGGCTTACCGTGATAAAAATATAAAGCAACATAGATAAGAACAGTGTAAACATATACAACAGATCAAATAAACTGTCACCGTAATTTTAACTATCAGTTAGCATCTGTCAGACTAAAGCAACATCGGCTTTCAAAGACCCTGCAGAAAAACTCTATGCAGGCAGCTTTAGAAAATGAAGTCAAGCCTGTCACTGAGATAATTGTGATTAACAAAGAGGGAGGTTACTTCATACATAGGTAGGGGCTGTGACAAAAAAGTATCATCCTCTGGATGCTAACTCAGACTATGTGGTTCTCCTATCCAGATCAAGCATTCTGAATGAGTTGGTCCCACCGGAAGAAAGTGATATTATATTGTATGTATCCCAGGGGCAATCCTTTTAAAGGTGAAAAACAAGACTTGGAATTGTATCTAGAAGAGTACTAATGTGATGTCCTCAATATAGTTGTAGCCTATGATTATGTCTGTTCTTGGTGCCAGGAAAGCTGCACTGGGTAAATATTTGTCTCAGATCTTTTTGCAAATGGATATTCAAGGCACACCATCTAATCACCATCTTAATTTGGGAAACTCCTTTTGTCCACACAACCTCTGAGGCAAACCTGTAACTTAAAAACTATTTTTGTGTGACCACCCTACTTAAATCATAGAATTTCAGAGATTGGAAGAGTTCAGAGAATAAAATCTTCCATTGGTAATTCTTCTAAAAAGGGAGGGAGGGAGGGAGGGAGGAAAGGAAAGGAAAGGAGAGGAGAGGAGAGGAGAGGAGAGGAGAGGAGAGGAGAGGAGAGGAGAGGAGAGGAGAGGGGAGGGGAGGGAAGGGAAGGGAAGGGAAGGGAAGGGAAGGGAAGGAAAGGAAAGGAAAGGAAAGGAAAGGAAAGGAAAGGAAAGGAAAGGAAAGGAAAGGAAAGGAAAGGAAAGGAAAGGAAAGGCAAGGAAAGGAAAGGAAAGGAAAGGAAAGGAAAGGAAAGGAAAGGAAAGGAAAGGAAAGGAAAGGAAAGGAAAGGAAAGGAAAGGAAAGGAAAGGAAAGGAAAGGAAAGGAAAGGAAAGAAGTGAAATAACTGTACAGTATTAGAGCTATTGTCTGGTCCATTTGGAATGATGCTTAAACTACAGTCATTAGATGTTCATTCAGGATTACTTCCTTTAAAATTGTTTAAATTCATCATAACATGGCATAAGTTGATTTGTTTCATAACACAGAGCAGATAACTTTACATATACTGTACAATTCTGTAAAAATGAAGATGTTCAGTGATTCCTTCTGCATCAGGAGCATGCAATTTCTTTCAGGTACAAATCACACTTGCTTTTTTTTCTTCAACAACCACCTGGTTCATATTATTACTTCTGTAGTTTGTAAACATCCTTCTTTGATACATGATCAATTACTGTGTTATTATCATTTTGAAGTTCAAGAACAGCTATAGGCTGTCTGAGGTTATAGGTTACAAATTCTATCCAGGAGTGGGGATAAAATCCCAATTTTTAATTTGAGATTCTGGGATGATCTATACCTGCACATACATGACTTGGTTGATACCGAAGCTTGACACGTTAATACGTAAGCTGTTTAATTCAAAAACCTACCCTTGAGGTGATGTGAACATTTATAGCCATGTCACAAGAACTAGGTTGTCTGATAATTAAACATCAAGTGAGAACCACTTGATAAATATTTACCTATGAAGCAGTCTCATTTCAGAAAATGACAGCTGGCGGGCGTGAGTTTCTTTAACAGATTCATTGGCCACATACAAGTAGTCCTCAAATTACAACTATTTCATTAGGGACCATATAAAATTGCAATAGCATTGCAAAAAAAAAAAGTCTTATGACTTGTCGTCACACTTACAACTGTCACATCATCTGTATGGTCACATGATCAAAATTTCGGTGCTCGGCAACTAGCATGTATTTACAATGCTTACAATGTCCCAAGGTCCTGTGGTCTCCCTGTGTGACCTTCCCAATTGACTTCCAACAAGCAAAGTCAAAGGGGAAATCTGAATTCACTTAATGATTGTGTGTTTCACTTAATAGGTAAGTGATTTGCTTAACAACGATGGCAAGAAAGGTTAATTGTAAAATTAACAATCCCCTTGCTTAGCAACAGAAAGTCTGGTCCTAATTGTGGTCATAAGTCAAGGATTCCCTGTACTCAGAGAAAAAAAAACCCAGAAAGTTCAGTTGCCTCTTGAAAAAGCACCTTTGGGACAACCTGGATGACCAAGAATCTCCACAGACATCAAGGATTCCCTGTACTCAGAGTAGGAGAGCTTCACGTCTTCTTCTCTTGGCTTTACATTAAAAATATATATATTTGAGGATGCTTTGATGCAGAATCTATTAAACAAAGTCACAAACATTCTCAGTTCAGTCTTCCCAGCCAATATGTACAAAATGAGTGAAGATAAGCTGATATATTTATAATTCTGCTATGCATTTACCTAAAACGTAGTTTAGCAATTCCTGAATTGAACTACCTCATTGCCTCCTTCGCTCCCTTAGGAAAGCTGCTCAACATTACCGGGTGGAAAGGAATTGTAGAATTCTGGATCTGTGTATTTGTGACTGAATAAGGAGGGTGGATGGAAAAAAATGCACACCAGATAATTGTACATGTGAATAAGTGTACTATATTGCCCATGGTATTGGGGGGTGGGGGTGGGGGATACCCATTTAGGCATTTGGTTGGCTGGTGTGGGAAAAGATCTTCCATGTTATAAACTTACATGACTGGTTATGTTGCTGTCTTGAAAAATACAAGCACCAGTCTTCAACATATTACAAGGTCTTGTTTGAATAACTGAACAAAAATCTGAATTTCTACCTTTGCTGGGGAAGTGTGTATATGGGGGAAACCTACATTTTTCTTCAAAGAGAATGTCATATGTGTATAAGTGTGTTTGCACGCACTCACACATACAGAATGCAGTCAGTGCTGCACATGTCCATGAACCACTGATGTTCATCTAATTAATTGCCTGCTCAATGAAGGTTGAAGATGCCCTGCATTATAGTTTAAAGTTGCTTTTACAACACATCCTTGCTGTCATAAAGCTCACCCCCCCCCCACCTCCTCTAAAATACAAAATGACAGTAGGACTTGGAGGGGAATGCCATTTGTGTGTGGATCTCAGTTCTTGCAAAAGGGCTAGAGGGTCTTCCTTGTCCCATATGACATAGATCAAGTGTACAAGGACAACAGAGCCCAGAAGCAGGTTGCTTGTAGCGATTGCTGAGGCTGAGTTCCAAATATCAGATTATGCAGAGACTCGGGAAGAACAGGCTATATGCAGCCATATATATATATCCATGCTGTTTGGCCCAGTCATTTCTCTTCTTATTAATCAACTTGACATCTTATGATTATCTCCTTGTTGCAAATGCAAATTTCTGCCTTTGCAGTCAGGTCGGGCCAATATTTTGCCTCTCTAGCTTCCCCGGAAAAGGGGGGGAGAAACAAGCAAGGGTTACATAGGCTAAAATATAAAGGTATATAGAACGTATCTAGGTTTCAGTTGGTAGAGTTCTTGCTGCATGAAACTGTAGGTCAGGATCACGGATGCAAAGAGTTGCTCCTTTTGACACAGGGTCTAGCAAAGCTGGATGCTTCTATCTGTCCAACTTACATTCTTAATTAATCAATTTGGTCACATGAATGGATCTGACCAAGAGCATAAATGATAAGAGAGAAATGATGCTTGATCCTTTGCAATTTAAGCACGGTTGATGGAAGGGCAGCTATCATGATTGCATACTAAGCAAGGCATAATACGCTACTCTGCTTTCGGGAAAACTTAACTTAAGCCATCTATCTACTGGATCAGACATTAGCCCTGTACTCCCACTTAAAACCACTCATTTCTCCTCTGAAAGATGCCCATTCGGCTTCAGAAATGCCAGTTACTTTTTCACTCCTTTCAACTTCAGTGCAGATTTTATTAAGAGAATGAGCGAGATACTTTCAGATCAACATCATACCCTGGCAACTACCATACAGTACATGAACAATCCTTTGAAAGGAAGCTTTTTTAAAAAACTACAAACACCATGTTTTAGTGCAGAAACACCATGTTTTAGTGCAGGGGGCAGCAACACTACTAATGTGGTCTCCTGGCGCTGCCTATTCACCAAACAAGAGTAATTTGCTATCATGTCTTTGCAAATGTCAGATGCCAGGGGTTTCTTTCCCTTCACATTCTGGTCTCCACGATGCAAAAAGGATGCTGAGACCCTAAAAAGTATATGCAGAGAAGAGCAACAAAGATGATAAAAGGTATGGAGATGAAATTGTATGATGAACAGTTGAGGGAGCTATCCTATTGAAGAGCAGGATGGGGGGTGGGGGCATGATTTATTTATTTTTTATTTATTTGCTTAAATTTCTATACCGCCCTTCTCCTTCCGGACTCAGGGCGGTGTACAGCCAAACTAAAAACCATTGAATACAAAAGTTAAGACTCTTTAAAATAATTTAAATAGAATTTGGCCTGTGATTTAAAACAATTCAAATTAAAATCCATATAAAACTTTAAAAAACCAAGTATGGGGTCAAGCCAGCCCAGCTAACTGAAAGAAATGGGTTTTAAGGGCCCGACGAAACGCCCGGAGATCTGGGATCACTCGTATCTCTGGGGGAAGGTCGTTCCAAAGAGTGGGCGCAACCACAGAGAAGGCTCTCCCCCTGGGGTTTGCCAGCTGACATTGTCTGGCCGATGGCACCCTGAGGAGGCCCTCTCTGTGGGAGTGGACTGGTCGGTGGGAGGCAATTGGTGGCAGAAGGCGGTCCCGTAAATACCCCGGCCCTAAGCCATGGAGTGCTTTAAAGGTGGTCACCTACACCTTGAAGCACACCCGAAAGTCCACTGGAAGCTAATGCAGCTCACGCAGGAGAGGTGTCACATGGGAGCGCCCCATCGCTCCCATAATCCCCTGCGCGGCCGCATTCTGCACCAGTTGGAGCCTCCGGGTGCACCCCAAGGGGAGCCCCATGATAACTGTCTTTCAGTACTTGAGGGGCTGTCACAAGGAAGAGGGGATTGACTTATCCTTCAATGCACCTGAGGGAAGGACAAGAAGTAATGGGTGGAAGCTTATTAAAGAAAATTCCAAACTAAAAGTAAGGAAAAATTTTCTGACAGTGAGAAATATCAATCAATGAAAGAGCTTGCCTCCAAGAATTGTGACAAAGGCTCCATCACTGGAGGTTTTCAAAAATAGGCAAAAGTTTGATTGGGATGTGATTGGTATAAGGTGTCCTGCCTAGACCAATACCAATCCTACCAAGACCTCCTGACCTCTGAGGTCCTTCCAGCCCTATGATTCTACATTCTAATGTCCTAATATCAGCCACATCCTTGACTTTGTTTTTAACAAGACCTCTTGTACCTGCAGTGCTTTTAGACTTTGCTTTCCAAGAGACATCATCTCAGGCAAAGTTTCAAGAAGCCTATATTTAGCAAGAAGAATGGAAGCCACTCCAGCTGCTCAAAGTGAGCCATCAGAAAAACCTGGAGTACCCCATTTCCACAATAGGGACATAGTCACTTCTGATTTCTTCTCATTCTGGGCCATATGTCACAGTTATTTGAAAAATTGACAATTCTCAGAAATACTCTTACCCACACATACAGTGTTCTGTCAAACATTTAATTGCTAAAGTAGCTGAGATGCTGAAGAGGAAAGATGTTCCTCTTCAGGGAGAAAGGCAGAGGTGAAATCTACTTACCTTCCCAAACAGTTCGGAAGAGAACGTGCCATGTGCAGATGCTTGCTTCGCTCGTGTGTGCATGCATCACGTATGTGCATGGACCCTCTGCGCATGCGCAAACCCTTCTGCGCATGTGCAGAGGGTAAAAAACAGGTTACTTCCTGCTTAAAACTGTGGTGACCCAGGCCCAAATAAATAGGAAAATTGGTCAGTGAAAAAACAAACAAACTTTATTCGAACAGCTGAGAATTACTTCATTCCCAGTGTTGTTCAACTAAATTAAAGTAAATTCCTCCCAACACAAATTCCTCAGTCCTATCGCAAACCTTGTCCAATTAGGCAAACTGCCAAAGGCCTTTCTTGGCAAACGTTCAGAAGTCACAGATACAAAAGTAAATACAAGACGTAAACAAAGAAAAAGACGAAGCTACCAACGTTGTTTTCCGGCAAAGCCCAAACGCTGTTGCTGGTCTGTTTTAAGCCTTATGGGAGGGGTCAATCATCTCTTGGCCTGAGTTGTCCTCTTTGCTTGAGCTGCTCTTGCCTTCTGACAGCTCTTCTCATGCGTGCATTAGGAATAGGCTCCTCCTGTCCTCTGCCTCACTCCTATCAGTCTCTGGAGGCTCTGGAGTCTGCACCTCACTCCCCGATGGCCCTGGCCCCATCTCTGCCTCTGACGCTGAGCCCTCATCTGGGCCTTCCCCAGCCTCCAGGACTGGCCCATGTTCTTCCTCAGCTTCATTGCTGTCTGACTCTGCTGCCAGCTCCACAGGCTGCTGGCAGACCACAACAAAAACCAGGAAGTAAGGACAACCAGGTGGGTGGACGGAGCCTCACACCACCATTGCTACCGGTTCTCCGAACCACTGGCTGCCATTGCTACAAGTTCGGCTGAACCGGGAGCATTTCACCCCTGGAGAAGGGTATCCCTGAAGTTCAAGGTAACTGAAATCTCTTTTTTTTTTTTCATTATATCTCAGCCTGGCACAGCTTCATGATAAAAGTCATGGCAATGTTCTTTTGCCAAATGGAAGGATCATTAAGAAGAGAACTATATGAAATGCAGAGATCAAGATCTTCAGGTCCCCAGAAAAAGCCTGTGTCAAGGTAATCAGGGAAGATTACCATAGTATTTGGTGGTGCAATGATTAGAATGCAGTATTGAAAGCTAACTCTGCTAACTGCCAGCAGTTCGATCTGGACAGGCTCAAGGTTGACTCAGCCTTCCATCCTTCCAAGGTTGGTAAAATGAGCATGGTAGGTCTTCCTATTCTTCTCTTTTCTTGGGTCAGAGGATGACGGTGAGTTACATGAAATTGTTCATTAGATGCTAAGGATGTACAATTAAATGGATGCAAGTAGAACTTCTGATAGTATAGTCAATCTTAAATTGACAGTTAGATATAACACATATGTTTAATCCAGAATCAGATATTTCTATTCATACGACCCTGGATTACAACTTCATATTCTTCAAGGGAAAAAAAGATGTCCACGTGAACACATGCCTTTCTGTAATTTTAGCCCCTCCATTGAAAGAGGTTTACATGTGCAGGAGCCTCTTATGAGTGCAAATGTCTAGGATCAGGGGTGAAATCCAGGAGGTTCTGACAGGTTCTGGAGAACCAGGAGCAGAAATTTTGAGTAGTTCAGAGAACAGGCAAATACCACCTCTGGCTGGCCCCAGAGTGGGGTGGGAATGGACATTTTGCAGTATCCTTCCCCTGCCACGCCCACCAAGCCACGCCCACAGAACCAGTAGTAAAAAAAATTTTTTTTTGTTAAAATCACCACTGTCTAGGATGCTTCTGTCGTTTGTCAGTTGAGATCCCACAAGCTTCAGATCATATTGGAACAATCTGCTTCATATTGTTGGGTGAATTTCTTCCCTATTGTTCATTACTTGCTAAAACACAAGAAGGTCAATGTTTGTTACCACCCAAGGTAAAAACATTGGATGCAACCAGCCCAGTGGTGCATTCCTCCTGGTTTGGCCCGGTTCCGCCGAGCTGGTAGCAGTGACGATATGACGTCACCGAATCGATTCTCCCCATCTTCCACCTTCCCCCTGCCCCCCCCGCATTATTCTTACCTTTTATTTGGCCCCACCCCCAATCTATTGCTGTCTCCTGAATCCCAGCTGATCAGCTAAAAGGAAAAAAACTGTTTAAACTCTTGCCAAGGGGCTTCAAAGGGCTGCCCTACAGCTGATCAGTGTTAAAAGGCAGTGTGGTGGTAGACCGGTGCCTCCAAAAACAAATGAGTAGACCGATGCCTACAAAAATAAATGGGTAGACCAGTGCCTCCAAAAACAAATGAGTAGACCAGTGCCTGCAAAAATAAATGGGTAGACCAGTGCCTCCAAAAACAAATGAGTAGACCGGTACAGCTCTGCAAGCAGTTAAAAGCCTGGTAGACCAGTACCTCTGCTAAATCCTAAAGACTTGTTACATGACCATCAGGCCACACCCACAAAATAAGCCATGCCCACAGAACCGGTAGTAAAAAAATTTAGAACCCACCCCTGAACAAGCCCCCTGCAAGGGACCACACCACAAGTTTATAGTCATGTATAAATAACTACCAGTAGTCTGCACATATTTAGTTCTAAAACTTTCAAGTTTTAGATTCCTAATACGGAATGGCCTAATTTCTCATTTTCTAATTGGCATTCCTTATCTCTTTTCTAGGAAAGCAATAATTTTGTCTTTATATTCCTTTCTCATCTATGTAGGTGGCTCCCTTGCTTCTGTGTAACAGCAAAGCATAAACCTCTCTTCTAAAGTGGCATTAATTCAGCTTTTTTAAAATAACCTCTAACAATATACAGCTCAACAAGTCAATACTCCTTCTGCTTGCCATCCATTTTGAACAAATCCTTTCCCTGCTTGTAAATATAACCCCAAAGAAATGTGTCAAAAGCATATGAAAATTAATAAGAAATAACAGTTGGTCATTATTCTTTAAGGAGTGATTATTTGATTGTCAACAAACTTAGTGAGTGAGAAAGAGAAAAATCTTACCTGAAGTAGGATTTTTTTAATGCCTTCAGTTGCTATGTGGTGTAAAAGCCTTGATGAAGGACCAATCAACTTGCATATCAGGTGAAATCTCTGCATTTTCTATGCAGAGAAATAATTCAACTAAAAAAACAACATTAAAGAATATGAAGAGTTCAACTGAAAATTATAAAAGGGAGCTAGTAAGCATAAAAACCTGAGCAGTTTGCTTTTCCTATGTCCTTAAGAAAAGAAAAAAGGAAGGAAGGAAGGAAGGAAGGAAGGAAGGAAGGAAGGAAGGAAGGAAGGAAGGAAGGAAGGAAGGAAGGAAGGAAAAAAATGTTTAGAAAAAGACAACTATATCTAACTTTATCATAATAAAAATGCTGGCCTATTAGGTATTTTAGACCTGTCTTAATCATTAATATTCTATGATAGTTATTCAAATGTTCTTTTTGTAAAGATAGGATCATGTATCAAGGGAATTCATAGTGGTAATACATCTAGTAAAATTGTAATATTTTTTCATATTTTATTATGAAATAATATATATGGAGTTTTTGTTCATGAATGAAGGAACTAGTATAGGTCCTTCAGGTATGTGTACAGATTGGGAAAACACAGCTGAAATTTCCCATTTGGTCACAAAGCTCAGTGAGAGACACCGCCCCCTCTCTCCCCCTCCCCCCCCCTCCCTTCCTCCTCCTCCTCCTCCTCCTCCTCCTCCTCCTCCTCCTCCTCCTCCTTCTCCTTCTCCTTCTCCTTCTCCTTCTCCTTCTCCTTCTCCTTCTCCTTCTCCTTCTTCTCTCCCCCTCTCCCTTTCTGCCTCCCCGCCTCCCCCCCTCTCTCTCCTGCGTTCCAGATTGGTATTTGTCAGGTCCAAAATCAAGAATGGGATATGGTAATTCTTCTGAGTTCTTTATAATTTTACATCTTCAGACAAAATCTTTCCAGATTAA
The DNA here is from genome assembly GCA_012654045.1 of Ptyas mucosa. Taxonomy (NCBI): domain Eukaryota; kingdom Metazoa; phylum Chordata; class Lepidosauria; order Squamata; family Colubridae; genus Ptyas; species Ptyas mucosa. The sequence continues at coordinate 16,962,868 of WNWU01000006.1, forward strand.
AAACTCTACTGTCTGTACAATATACTTTGTGAACCATTAGGAAGAGGCTGTCCTCACTCTCTTTCTCTCACACATTATATCTGGGTTGAATTGCCCCTCTGTCCTTAAGATCTACCTCCTCATTCATTCACAATATTCTAGTGTCCTCTAGATTTTTTTTTTAACAGCAGCTCCTGTCAATTCACTACCATGGCAAACAGGAAGGAGCTACTGGGATTTATGATTTAGAAAATATGGAGGATACTGAGTGGCCTATTCCTTCTTTGTCCCCCTAACATATCCCAAAATGTCAAACAGCTGAATGAACCCTCATTAGAATAGAATAGAATAGAATAGAATAGAATAGAATAGAATAGAATAGAATAGAATAGAATAGAATAGAATAGAATAGAATAGAATAGAATAGAATAGAATAGAATAGAATAGAATTCTTTATTGGCCAAGTGTGATTAGACACACAAGGAATTTGTCTTGGTGCATATACTCTCGGTGTACATAAAGAAAAAGATACATTCATCAAGAATCATAAGGTACAACACTTAATGATAGTCATAGGGAACAAATAAGCAATCAAATCAAATTAGAAAACCAAATCAAATCCTGTTCTAACTTAAAGGAATCACATTTTATTTCCATGTGTTATTTCCTTATATGCTTTTCCATAATTGCAAAAGACTAGCCCTACTTAATAGCAATAAGAAATCCATTGCAATCAAAATGTATATGACTTTCCAGATGCTAAACATTTATTCCAAGCAGATAAGCATGAATTGAAGAGCACCAAAGTATCCAGAGGTGCCCTGGATAACTACTTCTATAACAAGCCGGCAGAGGGAGCTTTGTTTAAATTCCTTGTGGAGGATGCTGGTTTCAAGGTTCAATTAATTCTAACTGAGGTTGAGACCCTACCAAGGGAGACACTGAGGAGTCACCTTGATATATTTTACAGTTAATCAGATATCATGCTTTGCCAAGGGAATGTTGTGAACTCAACAGAAGCAGGAGGAAATGGAGCTTCTTTGGATTAGCGCAAGGCAGCAAGGGGCAAAAGAGAAAGGATAAGAAATAAAATAAAATGTGACAGTAGGCATGCCCTAAGGCACTGACTCTGTCCACTTTCCCTCCTGTTCTATTATCCCTAGTAAGAGAAAGGGACAAAAAGCAACCATAACATTGAAAACATAGCCCTGAAATATTTTATTGTTATTATTTAAGATTTAATCTTCAATTCCATTCACAGTCTGGGACTGGTAAAAACTTAACAGTTCAAGTTCCAATCAAGGACCTAAGAGCTGTTAAGGTAACAAACTGAGTATAGAGGCAGTTCCGAGTAAGGTATTTTTTTGCAAAGTCAAGATATTCAGGTCTAATAAGTTCAAGATTTCCATTTATCTAGGCAACCCTTTGGGTATTGCTCCAAGGGCTTCCTATTACTATTGGTACAACCATTGATCTCTTTCTCCACAATTGCTCAACTTCAATTTGCAGATCGGGATATTTCGTTATTTTTTTCTAGCTGTTTCTCTTCAATTCATGTATCACCTGGTATTGTATCATCATTAGTAGTAGTCATCTAAAGTTAGATTCATATCTGAGTAATCGACAGTTAGATTCACAGTCTAAGACTGGTAGAAACTTAATAATTCAAGTCTTAACCAAAGACTTAAGAGTCATTAATTATGAGTACTCTACACTTAGATTCATTATTATGGTTGGGCACACAATCAGCCAGATGTTTAGATTGGATTTGGCATTTGTTGACCTATGGAGCCCTTCCCAAGGACCTGGGATAGGCTGATGTGGATGTTTGATGGCCTTATAGGTATTGTCACAAAGGATGTAAGCAGCTCCGAGCAAAACTGCCCTTTGCAATTGACTGATTATTTTGTCAATGTTGACGATATTCAAGTGGTATCCCAGCTGTTTTTGCAAAAGGCATACTTTTAGAATTACAATATGATGGACATTGGACTATTATATCTGCACTGCAAATACTCAACTCCGTGCTATCATGTTGATACAAAAAAATTCTTTCCTGCCATCTAAGAGCTGTGGTGGTGCTGTGGTTAGAATGCAGCACTGCAAGCTAATTCTGCCCACCCAGCAGCAGTTCGATCCTGACTGGCTCAAGGTTGACTCAGTCTTCCATTCTTTCGAGCTTGGTAAAATGAGGGCCTAGATTGTTAGGGGCAATATGCTGACTCGGTAAATTGCTTCAAGAGTGCCATAAAGCACTATGAAATGGTATATAAGTCTAAGTGCTGTTGCTAGTGCTATTGCTAAGTGTTTTTCTGGAAGCTGGGGTGGCCTACTTGCCCCAGAAATTTGTTCTGAAATAAAGAAACCCCTTTCATCATCCCCCCTAACAACTATTCTTGGATAACTCAGGCTGGGGAAATGTTATTTTATTACTGCTAAAGTTTATTTACCTTTCCGATGTGGTAATAAGTAAATAATTATGCCTTCAAGTCAATTGACTTCTGGCAATTGTTGGACTAATCCCTGATGTTTTTTTGGTAAGACTTTAGAAGTGATTTGCCATTGCCTGCTTCCTAGGGTTGAGAAAAAGTGACTGGGCCATGATCATCCTGCAGGCTTTCATTTCAAGCTGGGATAGAACTTGTGGTCTCGGTTTCTAGCCTGATGCCTTAAACGCCACACCAAGCTAAGCACCTCTGAACTATACACCACAAATGAACCTGAATGTTCTTAATCATTTATATAGGATAATTTGTGGGCCAAGTCATTTTGCACAAAACCCAACCTTGTGACTAAAAGGTGAATAAATGTAACGGATAACATTACAGAATAAGAAAAAAAAATAGTTTAAGAAGTTTTCCCATATAGCAAAGGTGTACAACTTTTATTTGAAAATGTAATTGTCATGCCAAGATTTTCAGAAAGTAGATGGCGCTAAGAAAAAGGAAATCCCTTATTTTAATTTGGTTTAAATTGACATTAAACTAATATAAGTGCAATTAATACAATTGTTCCTAATGTATTGAATAAATTGCCCTTTCTGTCATAATAATAACAAAGCGGTGGTGACATATGGTAGGGCTGTGCAGCTATTTAAGTAGCTTTAGAGATGTTATTAAAAGCGTTCTGGAGTCCTTTTAAAGCAGCTGTACTGTTTTCTGGGATTCTGCAGTTGCCCTTTACAGCTGCCAGGTGATCCCAAGAAACAGCATGGCTGCCTTAAAGAGCTGCAAACAGGTGTGACATTTGCTCCAAAGCATCTTTTCAAATCATGGCTCACACTCACAATCAAATCTTAAGGAACATACAGTCAGATACGAGGATTTGGTATCATGAGCTATGTACCCTATGTTGGAAGGATAAGTAAATGTAGGATCCCCCCCAATCTTCTGCAGAGGTCAAATAAGGGAAGACGTCTGGAGTCAGATTGAATGGGAAGCCAAAATCAGACCAGTTGCAAATTTTCAATAGAAAATCAAGTAAAATCAATGTTTTAATCAGGCTCAATGCACATACAAATATTTAACTTCTCAAAACATCTTTCCAATGTGGAAAAACGGGCTCAACTCTTGACCACGGCCAACTCTAGTGAGGTCAGGCCTTTGCCACCTTCACTAAAATAAAATTAGAAATAAATCAATTATATATAATTGATTATGCTGTCTCCAGCTGCACTTCTAGCCTAGTCTCCATCCATCCAAATCCATTTGTGTAAGCAAAAATCCTGACTCAAGGAAAAGAAAAACCACATAGATACATGCTGCAAAAGAGTATGGGTTACAGAGTCGCTGAACTTATCCGTACCCTGTATGTGCAATGGGCAGGCGAGGTCACATGGGTTTGCCTTTAGGAATATTTACCTAGATTTTGATTTGAATTCTCTACAGTTGCCACAGCTTTTATTGGCAGGGGAGCGGGCTCGCTTGATTTACAGAAGGAAGCGAATGAGATTCTTTTCTGAAGCATCCAAAGGGATTCTTATCATTACAAGACTTCTGCCATCCAATTGCTGGGTTGAAAAAAAAAAAGAAGGGAGGGAGGGAGGGAGGGAGGGAGGGAGGGAGGGGGAGCAAGAAGAAAAGAAGAAGAATGAGAGAATAACTTTTCAAAAGGAAATAAAATGTCAGTGGCTTGTTTTTGCAATATGTACATTTCGGCAACATAATGTACTGCAGAGTTGACGCTACAGATGGTTGCGGGGAATCAGAGCCGTTTCCAAGAGGCAAGAAAGGATGTACTTTTTATATCTCTTTACCCAGGGCTAATGCTTTTTCAGGAGCTTTTCAGGGCTGATGAAAGTGAAATTCCATTGCCTCTTGACGACTTCTTTAAACCTGAAAGAAGCAGCCACAGGGGCCAGGCTAATTGTGATAAATGCATACTAATTAAGTGTTGGAAGTTGCATTCACAGCTCCAAAAGGATTTGTTTTTAAAAGAAAAGAAAACACTTTACAGTATTTGTTAAATCCATCCTGGTAAAGAAGAGGCCCTAAATGTTTACATTCTCTCACTGTTTTTTCTTTTCTTTTTCTTTTTGCTCAGGTAAGCATCTGATATTTATTCTTAAAATATCGCAGTTAAATATGGCCCGTGTTTCAATTAGGATAGCTGCCCTCTGATCGATGACCCGCAAATCTTTGATATACAGGCAAGGAACACAGTGGGACGCCTCCAGGAATGAGTTCATTGCCAAAACTGTGTTGAAGTTCCGAAGGGTTAATCCCTTCCTATGTGCAATTTAATACATCATAACTGCTGAAAATTGGAGGCCACATAATTTATTTTCTTTGGTCTGGGCACATCGGCCTCATGTTTGGCTGTGGTCTGACTTCAGAGAGACACACCTAAATCTTACAAGGGTCCCAGGCGGCCTGTGTCAGTCTTACAGCAAGCCTGTGGTACTTGGATGGAGCCCAAGGATTAGGTGTGCCTGTGAAAGATTCCCCCCCCTCCCCAATGCCCTCCCCCTTCCTTCTTTGGCTGTACAAAAGCAGGAGGATGTCATGGGAATAAGCTGCACTCCTTCCCCTCTCTCTCTTTTTGAAGGCCACATATCAACGGGGTATCTAACCACTCCGAGTCAGGCTTTGCACAAAGGTATACATTAAAATAAATAGAACATGTAACTAGAAAGAACAGAAAAGGGAAGGAGTCTCGGGGTAAATGGAGAAAGGAAACAATTGCTTCATTGTGGAGAGGCAGGGTTGTGGAATCGCAGAGTGTAGCGCCATCTACAGGAGGATTTGTAAAACATCCTTTAACTAAAAGAAAAGTTGACTGGAGTGAAAACTTCCCCCGTTTAACAATCTCTGTTTCATCTCCACAGATATATTCAACTGACTATGTTGTTGTTGTTTTTCCCCCCCTGAGCAGATTGCACTTAGAAGTTCACAACAAATATTGTGTAGGAAACCTATTTCCTTTGGCACTGTGTTGTTTTTCCACAATATTTCTGTTTGTTTATTCCAACCCTGTTTTTTAATTACACTTTTAAAAATCCAGTTCTGAGAACTCTTCCTGCTCCTAATCCCACATCCTATTGGTTAGCAGAACATCAGCTCAAACCTGTCAATATATATATATGTATGTATGTATGTATGTATGTATCTATGTATGTATATATATATATTTTAAGGGATTGTTTCCAAAGTTCGGTCCCACATTACCACTGTGCCTTGAAAGAAATCCCAGCACAGATGAAATCAATAAACTTATTTTTAATGTGTTCCTTCCTCCAGACAACTTCAGATTTTTTTCTCTCTCTCTTTTCCCCTCTTCTTCTGGGCATGCCTAATTTATGTCTGTTATATACACTGAGGAGTATTCTCATATATTTTTACTGGAAATGTGATGTTTTTGCAACTAAAATAAATGAAATTTGCTAGTGAGAAAAAGGGACAATTATAATCTCTTAATCAGGCTATTCCTTTGCCTCCCAGAAATCTCATACATAGAATATCTATCTATCTATCTATCTATCTATCTATCTATCTATCTATCTATCTATCTATCTATCTATCTCTTTTTCTTTTCTTTTCTTCTCTTCTTTATATGTGCATGTTTATGTATGTGTGTGAGTGTGTACATATACATATTCATATTATACACATATACATATACATATTTTGCTTTGACAATGGCTAGAAGCTGAGCAGAGAGATTTAGGCATGAGGTCACTGTACTGATGGAGGCAACAATCACAAATGGGTGCTTTTCTGCTGATATTTGGTTTACACTTTACAAGCCAAGAGTTAGAAGTGGAGAAGACGGAGCTGAAGGGATGTTGACTTTTTCAGAAGTGGCGGGTGAAAATGCAATCAGTGTTGTTTAATTCTGCTTGTCTTGCTTGTGCTCTTTAAGAAGGCTATAATCATCTCATTCCTTACCTGAGAAAAAGTTTCATTGAACTCAGTAAGACTAACTTTGTAGCCCAAATTTTGTCCTGGAGAAATGTGGTTCTGTACATAGTTTTATGCTGGCCAGTAAAAAGTTAAGGCAAGAGGAGAAGTGGGAAGAGCTTGCTGTTGAATTATTTATCTGGCAAATGCATTGCTTAATTCTTTGGAAAGAAAATATCACTTATATACTCTTACCTGGGAAAAGACTCACTGAATTTAGCAAGACTCACATCTGAGTATACATGTTAAGAAGTTGCCAATGTCTTTGTTTCCTTCTGCATAGGCATTACAAGGGAAGAGGGATGCAGCTCCTGCCTTTATTTTGAAGTCTTTGAAGTTTAAACTCTATCCATTTTAAACTCTCCATCAAAATGAGATTTTTTTTCTTCTTTAACCCTGTAATCCTTTAATTCAGGGTAGAGTCAGGGTAACTGAACGGAGCTGAGTGTTTACTGGCTGGGTGCCCTTCCTGAGGCCTACACAGAGTTCATAGCAGATATTTTCTCTTCATGCTCTGATAGGCACAATCACTGCCTAGGACTGAACTTTCAACCTTCCAAATGGAAGGCAAATGCTTTCACTCACTAGGCCACCATGCTGCTCACCATCAAAACAGAAATGTGGACCTTGACTTTCTGGAAAAAGTATAACGTGTCACTGGGGTAAATATAATAAGGTAAGGATAGAGCAATAATTATTTCAAAATCTTATTCAGTTGCATTGTCCAGTTGTAAAGCTTGGAATGTGTGCTAGGAAGAAGCAAAAAAAAAAAGAAAATTGCATTATGAACTATGCGTTGCACATGAATATAACCTTGTCTGTTTTCTGATGGTGGACAATTGGTAGCTTTTGAAGTGTTTTCAGGTTTTTTCCAAGGTGCAGTAGCATTTTATCCAGGGATGGGATTCAAAATTTTTTACTACTGGTTCTGTCGGCGTGGCTTGGTGGGCGTGGCCAGGAGGTGTGACAGGCAGCACTCAGCCTCCTGCACCCCCCTTGGAACAAAAATGTGCCCCTCCCATGCCCAGTTTTGGGTTTAGGAAGCCTCCCTGAAGCCTCATGGGAACAAAAACAAGGCGTGGGGGGGCACCGCCACCCCAACCCCATTTTGGGCCTAGAGGCTCCCTGAAGCTTCCTGGGAAAGAAAATGGGGCACATGGGGACTCCTGGAAGGGCAGGGCAAGGAAAGGGCAGGGCCAGCCAGCAATTAAACTACCAGTTCACCCGAACTGGCCCGAACCGGCTGAATCCCACCACTGATTTTATCCATCTAAAGCATACTAAGAGTAGATATATGTGAAAGAGGCAATGTCTGCCTTGAAATTTGTTACATATGAATGAGTCAGACCTGTCTTGATCAACAGACTCATCCTAAAGAACGTGGTCCATATACATGCACGGTCTATGTACAGAAACCAGTTTGGCTGGTCAAGGCGAAGTATCACAGCTGCTCCATAGCTTTGAATGGAGGCTGCCTGGTTTTGCTTTCAGAGGACGACAATGCCTTGAAGTTTTTCTTTCACTTCTAATTACTAAGAGACATGGAGCACTACGAACAGACATGGTGATGAGGCTGTTCTTGCTGCCAAAAAAAAAAAAAGTTTCCATCTTCCGGAAATCTCTCCCAGTTGGACTTAGCTAGTGATCTAGAGCTCCAAAGCTCAGGGACTGGAAGAGAAAACTTCTTAATTATACCAGCAGGGGATTGATTCCTATTCCTAATGCAGCTGGCTAATGTTTCTGAGTTGTGGTGCTAAAGCATTTTTGCACAAGTACCTTGTGCAATACTCAGCTTTAGCAGAAGACAGAATCCCTTTTCAGGCCCACCATTTAACATGTGGACAGCCAATGCATGTTTGTTTATGAGTCTGTGTAACACAGTTGCAAATTCACTGCATTTCTGCACATGCTCGTTCTTCTGAAAGAAAAGAATAGCAGAACAAAAATATACAAGAAGAACTGCAGACATATTATAATAAATCAGTCCTCCACATCATTAACATCAGGTGTGGATGTATAACAAATCACTTCCTTATTTTTTTTTAAAAAAGGAAAATATTTGCCCAATTTTACATCCATCCACCCACTCACCCACCCACCCACCTATCTATCTATCTATCTATCTATCTATCTATCTATCTATCTATCTATCTATCTATCTAGATCCTATTATCTATCAATTCAGAGAGCTGTGGTGGCTCAGAGGTTAGAATGCAGTATAAATGCAAGCAAATTCTGCCAACTGCCAGGAGTACGATCCTGACTGGCTCAAGGTTGACTCAGCTTTCCACCCTTCTGAGGTCAATAAAACGAGGACCCAGATTGTTGGGGGCAATATGCTGACTCTGTAAACTGCTTAGAGATGGGTTGTAAAGCACTATGGAGTGGTATATACTGTAAGTCTAAGTGCTAGTGCTATTGCTATCTATCTGTCATCTATCTATACATAGATACAAAATAAACAAATATATACAGTATAGATAAAGGTAAAGGTTCCCCTCGCACATATGTGCTAGTCATTCCTGACTCTAAAGGGCTGTGCTCATCTCCATTGCAAAGCTGAAGAGCCAGTGCTGTCTGAAGACCTCTCCATGGTCACGTGGCCGGCATGACTAAACACCAAAGGCACACAGAACACTGTTACCTTCCCACCAAAGGTGGTCCCTATTTTTCTACTTGCATTTTTTACATGCTTTTGAACTGCTAGGTTGGCAGAAGCTGGGACAAGTAACAGGAGCTCACCCCATTATGCGGCACTGGGGATTCGAACCGCTGAACTGCCGACCTTTCAATCGACAAGCTCAGGGTCTTAGCCTCTGAGCCACCATGTCCCACATATACAGTATGCATACTCCTAAATTCAGTTCTATGTTGATGTGTGTATACAAAGCCTAAACACATATCAGATAAAGTTCATTAAAGATCCAGTTTTGTTGTACATTATTCTGACTGAATACATTGTGCAAAGAAGCCTGTCACTTCTTAACATTAACTAATAGTTTTGCCTCCATCCATCCATCCATCCATTTCATGTATCTTTTGTTCAAGATTTTAGTGCTTCCAACTCCTATTTTTCTTCCCAACAAAAATTCTTCTCTGGCTGAAGATGGACTAAAACCTGGGTGTTCAATTCATTCCTTGACTAGTGATCAGCTTGCTAACTGAAAGGCAGCCCAGTGGATCCACAAAGCTGCTGAAAGAGTGGAAGGGATTATAGTTATAATCACCAGAAAAAAGGAAGTTAGATAGTAGGTATCAGCTGGGGGGAGGGAAGAGTACAAGTAGTCCTTGACTTACAACCAGTCACTTAGCAACCATTTGAAGTTATGACAGACCCTCCCCCAAAAGAATTTATGACCCAATTTCAAAGTTCTGACAGTTGCCAATAACATGACTGTATTTCAGGTTCACGGCAACCCCACTCACATTTATGGCTGCTTGCAATATCCTGCAGCTATGTGATCATGGTTATGATAGTTTTGCATTTACTTATGGCTTTCATCAAAAAAGCCCCATAGTGCACCATGAGTTCATTTAACAACTGCAGATTCACTTAATGACCATAGTGATTCACTTGACAACTGTCACAAAAAAGATAATAAAATTGGATCAGTTATGTGATGACTCACTTTACAACTGTTAGAACTTAGGATGCTAATGGACAGGTTCCAGTTGCAAATTAAGGATTATATGTACAGCCTTCTGAGAACTGTTGGCCAGAATATTTTGGGAACTGGACTTTCCTTTTGGGGTCTGCTCAAGAAAACATTGTGAAAGGAGTGCCCCATAGTTAAGGACAGTGGGGTTGTTGTTTTTTTGTGTCTTTGTGTGGTATATCAGAGGTAGACAATATATCAGTCAGAGGTGGCATTCAGCTGGTTCGGGCAAACCAGTAGCAGAAATTTTGAGTAGTTCAGAGAACCAGCAAATATCACCTCTGGCTGGCCCTGCCCCCACCCACCTGCTCACTGGCTCACCGCTCACCCTGCACTCACATTTTCGGCGAACCAGTGGTGGAATTATTTGAATCCCACCACTGATATCAGGGGACTGCATGACTCACCAACCTCTCTTCTAAAGCCCCCAGTCAGCTTTCTTTTCATTCTAAAGATCTGGGGGGAGGGCATTCAAGGACATCCTATGATTGTGGATTGAGACACCCATCTCATCCCATAAAAAAACCCTGAAAACCTATTCCCAAATGGGAGCCATTTTGGAATAAGACTGTTCCTATGCAACCCCAAGCTTATTGTTTCATGAAAGTAACGTACCTCTTGCTTGTTCTTTTTCCTTGTTAAACTACATGTTAACATAGAGAGCAACAGAGGGGAAAACTTCATACAGTATATAAAACTCTACACTTCTGGGTTTCTCTGAAAACAGGAATCCTGTCTGCAGAAGGTTCTCAGGGGACTTCTACTCATAGATGTCTCAAAATGTTGCTTTTCTTCCTCCACTGGCATGTCTACCACCATTCATCTTAGGTCATAATTTGCACTTATTTATTTGCACTTTGTTTGTACAGCACATACATAACCATCAAGTATGTGTTCGGTCCATATGGAGGATGAAAGGAATGAAAGAGTTTTGCAATGAGTCCCAGAATTTGAGTGTAAGTCTTACACCATCCTTGTTAGATATATACGTTCATGTATTGCATTTAATTATCATTCAAGCACCAAAACTGAGAGGCTAACTAAGCTTGGCATTACCCTGACATGTCCCACTGAAGATGCATATATTACATTAGAGTTATTCTCTCTCTCTCTCCCCCCCCCCTCTCTTCCTCCCTCCCTCCTTCTACCTCTCCCCCTCCCTCCCTACAAACAGGAATCCTTCCAAAGAAAGACTCGGTAGAAACCATACAAACCAAATTCCTTGGTTCCTTAGCTGTACCCAAAGGAACTTCAAATGTCCAGTTAAGAATTGAGACAGGCATGCCTCAAATTCAGGTAAGAGCCTGGAAGATGATGATCATTCATTGGCTAAAAATGCATTTCTTTCCAGAGGGACTGTCCCCGTTACTGTTGACTGATAGCTTCCCCTCCCCCTGGAAACAGGCGATAGACCACAAGCTGGGCTCTTATGGGCTCTCACCAGTATTCTTAATGTCTCTAGGCTTTGACCAAGCAAAGCAAGTAATAATCAATAGAATGAAGGACATGGGGTTCCAAGAAGAACTAAATAGGCTGCCTCTCCACAGTAAGGACAGAATCAAATAGGGTGTGTGGGAATCGGCAAGATGTCTTAATGATCTGATCTTCCCAAAACAAAGAATAGCTTTCTTCAGAGCCAGATTTAACATTCTCCCCTCAGCATTCCTCAAGGGGAGGTATAAGAGAACACCAATAGCAGAATAGGTATGTATATGTAGTAAAGGAGAAGTCAAAGATATCTCACATGTTTTATTGTACTATGAGTTATACAGAGTTTATAGGTCGGTGTGTATTCTCCCCTTATTAGAGAGATTGCCAGGGAGGGCAGACAATTTTTATGTAGGCTTTCTCCTCCAGGCCTCAAACCCGGCTATCACGCGTGCAGTGGCAAAATTCTGTGTTGCTGCAATGTCCACAAGAAAAAAATTGGTTACAGAATTATTGCTGTCAACTTGTGCCAATTTTGTGGAGATAGTTCTAACAATTTTTGGAAAATTATATTTATTCACATTATTGGCTTTCCACTCGCGTAAACTAGGGAGTGACCCTAACTGTTTGAGAACATGTATTTTCTTACCAGGGATGTTATTATCCACTATTAATGTCAGTACTATTTTTTAATATATTGTAAACAGTGATATCTATTGCTGGTCTATGACTGTAATAAAGTTATATTCTTCTATTCTCCCCCTCCCTCTCATTCTCATTCTCTCATTCTCTTTCTCTCAATCTCTCAATCTCAATCTGTCTTTTAGCCTGCTACATTCTTACCCATGGCTTAGGCTCCTTCTTCTGACAATCCTAGGTTTTATACAAAACAACTTTCCAGCACATTAATAACCAAAGGATTCTTCTCAAAAACCTTCTATATATTCTCTGCCTGAGGTAGCAAGAGCAGTAAAGCTCAGCTGCTTCCTTATTTGCCCATCTTCCCTTCATAACTATTACCCAACACATATGCCAACTGCCCCTTTGCTAAGCTCTCCTCCAAGGAGAAGGAATTTGTCTTGAGGTAAAACCTGTCCCATCTCATTTTGAAATATGTTCTTTTGCTACTGGATCATGCAGGAGGTAATGTTCCCATTGGCTTCACTAGCCTTTGGATCAACCCCACTAACTGACACAGGAAGAGAATGCTTCCTTGAATTATGTGTACATTACAGCTTATGGCACAATGCTGTGAATTTCTTTTAAAAAAGAAAACGAAAAACAAAATTACTTCTTGCTGGAATCTAGATCTCTTTTCAATATGGAAAAAGAAATAGCTAGAGATTAAATTTCCATCACCAACCCCTTGAGATGCTCTAATAAACTAATCTAGTGTGTATGATATTGAAAGGAAAATGTACTCACGCGCATCTGTGGCTGAAATTTTACTGCATACGGAGGAAAAAATATAATGAATCTAATTGGCCTTATCTTTTTAAGTTCCTTGAACACAATCCCCTACAAACTCCAGCCCGGTCAACATATCTCTCTTTCTTCTTTACTGAAATACAGAGTACTTTTCTTAGAATACGGAATCTAAAAGCAAAGATAAAATAACTTTGCTTCTTTTTCTTGAAAAGCACAATAGGAGTAAACTTTCCTACACTATCTATGTCCTGTTTTTTATCCTATTTCCATTTATTATTTTTACAAACTCGGAGCAGTGAACATGTCCAACACAACTTCTTCCTCCTATTTTTCCCATAACAACAACCCTGTGAAGTGAGTTTGGCTGAGAAAAAGTGACTGGCCCCAGGTCACCCAACCGGCTTTCATGGTTAAGGCACCATCTCCTGCTTTCTAGACTGGTGCCTTAACCACTAGATCAAATTAGCTCTCTATGAAAAATATGAAAAAGGAGAGCATTGGAAAACGGCAGCTGGATCTTCTTCTTAGCTTTGAATATAGTTGAATAATTCATCTTTTGCCTGATTTATTTATCTACTGTATCTTGTATCAATTTTCTGGGAAGAGGGTTATTGTAGGAGAAGAGTAAAAAAGGAGAAGAGATCCTGGAGACAGAGTAAAAAGAGGTATCAGCTTAGAATCTCTATGTAGTTACAAGTGAACTAAATCCAACCTCCCTTGTGTGCCATTGACCCACAAGCTTCTTGGCTGAGAAGCAAAACATCTTCAAAGAAAAACCAGAAAGTCCAGTTGCCTCTTGAAAAAGCACCTTTGGGACAACCATGACCTGGTATGACTGAGAATCTCCATAGCAGTGGTGGGTTGCTCCCAGTTTTCACCAGTTCGCAAGAACCGGTGGTAAAAATTTATAGTAGTTCAGAGAACTGGTAATAACATTGGCTGGCCACGCCCCCGAACCGGTCCCCAGCCTAGTCGCCGCTCGCTTCCCCCGCCCACCTCATCAAAAGCTTTTTTTTTTTTTTACTTTTAAAAGCATTTTTTCTGCAACCTCTGGCCGAAAAAATGCCTTTAAAAGTAAAAAAAAAAAAAAGAAGCCTCTGATGATTGCGCGGCTCAGCTGGGATTGTCAGAGGCTTCTGCAACCTCTTTGGCCAAAGAGGCTGTAGGAAAAAAAATGCCTTTAAAAGCCTCTGGCGATCCCAGCTGAGTTGCCTGATCGTCAGAGGCTCCAAAAAGCATTTTTTTCCTACAACCTCTTAAGGTTGTAGAAAAAATGCTTTTAAAAGAAAAAAAAAAAAAGGTTGGCCACGCCCACCCCGTCAAATTACCCCACCACCAAGCCATGCCCACAAAATAAGCCACACCCACCGAACCGGTAGTAAAAAAAAATAGAACCCACCCCTGCTCCATAGACATTGACCCGTATCTAACCCTTAGCAGTTGCTGGCTATTACTTGAGAAGTTTCCTGTGCAGAGGCTTTTAGCAATAACTCAGTTTGATGCATCAGGTGTGTATTTGGTCTTTTGCCCCCGAAAGTAATGGCTGTTTCTATGGTTATACAGAGTGGTTGAAGACCACATGTGGCTGGCAAGCTATAACTTGGTGATGAAGAGGAAGAAAAAGAAGTAGTTATAGATTTATTTTCTAGCTGCTTGCTAAAATAGATTCCTGGCAGATTTTGAATAGTTTGGTTTTTACACTGTTGATTAAGCTTCGTAGTGCTGGGGCTCCACGAGAGATACCAATCCTATACACACTGGTTAGTTTCATAAAGAAATATTTATGTTAAATTCTATAAATTAAACGTATTTGAATAGTCTTGAATAGCATATCCATCTAGGACAGCAGATTAGATGATTAGAATCATCTTGTGGTGAGATGGGTGGCAAATAGATGTAATAAATAAATAATAAATGAAATAAGTGATACTTCCTTCCTGGTCATGATTAATTCAGGGGTGGGCTGCTGGGGATTGTAGGGGTTCGGGAGAACCTCTAGCTAAGATTCTGCGCAGTTCAGAGAATCCCCAAATCCCACTTCTGGATGGCCTGGCCGCCCTGCCCCTCCCCTTCCAGGAATCCCCACGCAGCCTGTTTTGGATGCAGGTAAGTGTAGGCATGCGGAGGCTTGGGGAGGGCGAAAAACAGGCCTACCAGAAGTTCGGGAAGGATGGAAATGGGCCCATTTCCAGCCTCCAGAGGGCCTTTGGGAGGGCGAAAATGGCTTCCACAGGCTCCAGAGGCCCATTTCTGTCCTTCCCGAACTTCCGGTAGGCCTGTTTTCCTCTGGGGAGGGCAAAAAGTCCCCCGCCTGTCGTGGTGCAGGAGGCCATCTAAGCCACGCCCACCATGGCCACGCCCACTCAGCAACTGGACAGAGAACCCCTTGCTAAAATTTTTGAAGCCCACCTCTGGATTAATTCATTCCTGGAACTTGACATCTTGGCTAATATCAGGTATGATGTTGTACCTGGTTTAATACTTGATTCTGAATGAGCTGATATATTAGCAACTGACTTCTAGATGTCCAGGGATCTGAGGTTTAATTAGAGGAACTTTGGGATAATTCCTACTTACTCAAACATTTATACCCAAACTTTCTTTCTGAGCAGCTAAGTCCTCCCTTTATCCCTGCACTTCTCTCTCTCTCTCTCTCTCTCTCTCTTTATGTCTTTTCCTCTCTGCTATTTTTTTTCTGCCAAAATCCAACTGTAACAACAAAAGTTTATAAACAATGAAAATTCCGGCTGCTTGACATCAGCGATCTAAAGCTTTCACTTCACCCAGATACAAATATTTATCCTGAGTTCTGGCAAAGATTGCCTTGCCCATGTCACCCTTAATCATACATTTTTCTGTGACTGAGTTATGCTTTCCAGTACACGATTTGATCTGGTTTACTTTTTAACACATCACAGAGGCTTCGTAAAAATCGAGGCTATGCAGACCATATCATCTGGTAGCTGCCAAACTTGTTGTTCAGAAGGACATTGGCTGTGTGAATACTCCCACCACCACCTCAATCATGCACATAAATGTAAGCACATATATTATAGACAATAGTATTTGCTCTTAGATGGGTAGCTGGAGAGATATGCAAAATTATTCATACATATGTGTATATAGACACAGATCACTATTTTTATTACCATTATAGAACAATAGGTCAAGAATAAAGAGGGATCCACTCTAACCGTCAGATAATGCTCTGAAAATGCTCGCAGCCACATTCTTTTAAACTTTTTCCTTATCAGCATGCTTCCAGTTTATATCTCTAGCATAAAATCCACAGCTGTGCTCTTTGGAGCTGGTCCCCTTTCTTTTGATAGTAGTTACTGTACACCAGCAGATGTCCCAGGATATTCTATTATTTAGCTTTCTGTAGCTCCTTCCATTTATAGTTTTATTGACCCTATCTTAGAACTTCACAGAATTTGTTCATAACCTTGGATAGACAATCAGATTTGGAAAGGGTAACTAATGTATCATTAGGATTGGATTACTCTGAGGAACTATCTTTGAAGTCAGTCCAAAATTCAGGAGCAAAAATTTGGTGGGTCTACATTTTGGGAGATAATTTTGCATCTTTTCCACAATTTCTGTACTGATTACCAATTGGAGTCACAGCGCAATTTATATTATTAATTATTATATTACAGTTAGAACTCAAACTCAAACTATAGTACTGATTTATTTTGTGCATTTGGGTCAATATGGACTTCTGGTGACTATTTGGACCAGTCAGTCTGCATAGTCTGGACAAGTCCCTGAAGTCTTCTTGGAAGGGTTTTAAGGAAGTGATTGACCATTGCCTCCTTCCTAGGACTGAGAGACAATGACTGGCCCAAGATCACTCAGCTGGCTTTTTCCCTAAGGAGAACTAGAACTCACCATCTCCTGATTTCTAGCCAGGTTTCTTAGCCACTACACCAAACTTGCTCTCTAACTATAATATAGTCATTATATTAGTAGTTTTATTAACTACTGCCAATCTGCCACTTTGAAAGCATGCAAATAAAAATGGATGAATAAGTACCTCATATAAGGATGTGGGAAAGTAACAGTGTTCTGTGTTTCTCTGTAAGCTCTGTGCTGTGGCATGATGTGGACCACAAAAATGTCTTGGACAATGTCTCTTTGAAGATGAACATCATTCCCTAAAGTCGGTAACAACCAGTGAAGTAAAACTTGTGGGGACCTCTTTACCTTTCACCTTTTATTATATTATAATTAGAACCTTATGTGACTTGAATCTCACATACTTGAGGTTAACTGTACCATCTTTCTTGCCTTGGAGATTCAAAGAGGCCCTTTATGATCCTTCCCTTTTAGTGCAGATGAGATATGGTTGAAATCATGGTATCTAGTAAGTGGCTGCCTTAATATTATTAAACCACATTGCCCCGTGAAGGAAAGACCAACTCCTTTTTTTGAGAGTTTTCACTTATTGATTAAACTATTTGCATTCTGCTAGGTTTTTCCCTGTGAAATATCTGCTGTTCCACATTAAGATTATACTTTAAGTGTTTCCTCAATATTATAGAAAGTATCTTTAATATTGTATTTTAATTATTGCTCAGCATTGTGATTCTGTAAAATTGGCAAAAGGATAAGAAATGAATCTGTGTTGCCGCTGTTTCCTTCAATCTACCTTAACATTTACTTGTATTTCCAAATACTTCTTGTGATTACTGTTCAGAATGTTTTTGTTAGAAATCCACGCCCATCTGAATTTCTGGATCGGTTTTTTATCTTTGATGAACTATCAGTCAAAACATAATTAACATCTTCTCTGGAAAATATTTCCTGAGAAGGAGATAAGCAATCCCTCTGTTTTTGCATAAAATAAAGATTTTGCATAGAATCAAGATCATGTGAAGTGTTAATATCACTTTATAATGCCTTGGTAAGGCCACACTTGGAATACTGCATTCAGCTTTGGTCTCCACGATGTAAAAAAGATGTTGAGACTCTAGAAAGAGTGCAGAGAAGAGCAACAAAGATGATTAGGGGACTGGAACAGTGGTGGGTTGCTACCAGTTCGCCCCGGATTGGCCAAACTGGTAGCGGTGGCAGCAGGAGGCTTCGCCCATCCACCCGGACGCTTCTGTACATTCGCAGAAGGGTCGTGTGCACATGAGCATGTGCTCGAGCAAACTGGTAGCAAACTAAATTGAAACCCACTACGGACTGGAGGCTAAAACCTATGAAGAATGGTTGCAGGAACTGGGTATGTCTAGCTTAGTAAAAAGGAGGACTAGGGGAGATTTGATAGTAGTATTCCATTATCTCAGGGGCTGCCACAAAGAAGAGGGAGTCAAGCTATTTTCCAAAGTACCTTACCGTAGGAAATGAAGCAATGAGTGGAAACTAATCAAGGAGAGAAGCAACTTAGAACTAAGGAGAAATTTCCTGACAGTTGGAACAATTAATCAGTAGAACAACTTGCCTCCAGAAGTTGTAAATGATCCAACACCGGAAGTTTTTAAGAAGATGTTGGATAACCATTTGTCTGAAGTGGTTTGTCTGAAGTAGGGTTTCCTGCCTAAGCAGGGGCTTGGACTAGAAGATCTCCAACGTCCTTTCCAACTTTGTTATTCTATTCTATTCTATTCTATTCTATTCTATTCTATTCTATTCTATTCTATTCTATTCTATTCTATTCTATTCTATTCTATTCTATTCTATTCTATCCTATCCTATCCTATCCTATCCTATCCTATCCTATCCTATCCTATCCTATCCTATCCTATCCTATTCTGCTGTGTAGGCAAAAGGATGCTAAAATCACCGGATGAAGAAAACTACCTTAAATACCAGATCGACCAGGTACCATGTCCCAAAGATGAATGCCTTTGGATTCTGAGGACCTGTGAGAATTTGTACATCAGACAAAAAAATTAGATCTAGGAATGAGATAATTCTACATTACTCATTTACAGGGCATCACAATTTTCTGAGAAGAAATTCTGGTGTTATTATTATTACTTATGCAATAACCTACGAAGAGGTTTAACCAGCCACACTATTTTACATATCCATGCATTTGTCACTCTGGCTATATAGATGAGGGAAGAAAAAATGAAACAAATTTAATATACTATTTTCAGCAGTATAGTCATATGACAACAAACATTTCCATCAGCTAATAGATATTTTGCTTGTTGGTTTATGATGAGAGCAAAAGTTCCTTTCTTGCTAATTATTGTATGAGCAATCACGTTCTTTTGACATTCGAAATATCCTTGTTTTCATTCTACTTATAGAATATAAATCTTATGCTTGTTAGTTTTTTATTATGGTTTCAAAAGCTTGCACAGTTTTACATATTGCTTTGAATTCCACCATGCGTTCTTCGGTCACCTTTGCCAACAAAACAGTTAATTATTTATTCAGCTACTTCTTTTTTAATATGGAGTAATTAATTAAATAAATAAAATTTAAAAGCTTATTTATAGTGCAACAATTAAGCAGCAACAACTAATTCAAATTTAAACAATTATATCTTGGACTTTCCAGTTTAACTTTTTCCAAGAAAGCTTTAGATGTTCTTATGCTCCAAAGAGGCATCTTTAATAAATAGTAATCACTGATAACTGATAGGGTGTTTCTGAGTATTATGTTGTGTATTTGATAAATGTAAATAAGTATGAAGGAGTGTTTTCAATCAGTAGGATAAGTAGATAATATTTACTTTGTGGGTCGTCACCCTCCCCCAATCATATCTACATTATGACTTTTGGGCCTATTTCCTCTTCACCTCTGAGAGACCTGTCCAAGAATGTTTGTGAAAGATTACCAGCAGTATGCCGAAGGTATAAATTGGGATTGCCACATTTGAGGTGCAAAACTCCAATAAACCATTGTTGTTGTTGTTGTTGTTAATCACAAAGTCATGTCTACCCCTTCGTGACCCCATCCTGTTCCTCCAGGCCTCCCTGTCCCTCGGAGTCCATTTAAGCTCACACTGACTGCTTCAGTGACTCCATCCAGCCACCTCATTTTCAGTGAGTCCTTCCTTCTCATTAGGTGGCCAAAGTATTTGAGTTTCATCTTCAGGATCTGGCCTTCTAAAGAGCAGTCAGGATTTACCTCCTCTAGGACTGACCGGTTTGATCGCCTTGCAGTCCAAGAAACTCACATGAGTTTCCTCCAGCACCTTTAGAAGACTGGAAAGAATACTAAAAAAGTTCTTTGCTCTGCCCTGGTTGCATTCCAGAGATTTTCCAGCTCACAAATGATATTGGCAAGCATTCAAAAAGGTTGATGGACATTGGAAAAACAATAATTTTGTAGATCAAAGTATAAATTTTCTTTTATTGTCTATGATCTTTTGCTACACTCATACAATTCTTGCATGACTGTATTTATACGTTTTGACTTTAACTACAGTAAATACTCAGGATGAAATAAGAGTCGGTTGAAGGAAGAGATGACAGTTTGTAAGAATATCTCAAATCTGTCACACGAAACAGAGTTGCTGCCTGAACTCTATAACTGAAGAGAGCAAAAAAAGAAGAAGAAAGAAAGAAAGAAAATAAAAGCTTTTGTGTTCTGCAGAGTTTTTTAAATTTACCTTTTGTTTTTACAGTTTACTATACTTGAGAAAGTTGGCATGCAAACCACTGTAGGGAATACCTTTTATGACAAACTGATATCTAGTGTTCCATTGCTAATCTATATATTATTATATATATTATATTATATTATATATAATATATTATATTATATTATACTGTATGTTTTCCATTCTATGAACTTCACCATTCGTACTTCAGCTCAAAGGTCAGGTACATTTGCTAGCAAGGGCAGTCTATTCATCTAGAACAGGGGTGTCAAACTCAAGGCCCATGGGCCAGATTCAGCCCATAGGGTGCTTAGACCAGCGGGGCCACCCTGGAAACAGCAAAGGACTGGCCTGCAGTCCCTCTGCCAGTGAAAACGGAGCTCCATTTTCGGCTGCCACAGCCTCCTGCAGCCCTCTGTCAGCGAAAATGGAGCTCAGGCTCCCCAGCTCCGTTTTCGCTGGTGGAGCCCTCAGGCCACTAGATACTCCCTCCCCAAAATGAGTGACATTGAGCTGGCCATGCCCACCCTGGCCATGCCCCCTACCCCCCAAGGTCAAACACAATCCTGATACAGCCCTCAGTGAAATCAAGTTTGACACCCCTGATCTAGAATGTAAATAGAATTTGCATTGTCAAAAGTAAGTGGTAACAACCATTTGGAGACATGTGGAATGTTAAGTAAATCTAAGCTTCCTGAGGACTCTTTTGCCAAAGAAAAAGTGTAAGATGGGCCCTCATTCCATTCTATGCACAGAAGAAGAAAAAAATAGATCAGTCATGAAGCTAACACTTAAAACAGAACAGTTTTTCTACGGTATGTCTGAGTCAGTGAAGATGAACCTATGACAGGTGTGGTCATAGGTGACATCCAAGGCCTCCGGAGCTTCTGGAAGTTGCAGAAGAGATTTCTGCTCTTGCACAACCTCTGGAACCTACAAAAATGTGTGAGAATGGGCTGTGCTCCCCTTGTCTTTTAGGAGCTTGCAAGTCCACACAAGAACATTCTCCAAAATTTCCAGAACTTGTGTGATCTGGGGCTGCCTTGGATAGGCATTTTGAAAAACATTTACCATTATATAAGTATTTATTTATTCACTTATTAAATAATTCATTTAATTTAATTTATTACTCTTGGTTGCTTCTGTTTTGTCTATGTTAGCTTGCATGTGTATGTGTATATATGTCTGTGTGTGTCTATGTGACACACCAGCAGAGTAAATTTAGGCGTTTTCTGAATTTTTCACACTCCAAGTCCCAAACGTTCACCATCTTTACATAGATTTATGTAAAGGAGAAGAATGTGTTATATGAAAAATATCTTTCTGTTCTCTTAGGGATAATGAATCAGGAGCTCATTAGGAATGTTTTAGGGGCTTATACTGGTGGACGCCCCCTCCCCCCACCATCTCTACATTTGCCTTATTCTACCTAATAGTTGGTCCTGAGAAAGAATTTATGAAATATGTAAACTGGTTTAGGTTTTACACACTGTCCATCCAGTGTGCTTGTGTGTGCACAAATAAGAGAATAAATACAAGAAAATATTCTAATGCATGCTTTGTATTCACATTATTATTTCTGTTGAGTGGCGCTGTGGAAAGATTTCTGATTTATTGTTATCATACCCCTTTTGAGATCTCTGCTGATGACATCATTTACATTAGAAAAGGTTTGAGAGATTTTTGAAGTATCACTGTGGTGATGCAGAGCAGAGGAACGATGGGAATCTCAGCCATTATACTCTATTTCTATAAACGTCCATTCAAGTTTTGCAGCCCAAGATGTGAAGTTTCTTGGGCTGTAAAGAATGGGGGAGAAATGTTCTTTCAGGGTTGTAAGATTCTGTTAATATAACCGTATAGTAAAATACAATTAGTCCATCTGATCATGCTTCCTGTCTGGATTATCTCACCAAGCCCTGGTCCATATATCTGGTGGATTGCTAGCACCTGAAATTTAGAGATCTTTTATTTTCCCTTATTCAACTCAGCACTGCAGAAGTAAATTCTGAAATATAGTTGGAACAGAGATTTTCCAAGAGGAACCGACAAGACATCTGAAGAATAAATTGCTATGGGTTACCTGATTAGACCTAGGCTTGGGGCCAAGCCCAATAAATAGTAAATCAGTCTAGAGATGAAAATTAATCACACACAGTGATAGTGAACTGGCTGAGATGGTTAAAAAACGTTCATGTGTTGGGGTGGCCTTGCTAGACTGCTGTAAAATGCTGCAGGCAGGAGCTCTGACCTACGTGTATCTGGAGAAGAATATGGAAAATCAACACTCCACTTCAACTGAGGCTGGCTTAATTCCACAGATGATAACTTAAAGCCTTTTAGCAAAGCAAACCTTCTTTAGCAGTAGCCCTGACAAACAAGGACAACAGCGGTGCATCAATCTGTCCGAAATGAACTGTTATTGA
Source organism: Ptyas mucosa (assembly GCA_012654045.1). Lineage (NCBI taxonomy): Eukaryota > Metazoa > Chordata > Lepidosauria > Squamata > Colubridae > Ptyas > Ptyas mucosa. Next base: position 16,985,750 of record WNWU01000006.1, read on the forward strand.
ATGAAGAAGCCCTGACTTCGATGTGCAAAGGTAAAAATAGAAGAACCTCTATAACTCCACTAAAGCTAAATTAGAGCTTTAGTGAAGAATCTGACTCTGACTCATATCAGGGTCAAAACTTGAGTGCAAAAAATATGAACAGCAAGTTTGTCTTCTATAAGACTTTTCACGGTTGGGAACTCACTTTCATAATATGCACGCTATATTACCTAAACGAAACATTTATTTCCTCCCCAAAGGTGATTTCCTCCAGCTATGAAAGTTCTTCCATGCTTACTTATTTTTGAGTAGCCAGTTTAAAAATCTGTAAATTAAACAAAATCACATGACCATGCTTGACTCTGCTATTGGATTGTAACACTGTGATTAGCAAGCATAAATTACGTTATTGTGAGAGTCCAAAATTTTTCTTGGATGGAAAGTTTGCTTGTCTGATTTATTTACTCACTGCAGCAGCAAAACCAACAGAGTGAGCGAAAGAACCCTGCCGATCCTTCAAACCCTCAAATTATAAGAATTATTCTTATGATATGTTGGACAAATAGTGTGGGATGGAATGAGAGATATGTATTGCAGTATTGTTCCTTGTCATCTAAACTTTCTTTTTAGAGGTTCTGTGTGCATAGTGGTATTCTTCTTGTGAGTGACTGAATGTTATTATTTTTTTACTCTCCAATGACTTTATTTATCCAATTTTCCATTTTTTCTCATCCTTTCCCTTCTATTCATAATGTACTATATATATTCCACTGTTATATTTTTTTAAAAGCATTCATTATGTTCATTATAGTCCACCTGGCATCTTCCATGCTTCTGGAAATGAAACATGTGATGGATACCTTAAGAAACCTTGGTTAAAGAAGCATAACTCACCAGCTCCTACATGACTTTCAATGACATTTGGCATATATCATCCCTTCATATCTATTTCACTGTCTCAGATGTTTTGCCCTATTATGCCAAACCCAGGGATGGGTTCTACTTACCTTTACTACCGGTTCGCAATGGGGCCGCACATGCTGGCTTACTGCGCTTGCGTGCGAGTGCTCTTCTGCACATGTGCAGAAGCATTTTGATGATGTTGGGGTCGGTGGGCGAAGCCTCCCACCGCTTTTACTACCAGTTCTATAGAACCGGTACAAACCAGGGGCAACCCACCACTGGCTAAACCACAAAAAAATTATAAACACTATAGGTAGTCATCCACTAAACAACTATTCATTTAGTGAGCATTCGAAGTTACAACAGCACTGAAAAAAGTGACTTGATTTATGATGTTTTTTTACATTTATGACCATTGCAGCATCCCCATGGTCATGTGATCCAAATTCAGAGGCTTGGCAAGTGGTTTATATTTATGATGGTTGCAGCATCCCAGGGTCGTGTGATCACCTTTTGTAACCTTCTGACAAGCAAAGTTAAGGGGGAAGCCAGATTCACTTAACAACCATATTACTAATTTAACAACGGTAGTGACAAATAATGCCGTGTTACTGTGACAAGTAATGTTGTAAAATGGGGCAAAACTCACTTAACAATTTTGGGCTTTATTGTGGTTGTAAATTGAGGTCTATCTGTATTTAATTTTTTTCTCATAGTCTTTCTTGCCATATTATGAGAGAATCTGCATATGTGGCACACCAACCATTGAAAATATTTCTCATATTTGTCAATTATAAATCCCCATTTGGCTTAAATAATTATGTTCCCTATTGGAAAGATAAGCTATTGGGATCCAAACCATAGATTGTTATATTTCTCATATGTACATATTTCATAGATTGTCATATGGGCTCAAATGTACATATTGCATGTAGAATGTTTATAATTATAAGTTTATAATTAAGGTGGTGGTTTTAAGGACTTGATAAGGTACATTGAACCCACTGGGGTACCCTGTAAGGGAAATTCATTTATCTGATTACCGAATCCTTGTATTACCATAGATGTATTTTATAACTGTATTTCCTCCTATCTATTTTATTCCAGAAGTAGGCTATTTATTTTATTTTATTTATTTTATTTTATTTTATTATTTTATTTTATTTTATTTTATTTTATTTTATTTTATTTTATTTTATTTATTTTATTGATATGGTCACAAAACTAATCAATCAATCATCTACTCCTTCTCCTGTGAGATAATGAGAAGGCTGTGTTTTGTCAAGTGTTAGGGCAATGATCTGGTGCCCAGGCAATTGTTTATTTTGGATGCAGAGACAATAAACACACCGGTGAATCAAGAGATGTTAAGCTTTATTATTAACTCAAGCAAACAGATTTAAAAGCATAATGTAAAAAGAATACATATACAAGCTGTCAGGGACTCCTTAATAAGAAGAGCAGAGATACCCCAAGAGTGGCAAATTTCTAAAGTGCCCAGTTCTAGGTTCTCTGCAGCAGCTCCCAGATTAAAGACCAGTACTAGGGTTTTTATTAAAACCTGGCACCATAATTTTATGGCTATAGTTATGAAACTGCAAAACCTGATCTTGCCTGAGTGGCACATGGTTCAAAAGTTTGAAACTTTCATAGAAAAAAAAAGCTTTACAACTGTGTGAAGATTCCTCCCCCAACCCCTTCTCCTTTATTTAGCAAGGAAGAATGGGGGGGGGGGAGCAGGTTAATTCAAATGAAGCTCTGAACTTTTAGATTTTTTTCATACTATGAAGGAGAAATCAAAATATATCACTAAATTCCTTGAAATACAATGGTCTTCTACATTGCCACCATAAGCATAACTCCAGTGGTGGGCTGCAACCAGTTTAACAACTGGTTCTGTGAGTGTGGGCTTTGTGCATGCACATGGGCATCGTGCGTGTGAACGCCTAACATGCTTGCATGCAGCGTTCAAAATACAGCAATTTGAAGCTCAGTTGCTCACCTTCTAAGGCAGCCCCAGTAAGAACAGCGGAGGTGGGGAAATCAGTTGTGCTGCGCGAATCAGCTGAGCCAGAAAGAAGGAATTATAGGACAGGATAGGGCAGGGGCAGGTGGGCGGGGCCAGCTGATCGTCAGAACTACCAGTTCGCCTGAACTGGTCTGAATCTGCAGCAGCCCACCACTGCATAACTCGGGGTTTTTTCCCAATTCATCCTCAGATTCAGAGCAAATCAGAACATGTAACCATCCCAGAATGACCTCAGCAGATGAGGCTTCTTTCAAAACCAAAGATCTGGCTACCAAACAGGTCATGCTGTTCTAGCAGAACATTAATAGGCACTACTTGGTTTACAGAAGCTAGATATATATATATTTATATATTTTTTACTAAAGTCACAAGAACCCTGATGGTTTCCCTACAAGGGCAGGAATTTGCCTTTCTTACTAGGTCTTTCTTTCTTTTTTATTATAAAAGTTTTTATTGGTTAAAAATAAACAATATTATCGCTTACAATATGTGGAATTTTCATTATCCTTTTACAAAGATAGTATATATTTTCTTTTTTTCACATACAGCAGATCTTCCCTTATTAAAATTTCAAATTTAACAACCGGATTTATACAAAAATATCAGTTCAGTATCCAGAGTAATATTAAAGTTTACAAAAATAAGAGATATCATAAAAGGCACAACGTAATAGATTCCTCTCACTTCGTCATTTCTTGGTTCTAGATCTCAAGGTTCTGGCCTTAGCACCCCCTTCCTCCCGGACCGCCACGGCCTCGCCCGCCCCCGTTCCTTGATCATCTGGTACCTCCCCTTCCTCGGTTCCTGTATCTGCACCCTCTAGGAGGGTCTTATGTTGCTCCAGATAAGCCTGAGCCTCCGTCACACTATTAATTTTCTTCCTACTGCCCTCCCTGAAAATCATCAAACCTTCCGGCATCAACCACCTGAAGCCAATTCCCTTAAGGTACAATTTACTTGATAAAAAAATAATAATTTCTTCTTAATTCTCGTACCTGTCTAGGGATCTGCTTCAGAATGGTGACCTCCTTGCCCCTGTATATCAGCGCCCCCGATCTTTGAGTTCTCAGTATTTCATCCCTCGTTTCCCTTCTCACAAATTTAATGTGGACCTCTCTTGGGACACTATGTAGAATTGCATATTGTGAGTTTACTCTATAAACTAAATCCATATCCCATCTCATAAAGTCCAAACCTCTTTCAATAAATTCGCCCAACAATTTAACCATCACTTCTCGCAGATCTTCTTGGTCCACCTCTTCCACATTTTGAAACCTGAGAAAATAAGACATTCTATCCAGCTGCGAAGTTAAAGTTGTATTTCCTCTCATTTCTTCCCTCTTCTGGATTGCCCGCACCTCCCCCTCCAAACCTCCCGCCTTTTTCTTATTCTCCTCTGCCACCTGTTGAACAGCAATTAAATCTTTTTTCATAACTACCATTTCAGATTTTATTTCCAGTTGGCCTTTTTGCAGGTCATCAAGTTTATTAAGCTTCTCATCCAATTTTGCCAATTTTCCCAAAATTTTTTCCATGTCACCTGCAGCTGGTCTTTGTCCTTTAGCCATCTTACAGTAGTAAAGAATGAGAGGTCCTCAGGTAGGCACAAACATCCAGAGAGAGAAGATTCTCTTAAAAAATCAGCGCTATTTCCTCACGATCCACCAGAGGGCGCTCACAGGAGCAACGAGTCCGGATTATAGAGTAGGTCAAACAGGAAACCAGAGGTGGGTGATGTCATCAATTATGCACAAAGAAGCAGGAAATCAGGCCCCAGCCATGACTTTCCAGAAGGAGAGAGGCCTCCAGCCTCCCTTCCCAAATTCTGCCTCCACCATTCTCCACAAGAAATCAGCGAGGTAAGAGGTCTCCTTCTTTTTTCCTCCTCTTTCTTCTCAACTACGGCGCCCTTCCCAGCTACAAGGGGGGGAGAAGCTTCAGCCCCCCCTCTCACCTGCAGGACGCCTCGTCGCTTCACCAGTCAAAGTCTCTCCTTTTCTACTTATTCTCCGGCCTGCATCCCTTCCTCTTCCGATCGCCTCTTTACCTGCTGCCTTACTTTCGATTTACACCGGGTCCTACAGGCACATAGGCACGGAACGGCCTTGGGAATAGCCGCTATGTGCTGCCCCCACTCGCCGGAGCCTCAGGCGTGCCAGCATTGGCTGCCCAGCCCCTGGAGTTGAGGCAGGGAACCCCTGGTGAGCCGCCCTTAACGACGGATACCCCAAAACCAGGGCACCCGGCCCCGAGGGGCCTCCAGGCGGGGGGATTCAGACGCTGGGGCAAAAGCTTACCCAAACAACGTCTGCTGCCATCTGGGACTGGAAGTGATCCCTTACTAGGTCTTTCAATGTTCCTCGTGTTATTTAAAAATGGACGATGTGGAGAAATCTACTTTCCCATCTATATGTATATAACATTTTTTAAATGTATTGATCCAAGGAAACTTAAATTAAAAAATTTCCCTATCTTTAATGCTTTAGTGTGCTCTCTACACTTACAAAATGCTATGAAACATTTTGGAGTTCCAAAACGTGAGTTATAACTCACTCTTAATGTGAATGTAATATCTGTCTGCATCAAATGCCCCTACCTCTGCAGCTGCCATGTTTTCTCAAGAAAAGACATGGCTGCTTTAACAAGTTAAAGACAAGTTCTTTATTTGGAAGCATCTTGTTGGAATCCTTTCCAAAGTAGAGCAGAGCCCCAGCTGTTAGTATATATAGAATGGTTGCTATAGCTGCTCTATTTTTTTCAAATGCTTCCTAGAATTAACAGAAAATTTCAGTCATGGGAAGGTGAGTGAAAACATTCTGCTGGTGTCTTCAAGAAAACGACACCATGATTTAACTTTCACAGAATCCGGTAACCGTTTCAGCTTTTTCTACATTGCCAAAAAGGCTGGGTCATTTAATGATCAGCAGGAGTCCCACACACCAAATAGCTTTCATGTGGTTAGGGGTTAACATTAAAGGGGTTGCTGTAGAAGGGAGGAAAATAAAGGTTTTCTTAAAATAAATATTAATCATTTGAAGGATATAATGTTTCATTTCTCTTACTTCTCTTTTTTCCTCCTCCTTTGTGACTGAGCATTCACCTAGTTGTTTAACAACTGGCCTATTTTATCTCAGTTTATTTCTTGCTTAGAATATTATTGTTGCAGCAATAGCTAATTTTAATATTAAGTACAGTTAGCTATCCTATGTACCAATTATAATATGTATCACTAAAGCATGGTTTAACTCAGTAAAGCCAATATTAATGACTGGCCTGTACACAAAGGTGAAATACTCCTGGATCAGACCGGTCCAGTAACGATCTTGGCCGGTGGTTCGGCAATCCAGTAGTGTGGGCGGAGCTTTGCTGGGTATCATTACTTCCTGGTTTTAACCAGAAGGTTTTGCACATGCGCAGAAGGTCTGTGTGCACAGGTGGCATGTGTGCGGCACATTCACTTCCGAACCAGTAAGGAAGGTAAGTAGATTTCACCCCTGCCTGTACACACACGTTTTCTGCCAAGCAAAATTGATGGCTGGAGCTTGAAAAAAATGATAATTAATTATTATTCATGTTCTGTAAGCACGAATTGATAGATGTGCAATAGAAGTAAGGGGATAAAGAATCAGCCTCAGTATTTGTAGTTTTTGGTATTTGTAATATCTGTGTAGATCTTGTTGGGCAATGTTCCTCAAACAACAATTTGCATGTTGGTAATTGCTATTTTTATCCTGTTGCAAAGAGGTAAACGTTTCTGCCAAAGAGCAACCAAATTTCCTTAAAGAACCAAAAGAACAATTGATTTTTTTTAAAATTTGATTTATATGCCACCCTTCTCCGGAGACTCAGGGCGGCTTACAATGTGTTAAGCAATTGCCTTCATACTTTTGTATATTTATACAAAGTCAGCTTATTGCCCCCACAATCTGGGTCCTCATTTTACCTACCTTAGAAAGGATGGAAGGCTGAGTCAACCTTGAGCCTGGTGAGATTAGAACTTGCAGTAATTGCAGGCAGCTGAATGTTAATCAGTGCCTTAGTCTACTGCGCCACTCAGGCCCTTGAGTGAAATGACCAACAACAAAATTTTCAAGCAATCATTGCACAGTTTTTTCTATGGAAATGGAACAATTGGACTTGCATTGTATTTTAGATTAAAATAAATGCTTTGATTTTTGCGTCCTGTTCTTTTGTATTTGTGGTTCCAATAAATGAAGACCTACATTTTTAATAAATCTTTATTGCTTTTAAAATAACAGAAAAAGAAAACAAAAGTACATAACACAAAATACATACATAATTTTAAAAAAATACATAACAGCTTTAAAAGCTGTGAAAAAATATAGTGAAAAAACACCAAATTGTAAAGTCATTACAGTAAACAGTTTAAACCAGGAGAATGTGATTTCTAATCTCACTTCAGGCTTGTAAAAATGACTGGGTGATTTTGGCCCATTCATTTTCTGTCAGTTCAACTCACCTCACAGGGTTGTTGTGAGGGAAAATAAGATCAAAAAGGAGTATTAGATATGTTCACTGCCTTAAGTTATTTATAAAAATAATAAAGGCAGGATAAAACAAAATATTTATTTAAAAACTCAGTTAGAATTTTATATATATAAAGCTATCATATTTCTTTTAATCTTCTGTGTTTAAATGAATCCCATATTTTATTATATTATATTTATCCATTAAAAGTCTATATCTATAGCAGATCTGCGTATTTTATAGTAAGTCACATTTGCCTGTCCCTGTCTGGTCCCCGGCAGCAGCAGGAGGGTGACAGTGGGAGTGGCAGTGGCAAGGGGCAGAAGTTGGGTTGGTAGTAGTGGCACCCTCCACAACACTCCCAATTTCTCATGTAGTTCTTTGGGAAAATTAATTGACCATCCCTAGTCTATATGCAATCCACTCGTAAGCAAAAAATGAAATCAAGTCTTCAATCCATTGAGTAAATTAAGCCATTCATCATAGTCTTTTGACCATAGTAAAGACACAAAAAAATCCATTTACATTGTTTAGTTGTTAAATTTCATATACCGTATTTTTCAGAGTATAAGGTGCACCATAGTATAAGATGCAGCTTAGTTTTTTGGGAGGAAAATAGGGGGGAAAATCTTCCTACCAGGTATTCATCTGGCCAGCGTCCTTAGTCTGGTCAGCTTCAGCACATTAGTCTACTGGTTTTTTATCCCCTGCTTGGGGATAAAAAACAGCTTCTAAGGCACAGCTGAGAGGAAGCAGCAATGAGAAAAGCAGGCAAAGCACAGGGAGATCGCTTCACTCAGCTAGCATCTAGTTAGGGCTGAAAAAAAGCTTCTAAAGAACAGCTGAGAGTCAGAGCAAAGCATGGAGATTGTTTCACTCGCTAGAGCCTCGTTAAAGGACAGCAGAGAGTTGAGGGAGCAGGCAAAGCTGGGAAGATCTCACTGGTGCCTCATTAGCGCCTCATTAGGGCTGAAAAAAAGCTTCTTGGAGTATAAGACGCACCCAAATTTTCAGCCTCTTTTAGGGGGAAAAAGGGTGTGTCCTATACTCTGAAAAATATGGTACTATTTAATTTAATTTAATTTAATTTCAGATTTATAAACCGCCCTTCTCCCTGAGGACCAAAATTAAAAAACAAAGAATACAAACATTAAAAGCAATTAAGAATATATATAAATTTGGCCCCATACATTAAAAGTAACTAACCAATTAAAATATTTAAAATTATTTTTAAGCCAGCCCGGCTTGCTGGAAAAGATAGGTTTTGAGGGCACAGCAGAAGGCACCGAGGTCTTGGATTCTCCTTATCTCTGGGGGCAACTGATTCCAGAGGGTAGGTGCCCCCACAGAGAAGGCACTCCCCCTGGGGGTCACCAGCCTACATTGTTTAGCTGATGGCACCCTGAGGAGGCCCTCTCTGTGGGAGCACACGGGTCGATGGGAGGTCATCGGTAGCAGCAGGCGTTCTCGAAGATAGGTAGGCCCTATGCCATGGAGCGCTTTAAAGGTGATAACCAACACCTTGAAGCGCACCCGGAAGACCACCGGAAGCCAGTGCATCTCGTGCAGGAGCGGTGTTACGTGGGAACACCATGCTCCTCCCGTCACTACCCGCATGGCTGCGTTCTGGACCAGTTGGAGCCTCCGTGTGCTCCAAGTGCTATGTATGTAATTTAAGACAGCAGTATCCTCTGAAAATTCTAGGTCTTCTCACACAGTCACATTTATATAATCCACCACTTTCTTGCAAAACATTAATAAGTATAAGGCATTGTGAAAACAAATACTTAAGGAAGTACTGTCCTTCCTACACCTCCAACAAAATGCTGTCCTTTTATATATAGGTGTACTAGAGTCCAATAAATGTTAAATATTATTTTCTGTTGTATAAGTCATAAACTGATATTCTTCCTATAGAAGTTAAGCCACTCTCCCGTATTGTTTAGGGAATACAGGGCACGTCCAATTCTTTATTCCACTCATTTCTTAACTTTTGCATATCAGGTTGATTTATTGATAAAAATAAGCTAAAATCAAATGTAAGAAAGAAGTCTTACTTAATTTTAATCTTGGCAAGTTTTATTCCAGGCAAATCCTACAGGCTGAGGTGGGATGTATATGTTCAAGCACATCAGCCTAAAACATTTTTCTCTTGTTTTGCTGCGCTCATATTCACTCATGCAGAGAACTGAAGAAGAAACATGACAGCCCTTCTTAATGAAACATTAACAAACAAGTTAGGAATATCAATACCGTCTGCATTCCGCCCACCCTATCGAGATAATTTATACTGATCATAAATTATGACATTTCAGTTCAGGAAAGCATACCAAATATCTGTTGGTTGCAAGTCTGCTTTGCTACTTTTAGGAAGTAATGTCACACTTTTGTATCTTCAACCTGTAAGTAAATGTTATACTTGCCTGAAAATGCAACGAAGCAGAATGAGAAAGACCCAAACGTTTGACATTGAAAAAGGGAGGAAAGGGGGAAGTAAAAATAATAGAAGGAGAAGAATCCATACAAAAATTGCAGAGTTTAACAGAGAAGAAGGGGTCAACCTATTTTCCAAAGCATCAGAAGGCAAGAAAAGAAACAATGGATGGAATCTAATCAAGGAACCTAAAATTAAAGAGAAATTTCCTAAAAGTGAGAACAATAAATCCATGGAATGGCTTGCCTTTGGAAGTTGTGGGTGTCCCATTGCTGGAGGCTTTAAAGAACAGACCAGATAGTCATTTGTCTGAAATTGTATAGTCCAGGGGTTCCCAAACTTGGCAGCTTTAAGACTTGTGGACTTCGACTCCCAGAATCCTCCAGCCAGCATAGCTGGCTGGAGAATTCTGGGAGTCGAAGTCTACAAGTCTTAAAGCTGCCAAGTTTGGGAACCCCTGGTATAGTCTCTT
>WNWU01000006.1:16999196-17029718 GCA_012654045.1 Ptyas mucosa
AAGGGAAGGGAAGGGAAGGGAAGGGAAGGGAAGGGAAGGGAAGGGAAGGGAAGGGAAGGGGAGAGGGAGAGGGGGAGGGGAGGGGGAGGAGGAGGGAGGGAGGGATTTCTGATGCTTCCTGTCACTTTCCCACAAGAAAATTCAATGGGGAAGCCAGCAGGAAGTCAGAAGTTGTTCCTGCCCCCACTGCTTTTTTTTTGCCCACTAATGGTCATTCTGTTGACCCAACAGAGCACAGCTTGTCTAATAGCCTAATAAGTATGTGAGTGAAGGACGGGCTTTGATGTGAATATATAGAAAAAAAATGAGAGATACTGATTTTATGAAGGCAATCCATCCTATTTTCCAGCAATTGCTAGCATTGCATAATGCTATCTTACTGTACTGGCAGGTATTCTACTGTGTCTTTAAGTAAATCTAAATATTAAGTCTAGGAGGGATCAAACTGCAGGGGTGAAAAAATTCCGAAATACAACTGCTAAAGTTAATGCTTACTTAATTCTTAGTTTTATACACGACTTAAAATGAAAAGGCTTCCAACTATTATAAGATGTACAGGCTTAATCTACATTTCAATAAGATGTTTCAAGGCAGTGTGAGAACTGTCAAGGACCTTTTCTTAATCTTGAGAGAGACCTACAAAGGAATGCTGGCAGTTTCGTTTTCTTCTGACATGGAAGCATTATTTCATCAAGAAAATGTTATTCTTATTCATTTGGGTGCTTCCCACTTCAGGCGAGTCTCCAACTCTGTCTGTGCATTCGGTGGGAGAAATACTGTAGTGTCACCTGAGTTGTCAAAAATCCCCTTTGAGAGAAATAGAGAAATAGATTAAATGATCTGAATGAAAGCATGACCTTGAGTTTCATCTCTCTTTTTATTTTATCCTTTCCAGATGAAATATGGAAAGAAAATCCTTAGCTTCAGGTGGGCCTTCCTTTAATTTAGGTGTTCTTAATGCTAAAGCGGTGTTATTTTTTTTTTATCAAAAAATTTGCATACAAATTGGCTGTGCAAATTACCTTCCTCTGCACTCCTTTTTAAGGCTCCTTTTCAATGGGGAAGCCCGCATGCTCTTCAGAAACCATCATGAGACAGGCTTTCCCCACCCTGTATCTGACAGGAAGGTATTTCACGCAGCAACCAAATGTATTGGGAAGTAATTGCCATAGCTTTGGTAGACAATGATGGACAGGATAAAAACTGGTTATGTTACATATTCAGGAACTAACATAACCAAATCCATCAAGCTCCAAATTAGCAGGAATGATTCCTTCTCACATATATTGTTCTCATGTTGTAGAGAAAGACACCTGGCTGCCTCCCAGTACTGAAGACTTTGGTGTAGGGGTGTGTTTGGTGTGTTAAAATTATTAAATGCCAAGTGAGAATAAAATAGTGAGATTCAGTTAATGGGAATTTCTTCAAAGTAACACATATGTACCAATAGTCCAAAGATGGCAATTCAAAAGTGGTTGGGTCAGGGTACATTTTGGGAGAAGTTTCCAAAATCTGAGAAAATAAGAAGTAGAATATTCCTTCAGTGTGTTTTAAGGCATCCATTTTATTTGTTCATGCCCCTCCCTCAAGATTCTTCAAATTTGGACTTCCTTCAGTTGAGATGCTCTGGGAGGCCCTGACACAATGTGATTAATAACATTGATAAAGTTTTTGGGGCCCAATTTTGGACCTCTGTTTTAAAAAATGAATGGGCAACTTATGGCTGACAGCACAGCTATATAAAGTGTAGGTCACAGTTCTTACCCTTTGCCTTCTTGTCAGCTTATATCTGTCTCTCATCAGATGGCTGGAAAGAAATAGCCTTGGTTACCTGCAGCAAATGACTGTGAGAAACCATATTCTGTGCTTGTTATAATCACTGTCTCATTATGATGCCAACATGGAAGTTTGATGTTAGCAATCTTTATTAATAAGTACTAATATTAGGATTTACAACCATGAATCTTAAAGTCCAACTTCTAGCCAATAGCAACTTTCTAATAGATGTATGCAACATTCCAGGTTCATAGACAATTGTTTTCATTTCATTTCACCAAAGCATAGTTATAATTCATGAATAATACTTACTCAACCACTTTGGTGATGCAGACTTTCCTGAACCTGTATTGTATTGTGTCTTATGACTTTCAATTTGCTATAAATTGTAAATCAGTCCCCAAAACATTACTGGATATTCCTTCTTCTCCCCCCCCCCCCGGCCATCTCTTTATGTCAGGAGTAGTCAATTTTTTTGCAGACAGGGATCAGACTTAAAAAACAAAACACCACTTTCTTTTTTACTACCTTCAAAGACTTATATGAGCAGCAGCAGTGATGAAGCTATTTTTCTAGAGGAAATAAAGCACGATTTTCACACATTCCTTTTTCAGTTATTCTGTTTGTGTCTGTAAACTATTATTTATTTAGTAAAATAAATTCATTACATCTATCCAGAACTTAATAAGAATAGCAAAAGATTGTGCTAAATTTCTTCACTGTGACCATAGACAAGGTACTATGGGGGGGAGGAGGAGTCGGGGAATCCATTGCTTGCCTGCTTGCTTATTTTTTTTTAATCCATCCATTATTGTCTATATTTGATTCATATTACAGTTGAAATATGTAATGTGTCTATTATTATCCTTTTATTAAATATATCCTATAAAATAAAATGCTAAACCATGAGTACCTGCTCATCTGGGAATGAACTTTGGGTCATACATGTGGAGACAGCTGAAGGAAAGTTAATGAGGTCGAAAATATAATTGCTGTTGAGATAGATGAGCTATGATCCAGCCTTATTCTAGGCATTAGGAGGCCATCTGTTGGGAAGCTCCCAGAAAAGCAGGGACGAGGGATCAAGCAGGGAATTAGCCTAGAGCCGTGATGGCGAACCTATGGCACGCCATATCAGTGGGCACGCCAGCTCAGCTCTGGCATGCGTGCGTGCATGCATGCGCCAGCCAGCTGATTTTTGGGCCTTCTGGGCCCAGCAGAAGACTCCTAGAGAGGCTCTGAAGGCTGGGGACAGCAAAAAAGTCACTTCCTGTCCAACCAGGAGTTGGGAAATGGGCCATTTCAGGCCTCCGGAGGGCCTCTGAAGGGGTGGGGAAGACAGTTTTCGCTCTCCCCAGATGCATAGAGAGGATCTAGAGCCAGGTGAGAAAGAAAAACGGGCATACTGGGTCATTGTGTGCCAGGAGCAGGGTGGGAGGGGGGTTGCATGCGCATGCGCAGGGCAGGGCGCATAGAATTATGGGTGTGGGCACACGCATGCGCAAACCTTCCCCCCCCAGCACGCGATGGCAAAAAGGTTAGCCATCACTGGCCTAGAGTCATTGAGCAGCCTCAAGAGACCTAGGACTGACCACCCTTAAGATCTGTGGGACCTTATAAATTCTTGTTCCCAAGAAAAGGCAAGCAGATTAGATAATATAAGAATCCCTACTTATATTATAGGTAGAATATAATAAAGTAACCAACTTAGACATCTTACATTTGAATATGTTTGCTTGCAACTGACACCATCTACTGAAAAGTAAAATAAAAATTGTTTGTGTGGACAATTGGGACCTTTCTAATTCTCTGCCTGCTTTTTGTGGTCCAGTCACAGACAAATTATCTGTTGCATTGAGAACCGTATCTGAACTAGGTTAGCTCAGCCGAATTAGTACTAAACTATTCCTTGAAGTTATTATCTTTACATTATTATTATTTTGCAAGCCGGTTTCCTTCTATGTGGTAAAAATGTCCTTTTCCTTATGCCGTAAAAGGAATGTATAGGTCAAGCACTCTTTTTAATTATTTCCCTTCTATTAAACCATAAATCTGATTTATTTCTTTTTTCCAAAAGTGCCTTTACTCTTGTGCGCTAAATGTATGTGGCTAGTCCATAAACAGTTACTAATTAGAGACAGATGCATTCAGATGTGAACGTGTGTGTTATAAACTGACACTGAAGTGTATAAGAAACTGTCAGTCAGATCAAAAGTCAATCCCAAATCATCCCATTTGCAGAACTGAGATGCTGTCACAGTTAGTTAGCCCTAAATGTTTAAAACATCCACCAAAACTTTTATTCTAATTGAGCATGAGTTGAAAGGCTGCGTACTTTGATGTCTGTGCTTTTATCATTTGTATATAGCTTAAAACTGCAGACTTGACTCCCCATCCGGAAATAGTAGACATTGCTTCTTACTGAAAAATATACAGGTGGGTCAATCTGTATTTATAAACCTAGTTGCATTCCTGAGCCAGGCATTTAATTGCTTACAACACCAGAACATGAGAAAGAAAAGAAACCCCTTTCTCAGTATTGTTTACCCTTATCTGTTCTTACTCATGGAGCACATCAAACAGGAATACCTTGCTAGTATAATATCCAAAGTTTTGCAGATTGCCTTGAACTTAGTGTGGGCTAATTTAAGTGTTTTCTTTTTTTCTAACAGATGAAATCTGTTGTCAAATATTCATTGCCTAATGATTTTGCTTTAAACATTTTTTTTTGAAAAAAAAGTCTACACAAAGAACATTTTTTTAGAAAAAGTATATAAGTATTAATTATACCAAAGGGACATCCAAAAAGCTTATCTTAAATCTTATTTCTAAATAATCAGCTTCATCGTTTCCACTATTGTTTGTTTTAAATGAACTTTTTTTCTTTTTTCTTTGTAAGTTTGTTCAGAGTCACTAAGGAGTTGTGTAGGTTCATCAACACAGTAACTTGTAACATTTTTAGAATTGCAAGCAAAATTAGTCCTTTTTTTCCAATTCTGTTTTGTTCCTGTACAAAAAAAGGAAAGCCCGACACTTTTATCCAACAAGACAAAAATGCATCCAGTGACAAAATGTTATTAGGTTTGAAGGATCTATTTTGTTTTCTTTTAGAGTACTCATATCTAACAAATGGAACCTTTTGTAAAAATAAACATTTTAAATGTAAAAATTATGAGCACAGGGATATTTCTACTAATGCTGAATAAAGGTAATGGTAAAGGTTTCCCTTGCACATATGGGCTAGTTGTTCCTGACTCTAGGGAGCGGTGCTCATTTCCGTTTCAAAGCGGAAGAGCCAGTGCTGTCTGAAGACGTCTCCGTGGTCATGTGGCTGGCATGACTAAACAGTGTTACCTTCCCACCAAAGGTGGTCCCTATTTTTCTACTTGCATTTTATTGAACTGTTTCGAACTGTTAGGTTGGCAGAAGCTGGGACAAGTAATGGGAGCTCAACCTGCTATGTGGCACTATTCACTATTCACTAACACTGAATAGAGTTTAACAATCACTAAACTGGATATAAATTCTCAGTTATTGATAAATTACAGGTAGTTCTTGACTTAGAACAGATCATTTAGAGACCGATCAAAGTTACAACAGCACTGAAAAGTGACTTACGGCCATTTTTCACACTTATGACCATTGCAGAATCTCCATAGTCACGTGATAAAAAAATCAGATGTCGTCAACAGACGCCTATTTGTGATGGTTGCAGTGTTCCGGGGTCATATGATCACCTTTTGCGAGCTTCTGACAAGCAAAGTCAATAAGGAAGCCAGATTCACTGAACAACTGGGTTACTAATTTAACAACTGCAGTGATTTACTTAACAAATGCAGCAAGAAAGGTTGTTAAATGTTAAAATTCACTTAATAAATTTCTCACTGAGCAACAACTGAGCAAGGTTCAATTGTGGTCCTAAATTGAAGATTATCTGTAATGAGAATTTGAAATCCTTGCAAATCTATTTCAAATCACTGAAGTATCTAATCAAACAGCTTGATCTAACTTCTGCACTATCTGTGATCTACTTAATTGCTATATATGATTTCACATGTGTGGTAATTAACGCAACAGCTTCCTTTTGGATATGCATTACAACACAAATCAAAAGGGGGCAAGCTTTAAGCTCTTCCTTGCTCACCTGTAGATTCCATTGAACTTTTAAAGGGGGAGGGGGGAAAAAGACACAATTTGCAATAAACTGTACAGATGTAACTATGTGAACAAACACCAGAAATCCAAACTGAAGGATGGTGGATTGCTTTCTCATTGTTTTCTCATGGGTGGTTTTCCACCAATAGAATCAGGTAATTGGGAATTGGGAATTGTAGGAAAAATCCAGAAATCTTAATATGAATTTAATGTGGCAAGATAGGTAATTAACTTATTTGGGAAATACAGCCAAATGGATTTTGGAATTTATTTTGAGGGGAATTGATAGATTTCTGTTTCATTTTGTACTATGCTATGAATGTTAATGTATTTCTATTCTAATAACTACCTGCTTTCAATGATAAACCTTAGTATTTTATTAATATTTGGAGACATGGACAGTATGTTCACACACAATGTTTTACAAAGAGAGAAGACTTCTTTATGGAAAATCATATTTTCATGACTGAATTAAATTACCCTGTACATTAAATTACATTTGGAAGAAAAATGAACTTATTTCCTTGGTTGATTAACATTGTAATAATTTCCCATTTAATAACAAATCAGAAAACCTACCTTCTGGTATTTTTTCCTCCAAAAAACCCAAACTTTACCTTTTCTCTGGCATACTCTGGATGGTTCCCAAACGAATAGCTAATTTACAAAACCGATTGGCTAACAGATGGGTTCCAACTCTAATCCTAGAATTAAGGATTTCCTGGTGCTTGCACTCTACATAGTAGTGCCTGAATTAAAACAAGAGTGACAACCTATAATTGATTGTATAGTTAATATATTAATTAAAATAAATATAATTAATGTGCTAATTGACATTAATATAATTGCTATTATTGGAATATTGGAAAGGCATGTGTTTACTAGTTTTCACCTTCTGCCTCATTAAAAATGACAGATTGGTAACAACTTCTGGAGATCTCTGCAGACCTCACCAGTGGTGAAATTCAATTTTTTTTACTACCAGTTCTGTGGGCGTGGCTTCGTGGGGGTGGTGTGGCTTGGTGAGCATGGCTTGGTGGGCGTGGCAGGGGAAGGATACTGCAAAATCTCCATTCTCACCCCACTCTGGAACCAGCCAGAGGTGGTATTTGCGGTTCTCCAAACTACTCAAAATTTCCGCTACCAGTTCTCTGAACTACTCAAAATTTCTGCTACTGATTCTCCAGAACCTGTCAGAACCAGCTGGATTTCACCCCTGGACCTCACCCAAGGCTTTCAGGGGTGAGTGATGTATTTCTGAACTAAAGCACAGGAGTTTGCTCAAAGCCTTAGGGATAGATGGGCACTTGAACTTAAGATTTCCCAGATCATAACCAAACAAGATTGGCCTGTACTGAGTGCTATCCTATGCTAGTAGAATTGACATTATAGCTAGAATGGTCTTCCTTTTTCCTTTAAAACCTCTATTTCTCTCTACCAGGGGGCTTTCTCCACAACAGATTTGTGTTATCTGTTGTGGGTGCAGAAGAAATAAAAGAAATTATATGTTCTGTCTTTGGCACAGACAAAATATTAGTAGATGTTTAGTTAACTATTGTGTTTCCAGTGTTTGATGAAAAAAAGAATATGATCCACCCTTTTTCAGTCTGAGTTAAAATCCACAGGAAATGTCAAGTGTGGAAACCCAAGAATGACAGGTGTAAAAGCTCAAAGCAATTTCTTTATTGCTGTTTGCTCATAGACAGAGTCTTGCAGATTAAAGCACACTCTGAATGACTATCTGCTGAATGCTGAGAAGAAAGTAAGGAGGATCCCCTTCTGCACTGCAGCTTACATACCAAGGACTCCAGGTTGATGTTTCTCTTTACTTCTTCCTCCTGTAAATCAGCACAAGATTCCACCACAGGAAAGAAGAAAAATGTAATTTAGGCGTCTCTCGTCCATGCTTTTTTCTGCTCCGTTAAGTTATTTATCTTAATCCCATATCATATACGATGGACCAAGTTTACAGACCATTTAAGGAGCTGTCTTTTTAAAAATATATTTGGAAGCTTTTGGAACCATCAGTGGCCTCCTCTTATAAACCAACTTCAACAAGCCCAACATCTTCACACACAAGATTAGAGGTATCTTCACATGTTCTTCCTCTACTATGATGCATCTGTATCTACAACTAACCACACTGCCTTGTCCCCCAATCCCCATTTCAATCCTACATTGGTTTAGTGACCCCTCTCCATGCTTCTGATGAGGGAGCTATAACCCATAAAAGCTTAAGTCTTTTGATAAAATGTTTTGGTTTTAAAAGATGCTACCATATTCCTTCTCATTTATGCCAGTCATAGATGAACATGATTCTCCACCAGTAGTGTCAAAAAGAGTAACAATTGACTGTACAGACTTAAGGGTCTTCTTCCTAAGATATTGGTTCTCTTCTATTGTTGTTGTTAATTGTGAAGTCATGTTTGACCCATCGCGACCTCATGGACAGTGTTCCTCCAGGCCCTCCTGTCCTCTACCATCCTCTGGAGTCCATTTAAGCTCACACCTACTGCTTCAGTGACTCCATCCAGCCCCCTCATTCTCTGCCCTCTCCTTCTTCTTTTGCCCTCAATTGTTCCCAGCATTAGGTTCTTCTCCAGTGAGTCCTTCCTTCTCATTAGGTGGCCAAAATATTTGAGTTTCATCTTCAGGATCTGGCCTTCTAAAGAGCAGTCAGGGTTGATCTCCTCTAGGACTGACCAGTTTGATCGCCTTGCAGTCCTAGAGACTCACAGGAGTCTTCTCCAGCACCATAATTCAAAGGCCTCAATTCTTTGGCCCTCAGCCTTTCTTATGATCCAACTTTCACAGCCATACATTGCAATTGGGAAAACCATAGCCTTGACTATATACACTTTTATTGGCAGGGTGATGTCTCTTCTATAGGAATCATAAAACCAGTACCCATCCTAATTGGAATTCAGACATTCTAGCAGCTTCCTATGCAGAAGGTTTGCCCTATTGTGGATCCATAAATGAAACCCAAGGCTACTACTGTCCACAACAAAAGACTGAGCCTGCTTTTCTTCCTGTCTCACACTTAGCTGGAAGGTGCAGAGACAAAAAAGGCTTTTCATATACATATCATTGACTGTGTTCCACTGACTGAAAATCTCTCTTCAAGATTTCCATCTGGGCAATGGCAAGAGACAGGTTGACACTCTGTGCATATCTCTGGAAATAATAAAGTGCTGTCTTTGAGCATTGCTGGAAATAAACACGGCAAGAAAAGAAACCTCCATAGAGCCTTTAGGTACTGAGCAGTGATTTTAGCTATTATTTTTCTCTTTTATGGCTTTACCTTTTAAACTGTGTTTAGATCTTTGTTGTTGACTACTACCCTGTGGCCCTGGCCTGGCATTAAAACTGCACTGAAATACAGTGCATAAAAGCGCATGACCTATAAATGTGACGGATGGTAACAACATGGTTGGACTGCAGCTAACTTCAAAACCATCAAGTGAATTGAAAGGCCTTCATGCTCTGTGTGCGAGGACCAATATAAAAATTTGGGCAGTGCCTGGTTCCCTGCTATAGGCTGGGCCTGCTAAGAACATAAGGGAACTATAAGAGCCCTTTTTCATTCATCCAGAATTCTGGAACCCAAGTTACATTATATACATTGCTTGCACTACTGTGTGGTTTTGGCTTCAGGAGAGACATATCAGCTCAACTCCCCCTCTCTCTAAATTTTATTATTTTACAGATAGAAACAGCTAAATAGACAAAGATACAGATTGTCTGAGTCTTGGTGTTTTTTTTTTTTATGGGTTAATGGGTTTCATAGGTTTAGTTTTTTAAATTGCTTTTATGAAATCTACAGTAGTAAAGTTTAAATTTTATATGCTACTTGCCTTTTCTTATTTGCA
Organism: Ptyas mucosa; assembly: GCA_012654045.1. Classification (NCBI taxonomy): domain Eukaryota; kingdom Metazoa; phylum Chordata; class Lepidosauria; order Squamata; family Colubridae; genus Ptyas; species Ptyas mucosa. The sequence goes on from WNWU01000006.1 coordinate 17,009,000, forward strand.
TGGATGACTCATTGTATTTTACTATATTTTATCTTATTCTATACTGTCATAGAGAGAAGTAAAGTCAACTAATTGGTATCTATTTATCTGTCTGTTTCTATCTCTAATGAAATTTAGACAAGGTATGAATTCTCTCCTTCTCAAAGATAGAAGGCAAATTGGATATGCTCTCTTCTTAAAAAGCATATTTTCAGCACAATTTAAATATCTTTAAGGAGGCTGGCTAGCAAATTTGACTGATTTTGAAAAGTGAAACAGGGCCAAATCTAGCATGCACATTTATTGCATACTATTTTGGAAAATATGTCCATTTCTTGAGTTGGCTACTTCTTGAATGTTATCACACAATTATAAGCATAGCCATCCCTAATGTTCTTATTTCTGTAACAGTTCCATTTTTTTATTAGAATAGAATAGAATAGAATAGAATAGAATAGAATAGAATAGAATAGAATAGAATAGAATAGAATAGAATAGAATAGAATAGAATAGAATTCTTTACTGGCCAAGTGTGATTGGACACACAAGGAATTTGTCTTGGTGCATACGCTCTTGGTGTACATAAAAGAAAAGATACATTCATCAAGAATCATAAGGTACAACAGTTAATGATAGTCATATAAATCTTATAAATGCTAGACAATATAAATCTTAAGGATACCAGCAACAAGGTTACAGTCATACAGTCATAAGTGGGAAGAGATGGATGATAGGAACGATGAGAAGATTAATAGTAGTGCAGACTTAGTAAATAGTTTGACAGTGTTGAGGAAATTGTTTGTTTAGCAGAGTGATGGCGTTGGGGAAAAAACTGTTCCTGTGCCTAGTTGTTCTGGTGTACAGTGCTCTATAGCGTCGTTTTGAGGGTAGGAGTTGAAACAGTTTATGTCCAGGATGCGAGAGGTCTATAAATATTTTCACAGCCCTCTTTTTGACTCGTGCAGTATACAGGTCCTCAATGGAGAGCAGGTTAGAGAAGTCCATTTGTACTATTCATAAAAGTATGATTTTCCAAGGCTAACTGAATTTGGGCTTCATATTGGTCCAAAAGTGCAACCTTAAGTACAGTTGCATTAAAATGATGACCCAGATCTCCCCCTTCCTAATTACAAATTTATATGTCAGGGAATAACTTCTAGGAAAAATAAATATGCTAATTAATACTCTGTACTTAACAATATCTAGATTATTCAGAGATATTAGTGTGATGATATTTAAAGGCTAAATGTATTCTGGAAAAGAAGAATTTCTGGTTTACAATCATAATATCTATAAAGTCTATAAAGGAAGTCAACCAACCAACCAACTGTAATTAACCTAACTGCCTTCCCTTACACAGCCATATCATCTGTGTCTATATCTGACCAATTTTTCAGTATCTATTAAACCATCAAGCCAACTTTGTATATTAAATCTCTTTAATCCGGCAGAGATACCAGAAATTTAAAGCAACATTTTTTGTTATAATAAGAAATAGTTTGACCTCTCCTTTCTAGGGCCCAAGGAAGCTTCTGCCCATGAGGAAGGCAGACCTTGTCCTTTTTCACAAACTCTGCCAGTTTAAGAGACAGCAGTTCACATCCACTTGACCTATGTGGCTGCAACAACTTGAAGCAAGACAGCCAGCTTGCGATCCCTCTTGGGCACTGTAAAGGTCTAGTTTACTGAAGACTGACAGGTTACCTGGATGTTTGCAAATATGAGCACATTAATCTGCCTGACACCTAAGTGTCCATCTTTGGCATTTTCAAGTCAACGGGAACATGGAAGGCAGTCTTGGATATTTGTACTTTAGCAGCATGAAAGCTACCTATGTGTTCTGCCATGGATGTAATCTGCAGCTGCTCTTCTAGGCTGCACTCCTAAACAGACTTTAATATATGTTATACTAGAGTTTAAAGCAACCATTAACACTGTACAAAAGCTTGGGGTTTTTTTTAATACAAGGAAAGTACAGTATCAGAGTCCTCCATTCCCAAGGAGAAGAAGCTGGTGAATGAGGCTCCTGTGGAGAGAAGACTCCAGGTAAATGTACCAATTGTGGTTGCTACTTCAGCTCCATGCTGAGACCCTTATTCTGCATGTTCCTGCAATTGCGTTGTTTACTTGCCCTGCTGTCTGTTTGTGTATCAGCTTTGCTTTGCCAGGAGGGGAAGAACTAGCAGCGGTGATGAAAAACATGGAGGAAGGAGGGTTTCTGCTCCTGTCTGTGGCAGCTCTTAGAAGCCGTCACTGTTATGGGAACCTCCAGGCATTCTCACCATGTGGAGTCTTGTTCACAGATTTCTCTGCAAAGCAGCCTGCAGCCATGGGCAATAACACAGCAGCGCAGTCATGTAAAGCTCTATCTAAATATTGGAAAGTCTCGGGGAAAAAGATGTCAAACCACATGTTGATCTGAGATCACCCAAAGTTGGGCCAATTCTTACAGTAGCCTCTGGCATGTCCACTGCCTGAGCTACTTGCCAAGCTTGTCATGCACATTGTTGGCTGACAGAACATCAAGGACTCTGAATGCATGGACTTCTAAAATATGTTCAGGATGAAACAACATAAAAAGTTCATGTTGTCTCTGACGTCTCTTTCAGGTCTGCAGCAAAAGAGGAGAATGCTAAACAGAATGCAAGATAATCCTTGACGTACAACTACAGCTGAGCCCGAACTTTCCACTGCTAAGCAAGTCAATTGTTAAGTGAGTTTTGCCCCCTTTTGTGACCTTACTTTCCATAGTTGTTAAGTGAATCACTGCAGTTGTTGAGTTAGTAACACAGTTGTTAAGTGGCTTTCTCATTGACTTCCCATTGTCAGAAGGTCACAAAAGGTGTAACTTCAGGACACTGCAAACATCATAAATAAATAAAGGGTACCCAGTGTCCAAATTTGATCACATGACCATGGGGATGCTGCAATGGTCATAAGTGTGAAAAACAGTCATAAGTCACTTTTTTCAGTGCTTTTGTAACTTTGAATGGTCACTAAATGAATGGTTGTAAGTTGAGGACTACCTGTAGTGATAGCAATAGCATTTAGAATTATATACTGCTTCATAGTGCATTACAACCCTCTCTAAGCAGTTTACAGAGTCAGCATATTGCCCCCAACAATCTGGGTCCTCATTTTACCGACCTCAGAAGGATGGAAGGCTGAGTCGACCTTGAGCTGATGAGAATCGAACTGCTGGCAGCCAGCAGTCAACAGAAGTAGCCTGCAGTACTGCATTCTAACCACTGTGCCACCATGATACTGGGAGAAAGATTGTAATTTATTTATTTAATTACTATATAGATACAGATTATATTAGAGTCCATTGGGTTTGGGCAACCAATAAATTGAAATAAAGTACTTAGTGACAATTCTGTATCCTGTCCCTGCTCCAAAAGGAACTGATTTAACCCTGGACCTTCACCGCCCAACTTTCTTCATCAGCCTCAAGTAGACCTGGATGCCTGGGAAGCAAAGTGAAGAGAAGAAAAAAATACACACATTTTAATGCACATTTTTACATAATTTAAGTGGCTTTCTAAACTATGAATAACTCTTCTGTGCATTATGTCAGTAATAATAACATGTGTTTTGACTAGTTGTCAAGCCCTCTGGAAAGATCTGAGTAAACTAGGGGCAAAATAAAGGAACTGTTATACAAAGTAAGCTCTATTTATAGAACTAGAATGTAAACTCCAGGTATATCAAAGGAAACCTAATTCAGCATTTAAGTTAGTTTTTCAACAAGATATCAATATTAAGTAACAGGAGATGTTTTTTTATATGCACACATGGCATTTTTCTGTTAGTTCTCCACCTAACTTTCAGGCAACAAGCCGAAGATTGGTTACATGCCTGCTCTCACACATAACTTCAGCCCTATTCAACCTCTACTGAGTCAAAGTCCATAGGTACATACAATATAAATCGTTAGTGCAAGGTTTTTAAAGGTGGCATACAAACATTTGAAAAAAATAAAATAAAAACAATACCTGCTGTCACAATCATCCTAATATACTTCAACATAGAAATGAAATACATAACTTTTGCATGAAATTAATTGAAAAACCTAATTACTAAATTGAGAGCTACTATATAACAATATATATGATCATGGGACATGATCAGTGAAGTAAAGACAAGGATAGAGAAAGCTCGAACAGCATTCTTCAAAATGAAAAAGGTCTTCTGCAGTCACTACATAAGCCTAAAACTGAAAATCAGGCTTGTCAGATGTAACATCTTTTCTATCCTGCTCTGCAGAGTAGAGAGTTGGTCCCTGACAGAAAACCACTTGAAGAAAGTAGAAGCATTTGAATTGTGGATTTACAGACGGCTGTTACGTATAAGCTGGGTTAACAAAATCACAAATGAGGAGGTGATAAGCCGCCTGGGAAAGCAAACGGAAATAATCAAAGCCATTAAAAAGCGAAAGTTAGAGTATTTTGGACATGTGATGCGACACCCAGAAAAATACAGCATCCTTCACTTAATCCTCCAGGGAAAAATTGAAGGCAAATGAGGCCCAAGCAGAAGAAGAACATCATGGCTTCAAAACCTAAGGGACTGCTTTGGACAAAACTCAGCAGCAGTTTTTCATATGGCTGTTGACAAAAATAGGATTGCCAACATGGTCGCCAATGTCCGATGACAGCCATGGCACAAGAAGAAGAAGATATAACAATATATATGGTACTTAGTAGAACAGTCCATGTAGCACGGGGTTGCCAACCTTGCCAACTTTAAGACTTGTGGACGTCAAGTCTTAATAATTGCCAGTTCCCAGAATTCCTCATGGCTGGTTGAGGAATTCTGGGAGTGAAGTTCACAAGTCTTAAAGTTGGTAAGGTTGGAAAGCCCTGATGTAGCAGAAGGAAGGATAGATTGGTGTTACTGAGAAAACTACCATTTGGGTTGAATGAATGAATGAATGAATGAATGAATGAATAAAACAATAAATAAAAAAATAAAAAAATATGGAAACAATGCTGTTTATAGAAAGAGCCTACTAATGCAACATTATACATTATCTGCCATGTACACTCAGTTTTTGAACAGCTTCTCCTGCATTCTAGTGGAGATGTATTGAAAGCAAGCAAAAGTTCTGGTGTCTCATTGGTATAATCCAAGGGTTGCTGTGAAGTCCATGGAAGACAGAGGTTATGCTAAATTGTTAAATTGCAGAATGTAGGAATAAGTGTCCTGAAGATAGGTAAACCTGAGTAGAAAATTTGGAAAAGATAGGAGGTTTTTCTTACATCTTCTAGCTCCATTTTATAATTTAACCAACCCCAACTTCTAAAAGTCATGTAGTAACAGGTGGGATAGAATAAAAGAAAAAGGAAATAGTTCTGAGGAAGAAGCAGAGAGTTGGAAACATATCTTGGACCCCAATTTTGGGTGTGGTGAAACAGAAAAATGAGAGAAAGGAAAAGAGAAAGTGAAGAAAGCAGCATATTAGGAACCCAGATGTGGTGGAATCTCGTTCTCTTGTTAGAAAGGCAACTATACACACACACACACACATACACACACACATATCAAATTTATATTTCACTGATAAAGAAATAAAGGGAGACTAGTATAGATCTATTTGAAGCTATTTAGCTCTCATCAGCTAGGCATATCCTTACTCGGATTCGAACTTGGGCTGCCTGCATATTAGACACCATCCAGAAAGAAAGAATACAAGATAGCCAGGAACACAAGATTATCATGAGGTAAATTAAACAGTATACAGAATACACAGAAGAAAAAAGCAGGTAAAAAAGGGAAACTCTTTCTTTGTACTTACGGCAACCAATCATAGCACAGATTGCCTCATTCATGAGTCCGTACTCTCTAACTAATCAACTACAACTGTGTGTTCTGGCCTATTGTGCACTTTACTGTTCCAGCTACTAAATTCAATATCCTACGGTAACAGGTGTGTTGAGCTAATTGCCAAGAATTATTTCTTTACAGAACTCTTTCTTGATTCGTACATGTTACAAACTCTTCCTAAAATAATGAAATCATATCACATTGTAATGTGGAAAATTAAGAATAATGTAAGGAAAATGAACATTTCAAAACAATTCAGGAGCAAAAGCCAGCTCTCTTTGATTTTTCAGTTCAAGTTCTTTATTTCTACAAAAACAACTATACCAGTAATGTTCACCACAAAAATGTCTTTCTTTCAGGCATATACCGCTCAGAGCAAAAATGTTGGTATGCTTCCTCAGCTGTTAGTGCTCTCAGGCAGAGTAAACATGGACAGGATTGTAGCATTATTTTCAGGCAGTATTAACTCTACTACCTTATGTACCAAGCTTTCTTTTCCAATGAATCTTTTAGAACCATGGATCTTTTTTCCTCCTTTTTGTACAATAAATATGAGAGCAACCTAATATTTCTTTAATTTGCCTTGCTATTAACTCTAAAGGTATGCTTGACCGCTAAATTGACATGTCCTTATCACTTGGGCATTCTGTGTTCTTTCATCTTCCTAATGGATGTTATTGCACAGACATCTGAAGCCTACCTGAATTCAATCTTTTAAATTTTAATTCACTTTACATTTAGGCCAGTCATAAATAAATACCGTTTAGGTATCTACTATTCTGGCCTATGTAGTCCCTAAGGTTGTGCTTTTATTTTAATGAAGCCATTTTGGAACATGAGAGAAAAGTGGAGCCAGAGGTGCAGAGGGAGCGAAAGGCTCCATGTTTGATCAAGTAAGGTTTGTCAGGTCTATTTCCCTAACTGATAGTTTCATGATGGAAACAATGATTTTCCAACATGGAAATGCTATATTAGCTTGTACAAATAGTCCTCGGAATTCCACCTCTAATTTACATGGGAACAAAATACTTTTCATGTAAATTAGGAATCCATAAGAGTGTATTTAAAATAATAACAGAATAATATCCATAAGAATGTATTTAAAATAATAACAGAATAATAATAATATACCAATTTATATTATTATTATATAGTAATATAATAAATTAATAACATACATATGAATAACAGAATAAGAGGGTTGGAAGGAACATTGGAGGTTTTCTATTCCAACCCTCCATGCTCAAGCAGGAAACCCTACACCAGTGATGGCTAATCTTTTCCGGATTGAGAGCCCAAAGTGCACATGTGCACAAATGTACGTGTGTGTGCCTGAATTCCCAAAATGCAATGCACATGTGGCCCCTGCGCATGTGCCCCACCCCCAGTGCATGTGTGTGCTGCCCCCCACAAGAGCCCCACCTCCCTGAGCATGCACATGCAGCCCCCCACACATGTCCTGCACCCTGCACACGTGCACAAGGCTCCCCATATGCACCACGCCCCCTGCACATGTGTGGCAGAGTCCTGAAGGTCAGCTAGCCAGCGGGAGGTACATGTGCATGTGCATCAGAGCTGAACTGGGGCGATGATTCGCGTGCCATCAGAGAGGGCACTATGTGCCGTCTCTGGCACACGTGCCATAGGTTTGCCATCATGGCCCTATACCATTTCAGACAAATGGCTGTCCAATCTCTTCTTAAAAACCTCCAGTGTTGGAGCACCCACAACTTTTGGAAGCAAGGCATTCCACTGATTAATTGTTCTGTTAGGAGATTTCTCCTTATTTCTTGTTTTGTTTCCATCCATTGTTTAGTTTCCATCCATTCTTGCCTTGCTTTCATGTGCTTTCGATAATAGGTTGACCCCTCTTCTTTGTGGCAGCTCCTTAGATATTGGAAAACTGCTATCATGTCACCCATAGTCCTTCTTTTTCATTAAACTGCTCCAACTGTTCTTTGTATCTTTTAGCCTCCAGTCCCCTAAAACTGAAAACTGATAAAGAATCTGCAAGGCAGAATAAAGGCAGGAAAGGCAGGAGAAGGGAGACAGTGAAAAAAAAAAAAGAACTTCTGAATGAAAGTCACAAGGAATGAAACTTCCAAGTGTGCCGAGAATGAACCAAACCCAAGTCTAAGCAGACAAATATTGCCCAAAAGCTTTATTACCTAGCTCTGGAGAGCTTGCGTTGTTGTGGTTGCTTGTTTTATTGATATATTTCTTGTTTTTGCCTTCAGGGGATCAAATTGGTGTATACAGTATTTTGCCTCCTTTTTTTCTCCCCACAGACCAATGTCCCAAGATAAGTTAGACCAAGACTGCCCAAACTCACTCAGTAAGCTTCCATGAGAAAGGATAAACTGGAAATTGAGTTACCTTAGCCCGCCTAGACCAAAACTCTGATCGTTGTGTTACTTTGGTTGTCCCTGTTAATTTGCATCAGCCATTTGCTACCTCATGTTTATAGCAGAATGCTTGCCTAGAAAACCTCTGTAGGCTCTACATGCTAAAATTGGTTTATTCCTTTCTTACCTCAGGATGCAAATTAGTCTCACATGGCTGAGGTTGTCAAAACTTATAGGCCACTGAATACACTGATGCAGAAAATCTTCATATTCAAGGTAAGCATCGTACCACCAAACTAAACAAGACAGACAGAAGTTGTTTTTATGCTGGACCGGGGACCAGGTGAGGAGGCTATCATGTATTACTTCCTTCAGAAACAGTTACTGATAAAACAGGAAGGGCAGATCAACTGGTTTTGTACAGCTGAAAAATAGCATAAGGCAGGGCTGGACAACTTCTTTTAGGGTAAAAAGATAATTCATTCATTCATTCAATCAGTCAGTCAGTCATTTATTCATTCAAATGTGTTGTGGCTGCCCAGTTCCAATGGACTCTGGATAGTGCACAAAACCATGTGCTGTGCTTGAAGGATCTATTAGCTAAATGAACTGTTGACATACTGAGATGTAGTGAAGAGCTTTTGGGATCTACCCTCATTAATACATCCAAATACTCATGTACAGATACACACTTGGCTGCAGAGATTGCTGTAGAAAGAAAATTAAAGGCAAGCAATTCCCATATACAATTTTAAGTTTCCCTTGCTGTTAAGAGGAGTGGCAAGGAGTTACCATCCTTCAAATTTTCAGTGACTTCAATAACTGAGCTTTATCAGTAACATGCTATAGTCAACTCATGGAAAGAATTCTCACTATTGGAGGCAAAAACATATAAAGAATGGTTACTGGAATTGGGGATGTCTAGTTTAATGGAAAGAAGGACTAGGGGTGACATGATAGCAGCGTTCCAATATCTCAGAGGCTGCTACAAAGAAGAGAGAGTCAAGCTATTCTCCAAAGCATCTGAGGGCAGGACAAGAAGCAATGGATAGAAACTAATCAAGGGGAGAAGCAACCTAAGAACTAAGGAGGAATTTTCTGACAGTTAGAACAATTAATCAATGGCATGTCTTGCCTCCAGAAGTTGTGAATGCTCCAACACTGGAAATTTTTAGGAAAAGATTGGATAACCATTTGTCTGAAATGGTACAGGGTTTTCTGCCTAGGCTGGGCATTGGACTAGAAGATCTCCAACTCTGTTATTCTAAATTCTAAGTCCTTAATTCTGACAAAATCTCTTTTTCTTGAGGAAAAAAATGAGAAATCAAATTGCAAAAGGTCATTGGTCCAGTTTTAGCTGAAACTACTATCACCATTAGTAATTTCTCAAAAACCACTTTTTCCACAAGGACCAGCAACTACAAGTCATCTTGGTGTGAAAGCCAGGGGAACTGAGTCTCTTCAAAGCTTTATAATCTAAAAGCCCACCTAATATAAAAGCTTTGGCCTTGAGTTTCTAGAAGTTTAGCAATGGTCACAATAGTCATATACATCAGAAGGAGACAGTTAGTTGGGAAGATTTGTGATCTCATGATTTAGTTATTCAGATAGCTGGGGGGTTAGGTATTTTGCTTATGTGCGTGAACAAATTCAGAGATTTCTGCTGAGTTGGGTAGCAAAGTAACTCCACTTGCAAGCAAGATGCCATTTTTTTTTGTTTTATTTATTGAGGGTAAGATGTGAAGCAGGTAAGAGACATAATATGTTTTGACAAGGGTGATAGCACAGATGCTTAAATGAACCAAGGTGGACAATGTATCAGAAGGCTCAAAAAGCAAACTGACACATATTGTATAGTTAATGCTGTGAAAGGTCAGTTGCCTCCTGTGCCTAAAATTGCCCCTTTAATATAGTTCTTTTATTTCCAAGGAGAAAATAGTGCATTTGTGTGTGTGTTTCCTGTCATTGTTTTTAATAGAACTGTGGTTTTGGGGGTTGTCTAATTATATTATGGTCGCTGAGACAAAGTCTCTAATCTTGCGAGTATGTCAACATCCTGTGGAGAATAATATTACTGTGGCGGAATTGTTCTCAAGAAAGGAGTAGTCCTTCCTTAGTTTTTCTACTTGGATAATTGAAATTCCCTGCAGCTAGTGTTCTAGACTTTACTTATCTCTATAAACATTTCCTGATCCTGCCCTGGAGGCATATCAGAGTCTTTCTAAGATCGGGTTTTTGTTATCATTCCTATTTCCCATTCAGCCCAAACTATCTTTGCCCATGGAATGTCAGTTGCATATATAGCCTCCCCCACTCAATATAATGTAATGCCTTCAGTCAATATTGCCATCCTTCCCATTTCCTGTTAAGTCTGTCTTGTTAGTTGCTCATTTCTAATCAGAGTTTCTTTTAAACTAATTAAAAAAGCTCCCCCTCCCTCATCGCCTTTTTTGTATATTCATAGGCAGGCTAACTTTTTTTTTTCATGCAAGCCACTGAAATTTTCATGTCAGTCTGTCTCACTCTGTGTGTAAATAAATAGATAGATGATGGATTAGAGACAAAGAGAGAGAAAGAATGTATGTGTATGTATAAAGCAGTGGTGGGTTACTACTGGTTCACCCTGGTTCGAGTGAACCGGTAGCGGTGGCTGCAGGAGGCGCCCCCCACCCAACTGGATGTCATCACGGACGCTCTGCACATGTGCAGAAGGTTCTGTGCATATGTAGAAGGTTCTGCACATGTGCAGAAGTGTAGAAGCGCCCCACGCGAGCAAAGTGAGCATGTGCTCACAGTTCTGAACCAGTAGTGAAGATAAGTGAAATCCAAGTTTGGAGTGTCGAGATTAGCAAAGTTTTTTTCACATAGCAGCTACATGTTCAGTATGCAACCTTCTAGCTAGGTTGGATTGAGTATGTTATGCTATTTTATTCTCTTTGTCAAGGGTTATAAGTGAAACAATAGCAGTTTGGTGTAGTGGTTAAGGCAACAGGTTAGAAACCAGAAGATTGTGAATCCTAGTCCCACTTTAAGCACGAAGCCCACTGAATGACTTTGGGCCAATCACTCTCATTCAGCCATAGAAAAGAGGAGACAAGGGGAAACCATTTCTGAAAAAAGTCTTACCAAGAAAACTGCAGGGATTTGTCCAGGCAGGCTCTGAGAACTGCACACAATTGAATGGGAGAAAAGAAAGTGGAATTAAGACAATAAAAATGCCTTGCTCGTGGGAAATAATAATGGTTTCTTGCCCTCCATTCCACCCTACAAGTTGTTTCAGGATAGATTGATTTAGCATGTAAACAACAGAAAGTTCTTGATTAGATTCCTTATCTCTAATATGAAAATTTGCTTGCAAAAAAGATATTGATTTTAAAATTAGAGGGGGAAAAAAACATGAATACAGCTTTGTTACTGCATTACGCGCTCCAAATGTTATTTTGTAAACTCCTCTATGATGAGTTCCTTTATGCAGCTCAAAGAATATATATATTTGCAGCGGTCCTTTGAGCAAAAATATGAACTGCTTTGTTGCTGTGTAAGCAAGCTATGTAGAAGACATTAAGGATATGACGCTTTTCCTGGCAAGTACATAAAAGTGATGGGAAATGCTTCATTTACTTAATTCCCATGTTCTACATCAAGTGCTCAATTCAACTAACCCTTTTGATATTACAAAACAATATGGCCACAGGCCAAACTTTTCCCACTAAACCTGTATCCAGCCACCATTTCTGATTCATTCAATACTAAACTCTCAGTGAAATGAGCTAGAAGCCTTAGGGACTCTGCAAACATATCAATTTGCTAGTTATGATTCCGCAAATATACAGAGACAGCTCCACTTACAACTTTGGACCATTCAGCTTTCAGGAGCAGTGAAGGTAATAGTGAGATCTCTGTAGAACTGGGCAGCTTTACAACAGCTGTAAGAATAATTTCTGGAGTAAGCTTCCCACAGTGATTGCTTTGACACACTGTGTTATGCTCAGATACTGAACCATGAAAATGCAGCATTTACCATAGATCACTATAGTTTATAACTGCACAGGATTAGTTTCAGAGCTAAGCCATTAGTAGTAATCAGTATCTTCTATGTGCCATAGGATATAAAGAGAATTACAGAAGAAAATTAAGTTCCTTACACTCAAGAAGATGGAGCACATGGGACGATGAGAGGCAAAATAGCATTTTGTCACGTGAAACAAATAGAATCAATGTAATCAGTGGGTGAGAGGATATGTGTGGCCATTTGTAACACTACAGGAAGGAAAGCTGCCTCATAAGAGACTTACAGGAAGCAGAAAATAGGAATTATTCAGAACAGGTTCAAATAATATAAAATAGATATCAGTGACATTTTATTACATATCAGGTAGGCTGACTCTCTTGGAAGGATTGGGGGGGGGGGGGCAAATTATTCCATGTTTTCACTATGAAACTTTTATCTCCAGTGAAAACAACAACATCAAATTTTACTTGATGCACAGGTTATAAAATAGATACTGTATAGGTCAGGAAAAGAATTTTCAAAAAATGCTAGCTTTGTTCATATGGAGGTGAAGCAATTGAAATATATGCCTCAGCTTTATCAGGGCCATCTCCGTTCCACCCCATTCTTCAACAGCTGAAGCTGAGTTCTCTAGATATGCGTATGGGCTTACTACCAATGTGAGAATCAAAGGGCAGCGCGTCCTATCAATTTTTATTTGCCTGTGTGGATGATGTTTCCTCCACTGGTTTCCAAGCATTAGATCTGCAGTACTTGTTCCCTATTGTTTACTCTTTGAATACATCTGTCAAGGACATCTTGTCAGCCTCTTCCTTGGGGTGAATAAAAAAATCATCAGGGTCAAAGGAAACCAGTAATCTGATAATTGTTTGGAGTAAACCTCTTTGCCATAGGGCCTTGTGCTACCTACCATTGTCTGTACTTGGTTGATACTGAAGCTGCCAGTAGTAAGATTTTTATGTGGTGGGGGAGGAGGTGAGGCCAAAGGAATCGGTACGATAGTATATAATGGATAAAAACAAAACAATATTGAAAAATGGACAGAATGTTGATACAATCTGAAGCAATGTCAAGGTGAATAATTATTTTTGATAACACTTTAAGCATGCTTGTCACTTTCTATGGTTGTCTGTTAGCTATTTATGGTTTGTCTTAGCAAGTTGGACAACATGTGATTTTTGGCCTAATTTCTTATGATCCTTGCTACAATTTGAAAAGCTTGCTGCTTTTGAAAACTATCAGAAGTGTCAAGGTGATTAGAAACTCCACAGAAAAAGATAATTTTTATCAGATTTTAAGGCAAGAAGACCTCATATAAGCCACTGAAGAAACTACATTTTTCCCAACATAGTAGAAAGTTAGATACACTATAATGAATTTGGAATATGGTGCTTTAAAATTTGGATTAGATGGCTTTGGGGGACTTTTCATCTTGTAACTACAAAACTGTGAATCATAAAGAAGAAAGCTAAACATGTTGATATTATTGATTTTAGTAGTGGAAATATAGCTGGATATATTATTTTATTTATTTGTTTGTTTAATTACTAGAATTTGTCAAAAACGAGAACAAGAATAAAAGACAAAAATACAATGACAGGGACAATAGGCATGTTAGTGCACTTATGCACGTTCCATCTTCTGACCACTTAAGTATGAAGTAAGGTCCACGGAAGTCAATTTGTGACTGAAACTGAAAATTTGTAGCTAAGACAACTGGATATATGAATCACTGATAACTTTCATTAGTCTCCTCCAAATGGCAGAAGATTAAAAATAATTATCATCTATTTAAATACCTGATTTACAGTCATCGCCCCAGATCCTGCCAACCTAGCAGTTCGAAAGCCAGGCAAATGTGAGTAGACAAATAGGTACCACTTCAGTGGTAAGGTAACAGTGCTCCATGACATCACGTTGGCCACATCACCGTTCACATCTTAGGACAGTGTCTGTTCAATGGCTTGAAACTGAGATGAGCATCGTCCCTTATAATCAGCAGAAACTAGCAGAGTAAAATCCACAGGGATTCCTTTACCTTTTATCATTTATTTTCAGGCAATGATTTGGTAAAGATAATTCATTTTAGTCCTAGACCAGTGATGGCTAACCTTTTCCGGACCAAGTGCCCAAAGCCCCCCCCCACGCTCCTGCCTCCCATTCATGCATGTGTAGCCCCTGCATATGCCCCACCCCCGGCAACCCCCTCCCCCCACATGTGCCCTGCCCCCTGCGCATGTGCAACAGAGACCTGACAAACATCTGGCCTGTGGGAGGCACGCGCATAGGCGTGTGTGGAGGTGCACGGGCATACACGGCAGAGCTAAACTGGGACAATAGCTCATGTGCCCATAGAGAGGGTGCTGTGTGCCACCTGTGGCATGCATGCCATAGGTTTCCCATCATGGCCCTAGACTATTGATGATAACCTCTTTCTTCTTTCTTCTCCACAACATGCAGTAAAGCAAGATGTTGCAACTTCCACTTTATGTGTCCTCACATTGTGGAGAGGATAACTGCTTCAATAGCCTAAGTAACTAAACTGGGCCTGTTTGCCAACTTGGAGGCATAAGATTCACTGTTGCCAAAATTTGGCTTATGGAATTAATGCAGAGATTGAAATGAAGAGGATGATGCAGAGAGGCATCCCAAGGCAAGTATTTTAATCAGTTTCAGGATCAGAAGCAGGACACATTGATCCATAGAGTCAGTTTTTGCTTAGTGCTTGTCTGAGAACTGGATAAAATCCCTCTTTTAAGTCACTGAAGGCAACCTATAGAATATTTCCTAGCTTATTTACTTTATTTATCCAAGCAATACATATGGCCACCCATCTTAATTAAATAACTCTTATATAACTGAATATAAATAAACACAATATGAAACACCACAAACAAGAACCAATGTAAAATGAAATAGTTGAGGCTCTTTACTCTGACATTTTGAAAACAAAACATGCATTCCAGGCTCCAAAAGCAACCTGATCTCAATGTGTGAGGGAAAAACCAAGGTCTTCAAAGATTTCTGAAGACCAGCAAAGTCACAGGGAGAAATAACAGAGAAAGCAGCCTTCTGGATCCCACTGAGCAGTATTGTTTTATTCTGCTGAATTTCACCATATCTCCTTTACATTCAGTCGTGTCCAAAGGAGAGGTCAAATTGGGACAGAATTCCAAAGCAGTGTTGTGCTCCTGCAATGTAATGCCTGCCTCTCTTATACAAGTATTGTTAATCTTCAACATACTTACCCAAAAGTAGCAGAGGTCACATTGTGATAGCACAATGCATATACTTCTTTGGACACTCATATGCAGGCTGTAATCTTCTGTACAACTATCTCCCAGTGTCTCCCAATGACAAAGGACATTCGACTTTGGTTTTCTTTCCCATTAAGACTTTCATTGATTCCTCAAATCTTATATATCTACAGAATAGATAGGTGAGGGTCAAGCTGTATTGATCTGCAGGAATATCTTTAGGAAATGGGACAAAAATGCTCAACCAAGGAAACAGTTGAATACAGGTAGTCCTTGACTTATGAACCCACACGAGCCCAGAATTTCTGTTGTTAAACAAGACAGTTGTTAAGTGAGCCATGCCCAATTTTACAAACCTATTTTGCCAGGGTTGTTACATGAATCATTTTAGTTAAGTGAATCGAGCAGCCATTAAGTTTCCCCCATTGACCTTGCCTGTGGGAAGCCAGCTGGGAAGGTCACATGACCCTGGGATGCTGGAAGCATTATAAATACAAGCTCTTTTACCAAGGAGCCTGAGTGGCGTAGGAGGCTAACGCCTCCTACAATGCAGCATTTAACATCCAGCTGCCTGCAATTACTGTAAGTTTGAATCTCACCAGGCTCAAGGTTGACTCAGCCTTCCATCCTTTCTAAGGTGGCTAAAATGAGGACCCAGTTTGTGGGGGCAATAAGCTGACTTTGTATAAAATATACAAAAGTATGAAGGCTATTGCTTAACGCATTGTAAGCCGCCCTGAGTCTCCAGAGAAGGGCGGCATATAAATAAGAATAATAATAATAAAAAAAGTGCAGGATTGCAGCTTTCAGTTGCAATCCTGGATTTTCCCTGCAACTTTTTTTTTCTGACGTGTAGTATTTAGGATAGCCAGATTTGATATCAGATGTTTAAAGACAAATTATGAACAGTGGGCATCAAATGGGAAGATGCCAAAGATGCAGCCACGGATAGATTCATGGGAAGGATATTGCTGCCCTATGCGCTTCATGCAAAAGGAGCCAATGATGAACCAGGGCCGATTTAAAATGGCAATCATATACTCAGCTACCTAGAAGGATGCACCATTGATACCCCAGGACAGCAATCCCCAACCTTTGGAGTTTGTGGACCAGGGGGGAGGAAGATGGAATGGTTATGCATAAGTGACGGGCAAACACACACACACACACACACACACACACACACACACAATCACACACAGAGCTACATTTGCGTAAACAATGAGCAAACGTGCCTGCCGCTTGCACAAATGGAGCGGCATGTGCCTGCTGCTCATGCGAGTGGAGTTGCACGCATTCACCCGCCAATTCCGTGGCCCGGTTCCAAATGGGCTAAGGCCCGGTAGTGGGTCACAGCCTAGGGGACCCTTGGATGTTTGCTTGTTGAATGGGTAGAGTAATGCTGTAAGAGATTTTGAATAGCATTTCACTTCAGAAATTCAGCTTCCGACTGGCCAAGCCTAGCCTAATATTTACATGTATTTGTTATATCCCACATGCTTAATTAAAGCAAATAAACAAAAATCCCAGAAGCTTTTTTTTCTCTCTCTCTTTCTCCTTTAACCCTCGTACAAGAGTTAAACTGTCAGGGCTTTACTTTCATTTGAGTTTCCTTCTCCTTTTTTTTTTCTTTCAAACTTTGGCTTTCTCTCTCCTTCTCTCTCTCTCTTGGGACAAACAAATGGACAGCTTCCCTCGGTAGAATTGTTCCTTCCATTACCATCACAGCAGAATGCATCTGAGACTATAATAACTCAGTGATGAAATACAAAATGTCGCAATGCCATCTCCCTTAAAGTGAACTGAGATTTTGTTATGCCATTTTAGATGCACTAATAGCTCCTAAAGTCCCGTAGAGTATCCTAATGTGAATTTAATGAGCTGATAGCATATAAATGACAGTAGTGAGAGGGTGAAGGTGACATAACCTTTTCTCTTCCGTTTGATGTTTGTCTTTGAAAAAATACAGACCTTACCAAAATATACCACGTTATTACTAAGCGTTGCATCTTTTAGCAGAAAGACTCACCGGGTTCCCTCTTTCTCTTTTAACTATTCTTTTTCCCCCCCTTATGATATAACATAAAGATGTGAAACAGTTTATCAAAATTGTTTTTTTTAATATTAAAACAACACAAGGAATTGGAATTCCTCTCCCCCGTGCAGTCTTCTTTTCTTTATTGCCAAATTCGTGTTCATTTCATGGAATGTGCACCAGTGACAACTGCTTATTTTCAGCACTTGTACTCCTTCCAATCTTATTTTTATTAATATGTCATCATAAAAACAAAACAGTGTGAATTGTACCGAAACCATCTACCTCTATGTCCTCTGTGCAACTGATTTTTCCTACCATTTTTGCTATTTCCAACTTGCCTTGTCTAACTGATTCAGAGTCAGATGGTTGTTTTGCAAATCTCCATCACCTTCTTCCTGGTAATCAATGGAACTGTGCCCTGCAATGACACAATTGGAGGTGGAATCCAAGGGGAAGAGACAGGACAGATAATTTGTGAGAAGGTTGAAATGCATACCTGGGACATATTTCTGAGGGTATCTTAAGAAGAAAAGCTTATATGCTGTCAGAGCTTACAAGTTGGGGAAGACAATATAGTACATAGAGGCTCATTCTTCTTATTCGTTTCAAAGAATAAAGTAGACCAAAGAACAGCCAGGATGAAAATTGTGAATTCATTTTGAAGGTGACACAATTTATGCATGAATAAGACTCCTATTTAGTGACACAGAAAACTTCTTTGCAACCACCATTTGCATATTTTCAAATAGTCACCCAGAAATTCAGAAGTTGTTAGTGGTTGCCTCAGATGCAATTTCATATTGGATACCTTCTGCAGTTTTCTGTGAGAAAATCAAAAGATGCTTTGAAAGTAATATTATCCATCTTCATGCTGTTTTGCACCCGGGCTTTAAGATAATATCTCTTAAAAGATCCAGTGTACAATTTAGTCCAGTTATAAAAGATCACTTTCAGTTTCTGAGACCTCAGCACACAAATAAAATGCTTTTAGTTTTCTGGCCTATATTATTTTGACCTTTGCCTATGTTGGCTTATTGAAACTAATTGAGATAAAGAGATGTGGTTGATCCAGAGAATGATATATGCATTTCCGTGTCATGGAAGCAATAGTGCATCCATTCCTGGGAGGGAAAAAACCTTCTCTCATTGCACAGTCTCATGACAATCAGTAATCAGTCACAAATACTTTTTGGTGGAACAAGTTGAAGAAAGCACTATCGGCACAATTACAGATGTTCACAGATTATTGTGACCCATTTCTGTCTGGATTTATGGCAGTGGTAGTCAACCTGGTCCCTACCACCCACTAGTGGGCATTCCAGCTTTCATGGTGGGTGGTAGGGGTTTTGTCCCTACTTTATAAATCACCATTACTGTGGAACCGGTGGGCGGTTAGAAAATTTTACTACTAACAGAGATACAAAAGCGGGCGGTAGGTATAAAAAGGTTGACTACCCTGATTTAGGGTGTGAATCAGCCTGGTCTTCCAGACGGATAGGTTCTGTGGGGAAGAAGCAGGGAAAAATGTAATTTTCTTTTTGGGTCTCTGAATTTCTCAGAGGAGTTTAATGCCACAGGCTTTCTGAAGTATCTTAATAAGGACTGAAGTCATGTTCTACAATAGTTCTAGTTTTCTTTGCCGAGACCATTTTAGATAGTAATAGTGGATTACTCTGTCTCACCATCTGAGCAGTTAAAAATGGAACAATTCAAAACACTATCTTGTCCTTGGTGCTCTACAGGAAGCTGCTGAGGCAATGATTAGGAGATTTGGAGGCAAAGGGTTAACAATAATAAACTAATGATGCACATCAATTTTAAGTAAAGAAACAAATAAATTAATGTAAGATTATTTAGATCATATTTACATCAATTCCTTTTTCCGTTACACTTGTTAGCATTCATAGTATTTCCCCATTTTGGCCTCATTACTATGCTTTGAGTTTAGTGTGATATGACAAAGCTGGAATTTGAATGGGAATTTGAATCTATATTTTATCCAATCTCTGTATTCTGGGTCACTCATAGAGAAATGCCTTTATTGTAAATCTACAGTCGAGCAATAGTTCAAAAAGTTAGCTATTTACTTTATAAGTTATTTATGTATTTCTATATTACTTTCTATTTCAGAGGAGTGTATAGCAGTTTAGAAGAGAATTTCAAAAGAGAGAGAGAGAGTTAAAAACCAGTACTATAAAGCCAGCAATGCTTACAAATCGAACAAAGTTTATTTTGGAAAAACAACAACAATAACAGTAAAATACTGTATTAACAGCCAGTTTGAAATAGTGCTTAAAGGTATTGAGCTAGAAACAGGGGACCATGACTTCTAGTCCTACCTTAGACACTACGACAGCTAGGTGACCTTGGGCTAGTCATTCTATCTCAGCTTAGGAAGAAGGCACTTCCAAAAAATGTTCCATGATGCTGTCCAGGCAATTGTATCTCTCTCCCTTTACTGCCTAAAATCCCTATATCAGTGCATCTAAAAGATAATTTGATCCTGGGGTAGATGTTATCCTATAAAAGCCTTGGTAAACAAGAATAAATTTGGTCTAATGGTTAAGGCACCAGGCTAGAAATCAGGAGACAGTGTGTTCTAATCCCACTTTAGGCATGAAGCTATCGGGATGACCTTGGACCAGACTCTCTCTCCTAACCCTAGGAAGAAAGCAAGGGCAAACCACTTCTGAAATCTTGCCAAGAAAACTGCAGGAACGTGTCCAGGCATTTGGCAGAAGTCAAGACTGACTTGAAGGAACCCGTCCCCTCCTCTTGAATGAATAAAATAATCTTTATGCTCTTTCAGAAACCTTATGAATTTATCTTTATGGGGGTTTCTGAAAGAAGATAGCATGGAGATTAGCTGAGCATCTCTTGGGAGTGAGTAGCATAATTAGAATGCTGTTATTGATAAGGCTCTACTCATGGACAGCATACCAATAGCACCATAACTTAAGATGGTTGACAGAACAGATGAGAACAAGATAAAACCATCAATAATCACACATCTTTATTCCTCTGATATGGCCTGATCTCTGCTTCTCCACGCCTTCTGGCCTCTCCACAACTCTGCTGATGACAGCATCTATTTCTACCTTTACTCTCAATGTTTTAGAAAGGCAGATTTATTTATTTATTTATTTATTTATTTATTTATTTATTTATTTATTTATTGTTTTGTTTTGTTTTGTTTTGTTTTGTTTTGTTTTGTTTTGTTTTGTTTTGTTTTGTTTTGTTTTGTTTTGTTTTGTTTTGTTTT
>WNWU01000006.1:17029728-17054517 GCA_012654045.1 Ptyas mucosa
TTGTTTTGTTTTGTTTTGTTTTGTTTTGTTTTGTTTTGTTTTGTTTTTTAAATTTATATACCGCCCTTCTCCCGAAGGACTCAGGGTGGTGTACCGGCAAAGATAAAAACATAAAATATAAAATTTAAAAGAATTTAAAAGTATATTAAATAAATTTGGCTCATATTAATTAAAAAAACCCTTTTAAAAAAATGAATTAAAAACAATTAAAAGAGCTATGCCAGCCCGGCTTGCTGGAATAGAAAAGTTTTGATGGCACTGCGGAAGGTGCATAAATCCGGGATCCTTCGTATCTCTAGGGGCAGCTCGGTCCAAAGGGCAGGTGCCCCCACAGAGAACGCTCTCCTCCTGGGGGCCACCAGTTGACACTGTTTGACCGATGGCACCCTGAGGAGCCCCTCTCTGTGGGAGCGTACTGGCCAGTAGGAGGCTACCGGTGGCAGAAGGCGGTCTCATAGGTACTCAGGTCCTAACCCATGGAGTGCTTTAAAGATGGTAACCAATACCTTGAAGCGCACCTGGAAGACCACCGGGAGCCAGTGCAGCTCGCGCAGGAGAGGTGTTACATGGGAGTGCCACATCGCTCCCACAATCACCCACGCGGCCGCATTCTGGACCAGTTGGAGCCTCTGGGTGCTCTTCAAGGGGAGCCCCATGTAGAGAGCAGTACAGTAGTCCAGGCGGGACGTGACAAGGGCATGAGTAACTGTGCACAAGGAGTCCCGATCCAGAAAGGGACGCAACTGGCGAATCAGGCGGATCTGATAAAAAGCCCCCCTGGCCACAGCTGTCACATGTTCTTCTAAAGATAGCCGTGTATCCAGGAGGACGCCCAAGTTGCGAGCCCTCTCCGTGGGGGCCAATGACTCGCCCCCAATAGTCAGTGATGATGCCAGCTGATTATATCGGGACGTCGGGAGCCACAGCCACTCGGTCTTGGATGGGTTGAGCCCATCCAAGACTGAGTGGTCTTGGTCCGAGTGGTCAACCCAAGCCCATGGGTTGTTTCTCCCAATCCCCATCCAGTTATACCTGGCTTGGATAAAATTGTTATACCCTACTCAGTAGAATATGTTGTCCCAAGTCCTGAACATCTCTGAAGAATCCTCTGATGATTAATTGTACTATGACTCATGGGAGACAGGAAACACAGTCTCCTGTGAGTGTCTATGGTGATTCTCAGCCATCCAGATCATGGTTGTCTCAAAAGTGCTTTTTTAAAAGGCAATTGGACTTTCTTTCTTTGTTTTTCCTTGAAGATGTTTCGCTTCTCATCCAAAAAGCTTCATTGGCTCTGGTAGGATGGAAGGTCTTAAAGGAAAAACCAGGAAAGGCCAGTTGCCATTTGAAAAAGCACCTTTGAGACAGCCTCCAGTGAGGGAAATTTTGGAGGCAAACTCTTTTCCAGAGACAGGAGTTACTAAAATCAATGACTCTCTACCTTAGGGGTATCAAACTCGCGTAGTCATGGTGGTGTCACATGACATATCGTGACTTTTTTCCCTTTGCTAAACTGGGTGTAGGCATGGTCAGCATGTGACACAGCTGGCCTGCAGGCTGGAATTTGACATCCCTGCTCTACCTTGACTTAGGCAGCAAGGAACAGACAAAGCAAGCAGTTGAAGCTAACATCTGGCTATTGAATAATCAACATTATTATATAAACCTGCTATCTTTCTAACTTCAACAGAAAGTACTCAAATTAGTATAAAAGAAGCTCAATCTCTGTTCAGTAACTAAAGCATAATGATTGGTTGTGATCAGAGATAGTAAATTTATTTTGCTTTCTATAATGCTCACATTTTTTTGAAACACATTTTGCCCAATTTGCAGAGCAGAGCACACAATTTTTCCTAATTTTCTTTGATGTACACTTTATAATATGCATTTGGGTACATATTTTTCATCAGAGGATTGCAACACAAAATTCAGAGAAGTGCTAAAGCTGAAAGATAATTGTGGTTCAATTTACATACAATTTTGGGCAGTGCAAATTAGATCTGTTTATAGAAAAATACAAACCAAAACAAATTTCAGCTCCGCGCTAGTTAGGAGTCATTGAACAAACAACAACAATCACAATAAAACACCTTCTGTCTTTTGGAAAGTTAAGATTTTGGAAACAGATAAACTTGGTTTCAAAACACTTTCTGTTGCCCAGTGACAACACAAAACATATCACATATGCTTAACAACCAGCTTGTACATATTTTGTCTTTCCAAGGTTTCTAGGATTTATCAAGCGTAATGATGCATTGCAATATCAGAGGGGATTTCCAGCAGGGACAAATGATGGTGTCTTTCCATTAGCATTTCCCATGTCCTTAACAACAACAAAAACCACCAAAATATTTCACATTGTTGTACGATGGAGTAAAGACTAACAGTGCCCAAAATTCCTTTTATCGCAAGTTATGAAATGTTTACATTGGTGCTTTCTAATCACCTTTCCTGGAGGAGAAGTTTGTGGTGCGGTACAAAACAAATAGTCCTACAGATTCCAATATTGCACTCATACAATTTACCATTTTGCTCTCCCTCCCAGCCTTTCCACTCTACCCTTCATCCAGAAAATATTCAGCAAAACTAATTTGGATGTTGTACAAGAAGCTACAGAGAGGATGCAAAATCCCAGTTTTGCTGAAGGAAGAACGTCTGTCTGAGAAAGTTAACTGTTGTATTCTGCCATTATTTTTAAGTGCATAGATCATGTCCCTTATCAAATGGTTTAAAACAGTGTCTAACAAATGGCAAGCAAGGATAATTGAAATAAGTACAATTGAAGAATGGTTGCAGGAATTGGGTATGTCTAATCTGATGAAAAGAAGGACTAGGGGTGACATGATAGCAGTTTTTCAATATTTGAGAAGCTGCTACAAAGAGGAGGGGGTCAGCTTATTCTCCAAAGCACCTGAAGGCAGGACAAGAAGCAATGGGTGGAAACTAATCAAGGAAAGATTCTATCTAGAACTAAGGAGAAATTTCCTGACAATGAGAACAATTAATCAGTGGAACAATTTGCCTCCAGAAGTTGTGGGTGGTCCAAAACTGGAAGTTTTCAAAAAGAGATTGGAACGTCATTTGTCTGAAATTGTATAAAGTCTCCTGCTCGAGTAGGGTTTGGACTAGAAGATTTCCAAGGTCCCTTCCAACTCTGTTATTCTATTATTCTGTAAATTAAGTGTAAAGGAATGTTAAAACAGTCTGGATTGAAACTAGAGTGTGCAGGTCATATGATGTCACTAACTACTAAGAATGTTATATTGGGACAAAAAAATTGAATTTTAATCCAGAACAATGATTGTTCTGTTTTCTGTTGTTGGGAAGTGGTTAATCCAGATGGAGGTTTGCAACCTGTTTTAGATTAGATTGTATTCTCTCTGAAGAATCTAGCTACGGCATCCAGATATGCTCTTAAATCTAGAGGAAAACTGACATCCAATCCTTCTTCTCAGGACACCTCTCTGTCTTCTGGACCCAGATGTTTTTGTCCTATGTCTCTGTTTTTGGTTCTTCTCCCACACATATATTTCCTCATCTTTCTTTATTCCACACTTACATGCACATTTTTAATCTGGCCAATCAGGTGACTATCTCTTCTTTGGCAGAATAACTGGCTTTATTTTCTGCTGGAATGTTTCAGAGGTTTCAGTTGGAGGTAGAGTTCTTATTTAACCACCCACCCATATAATTCCATATTTTTCCCCTTCAGATCTTCATGAGAAAATTGATCATTAGTGACTGAAAAGTGATTCAGGTGGAATGCTGTAGACATAACACTAAATATAATGTAACAGCTGTCAAACTCAACCAATGCAATTGACACTTCCTGGGGCTGATGTTCCTCTGAAGAAAGCCTTTAAAAAAAATCTTGCTCATATGCAAACTTCGCTTTGGGTGTATTATTTTCCAGTTTGGTCAGGGCCAGATAGACTGTGCTTCAAGGGGGGAGTGCACCTTGAGCTGAACTGAACTCAGCTGTAGGTGCAAATTATACACATTGCCCTCCTACTGACAAACTCTAAGAGAAAGATTAAAAAATTGCTGTTTTTCTGAGGGAAACATGCATCTTACACATACAAATGGAGTGCTTAATTTGGTATGTTCTGTCTGATTACAAATTACAGTCTTTAAGAATCATCTTCAAGGGGAAATGAAATCCAGGGCAAAAAGACTGGTTTCAGTAGGCAGTGCCGTGGGCATGAACTGGCATTACTCACTGAGTTTAACAGGCTTTCAGAATCCAGAAGTAAGGTTAAAATTACAGGAGAAAGCCATACCTCTTCTTAGGCTCAGATATATATGCCTATAATGATCTAAAAATCACTTTTTGGGGGGGGGGGGGCAGGAAACTGAAAGGAATTGTTTTAGAACTCTGGTGATGACCATTGTAATGAAGTTATGCTCTGCGCAGGACCTTAGTGTATGTTTCTGACCTTTGCCAATATGCTCTCCTGCTCTGCCAGTGTCGGGAATATCACAAAGAGGGGTGTACGCTATTAGCATGACTCACCTACGACACTTTCCTTTGTCCGATATTACAGTTTACCTTCAACCTTATCTTCATAGCCCATTTCATCTCAAGGTTTTGATTCACTTTTCAGTCAACAGTACTATAAGAGAAAAAGTTCCAAGCAATTTCAAAAAGCAAGAGCAATTTCACTAAGAGAGCCTACAAAAGCTTTGAGGAACAAGTCTTTTTTTTTTTTCACTTAAAAAAGAAAACATCAAAAGGAAGGAAAAAAACAGCAGAGCTGACAAGCAATTTGTAGAGAGCGTGACACATTTTGTACACATCTCAGGAAAGTTTATTAGCTGAAAATGAAAAAAAAATATGATTGGCTGCGTCACTCACACAATTAAGGTTCACCAAGCATAAGAGGGGAAAAAAAAGTAAAGTCTGTAAAGTTATGGGAAACCATATAGTCCCGTGATGGCGAACCTATGGCACGGGTGCCACAGGTGGCATGCGGAGCCATATCGGTGGGCACGCGAGCTCAGCTCTGGCACACATGCGTACACCAGCCAGCTGATTTTCAGGTCTTCTGAGCCCACCAGAAGTCAGAAAACACACTGTTTTCGGCCTCCGGAGGGCCTCTGGGGGGGGGGAGGCCATTTTTGCCCTCCCCAGGCTCCTAGAAAAGCTCTGGAGCTTGGGGAGAGCAAAAAACGGGCCCACCGTGCCATCGTGTGCCAAAAGCGGGGGGGCAGGGCACATAGAATTATGGATGTGGGCATGCATGCGTGTGACCCCACTGCGCTCCCCCCGCTTTTGGCACGCGATGGCAAATAGGTTAGCTATCACTGATATAGTCACTTGGCTGAGTTGAGTGGCTATAGAAAATGAATGAATGAATGAATGAATGGCCTCAGGTTTCCCAAAACCAAACTTCTCTCATGGAGATTCCTTCATTAAAATATCTATATCAGAATATTTTTTATTATTCACTTAAATGATGTTAAATTTGCTTAATATTTACTTTCCTTTTAATTTAAATGATCTTTCCTTCCCTTGCTTCATGCTGAGGTGCATGGTAGTCTTTATGCATCTCTATGGACTGAGTAGAGAGGTGGATGTTCAAAATTCCATTTAGTTCCTCTTTCAGATCTTCAGCCTAGCAATGACCTAAGAGACAGCAGTATTAAAAATGCAGATCCTTTTCTATAAATATTTTTTTTTACTCATCTGGATTGAGTAACAACCAACTCTCATGAGCTGATCTCCAGGTTTCTCTTTTAGCAGCAGTCTGCAAAAAGTAGGCAGGACCACAAGAATTAAGCAAGGAGAACCAAAAATGGTTTAATGTAATCACAATTCTCTTTCTGATTATATTATATTTTGGTTGTTGGAGGGTGTTGAGGCCACAACCAAAGCTTTGGGGAGATGCAAGCTATTCTGAGTTCCCAGGTAATCTGCAGCTGTTTTATAGAAACAATCCTTTTGTCTGCCAATGCCCTTTCAATGAATATAGAGCGTATCTGTTTAAGATACTTAGGAGATATTTTTATGGCCCCTACTGTAGTATCAAGAGATCATATTCTTTTCACTCCTTCTGTCTTTTGATCTCAGTTGTCCAGCACCCAAAGTGATGCCTAAATGTATAATTTCCCATTTTGAGTGGTGGTAAGGATTTTTTTTTTTTTTTTACAGAAATAACCTTGGGAAGGAAAGAAGAAAAAGAAAGAAGAATTCTGCTCCTTCCTTTCTCTGGGCTGTCAATGGCTTACTCAGGAAAAATATCTTAAAGCTGAAATTCAGCTTCAGATATATCTCAGATCAAATTGGCTTGATCTGGACACATTGAGGAGCTGTTTGAATCAAAGCAGGATTTAACTAAAGATGGTTTCCCTCTCAAAATAGATTACATCTCAAATTTTCTGAAGATGCTTTCCTTATCAAAAGACATATAATTTTGAAGTCCACAGAGATTCGATATATCTCTTCTCAAATTATCATATAAAGATAGTCAACACAAGAAGCCCTAAAACTATTAACCTGAAAATCGGCAAACTTGAGCCTGTCATAAAAGATAGCTTTGCTTCAAAATGTCATCCTGTTCTATTAAGACATTTTTAAAAGTACAGGTAGTCCTTGAGTTATGACCACAATTGAGCCCAAAATTTCCAGGTTACTAACTTAACAACTGCAGTGATTCACTTAACAACTGTGGCAAGAAAGATCGTAAAATAGGGCAAAACTCACTGAACAAATGTCTCACTTAGCAACTGAATTTTGATGACATGATCATGGGGATGCTGCAAAGGTCATAACTGTGAAAAATGATCATAGGTCACATTTTTCAGTGCTGTTGTAACTTTGAACGGTCACTAAATGAATTGTTGTAAGTCGAGGACTACCTGTACTCTGTTCTTTTACTGCTGTTGGTTGTAAGAGATTCTGAAATTGATTACATAAGGATTAAACTGAAAACACATTGTTTACCAAGGTTAGTGAAACAACTCAGCTTTACAGATCTTAGTTCTAAGTCTGACTCCTGGGAATTTATCCATCTGTAGTTAGGAGGATTGCAAGTATAGCTCTATTACTATTATATACAAATGAGTCCCAGAGATAATAATGATTCTCAATACAAGCTGTGCTTATACAAAATTGGAAACTGTATATACGAGTACCAACTGTTATGTTTTATCTGGTTCTTTAAGTGAGAGTCGGCCAGCTTCCATACTGTATTAAGCATTTTACCTCTAGGTCATCAACACCTACCGGTATATATAGTTGCATAACATATTTTTCTCAGAAGTAAAAAAAAAAGTTTCTTATGGTGCATTATTTGTGTTCTTTTTCCTCAGCAGGGTTTGCTGATGCTAATGGCTTCACAGCAGTATACCCTACCTCGATTATTACAGGTCTAATTCAGTCATTAACATTTCATTAACGGAGTAGCCTTCTAGCTGCTTCCATGCCAGTCTAAGTATTGATGATCTCCAGAGCCCAGGAAACTGATCATTAAGATGGTTACACATGAAACAGTGGATAAGTGGGGGCGGGGGAAATCTCTTTGGTCTGTTTTGGTAAACCTAATTGGTAAATTTATAGGAAGGATGCATTTATATTGGAAGCAGGACATTTTAATACTGGAAAGGGTATAAATCAAAGGGCTCTGTCCAGGACAGATGATTTATAAGTGGAAGGTACACTGACCTATCACAAGCCATATGGGATATTGCCAATCTGCCATGCTTATAGCCTATGCTCATTTTTAGTCCCATTACATCATTGTCCCCAAAGTGTGACAACATGAATTTAGAGGTGCTGCAAGAGGCTCCTTTTTCTTTCAGCTCCAGAAACCAGTGAGTAACAGGTCTTCCTTTTTTCCAAGTGTTCTGCCAATATTCTGCATCCCAGATGACTTCAGTAATGAAGAAAGAACCAATCTCTCTGTGTTGATCCATTCCTCATCAGCATGATTACCCTATAATTTTCCAATGTTGGATCCTACCAGACTTATATTGGATAAGCCTTGGATAGTACAGTGGAGCCTTGGATAGTACAGTGGTCTAAAGCCCTGTTATTAACATCAGCTGCCTGCAATTATTGCAGGTTCGAATCTCACCAGGCTCAAGGTTGACTCAGCCTTCCATCCTTTCTAAGGTAGGTAAATTGAGGACCCAGTTTGTGGGGGCAATAAGCTGACTTTGTATAAATATACAAAAGTATGAAGGCTATTGCTTAGCGCATTGTAAGCCGCCCTGAGTCTCCGGAGAAGGGCGGCATATAAATCAAATTTAAAAAAAGAAAATATTAAGAGTGTCCACAAAACAGAAAGAGCATTCTGTTTTACAAAACAGGTTTGTAAATTGAGTAAAATCATTCTCAATATAGTGCTCTGATTGTTCCAAGTTTCAGTTGGGACAAAATCTTTAGGGATCTTACAGGATGAATAGGGCAAAACATTGGAGTGTCCACCTCCTCCTCCTCCTCCTCCTCCTCTATATGCCTGATCTTTCCTTTCCAGTGATTAATTGTCCTGTCAGGAAATTTCTCCTTAGTTCTAGATTGGTTCTCTCCTTGATTAGTTTCCATCCATTGCTTCTTGTCCTGCCTTCAGGTGCTTGATATCCTCAGATACCATCAACATGCTTATTTACAAGTATGACTTACTAACCTGGCTTACCTACTTCCCCCCAGTCTCTTTCTCCCCCCAAAAAAAGTCCTCCTTAAATTGATGTATACCAGCCTTCTTCTGTTCCTCCTATCCCATCACTCCTCAAAAGAAATGTTATGACAGATATGGGCTGCCCAAAGCTGGCTATTTCTTGCTTCATATGTGGAACAATTTGTAATTTCTATGAACCCATTTGTAATTGAGGTACAACTTATATTTTTTTTAATCTTTATTTTGTTAGCTGCCCAGAGAACTTATTCAGATATGTTCATATAAACTGAATTAAAAATACATTTAGAAGATAATGCCAGAATTTTGCTGGCATTGCTAATGTAATAGTAATATAAAGTCAGAACAGAACAGAATAACAGAGTTGGAAGTCATTATACAGAACCGTATTGCGTGAAGATGGAACTGATACTGAGATAGTAATATTTCACTTTTTTATTAGAATAACTTTTCTATATTCTTTATGCAAAGAAAAAAACCTGGGATAAATTTGATGGATACCATTAGGGAGGGAAGAAGTGATAATATGAGGGGAGAGGGAGGGATGGAGAGATCAGAAAAAGTCATTAGTTTTCCCATCCATTGCCCTTAATTATGAACACCTCTGACAATTGGATTGAGTTGATCAGAAGACCAGCTCCTCTATGAAACAAATTGAATTAGTAGTTCAGTATAAGTAAAAATCCCATGTGTTTTCCCATCAGGTGTTCAGCATACATTCTCTTTGGCTTTAGGACATCTGTATATAAATGGGTCTTAAGAACATCTGTATTATAAATGGGTCTGTAATAACAATTATTGATCCCTACTTCATATTGTCAGGAATCACAAAGCCTTGATGACCTGAGTCAACATGTAAATTGGTTTCTTCAAGATTGTGATATTGTTCATTGTATTGATAAAGTGGGTTTCTGTTTGAGAGATCCAAAGAAAACAAAACTCCAGGGTTAATTCAAATTGGTCCTTTCCCCACTTTCTTTCTTCTGCAGAAATACTACATATAGATAACCTAGCACATGTGGTCAACTAACGTAACAAGTGTGTGAGGTGGCGGAGGCAAGGAGGAGGGGAGAGAGAGAAACGATGTGAATTGTGGCAAAATAATATCAAAATCTTATTTGAGCAGAGAATGATCTTCGTCTCATTTGGCATATAAAATGAATAAAATGAAATGAACTGCATTGAGGAGGAAAACAACACCAATGAGCAGTCAGCTAAAATGACACAACTTGTTTCTTTGTGGGTATCATCCAGACATCTCTAAAACAGTACATGATTATCATCAGGTTTCGCATCAAAGAAAATATTATTTGTTTGGTTTTTTTTGCCAGAACAGGATTCTAGAAATCAAGCTTAGTAGAATGTTCAGCAAACAGGTATAATGTAAAGGAATGTATATTTCAAACAATTTTCATTTTCCCTGTAGCTTTTATTTTATTTTTTGGAACATGATCCTTCCATGTCAACAGTGAACATTCAAATTATTCAAATGCATTTCCTATTGATATATTATTAAAAGAGCTGTGGCACAGAAAAGAGTTGTGGTGACGCAGTGGTACTGCAAGCTAACTCTGCCAATTGCCAGCAGTTCGCGTCTCACTGGCTCAAGGTTGATTCAGCCTTCCATCCTTCTGAGGTTGGGAAAATGAAGATCCACATTGTTGGGGACAATATGCTCTGTAAATCATTTAGAGAAGGCTATAAAATACTGTGAAGTGGTATATAAGTTTAAGTGTATTGCTATTGCAATTCTGGGATTCCTACCCAAAATCAGATGCAAGAAGGAAAAGATACATTGAGAACATAAAGAAAGGAAAGTGATCCAAGTCTATCATGACTCCAAAGCTCTTCACATCACATTCTAATAGTATCTTCAAAATTAAAAGAGGAAACTTTGGTCTCTTTATGACCTATGGACCTCAACTCTCAGAATTCCTGAACAGCATGGCTGGCTAAGAAATTCTGGGAATTGAAGTCCACAGTTCATAAAGGGAGCCATAATTGCCCACTCCTGTTGAAAGTTATAATTTGAAGAGGAGACCTAACACCCATGCCATCTATCATTGTGCAAATGACTGACAGAAATTACATAATTCACATCATTTGTGCAATGACATCATATTGTGTGTTGAATAAGGATTCTGCCTGGCTGGATATATGGGGCATGTGGAATGAGAATTATACTGAGAGATTGGAAAAAGTACTATTATCCTGGACATTAAAGACTGAAGTCAAGGAATGTGTTATTTATCCATTTTGGAAACAGTTATTTTGTCCAGTAATAAAAAATGACACAATATATTTCCCTGTGGCATAGATTTCTCAGTATTTTACAAGACTAGATTAATGTCTATGCACAATTTAATATATCATTATGATGTGATGGAGTAAGTATATTTAGGTGTTTGATATTAATTTAGTATCTTAATTCTGGGTTTAATGCTATTTAATTTTTAATTTTAATTTTTGTTTTGGCATTACATTTATAACTATTTATTTTTATTTATTGATTTAAATGTATCAGCTGCCCAACTTCAGTTAATTAATTGGTTGGGTGTTGGTTTTCTTCAAATCTTTTTTTTTTTTTTGTATATTCTGTATTTCTTTTTCAAAAAGTACACTTTTTTAAAAAAATCTTCCAGTTATTTATGATTATTTGTATGCTTAAATGATATGTTTTCAACTTCATAATTGAAATAAATATGATCTTTTGAAATACAACAGAGAATTTGAAGGCAATTTCACACATACTTGTCCACAGAACAAATTTCAAAGTACAAAATGTGGATCAACAAGCTACATGGACTGATCTCATACAAGACATTAACCTGAAAAAAGCAAATCACATTATGGTTTAGTGTACTGTATGAAGCCGTTGTAGTTTGTTTATGATTTAGCATGTTTTGAAAATGCATCTACACATTTCTCAGTCTAAAAGTTGCTGAGGTCAATAGCATAATAGTACATATTCATTCTGAAACCTAATTTATAAATTATACCGCTGCAAATTACTGTGTCAGCACCCCAAGTTTCATTCATCCCAGTGCAGTGCTGACATGAAGGAAAAAAAAAAAAGAAAAGAAAAGGAGAGAGAAGAAGTAGTTTTGATCTTTCACATAGTCACTACCCGGCAGATAATATCAA
This sequence comes from Ptyas mucosa, assembly GCA_012654045.1. Lineage (NCBI taxonomy): Eukaryota > Metazoa > Chordata > Lepidosauria > Squamata > Colubridae > Ptyas > Ptyas mucosa. The sequence goes on from WNWU01000006.1 coordinate 17,041,509, forward strand.
CTAGGAGATGGGATGGGAGGGGGACATTCCTGTGAGGTAAAGTAGTGAGAGTGACTTGAAAGATGGCCAATGAGAAGCTGAGAGTTGAGGGATGAAAAGGGAAGGGTTTGGGGGTTAGCAGGTCAGTACTGGCACCGATGGAGTTAGGACCAGACATGTTTGTTCTGATAAATGAAAGATTTCATCAAAGACTATTTGTTTGGAAAATGTGATTTATTTAAGACAACGTCAGAACCTGACAGAGTGCCAGTACTCCTCTCCAAGCCAAGCTGGCTGACTTCCAGCTCCCTCCCCCAATGCCTGGAGTAAATGAAAGCGCAGTCCGGTAATTATGGCAGAGAGCAATCTTTCTGGAGATAACAATTCAAGCAACTGGACAAGAGCCAGCCCTGATTCTAGCCAGCTTGGATGCAATGAAGCCACCGCTCCTCCCTCCCCCAGCGAAGCTGCAAGCCAAGAAAAAAAAAGATAAGTATTCGGGGGTTTTGCCAAAATTCCCAGAGGTTGACGTTCCCTTCCTGAACGTTCAAGACAAGGGGAAGCCCCTAAGTGAGCTGGGGAGGGAAGACCGGCTATGGCACTGGCAGCAGGCCAGGCACCAAAAATCTTTGGAGAGGCCACTCGAGAGCCCACAGGATGAATTGAAAGAGAAATTTGACCGTGCCATCCTTCTGGAAGAGGGAACCCGCAGGCTGAGGATTGCAAAGGGCCTCCAACCCCTACCGCTCCAACCAGGGGAGATGCTCCCCACGCAGGAGCCCCAATCTTTCCCACCACAGCAAAGGAAGAAACCGCCAATACAAGGGCCCCTCCCTGAGAGTACAACAGAGCAACAGGCGGCCGCATCCGACAGCTCTCATGACACAGAACAGATCCCAGAGGAGTACCAAGATCTTGCAGAGGTGTTTAGCGAGGCCGAGTGCACCATTGAGATCATCCCTGGAGCAAGGCCGATTGCACCATTGACATCATCCCTGGAGCGAAACTACCCAAGCCTAAACTATATGCCATGACGCCCCACGAAATGCAAGAAATGTGGAACTATATAGACAAGAACCTACAAAGGGCTTTCATTGAGCCAGCTAAACCACGGGTCGCGGAACCGGTCCTTTTTAAAGAGAAGAAAGATGGCTCTATGCATCTAATGGTTGATTTTAGAGGTATCAACACCTTCTGCGTACACAACTTATATCCCCTTCCCCTCATGAAAGACATGCTAGCCCACTGGCCAAAGGAAAAGTTTTCACTAAACTAGACCTCCGAGAAGCCTACTACCAAATACGCAGCAGGGAAGGAGATGAGTGGAAAACAGCATTCAACTGCCCCCTAGGAAGTTTCCAATTTAAGGTGATGCCTTTTGGACTGCAGGGAGCCCCAGCGGTGTTCATGCAACTGATAAATGAAGTCCTACATGAGCACCTCTACAAAGGGGTTCTCGTCTACCTGATTGATATTCTCATTTAATAATAATAATAATAATAATAATAATAATAATAATAATAATAATAATAATAATAATAATTTTATTTCTATACCGCCCTTCTCCCGAAGGACTCAGGGCGGTGTACCGCCCATTAAAAGCACAAGACAGACATCAATTAAAATAATTTAAAATTTTTAAATAATTTTGGCTCAGTTTAAAACCCCCAAAATTTAAAACACCCGATTTAAAATTACGTTGATAGCCCAGTCTGATGGAACAACAGGGTCTTAAGGGCACAGCGAAACACCCGGAGGTCAGAGATCTTATGTATTTCCGGGGGGCAGTTCATTCCACAGGGCTGGGGCCCCCACAGAGAAGGCCCTCCCCCTGGGTTTCCCCAGCTGACATAACTTGGCCAATGGCACCCTGAGGAGCCCCTCTCTGTGGGAGCGAACTGGCTGGTGGGAGGCTCTTGGTGGCAGAAGGCGGACTCGAAGGTACCTGGGTCCTATGCCAGGTTACACAGAAACCTTAGATGAACACTTACCCCTCATCCGCCAAGTATTGGAGAAACTGCTGAGGGTGAACCTGTATGTCAAACTGTCAAAATGCGAGTTCCATCAATCACATCTAGACTACTTAGGTTACCAAATATCAAACGAGGGGGTAGAGATGGACCCAGCCAAAGTACAATCAGTTCTACAATGGCAACCCCCTTGCACCCGCAGACAACTGCAAAGCTTCTTAGGGTTCGTGAACTTCTACAGACAATTCATCCCCTTGTTTGCAAGAATTGCCAAACCTCTGATGGACCTCCCAAAGACAGGGAGTCCGGCAACGAAGCCCCACCCGGGACAACCCCTACAGTGGGACCTGACCTGCCAATGGGCATTCGAAGCACTGAAAGAGATGTTTGCAAAAGAACCTGTCTTAAAGCATCCTGACCCCGAACAGCCCTTCATCATCCAAGCAGATGCCAGTGATGTGGCAGTAGGGGCCGTGCTGCTCCAAAAGAATGGCCAAGGGAGCCTACAACCTTGTGCCTACACCTCCCGAAAGCTCACCGACACAGAAAGGCGATGGGTGGCATGGGAGAAGGAAGCGTTCGTGGTGAGATGGGTGCTGCTGACCTGGCACACCTACTAGAGGGAGGCCAGAGACCATTCGAAGTTTGGACTGATCACAAGAATCTGGAGGCCCTTAGAACCCCACGGAAGTTGTCGCCCAGACAAGTCCACTGGGTGCAATACTTCAACCGTTTCAACTTTGAGCTTAAGCACATCCCAGGGGGGAAGAACTTCCTGGCCAATGCACTCTCCCAGATGCCCCAATATAACAGTGAGAGGGAGCAGGTAGTGAACGCCATCATCCCCTCTACCCAGGTCGTGGGTCAGGTGGTCACCAGATGGCAACGGCGCGACCAGCAGGACCAACTTGCAAGTGACATAATGACAAGGCTCAAAACTGAAACAGCGGCAGACCCCTGGTTCCGAGACAATCAACATCTCTTGACAAAAAGGGATGACCTAGCATGGAAGGGGACAAAGCTCTATGTCCCACAGACCCTACGCACTCTGATCCTCAAGAGGAGCCACGACGTTAAACCAGTGGGACATTTCAGTTTCCTAAAGACTCTGCACTTAGTACAAAGACAGTTCTGGTGGCCCCACATGAGAAAGGACATAGACAGTTATGTAAAGAGTTGTACCATTTGTGCCACGATGAAGAGATGACCAGGATGCCCTCCCGGACTGTTGCAACTGGTAGCTGAACCGAAAAGACCATGGGAGGAGATTGCGATGGACTTCATAGTAGAACTACCGAGGAGTGGTGGAAATACAGTGATCTGGACTGTAATAGACTTATTCTCCAAACAGGCACACTTCATTCCTTGCAGCAGGCTGCCCTCAGCCCACCAATTATCCAAACTGTTCCTGAAACACATCTACCGCCTGCATGGAGTCCCCAGAAGAATCATCTCCGACCGAGGGGTCCAGTTCACCGCAAAATTCTGGAGGGATCCATAGATTCATCCCAAGGCCTCAGCTCAGCGTTTCACCCGAGCACCAATGGGGGGGGGGGCAGAGAGACTGAATGCCATGATAGAGCAATACTTAAGATGCTATGTCAATTACCAACAGTCCAATTGGGCAGACCTCCTATCTTTTGTGGAGGTCGCATATAATAATGCTGTCCACAGTAGCACGGGATTAACCCCCTTTAAAATAGTGAGTGGTATGGACTTCATCCCTACGCCAGAGTACCTGAGGGAACCCCCTTCCTCAGTCAGTTTGAAAGACTGGATGGCAATGTTGAGAGAAACCTGGGAGAATGTTAAGAGGGGGTTGGCCGAGGTGGCACAATCCTATAAGAAACAAGCAGATAAGCACCGAACTCCCCAAAGACCATTTCGAGTGGGAGAGAAGGTCTACCTGTCTACCAAGTATTTGAGACTTAGACTCCCGAGCAGGAAATTGGGCCTGAAATTTATAGGACCATTCCCTATAGTAAAAATAATCAACCCAGTCACAGTACAACTGCAGTTGCCCCGGCTACTAGGGAAGATACACCCCATTTTCCACAGCAGCCTCCTGAAGCCTGTAGTGGGGTCAACTTTAAGGCCGACACCACGTGACCCCCCGGGCCCCTGGTCATTGGGGGCCAAACTCACTATGAGGTACCGCAAATTCTCAATTCAAAATGGCACAGGGGGCGCCTCCAATACTTAATTAAATGGAAGGGTTACCTGTTATCAGAGGCCTTCTGGATGAAGAGCACAAACATCCAGGCTGACCACCTTATAGCCAAATTCCATACAGATCACCCGGGCAAGCCGGGAGGGGGGAGAAACACTCTCGGACGGGATAACGGGTATTACCTTGTTGTTTTCCTCTTGGGGGAAAGAGGAAAAGGAAGGGGGAGGGGCCGGATGTCAGCAGCCCAAGTTTCATTTGTCCCAGTTCAGTGCTGACAAGAAGGAAGAAAAAGAAAAGAAAAGGAGAGAGAAGAAGCAGTTTGACCTTTCACACAGTCACTACCCGGCAGATAATATCACCTAGGAGATGGGAGGGGAGGGGGACATTCCTGTGTGGTGAAGTAGTGAGAGTGACTTGAAAGATGGCCAATGAGATGCTGAGAGTTGAGGGATGGAAAGGGAAGGGTTTGGGGGTTAGCAGGTCAGTACTGGCACCGATGGAGTCAGGACCAGACATGTTTGTTCTAATAAATGAAAGATTTCATCAAAGACTATTTGTTTGGAAAATGTGATTTATTTAAGACTACGTCGGAACCTGACATACTGTTTTCCATGAAGATTCTCAGCAGCTGATTTATAATATAAACTGGCCTTAATTTTATTCATAGATAGTCTTTGACTTAGTAACACTTAGGAATACTCTTTTCATCATCAATTGGTGCAGTTGTACAATGAGTTTTCACATGACTAGGCCCAATTTTATGAATATTTTTACTCTGGCTGTTAAGCAAAACATGTGGTTGTTAACTGAATCACATGATAATTAAGAGAATCTGGCTTCCCCAGTAAACTTTGCTCGTTGGAAGCTAGATGGGAAGATCACAAATCACACTCACATGGTTATAAGATCCTAAAATTGTTGTACATGAGAGCCGGTTGTCAAATGGCTTTTGTATATGTGTGTGTATGTGTGTGTGTGTTCATATGACCGCTAGGATGGTGCTAGAGTTGTAACTTCGAGGATGGGTCATAAGTCACATTTTTTTGAGGTCCTCATAATTTTGGACCATTGTTAAATTCATGGTCCTATGTTGAAGACTATCTATATGCTTTCTGCATTCTTTCAGGATCCTTTGTTTTTTTTTTTTTTTTGGAAGAATATCAGAAAGAAAGGCTATTTACAAAAATGGACTCTAAATACGACTATAAAAAGCAACAGCTTGAAATGAAATTAGAAAATTGGGAAAAGCAAAGTGCTCCATAGGCATTTTTCAAAAGATACTGGCAGAAATTCAGGCAATCTCAGAACAAGCAATCGCTTAAAAAGTATACATTAACAAACAAAACAGAAGGAATGTTTTTCACTGCCCCTCAAAAAAAAAAAAAAAGCTCAATGTGCAAATGTCATAATGGCAAAAATATAAAAGATCAGTTTGGATAGTAAATACTGATTGTGCCAAAATACAGATGAAACAGTTGACCATATGATAACTGGATGCAGCAAAAAGCTCACAGATTAATTATACAGAAAATCATGATTGAGTTGGAAAGATATTATGCTGGCATTTATGTAAAGAGCATGGATTCCCAGTCAATAAGAATTACTGGAAACATGAAATCATAGATAAACCATAGAAAATAACAGAGCAATATACTGTATATATAAATACATAGAGTAGTTTAATAAAATTCAGGCTGATGAACACCTAAAACATACCACATCAGACATTTCTATCATTGGGGGGCAATATTTGATTTATTGCAAAAGCCATTGGAAAAGACTGTAATGTTGAACACAAGGAACTGGAAAAGATTTGGAAACAGATTGCAAAAATGAAGAAGTCAACAAAGACACCAATTCTTGGGGTGCTGGATAAATGCCATAAGGACTTAGAATTTGGATTGCCTAGTTTCGAATAATTCACAATAGCCTACTTCTAAACATCAGCCCTGCTGGGTGCCTCATTCATCATTCAACATTACCTTCATAATCTCCAAATTTTGGGGTAGGAAATCATGAAGGAAAAAAATGTCCAACATTGTTTGTGACACATGATTAGTGGAATTGCAATAACAATAAATCATAATGCCCTAACTTGTTATTTAAGTAGTTCCTATGAGCAACTCCCTTTGTTTTCAGATGTTAGCTTTATTGGAGGCTTCCATTTGTAGAGAAAAGGGACACCGATTTTCCCATAATCCCAATGTTGACTATGAAAGTTGGGGATCCCTTCAGAATTCCTTAGGAGAGAGCAAAAAAAAAAAGTATGTGAAAAGAGAATAGTTAAAATGAGACAAGACCAAAGAAATTCCTGGCATGCTAGATAACAATAATATATAACAATATAACAATATATAGCAATAATAATAGATAATAATAGGTGCTTGGGTGTAGAGACATAGTTCACCATGCTTTCCAAAAGTATTTAGAAATAGGGAGGGTTATAGCTGACTTATTTGGCCCTTAAGGAATAATGAAGCCATGCATTATTTGTCAAGAAATGTGTTTCTCAGAAGTCGTCTTATTCTGATTCTTTTGTCCTACTTTATTAGTAACAGTCTGCATTCCTCATTCAGGAAGCTGCAAACTTTTAATTCACATTCATTTAACCTTGCATAGACTTCCTGTTTCCTGCAATTTGTCAGTGTGGGCTACCTGAATTGATAGCCTAACATCTATAAGCTGGAGAGGCAGTTATCCTAATTGATACTGATTGCTTTCATAGAAAAGAGACAGGGTAGTCTCTCTAAAAGCTTCCAAATGTTGTCTTCTCATTGTATGTTCAATTAAGATTATTGTGTTGTAAACATGATGAAGCCAATCTCAGCAAAGTATTATTGCCTACAGGAAACTCAGAATGCCGCTTTATTTCCTTTTATTAAAAAAAAATATATCATGAGTTCTGAAACCATCTGCACATGACTATGCGAATTATACATTTGTAATGAATATTTTCATTCCTATTATTGTTACCTAGCATGTTATCTATTATTATAGATAATATTATCCAGTTTCTAGTTTCTGATATCCAGGGCATGTGGAGTCTATTAAGAAAATTACCTGCAGAGCTTGCCTAATATACATGAAACAAAAACTTCAAAACAGTTGAAGGAACTGTCACATTCTTCCATCAAAAGCATTGTGTTACAGCAATAGGTTTTCGATCCCCTGACCAAAAACCCTAAAATCTTGGTGCTTGTTAGTTAAGGCAGACAAAAGGGAGGGAGGGAGGGAGGGAGGGAGGGAGGGAGGAAGGAAGGAAGGAAGGAAGGAAGGAAGGAAGGAAGGAAGGAAGGAAGGAAGGAAGGACGGACTTAGGAAAATATTGAAGAATACTCATTACAGGAAAGAAGCTAGACTCTATTAAAAATTAAAAGACAATACTGAAGAAAATAAAACATAAGAATATCATTTGGCAAGCAAAGAAAAAACATCAAAGAATTCTAGCACTACTATCTACTGTTGCTTTGAATGGCAACCTTTTTGAAGTTATTCCTTTGGAGTCTTAGAAAGTGAATGGCTAGCTTGAATGAAAAAGAAATATATTTTTTTCCTGGCTTCTTGTCTTGGTTTTTTAAAAAAAATAAGAAAAAGAAAAGCTCCTCTCCTAAGTTTGAAAAGAGACCTAAAGCATTAAATGTGGAGAAAATGACTTATGCTCACCTGTTTAGAGCGGAAAAAATCCACTTAAGGTAGATTAAGTTAAGAACATTTTCCACTTTGCTGGGTAATTCGTCTCCATATAGAAATGGAAACACATTTTTTTTGCCTTTTTGGATTGTGGTTTGAAGATATTTACCTGGTAGAGGAGAAGAATAACTAGAAACAAAAGGGGAAACATAACTGTTCTTGAGTATTTTTTTAAAATGTGCCCCACCGACAAATATTGTTTATGAAACCATCTTAAAGTTTTAGAAGTAAATCAATATATCTATTTACCTATGCTAAATAATCATACATATTGAATGCTTATTATTTTTTCAGGGGGAAAAAAGACAGTTATATGGTTAAAACCTTTATTTTAGTGGACAGACACTTAGATTCAAGTCTTCATTAGCATTAACATTTATAGAACAACCTTGGGTTACCACTAACCAAGCTGATACACTGCATTAAATCATAATGTTATATTTAATATTGCCTTGATGTGTAAATCTAACCATTATCTTTCATTTGAAACACCATAAAAAGGGAAATCTATGTCACTCTCAACTTTGAAGAAAACAGAAATAAAGAATACATTTTCTATTTATATATGTAACACACACATCCCATTTCCCAAAGGAATCAAGGTAGCTCCTACAATAGAATGTAAACAAAAGAAAAAAATAACAATCAGACCCATGAATAATCCAATAGATAACTAATTAAGTATTATTAAGTCCCAAACATCTACTGGAATAAGAAGGTTATTTAAGTCTTTTTTGAAAATGAGAGTGTTTCTTAAATTCCATATCTTGGGAAGCAAACTGTTCCAAGGGCCAGGGATGGCTATATAAAAGATTTCTTGATCTTTTTATTTATCCTTTTTTTTTTTCAAAAACAGATAAAGAAAATGGGCATATATTCAGAATATCAAACATTTAAGCTAAGGGCGCAATTGACAATTTGAATCATTGTCAAGTTCAAGCCATCAGTGAAAATGGCTTTTACATTGGGTATACTTAGTTATGAGAAATCAGGCTAGTTTAGTCTGCCCTTCCAACATTTGTCCTATGATGAAAGCAGTGGTGGGTTGCCCGCGGTTTGCACTGGTTCTATAGAACCAGTAGTAAAACTGGTGGGAGGCTCCGCCCACCGACCCTGATGTCATCAAAACACTTCTGCGCATGCACAAAAGGCCCTGCTGCGAACTGGTAGTAAAGGTAAGTAGATGAAAGCCTTTTTCTGGGTATGCTACTAAAGCTAATCATTTAATTTAATTTAATTTAATTTCAGATTTATATACTTTATATTTATGTATATAAGTATTTATATACTTATATACATACATTTTATTGTCTTAGGATACCTCTGTAGCCCCTGTAGAATATCCCTAGAAATAAAAATGATACGGAGGTTCTTTCCTTTATCAGGTGCGACCTACACTTTTAATCTTCTTTTACGTTAAACTATTATTTTTAAAAATGTAAACTGTTTTTGCTGCACAGGAAGCCTCAAGGGAAATGTCCACAGGCATAGAAATGTTCAGAGATATCAAGTGGGTGAAGAAAGAAACAAAAATAAGGATTTGAAACTGCACTGAATCAGCAATGTATCACAATATAAGTCATTGCTGTTTCTTATTGGGCTCATAGTCTGAATTCTTTCGGAAATCAGCATTTTAAAAACTGTACAGGTTTATGAAATAAATAATTAGCTAGCTTCTTTCCAGCAAAGCCAATTCTCATATAGAAACTACTTTTAAAACTGAATTAGAACTCTAATTAATTTACTGGGAAGAAAATATATAAATAAATATAAGAGTTGTGTGATTACAATTTTTTGATTATGTAAACATTTATGGATGAGATCCCACTTATCAGACGTACAGAATACAGTCCTTGGAGAATAATTCGCCAGATGATCTTTGAAAGTTCATATGAAAATAAATTCATTAGCATTTAGGTTGCATCAATATTTTCTGTTGTTTTTGTTGTAAACAAAACAAACAAAACGTGTCTATCATAGCTTTAGAAACTGAATGAAAGGTGTCAATAATATTGTTTTTGCAACAAAATAAGAATCTCATTATTAGATGGCTTGTGAAAAACTGCAAAACATATGCGTATACATTTTTGAAGTAAAAGTTTGGTTAGACATGCATGGAGCCCTGAACATATGACTCACCACAAGCTAAGCAATTCAAGCAGAAAATCTAGTTCCACACATTAATCTAATTTCAAAGATGGCAAAACTGGATCATAACAATAAAAAGGGAGGGGGGAGTGGGGGAGAGAGACTCAGAGCAAATCAACTATTTCACATGTTAAAGCAGGGATATCCGACTGCTGGGCTGCAGACCATTGGGAACCGGGCTGTGCAAATGGCAGGCAAGCATGCAAGCATGTGAAACTCCCTTTGTGCAAATGGAGATTTGTGCACGAGTGCAACATTTTCCTCCCCTATGCTGCTACTTCTGTAGCTACCACCACTGATCCGCAGAGTCAGAAAGGTTGGGGATCGCTGTGTTAGAGCATCTTATGGTGCCTACCAAAATTTGAAATATCTTTAATTTTCCACAATGTGGAACAGTGGAAACTCACAGCGAAACCTTTGCACTTTTATTTTTTAGAGCCACAACAATATCCATGCTGTGCTACCTACCATCTAACCTACAGAAAAATTAATGGTGTAGATGATTTTTTTTATAAGTTTTTTACCCCCAAAATTCCTACAGCAAACACTGACAGCAACAATTAAGCCCAATGAACCAGAGACCTGGGTCCAGCAAAAAAGAAAGCAGCAGCAACGGCTTATTTTTATGCAGTCTACAAGCATGTAACAATAAGAAAAACACTCTTCTCGGCTTGCAAAGCTCAGCAAGCAAACAAATCAATAGGTTTTGCATGCACAAACTGAAAGATGAACATAATAATGCCTGTAAAATATATGTACTACATACTTGTCCATTTGACAATTTGATTGAAAGAACACAAGACTGAAAGAACACCCAGAAACATTGATACAGTCCAGTTCTCCATACCAAAGGATATAAAGATATCAGTAAACTTACTTATAAGGCTATTAGTTAGTTTAGTTTATTGATTAGTCTAATGACCTTAGCAACTTATAATACAGCATTGACTCAATATAAAAGGATAGAAGAGATGCAATATACCAAGTTACTAAAATATTAAAATGAAATAATCACCTTAGCAGTTGACCCCAATCAGATTACTTACAAAGCAGGCAGCAGTCTTCTTATTTTCAAAATTGTTTTAAATTTCTGAGTGAGCATCTAATTCATAATTTACTGCCCTCCACTAAATGAGTTCCAGTTAATGAGAGCAGGGGTTGCTGTTTTATTGACTAGTGTCCCTGTGGCTTGGTGAAACCTAAATGAATAGAAGCCAATCACAGAACACTCCAAAGAAGCAGAACAAAATACAACAAGTTCAGGAAACACATTGTTTGGATTCAAAAAAAAATTTGTAAAGAGACATCTATCTATCTATCTATCTATCTATCTATCTATCTATCTATCTATCTATTCACTTACTTACTTACTTAATCATCCCAGTAAGGTAGTTCTTGGTGGCTTACAAAGAGTAAAAAGATCTCTCTCTCTCTCTCTCTCTCTCTCTCTCTCTCTCTCTCTCTCTCTATCTCTCTATCTATCTCTCTATCTATCTATTCACTTACTTACTTACTTAATCATCCCAGTAAGATAGTTCTTGGTGGCTTACAAAGAATAAAAAGATCTCTCTCTCTCTCTCTCTATCTATCTATCTATCTATCTATCATCTATCTATCTATCTATCTATCTAGAGAGAATGAGAATTAAACTTTAAAAACTACATAAAAGCTAAAACCAAGGAGGGATGAGAATTTTTTACCTTGTCAACCATCTCCAATGGTGAGCACACACACACACATATCTTGGGATCTCAAACCAACCAACAAAACCAAATTTTGATACCCTTCCAGAAGGCCAAAAGGATAGGAGCATTTATTTTACCTCTGGTGGTAGAGTGTTCCATAGGGACAGAGCCACAGAGGTAAAAGCCCTTTTGCAATTTAAAAACAAAATGTGCTCCCCTCCACTGTAAGTTAAAATTTCAAATTAATCCAATCTTTTGTGTTTTATCTGCATTTCAGAAGGCATTCCATGCCTTGTTAGACTCCTACACTGAAAGCATGCAATGTTGGCATTTAAACGCAATTAAATTTAAATGGAAATAAAGACAGTACAAAAAGTGATGATATGATTATGAAATGTCTCAAATTTTACACCTTCTCTATGAGAAGCTCACTTCATTGACCTCTTCTAGGTGCTCCTAATGAAAACATAGGATGCTGCTTCACCCCTTGAATCTCACCTCCGTAAATCTTGGAATTGTAAAGCCTCTAAACTTGGGATTGCCTTTAGAGACGCCCGAGGACTTTATCCAGTTTTACAATATTTCTGGGAGAGCAAATTCTAAAATCATAACAATAATAATTAAAAAATCATTTAAAAACCATATAATGCTTGAAATTCCAATTAGAATACTCGGTTGCCAAGTAAATTGTGCCTTGTTTCTCAGGTGTAAGATTTGGCAATTTCCTTTTCAACAGCACATTATCTCAGCAACATCAGAATAATAGGATAATAGTGCCAACTTTTTCTAAACCGGGTATGTGAAAAATCTGGTATTAGCATAGGATTCCTTATGCCAACAATGTGTTTCTGTCCTCGCCTCATTATCACACTTCCTAGCTGTTAGAAGATAGAAAAGTTTGAAAGAGATTTTTTTTAGAGCTTGCAAGACAAGCATAAAAAAAGTTCAGAGATGTTTTATGATGTTGGTGGATCACAAACATTGATGACTGTAAACCTTACAAAATATCAATTCCTTTAAGAAATTAAGTCAAATAAACTCCACCTATTCCCTTGATGACACTTCATTTTACAGGCAATTTTATGAGGATTACAAAATCGGCCTCATCAAGAGAAGAGCTTGCCCCAAGAAGAATATTGTTCCAAATTATAATGGCATCATTTGATACAGCTTACTTCCATTCAGTTGGTGGCATAAGAAAATATATGTAGCCATTGGAGAAGTAAAGTTATCCCAAAATGAAATTTGGCTTAATTAAGATGAGGTAAAGCAGTGGTAATGTAACCTTTCCAAAAGTGTAATATAGCTATAAATTCAATTCCTTCCTTCCTTCCTTCCTTCCTTCCTTCCTTCCTTCCTTCCTTCCT
>WNWU01000006.1:17064481-17107587 GCA_012654045.1 Ptyas mucosa
AGAATAGAATAGAATAGAATAGAATAGAATAGAATAGAATAGAATAGAATAGAATAGAATAGAATAGAATAGAATAGAATAGAATTCTTTATTGGCCAAGTGTGATTGGACATACAAGGAATTTGTCTTGGTGCATATGCACTCAGTGTACATAAAAGAAAAGATACATTCATCAAGAATCATAAGGTACAACACTTAATGATAGTCATAGGGTACAAATAAGCAATCAGGAAACAATATCAATATAACTCATAAGGATACAAGCAACAAAATTACAGTCATTCAGTCATAAGTGGAAGGAGATGGGTGGTGGGAATGATGAGAAGATTAATAGTAGTGCAGACTTAGTAAATAGTTTGACAGTATTGAGGGAATTATTTATTTAGCAGAGTGATGGTGTTCGGGGGGAAAAACTGTTCTTGTGTCTAGTTGTTCTGGTGTGCAGTGCTGTATAGCATCATTTTGAGGGTAGGAGTTGAAACAGTTTATGTACAGGATGTGAGGGGTCTGTAAATATTTTCACAGCCCTCTTTTTGACTCATGCAGTATTCAGGTCCTCAATGGAAGGTAGGTTGGTAGTAGTTGTTTTTTCTGCAGTTCTAATTATCCTCTGTAGTCTGTGACTGTCTTGTTGGGTTGCAGAACCAAACCAGACAGTTATAGAGGTGCAGATGACAGACTCAATAATTCCTCTGTAGAATTGGATCAGCAGCTCCTTGGGCAGTTTGAGCTTTCTGAATTGGCGCAGAAAGAGCATTCTTTGTTGTGCTTTTTTGATGATATTTTTGATGTTAGGTGTCCATTTTAGGTCTTGAGATGTGGTAGAATCTAGAAATTTGAAGGTCTCTACTATGGATACTGTGTTGTTTAGTATTGTAGGAGGTGGTAGTATGGGAAGGTTTCTGCTAAAGTTTACCACCATTTCTATGGTTTTGAGTGTGTTCAGTACCAGACCTCTAGTGATTTATTAAAGATTCAGGTGAAGATGAGGGTCATTTGTTCAGCACAAGATTTCAAGTAAGAAGAAGTTACCTTGTCTGGGCCTAGTGCTTTTTCAGGCTTTTGTCTGTGAAATAGGCCTTGCACCTCATTTTCTGTTATCACCAGTGGTGGGGGCCCCAAAAGGATGGGATCAGTTGTAGAAGGCTTGGCTGTTGTTGGTTTATTAATATAGAGATGGTGGTGATAGTTGATAGTGGTTTCCTCTCAAACCTACAGTAAAACACATTCAGGTCATCTGCCAGTTGTCAATTCCCTTCGGCATGGAAAGGAGGTTTGTAGTAACCAGTGATATTTTAAAGAGTTTTCCACACATTTTCTGGTTTATTTGTTGAAAGCTGATTCCTCAGCTTTTCAGAGTAGCTTCTTTTTGCTGCTCTGATCTCCCTTGTTAATATATTTCTGGCCTGATTGTACAGCATTCTATTTCCTTTCCTGTAGGCTTCCTCTTTGGCACAATGTAGCTGCTTCAGTTTAGCTGTGAACCAAAGCTTGTTGTTACAGTATATTCACAGGTTTCTGGTGGGCATATATAGGTCTTCACAAAAACTGACATATGATGTTACAGTATCTGTGAATTCATCCAAGTCTGCAGAGGTATTTTCGAAAATGTTCTACTCTGTGCAATCAAGGCAAGCTTGTAGCTTTAACTTTAACATTTCCTTTAACTAAGAAAATGAAAGAATGGGAGAAAGTGGTTTTGCTCTTTATAATAGTGATACTCATATGGATACCCATCTCCTTGGGTAGCTGTAATATATAAATTACACCAAAAATCCTAATTTTAAATGTTGTGAGAGTATAGATGATACAGCAAGCATCTTTATAATGAGTATATGTGAACAGGATGTGAACAAGATGAATCAAAGCTAGCAATATAGAAATCTATTGATTGTAGTTTTGCAGAATCTTCATAACTTTTCTTTTTCATCAAGCAGGGCTGGCGTAAGCCCCCCCTCTTTTAGATATGTTTTTGAGATGTTAAATTTTTAATTGTTTATGGGTTTTAGTTGGGATGTTTTAAATTTTGGGCCAAAGTTGTGTAATTCTTTTAAAATTTTTAAATTTTGTATTGAAATGTTTTTTATTTTTGACTGTGCACCACCCTGAGTCCAGCAGGAGAAGGGTGGTATACAAATATAAATAAATAAACAAACAAACAAACAAACGGAATATTAACTGCTTCTACCCATTTTATGTTATGCAAGTCAAATTTTCCTTTACCCATACAGTTGATTATCTGACTCCATTGAAAACTCCTGTATTATTGTCATCTGTAAGCGTTTGTAAGCATAGCTATTCCCTAGAGCCACAGAGCAAAATCTAAATGATATTTAAAACGTCAGCGGTTTTCTTTTCTTCTTAGTATCAAACCACACAACAAATGGCAGAGTGTCAGAACAGAACAGAGTAACAGAGTTGGAAGGGACCTTGGAGGTCTTCTAGTCCACAGGGAGGAAACCCTATACCATTCTGGACAAATGGCTGTCCAATCTCTTCTTAACAACCTTCTGTGATGGAATACTCACAACTTCTGGAGGCAAACCGTTCCACTGGTTAATTGTTCTCACTGTCAGGAAATTTCTCCTAAGTTCTAGGTTGCTTCTCTTCTTGATTAGTTTTCATCCATTGCTTCTTGTCCTGCTTTCTGGTGCTTTGGAAAATAGGTTGACCCCCTCTTCTTTGTGGCAGCCCCTCAAATATTGGAACACTGCTATTATGTCACTCCTGGTCTTCCTTTTCATTAGACATACCCAATTCCTACAAAATGTGTCCACCCATTCTAAAACGAGAAACAGTTTCCATCACCTCAGAGCCTCTTTGGGATGTTGTGAAATTTTAAAATATCCTTACTTAGCTTCTTCTTTTTCTTCTCCTCTGTGGCCTTTTTTATTCTGAAGCAGGTTTGCGTTTGTGGGAAAGCAAATTGTTAGCATGTGTGCCTTTTTAGTCCATGGTTAAGTTTTTCACACCACAGATTTCAAACTATACAGTCTGCACAAACTGGAAGGTGTCCTCAATTTCTATCAAATAAGGGTGTCACAGGTCTTGCTGATTTGTTTGGATTAACTTGGTTCACATGTTCTTGACTACGATTTGCATATTTTTGTATTATGTAACAGGGGTTAAGGTTGAATATTCTGAAATCAATAAATACTAGCCTGTAATAATTATAATTCCTATACTTTTTTTCTTAATTGTCCACAAAACAAAACATAGTGATATTTCACATAACTTCCCTTATTGATGGTTTGCAAGCTGACATCAGATATTACTATTTCTTCCAAAAATTATGTTAGATAAATACTGGGAAACTTTCATAAGTCAGAAAAAAAAAGAATTAAAAAAAGTCAAGTCAATATATTAACCAATAAATCAGCCTGGCATTAGGACAGTGCAGAATTTGGCTGCTATGTTCCTGTAACTGCAAATTGGCCCCAGTCATAAATTCTGGGTTTGAATCTGTCACCTATATTTAGGGGAAGAATTAATACTGAAACAGGTACTAGAATGTGATATAAAGTGTTTTTCTATGTGCACATTTCAGAAGAAAAAGAGAAAGAGGCAGAGAAAAAGAAAATTTGTGAGTGCCTTTTCATTAGAATTTACTTTTTACAATATGAGATAGACTTGCAACTTTAAAAAAAAAACCAAAACAAAAGGATCTCATTAAACCAAGAAAATTGCCTTGTGTACACAAAGTTGCTTTAAAAGGAGTTTCCTGATGATGCTTTTTATAAATTATAGAGAATAAATCTCAACCAGCCAAAAGACATTTAATAAAAAATGCCATGGCCTTTTATGCGGGTGTGGATTGCATATTTTACATGCAATTTATACTGCAGTTTCTCTTCATTAACCACATCTCACAGATTTCTCAAAGCGATGGCATGAATATTATTAACATGTGTTAAAAATGTGTTTAAAATAACGTATAAAGCTTTGTGATTAAAGCAAAAGTTTAGGCACAGTGAACAAGTCTGGGTATGTATTTTACTGTGCTTCATGCATACATATTTAACATCTATATGGATGTGCTGCATCAGATCTGTCTGGATCTACTCAGTTATATATTGCTTTTGGATGAATGTTGTAATTAAATTGAACTAGACCTTAACAAGCAGAAGCCATTCATAATTTCTGCTCATTCGAGTCATATACATTACAGATAATATAGAAGCAGGGAGAAATCTGTTCTGTTGGCTTTTTAATGCAAACTTCCCAATTTTCTACTTCCTGAGTTATAGGCAAAACAGGTATGACTTCATGCCATAATGTTCACTTATCCAAATTTTGCAGAATAGTTTGCAAGTCAGTAAATGCCAATCAAAAACCCATATATTTTATTTTTGATTTATTTATTTGTATCCTGCGTTTGTGATTTTTACAAACAACTCAAGATGGTGAACATATCCAAAACACCTTCCTCTTCCTATTTTCCCCATTACAACCATCAGTGAGGTGAATTGGGCTGAGACAGAATGACTGGCCCAAAATCATCCCACCGACTAAGGCAGGACTAGAACTCACAATCTCCCATTTTCTAGCCTGGTACCTTAACCACTATGAGATAAAGTAACATAAAGTATTGGTATTTTAATAGGCAATGTTCATAAACCAGACTATATTAGTGGATATGTTCAGAAAAAATGCATATTCATGTTTATTTTTATCTGACTTTTCTTATTTTATAAATAGTTAAAGGCCTTTTCACCATAGTTAAATAGTTAACGGCATTTTTCCTCATAACAACAACTCTGTGAAGTGGGTTGGGCTGACAGAGAGTGACTTGCCCCCAAATCACCCAGTTTTCATGCCTAAAGTGGGACTAGGATTCATAGTCTCCTGGTTTTTAGGCTGATACTTTAACCAGCAGACCAGACTGGCTCTATACTTTGTGCATATTAAAAGAAAGTATGTACAAAACTTTGTGAATTTGTATACTTATTTTCATTTGTGCTCAAAAAAAATGTGGAAAGGAAAAGGAATATCCCCAAAGATATTGGTTGGAGAACAATGAAAAATTGGAGAAAGGTTGAAGAAATGAAAAATTGGAACAAAAATATACACTGCTCAAAAAAATAAAGGGAACACAAGCAGAAGACATCCGAGATCTGAATGAATGAAATAGCCTTATTAAATACTTTGTTCGTTACATACAGTAGTTTTGTGTTCCCTTTAGTTGTTTGAGCAGTGTATAAACTGTGTGTAAAGAACAAAGTATTTAATAAGGCTATTTCATTCATTCAGATCTTGGATGTCTTCTGCTTGTGTTCCCTTTATTTTTTTGAGCAGTATACTTGCCAGATTCACCCAACTATTAGTAAAGGAAATGTTTAGTTGAAAGGGAACCTATAAAATTAAGTGCAACTAATTTTTAAGGTGCTTTAATCTGGGACTCTAAAATGATGTGATATTTCTTATCTAAAGGATAGTTCACACTGGAAATCTGAAAGTGGAAAACTGAATTGTGGTTCTAAAGTGTTCACAACTGTCATGGCATTAAAAACCAAAAATTTTTCAGGGGGGGGAAAAACTTCCCAAAGTTTTTTTGTCTTTTCCCACAGACAAAACAGAAAGTCAGTAATATTATTTGTCTATTTGTTTGCTAATACTGTGGATTTAAAACTGCACCATTTAGTGTAAAATATTTCTGTTATAGTGTACAAGAGAGAGAATCCAGGTTTCCACATTAAAATACTCATTCCAATCTATGCACATGAATCACTGCACTTAGATGATATTAATTCACAAAAACAATGTAAAGTCTTTGGCTGTAGTTGGGGATGCAACAATGAACTACAATTATGCACCGTTACCATTCTGCAAATGGGAGCGCTCTGTTCCTTGACTCAGCCGGTATCTCTGGAAGTGATTTTCATTTAGCTCATCTTTTTCCTACAATCCTTCACCATCTCCTTTTCCCCTGAGCACATTTTTCAAAGACATTATGGATCGGAAAAGGCAAAAAAATAAATAAAAACCTCCCCTTTCTGTAAGTTACAGTTGGAGAAACTTCGTCCTAGGAAAATAATACACTGAACCACAACTCAACAATGAACCAAAAGTATTTTGATAAACAATTCGGGAGAATTATCTGCATAGAATTATAGGGTTAGAAGGGATTATTTAAGCTATGAAATCCAACTTCCTACTAAGTACAGTAATAAAGTATTCCAAAATGTAATTATTCAAATTCCAGTGAGTTTTTCCTCTACAATTGGTACACATCCAGTGAAAGAAAATCTCTTGCTTCATTAGCTAATTGATCCCACTATCCAGCAGTTCTTAAGGAAATTCTTCTTAATCTTCATTCTAGCTTTCTTACAATTTAAGGTCCTAGTTCCACATTCTGTATCTTGGGACAGTAAAAAAAACCAGTTGAGACTGAACATCCCCAGTTTATTCAATCTATATTTGTCAAGCTTAAATTTTCTATCTTGCTTTGCTTGTACACTTCATGGGAATATGATTTTATACCCATGTTCTTGCATGATCACCACTTCCTGAAGAGAAGGACCAGGGGAGACATGATAGCAGTGTTCCAATATTTGAGGGGCTGCCACAGAGAGGAAGGGGTCAAGCTATTTTCCAAGGCACCTGAAGGCCAGACAAGGAATAATGAATGGAAACTGATCAAGGAGAGATTCAACCTAGAAATAAGGATAAATTTTTGACAGTGAGAACAATCAACCAATGGAACAGCTTACCTTCAGAGGTTGTGGGAGCTTCATCACTGGAAGCTTTGAAGAAGAGATTGGACTGCCATTTGTCAGAAATGGTGTGGGGTCTCCTGCTTGGATGGGGGGTTGGACTAGATGACCTACAAGGTCCCTTCCTACTCTTGTTAATCTGTTAATCCTGCATGATCACGTTTCTCCCAGGAAATATTCTTGGTTGTGCTCTATTTCTGCAAATTGGAAGGAGTTGGAGTTATTTTTTTTTTCTGTTCTAGCTTTTGCTCTATGGAACAGACTTCCCTTAGAAGTAAGAATGTACCATCTGTTGCTGTTCTTTACAAGTTAGTTAAGACAGCACTCTTCAGGAGATTTTTTTTAATAATTAGCATGTTGTCATTACTTTATTAACTTGTATTATTTCTTATTTTGCTTACTAACTCTCCCATTGGGATAATATAATTATTTTGATTTTACATCAGTGCCTACTGTAAAGTTTTCAAAATTCTGCATTAATATCTAACCAAAAAAACCCAATCACTTTCTTTATATTTTATATCAATTCAAGCTTACTTTTCAAGACAATGGCTTATTTTGTAACAAAAAAACCATACGGTTCATATAATATTGGCCAGAACAAAATGACTTATAATTAAAATTCTTTTAAAACCGCTGCCCTATCTATCTATGTTTCTTCTCCTTTGAAGAATAATTCAAAATTTGGGCAATAAAGGGCAACCGTAAATAACTAATTAAAAAGCAGTGCTTTTGCAAATCTGATCTATTGCTCATTTTGTCATTAAATATGAACCAAACAGCTAACTATGAAAGCATATATATAATAAACTTGAAAAAAAATTAAGTAGGGGCAAATTGGACCTTTCACAAAGGTCAAAGTTTATTCCTTTGGTCTTTTGGTGCTACTATGTTTACTATGCCCCCTTCACAGAATCTAAGAGTTGGAAGGCACTACTTAATCTACTGAATCCATACTCAATCAAGGAAGCCGTCCAGACAATCTGCGTGATTGTTCCCAACTGCTCTTATAGTTTGTAAGATTTCTATTTATTTTTTTCATTGTTCAGCCTAAATTTCCTTTCTAGTAGCTAAAGGCATATGCATAAAGTCACTCAGTTATATCTTGAGATGACTCCTGTAGAGATTCTGTTGGAACCCAAAATTATTTTTGAAAGCAGCAAAGGTGCTTTCTCCGTCCTCACGAAGATCTAATGAAAACATCAACATGAAATATTAACCTGTGTTTGCCTTTACCTTTCAAAGTAGTACACTCCAGTCACTCATACCCATTCTCTAATGCAGACTCAACTTCCAATGAGGCTCCACCAAGAGGTCATGACTGAAACATACAGTAAGTAAATGTATTTTTTTAATGTTTTCTATACTGTGAGCAATAATATTTAAGAATGGGTTCTTGAAAGACTTGAATATTATTTTGAGGCTTGCTCCAGTGTAAAAAGGTTGAGAAAGGTAGCTCTAAGGCAATATTGTAGAATATGTTAATAATAAGAAGAGAATGAGTGAAAAAAATACCAAATATCTCCCCCCCCATTTTACACACTAGACTTTCAGTCTTTTGAGGTCTCTACATTTCTACTCTGTCAAAGTTAAGGCAGTTCCCCCTCTTTCCCCCCTCCGTAGGGAACAGCTAACTTCATTTATAGAATACATTTAATTTCCTCTCCCTCTCTCTCTCTCTCTCTCTTTTAATCTCTCTGCAGTCTATTTTGCACTGCTGCGTGCTTTAATTTTGCTTTCAGTCAGAAGTTTTAAAACTTTAGCTTCTAATAACTGGAAAAAATGGTTATTTAAAGATAACTGCAACTTGCTTAACATGCCAGACTATCATATGCTCGCTGCTTTGAAGCTGCAAATTAATGACAAGGAGGAACAGTGCCTATCTTTCAGAAGAAACTGACCTCTTTCTAATGCCTCATCGCTAATGTCATCTGTCTGCTGCATCTCATTATGTGAATTTCACGGACTTAAAAAAGAGAGAGAGAGAGAGAGAGAGAGAGAAGTATCTTAAGGCTTGTGCATAAATAAAAAGGACCTTCTAGTTTTGGGTACTTTGAAAAAATTTTGATCTCTCCCAAATACCTTCCATAGATAGAGGCTCCCCCTTTTGTGCCCGGCATGCTGCTTATGTCATCTATTCTCTGTGACTAATTATGTTAATTTTTTTGTGGCACAAAAGTAACTGAAGGCTGTTAAGAAATAAAAGCTTTTGAGTGGCCTTATTTCATAAACACCCTTTTGGAACAAGGCACATTTGGTCATATTTGCAGCAACAGAAAGAGACTTGTGCTAAAAATACAACAAAGGCTCTTGAATATGGCCTTTTATTCTGACTTTATTAGGTAATTTTTTTTGCGGGGGGGAGTATGAAGGGAAGCCTTTCTGCTAAGTATAATTTGCATAAAGCTGGTGCCCCATTAATGAGATAACTTCCTGTCTTTTGTATGCCACCAGCTGGAAATAGAAATATAGTAACTTTTCTGTCTTCCTAATGCTTAACCTGCTGAGTTCATAGTTAAAGAGTAAACAGGATCCACATAAATCAAATAAGATGATTTCCTTGCCCTCTAGGAAATATTTTATATTCAATTAACAGATGCCAATAGAAACATGGACAGTTCTCTGGGATATGCAAAGTTTAGGTCTAAAAGCATTATCCTACTAATCCACTCTTTCATTTGAAACCACAGTTTCTACCTATTCCTAATAATATGTTCCATTTGTTTTAAGAAATATTCTACATCCCAGGCACATCATTAGTCTCATTCCATTTCAGTAGATCTAAAAGCGTGCTTTCTTTCTGAGTCTATTTTGTGATATGTTTGCCTTACTGTTGATTCAAATATCTTCCATTATGATTCTAAGATGCATGACCAGAGTTCTCCTTGGGCAATGAAGTTTGATGACCAGTAGAATTTCACAAAAACTCTTGGTAATCATTTGGAATGGTATGGAACTACAAGGTTTGGGAGCTACAGCCACAGGAGGAAGAAGCAGAATAGAGACAGTCCTATTCACAAACTCCTTCATGAAATAGGATGCCTTCTATCCTGCCCATTCTGTTTTCCAACTATGGTAGTGTTTTATGGCACAGCTGCACCACCTAATGTCTCCCAAAGTAGGTGACCTCCAAAAGCTTTGGATGCAGCCACCGGAGACCTCCTTTACATCTTGCCAAAGGATATATTTCAAAGTGACAAAATCAGGGGGGGGGATTTGTTATTTAAATTGTTTATAATAACTGTGCTTAATTACATTAAATCATTTCAGATATAAAATGTGAAAGACCTCTAAAAGCTAGTATTATTAATACAATGATATCACATAATGATAAGGTCTATCTATAAAACACCTGATTAATATTAATAATATTGTGAACATTATGAAATAAAAAATACAGGATGAAAAACAGAATAACAATACAGTAACTATAATTAAACAACAATAATGTGTGTAGGTAAAGTACAGGGATGGTCCTTATCTGATCTTGACAACAATCCATTTCTAATAGATTTTACACACTGCCATATAAAGCATAGGGACTTGTTTGTCATAGAATGGTTTTATTTTGTGAACAATAAATGGATCTAGCTTTGATCTGGACACCTGCTGTTCTTGTGAGTCTTGGGGAAATAAGAAAACTTCAAATACCTCTGTCAAATGAACAGTGAATAAAAAGCTGTATGATAGGCTACGTATGCCAATTTCACAAGGGCATATCATACCAGCTGTAGGATGTTTCTATATCTTTTCCCAGAGTTACACAAGAGACAGAACAGAGACTTGTATAAGCTTTGACACTGGTGATATAACTGCAGTTATTGACAAAAGGCAGATTTGGTGCCATACTTACACCAGCCTGATGTTCATGCCCTGTGTTCACCCTTTAAGGGGACAAGTTGATGTCCCAGTGTATTTGAGCAAAAGGGAGAAGGCTCTAAAATGCCCATTTTGCTGGCAGTGACCGCTTCCATATAGATTATAAATGGTCCTCCAAAGTTGGGAGTAATAAGCCAAAATGGAAATAAGCTAATGTCTAAAATAGAAATCCATACTCTGTTCTCCATTTTCCTCACACTTACATTATGATGGAAGCCAGCAATTATAGCAAAATAGTGACTTGGCCTGCAGTTCTTAGAAATTTGGACTGGACATTCTTCAGAGGCGCAGGATCCAAGGGACATCATACTTGAGCACTGCAGAATATCATTGCTAGTGGGTTTGCTGTGAATAATTTGAATGCAATGAAATGTATCTAGGATGCAATCAATCAATCAATCAATCAATCAAGATGAATAAAGCCCTCTGAGTCTTTTGAACAAGAGTAGAAGGAATGAACAGTAGTAAACTATTTACAGATTTTATGTATGTATGCATTTATATAGTTGCTTCTCTTACTTATTGCTTCCCAGCAGCTCAAAATAAATAGATAAAGCAACAATAATACATTTAATTCTCTCTCTCCCCCCCTCAGTTAACAACTTGGTGCCAATACCTGCAAGAAAAACTAGGGTTTCAAGGCTTTCCAGAAGGCCAATGGGGACAGGGATATTCAGATTTCAAAGAGATGTTGTTCCATAGGGTAGACACTATGATAGACATGGCATACCATGAGTCCTAGTCCCTCCTTAGCTATGAAAGCATTCTGTATGATCTACCTATCTATCTTACTCTCTCTCAGCCCAAGTTACCTCACAGGTGGGTTGTGGCAAAAATAGGAGGACGAAGGTTGATTCGATATGTTCGCCCACTATCAGGGCTGAAATCCTCCCATTTCGGACTGGATTGGGCAATCCGGTAGCGACTGTGGCAAGTGGTTCGGAGAATCGGTAGCGATGGTGGCGCGAGGCTCCGCCCACCCATTCAGGTGTCATTACTTCTGGTTTTAACCAGGAAGTAATATGTTTTTTACCCTCTGCGCATGCACAGCTATTTCTAGCTATAGCTGTGGGGACATGCACGTGTGCGAGCGAAGCGCGTGCACTTCCGAACTGGTAAGGAAGGTAAGTAGATTTCACCCCTGCCCACTATATGTCAACCTTCCCAGATAGGAAAAATGATCAGATGAGTCCATTCTACTTTATTGTAAGGCTACATTAAGAAAAGCTTGCAAGAGCCTTGGATAGTACAGTGGTCTCACCAAGGCTCAAGGTTGACTCAGCCTTCCATCCTTTCTAAGGTAGGTAAAATGAGGACCCAGTTTGTGGGGGCAATAAGCTGACTTTGTATAAATATACAAAAGTATGAAGGCTATTGCTTAGCGCATTGTAAGCCGCCCTGAGTCTCCGGAGAAGGGCGGCATATAAATCAAATTAAAAAAAAAAGTCTGAAAACACAATTCTCCTGCTATTGCCTTTACAACTTGAGAAGCTAGGAAGGGTCTCTTCTGAACCTCTTTCTCTACCCATTATGGATTTGTGGATTTTGAGCTGTCTTATCTGACCATTTCCTAGGCAGCATTTCTTCACCTCATCTCTCAAGGTCTTTCTCTCATACAATTATGCTACACAGCTGAAAATGGAACAGTTGAAAATTAGTTGCTCTCTTATTTGATGCCTTCATTTTATTTATTGCCATGTAAAAACCCAATAAGGATAAATGGGAAGGAGAAAGGGATGACTAGAATTCATTATTTCATCACATCTACTCCACCCTCTGAATAAAATTCTTCAATCCTATTTCCACGTTTTTGCCATAATTACTTGTTTTCCATTAGCTTTTTTTCCCCTTTGGTCTTTATCTGCTAGAAGCCGTTGTGAATTAACTCAACAGACTGACAAGGAGGAAGTGAATCAATATAAAATGTATCAAAATCCAAGTTTAACACAGACTACATGAAGGGTAATACATATATTTCTCCCTCCATTTCTGATTTTTATTTCTTTAATTACAGTCTATACCCTTGCCAATAAAGAAACTTTTTGAAACCAGAGCTTCAGAATTAGGAACAATATCTCATCTAACTGAAAAGATTTACGCTATAGCAGATTTTATATAAATTAGTGTAGCAACATTGTATCCCTGAATTTCAGCTAATTCCAAATTTCAATTTTCTATTACATTAAATTCTGAATATCCTATTTGTTATAAAATTTATATTATTTATCCAAGCCCCATAAAATTTTGTATATATTGTGCATTCCACAATAATGAAGTATTAAGAAATAATGCTAATATTTGGGAAACTTGAAGTTCTTAGGGCAATCGTGTGTGTGTTTGTGTGTGTGTATGTATAAGCATGCATACAGAATGAAATCCTAGAATGATAAACACTGGATGAAATAATTACAGATTTTAAATAAAAATATTAGTCCTATAAATAAGACATTATTATTAAATTTCCAACCAGGGATTCTTACAACAACTTGGCTTTGTTTCCACATCAGTTTATGAACATGCCACATTTAGTAGATAATTTCATATAGATTTTTCCAGATAGATAGATAGATAGATAGATAGATAGATAGATAGATAGATAGACAGACAGACAGACATTTATTTTGTGATGTTTTTATCTAGAGTATTTCTTTTAAAAAAGAATCCTAACATCATGTATAGCTTTCCATAAAATTTGAATACAAGGAATCTACTTATTAAAGTTAATAAGTAACTCTTAAATGAATAATAGATATGTAATTTTCCTGTGCAGGGTGTAAAGCACTTCTTCTGAATAAATTTTGAAGGATGAATCGCTATAATAAACATAATCCATGGTGTTGTCTGTACCAGAGGTCTCCAAATTTGGCACTTTAAGAATTGTGAACTTGCTTGCTAGGGAATTCTGGGAATTGAAGTCTTAAAGTTGCCAAGTTTAGGGATCCCTATTCTATGAACACTTGTAATTCCAAGAACTGTTCAATTCCTTTTACAAATGTAAAAAACTCATATATATATATATAATCCTCCTGGAATTCATCTATTCCACCTTTCAGTATCACTCAGTGACCAACCAGATTATTGAAGAAGTTCACAAATACAAATAAAATGACCACTACCAATATCACTACACACTGTTAAAGATAATATACATAGTAAACAGGCAACAAGGTTACTAACAGCCACAGCCTGATCCTCCATGAATGTGCCTTTTAAACCAGTTACATTAGCAATTTTCACTTCTGAAGGCAGAAAACACCATAGTTGAGTTGCATTGTACAAAGAAACACTTTCCTTTCTTCCTCTATGAAAGGAAAACTTCCCTCTATTCACAGTTCAATGCCATGAATAATTTTATACATTGTCATTTTACCCTAGATTCTTGTTGGTTAAGGAAATATTTTGTGCATGCTTAGGACATAGTCAGAAATCTGTATTAAAATGTTGTCTTCCAGTCTATGCCCCCATTAGAAAAATATACTGGTGCAACTGCAGTGCCCTCATTGCTAATCCCTATTCTGCCTCAGTAACTAGGTTGGCAAGTGAGGCGATCCTTAGTATACTCATAGATTAGTGCAGGACAATTAAGAAAAGTGACTGATGGATTCCCCTGTTTTCATCTCCCCTCCCACTGAGCATCACTTGCTGGTGGGGAATGGAATCACCAATTTTTCTTTTTAACATGTAATGAGCAGCTGATTGGAACAGCTATCTTAGCCACCTATCAAGTTGCCTGATTAACAGGTTACAGGAACAGAAGTGCTTGGCTATCTCTCAGCTGAGCTGTTTCTAAACATAGGTCAGGTTGTCTTCTGAAACAGTGCTAAAGCATGGGTGTCAAACGCAATCACATCATGTGACGTATTGTGACATTTTTTGCCTTTGAGGAGCCAGAGTGGGCATGGCCTGCGTGTGACGCATCCAACCACCAGTTTGACAGGCCTGCACTCAAACCATGTCCAAAAATCACCCACATGTGCAAGAGAGGTGGAGAGTAAAACAGGAGGGAGTGATTAACAAAGAGTGAAACTGTAATAGTGCAGCAAAAAAAAACAAACAAACATGGAAGTGCTGGCAATGAGTAGCCATGGCCAGTGACACTCAAAATGAGACAAAACGGAGCTGTATGAAAAATTATGTCAGCTGAAGCAATTGCAATCCATCAGAGCATCCAGCTGTGCACAACCAGCAACACACAGCTTCCAGACGTCACTTCCTTCCTAGTTTAAATCATCCTTCTGAGCAACACAAGACTCAACAAAGTTGAGTGAAAAGAATGGTAATCATTTTTTTTTAAAAAAAAACCCAGGTCCAGTCTTTTTCAGGAATACCAAATCTGTGAATAAAAGGAGTCTGTGTAACAGCTGACCAAGCACTTCTGAAATCATACATGCAACTTCTGAACAATCTAGAGTGCACCATCTTTCTTGCAGCCCTTGGAGGCAGACTTCAAAAGCTGGAAGGGAGAGGAGGTGCTCAACCCAGCAAAAAGTGGTTGGGAAAAGGAGGACCTTACTTTAAAGACAATCTTAAGCAGTCACAGTTGGATTCTGAGAATAAAAGAATAACAAAATAATGGTAATGTGGCCCTATGGAAATCCAGCTACTTGAATATGTTAGTGCCCTGTGCAATGTGAGCATAGCCTTTAGAGGAAAAACCATGTTGCTGGAAGGTGTTGAGATCCAGAGAGACAAGCAAGATCAGGGCCTTTCATGGCCAAACCTCCCTACAGACCATTCAGTTGTATTTGTGGTAGTGACCACTAGTCAGGCAAAGACGCCATCAGCTTCTTGACATGATGGTGTGATTGAAGGGACTGTGTGTGGGGACTTGGGGCTCTCCTCCATTCCCCTCCGTTCTTGCAATGTAGCCCATGTCACTCAGCTTTGCTAGTGAGGAAAGAGGAAGGAGAAAGCCATTGCTGTGGCCCTGGGGTTCTGAGGTTAACAGGTGTCAAAATATAAGGAAGAATCAATACAAGAAGAATGTAGTAGGAAGTATGCATGGGAAGCCCTGATGACTAAGGAGCTTGAGATTCAGGAAAAGTAGAGCAAGGCATATATGGAACACCAATACTGGTACTAGAACCAACGGTTCTGTTGCTGGTGCTTATGTAAGAACATTTTAAACACATTTAAGTGTACATTTAAAGGATTACTTGCCAAGATAGTAGCAGCATTAAGAAATATGCACACTGTGTGTGTGTACTGGGAAAGAAAGAAATATTGGGGGAACTAGCTCAAATCTACTCTACTAGCAAATCCCATCCCATCTTACTCAGCCAGTCAAGTGTCTTTTGGTCAGTATCTGTGCCAATGAAAATTCAGGAGTTGTTTTTATTATTATTATTATTTCTTTTATTCATTAAACATGAAACTCAGTCAACTGAACATTTAAAGATGTGTCATAAATATTACTGAATGGTGCTAATGGTTGATACGGGTTGCTGCCAGAATCCTAGGTATCAACCAAGTATCTTCTTAAAATATATGATGTTCCGAGTAGCACAGTTTTTTGCAGTTCCACTGGTGTTATTGCAGGAAACTGCAATTTCTTGAAGTGTTTTGTAAAATTCTTGGACATGGTACCAAGTGCCCCGATGACAATGGATATCACAGTTATATCTTTCTTCCATAGCCTTGTAGTTTCCATTACTTGTTGTTTTCTTTTTTAGCCAATATTTCTAGATGTTGCATTTCCACATCTGTGAAAACTTTATTACGGATGATGAAGCATCTTTGATCCATTAATCGTTGTTCAGTTACATCACTTTCTGGGTGTTTTTCCTTCCACAGATGTGTCATTCTTTTTTGAAATCCCCTGGCTGTTGGTTCTGCCTGGTAGTAATATTTGATGATTTCTCAATTTTCTTCGGTTGTCCAAGTTTTGCGCTTTGGTTCCAGTCACTTTCCAGTTGCATGCCCTGGTTCCCTGGCAGTAATAACTGAACCCTGTAGCCCCTTTTTCGACAAATGTCCAGGAGCCATAGCATTTGACATGGTCCTTTTTGACCAGGGCGATGACCGACCCAATGTGGAATTTTGTTGATTTCTTCTCATCATTGGTGATGGTAGGTGCCTGGGTTGGTTCACAGTGGTTAAGTCACTACTGATCCAAAGATGGTAATCCCATAACTGTAGGAACTGCACCGGAAAGCTGTCCATGCCCAGCCACGGCAGCCTAACTGCCTGTTGTTGTTGTTGTTGTTGTTGTTGTTGTTGTTGTTGTTATTATTTGAATAAGGTCCATATTGTGGATCCCTTGCAATAGTTACATAACCCCAGCCCAGAGTGTGGAAATCTCTGCTTTAGTAATGTAGTAGAAGAGCAGGAATTCAGGTTTAATCCATAATGTTGTATTCAACTGATTTTATTACATTTATATTTAGTTTTAAGTCAATATATTTACATAACATATATCTGATAATTCCTTTTAGGAAGTAGGGTATTGGCTGCTTGAAGACAGGTTATATATTCAGGATTTTTTTATTTAAAGTGTTTTATTAGATATATACTCTCAAACTCCTATTTTCCAATAGAGGGTGTATTTTGCTTAAAAATGTAGTATGGATAAGACTTCACTACTGAGTAAACTCAAACAAATTACCATAAAGAACTTTTCTGAAAAGTATATGTTGATGAAACTATTGTAAGAAACTTTATATTTTTTTTAAAATGTCCACTTTAAGATATTTTTAAATTAAAGGAAAAGGGATTCACTCTGATTGTCATTGGCTGCAGTTTCTAAATATAAAAGAGAAGAAATATTAAAAGAAGAGATGAGTAAAAATAAAATGACTTGTCAAAGAACAGCACAGAAAATTTAGTAAATAATTAAGTTGCATTTCTCTGTGAAGCTTCAACAGACCGATCTAACATTCCTTGGCATTTTTCATTACCCAGCATATTTTCTACAGTCAATCTACAGCGCAGAGACAAGCTAAACTCCAGAAGTGATCAGAAAAGATGTCTTCAGATTGAATGTAAGGTTCCTATTGTAAGCATGTTAACTCTGAAGTATAGAACATATATTTTGGTCTTCAGCCTTTGATTCTCACTCTGAATGTATTAAATTCATCCTGGCAAACTGCTGTATCATTCTGGATTTATTTTCTGAAAAAGCTGCAAGAAATCCACATTGATCTTTGTACACCAAACTCCCTGTCATATGAATTGTGTATATCTCTTTAAATAGCCTGATTTTTTTTTTCTGTGAAACTTTATCCAAAGTATGAAGTTGGGAATTGCACCCAATGCATGTCATCTGGAAAACAATGGTGTTTTAATCCACATAGTTTGTGCAGGGCAAGTTACATTGTTTGCTTAAATTTATAAACTAAAACATTTTCTGATCCTAAGTTTAACACGAGTCTGCCTGAGATCAGCAAGCCTTCTTGTTAGCAAGTATGCTTACAATAATACACATATGGATATATGAAACAAATAATAATAAACAGGCATTGCATGTACAGATTTCAATAATAGGTTTCTAAGATCATCCCTGTCATTCATTCTGCACACTGACAATTTGTAGGTTAATATATATATATAGTTGTCAAGTTTTTTTTTTTATAATAAGAAGAATCCCTTTCTTCCACATTATAAAATTAGAATCTATTGATCTAAATGGGCCGTTCTAATATGTTCCTTCATTTCTTCTTCTTTTTCTTTTTCCTATTTTTTTAAAAAAATCCTGACTTTATAGCACAGGCATAAAGAGATGCCTTTAATTGCATTTTACTACAAAGGCAGCACCTCGTTATGTCTGCGTTTAATGATCTTGGAAACTAACAAGGTAAAGGTAGAATCAACAAATCCATCCCACATTTTTTTTCCTGGCAATTCCATGGCCTGTTTTTTTTGTTGCTATTTCTCACCCTACCCTGCCCCCACCTCCTGCCACCCCGTCTGTTACAAGTTATGATGTGTGGATGAAGGCTTTTTCCCATGCCGTAATGACTGTAGACTGAGATTTCAAGGGGCTGTTCATGACAATCCCATTTTCTGTGTAATTTCATGGTTGTCTTCTTGAATGAAGATATTGGCTGCTCTGAAGCAGGAGGTCAGATGCTCCTGCTCCCTTTCAGTATTGTTCCGGAGTATGTTTCCTTTCAGCTGATGAAAAGTAATTCATCATTTACACCCCTGAATTCTGCCAGCGTCTTTTTTTTAACAACTTTTCTTTCCCTGTGGTACCTTGGGCCCATGAAAGAGATAAATAGGTTCAATATAACACAAGGCCCCGGATCCTGGGAGCAGGTTAGGCCTCTGAGGCCCTAAACTGCCCCTTTCTCATGATGGAGTTTGTCACCTTTCTACCTCTGGAAGTCAAATCCTGTCGACTCAGCCATCTTTCAGACTCTCTGAAGTGGCTTTGGCACCCACTGGGGCATGTGAGCTTAAAATTGATTTTTTTTTTTTAAAGATCTGTCAAGTTCCCTTAAGGGACAAAGTTGACAGCCAGCAGGCCTTAACCTATCACAAAGCACTCAATGTGTAAAAGACACCTAAGGAACTTCCTTCGAGAGGGCAAAGGGCCCCAGACTTGTGACATGCGGAAAGGGTGTTGTTGCTAAGAAACTGGCCCTTTGACAAAAGGATTTTTTTTTCCTGTCTGCCCGCTTGTTTGGAGGCCCTTTTAGGCTGCGTTTTGAAGAAGGAAGTCGTATGTTGGATGCATCGCTGTGTGCCGTGACTGCTACTTTTGCAAGCCTGTTTATCCCACCATCAAATTCCACCAAGGAAGAGTTAAAAAAACCCTCACGGTCAACCCCAAATGCGTCAGGATCACTGCAAAACAGGGAGCTCTTTACAATCACAGGACAATAATGTCACTTTATAGGAATTTTTGCCTCTGGCTCTCAGGCCTCGATGAATACCATTAATTATGCTAAATTCCAGGAGGGAAGCCGTATTTAATGTTCAGACTCCAGCAGCAGCAATGTGAAGTTCGAATCCAGAGGAAAAAAAATTGGTGTTGTTGTCAGATTTTATTTTATTTTTGACCTTAGACAGGGAAGCCAACATTGAACATCGATTCAACATCTGAATCGAAGGCCTTGTAATTTTATCTAGGTTTGTTTGCTTGTTTATTAAATTAATTTGCTGTCCATCTCAACCACAAGGTTGACAGGAAAGGAGGATTAGCATGAAAAGGTGGTCATTGCCTTACTTCCTTTTAAGTGATATAAGATAGTGTCAGTTCTTTATTTTAAATATATTAATTCACCAGACCTTATAAAAGTGACAGAAAAGAGGAGCTCCAGGTTGAAAATATAAGTACTAAAATTGTTTCTAAATTTCAGTTTTTTTCACCTTTGAAAGCTTCAGAAGGCTGTTTATCAATTCAACTGTAAAACAATTGCAATAATGCAGAAGAATTGAAATCTAATCAGCAAAACAAGCAAAGCAGTAATAGTAATAATTTAAAACTAGAAAGCACAAATGTCTAAATAAGTACAAAAGTTGAGTCAAGGTGACTAAATGTGATTTCTAGAGAAACTTCATTTATGACATGAGTATAAACACACATAGGAGTTTGTCATGTAGTTTTAAAAACATCAAAAGTAAACAGTTTCTCAGACTTTGGCAGAAGATAACATCTGAATATTTCAGAACTATTAGCTGAATGCAAATAGGGAAAAAATCCTGACAAATTATTTTGTTCATTGTTTTCCCATATAAAGCCAATGTAATTTCTTCTGTATTTACATTTGCTAGTGCTGCATATTTCATACATAGAAGTAATAATCAGTACCTCAGAAGCAGCATGAACATTTTGTGCTGTAAAAACAACCCTACCAGCTTTCTCTGTTGCTGAAATATGCTCAGTACCAAATAATTGAAAATTAATTTTCTTAACCTCTAGGTCTCTCAGGCAGAATCATAAATAGATGGAATAGGACCTTTGAGTAATCCAGTTTGTTCCTCTCAGTGATGACTGTTAGTTACTCTTTAGTTTATAAGCAACAAGAATTGGCAAATAAATGTACATTCTTTCTACAACTATTCACTATTGTGAGAGACCCCAATACTATTTAATATGGGTATGGATGTGTTTACTCAAAGTTTATTTCAGGTGCTTTTTGATGCATTATGTATGATATGAATTATGGTTCATTGTATAGTCACCCAGATTTTTAGCCTGGGATAGGTACTGTGTTTCCCTGAAAATAAGACCCAGTTTTGTTATTTATTTTTTTGCCTCCAAAAGAGGCATTAGGGCTTATTTTCGAGGGATGTCTTATTTTTTTTCCATGTACAGGAGGACCATTCTTCTGCTTGCTCATGACCACAATGGGGTAAGAGGCCACGCAGTCGACCAGTGCCACTGCTGTGAGGTGTGGAGTTGGAGCTGCCCCACATGCCCCGGACCAGCTTACCTCGGGGCTCCTGAAGCCAGGCCACCCATGCCCTGACATCTACCTCATGGCAGAGGCTCCAGATGCCCCATCCAACAGGAGCCTGTATGGCCACCAGCCCACTTTTTCTGCTTGATCGCAGCCACAACTGAGCAGGAAGCTGAGCGATGCAACAGTAGATGTGGTCATTTAATAATATCAAAGGTATCATCCCAGGATATAAGCTGTTCCAAGTAAAGCTGCTTTGTGCTATTTATGATAGCAATTTTTCAATTGTTACTACCTTTGTTTGTGTATTTGTTTTTTGCACTGTCATTCTACTTCTATTTGCAGGTTTTTGTGACTTTAGAATAGTGTTAAGGATATTCTTGGCTCATAACCGATGTTATGGGTTATTGAGCAGAGTACCCCTTGAGTATACACATGAAAGCGGCTGAGAGTGAATAACCACAGTTAATATGCTGACACACTGAGTTGTGGTAGTCTTTTACTTTTTAGAAAAAAGTAAAGCAAAGTCCAATAACAATCCAAGACATACACAGATAAGATGATAGTTAAAATATCAATTCAAGGATATTCCAAGTACAAAGTCTTCTTACCAGTTGTTGTCATTACACAATAAAACAGTTCTTCTTGAGTTTCAAATAGGAACAAGTTCAGTATTAAAACATTCAATAAATAGTAGAAAGCAAAAAGTAGCAATGATCAAACAGTGATCATACAGAGAGAACAGGTAGAGAGTAATAGCAAATAAGCAGATAAAATGGTGTTGTGTCCACAAGCCATGATTCAGGCTTCCCCTTAAGTACATTGGCTACAGAGCTTAGCCAATCAGGATACAGGATGATACAATACAGTCTTAAAGCAATATAATATCTTTTGACAAACATGTATTGATAGTTTATATATTGCCTGACCAACTAGTTAGACAATAGCCATTGCCTAACACTTAGTTTCTTCATTTTCTATTACTTCATCTATTTTGTGGTCCCACCAGTTCTTACCTTCAGGCAAGGGGTATTTGTTCCAGATATTCCAATATACTATTGTTGTCATTTGGGTCTTGCACAGCAGGAATTAACACCCCCCCACCTCTTTTTTTTTCAACTCTCTCCTGTTTTTGGACCTACCTCCTTGCTTTCTTATTTGTCTGGTTATTGGCCATGTACTATTTGGTTATTGGCCATGAACTATTTTGGTTTACCAGGTCTCTTTTCTGTTCTTCATTTGGTCTTTCTTATAGGCCAGTTTAGTCTCTTGTCAATTATGAACCAATCCTTTGTCTGTCTGCTGTTTGGGTGGTTTTCTTTCTGCTCATATGGAAATAACTAGTTTTCACCTAGATGCTCTTGGATTGCATCAGTTTTCACACTATTTTAATCCACTTATCAAGTCCTTCCCAAGTACCTTCATTATTATATATGGCTAATTTACAGTTAGCTTCAAATTTCAGATTGGTGGAAACTTAATAATTGAAGTCTTAAAGAATGATTAAGGCAGCATCTTAAAATATAGGCAATTCCATGTAGGGTGGATTTAAAAAAAATTAAGGTGTTCAAGTTTGATAAATTCAATATTTCCAGATATCAAGTAAGTCCTTTAGATATTACCATAAGGATTCCAATCTTGATTGGTAATAGCAACCCTTTCTCATCAGAATGTTGTTGATTCTTTTCTAATGTAATCTTTTGTCAAAGCTTAACCAAGTGTCCTTAAAGTTTCATCAATTATTACTTTAACCGTATCTATGCTCTTCCAGTAGTATCATGCTTATCCTTGATACTCATAATTATTATTGGCAAGTCTTTGATGTAGTAGATCCTTGATATAATATCATGCTTATCCTTAGTAGAAGATATAATCAGAAATGAAAGCACAAACCTAACATACAGAGTAAAATATATTACTTGCCAATTTTCCACAGTAACTTTTCATGATTACTCCAAAATTACTTTTTAATGCAAAGAGTAGTTCCAATCACATAGAAGCCCACACGATTCAGATACTATCATAATCACAATTAGATTGCATTACTGCAATCAGGAATGGAGATCATTAAGAGAAGGAATATAAATTGCTTTAGTTTTACAAGTACTGAGCTAGCAAAATTATAATTAATCTCCATTTATAATCTTTTCTTTCATAGAACTGCAAAGCATGCTACTTTTTAAGGCCATCAATACAAATTAGAAGTAAGTAATAAAGCCTAAACTACTACTCCAGTGCAGTGCTCAATTGTAGAAACTTCTCTATTACATATGGAAAGCATTTAATGCAAAATATGCCCTCAGCATAATGATTTCTTTTTCCCCCACTAGCACAATACATGTAGCTATTACTAGGGTAAGTATTTCATTTGCTGTGGAAAAATGAAGAACCAGTTGAAGTTCTGACTTTCCTCATGAAAATCAAATTGAATTTTTTTTTCTCCTATAGATCTATAAAAAAGAGGAATAATGCAGACATGGGAAAATCATACGCTAGAATTGACACATGGAATATAGTATCTATGCCTATATATATGAAGCAATATTCTACTTATTTTTAGCATTGTTGCAGTTCTTACATGTAATATCACTGTAAAGTAATGACTTGTAAAATAATTAATAAGTGTTAATTAATATTACCATTTTTATTGTGTTATCTTATATGTGATTTCTTTTTAACTGACCAATGTATGACATTTCTTCTTATTTTGCCTATCCAAAATATCTGTCACAGGTGAAAAATTAATGTAATAAAATATAACTAAGTGATTGTCGGTAAAGACACAATTTGCTATAGGAAGAAATCAAAAACACCTTTCATAATCAATCCATAGTATGGTGTGTGTGTGTCTGTGTGCGTATGTGTACGTGTGTGTATGTGTATGTATTTCCAGGCTGATTAGTTAGACAGTGAGCTGAGATGCACAATCTATTGGTAGTTCCTTCAAAATGAAACACTATCTATCTCTTGGCAGTCCCACTATCCTGGAATAATGCAAAAGAAGAAAAAAATTAGTGAAGATTTCATACTTGTTTTTTTCCAAATCATTCTGTCTAAAGCTTGTGCTTTCCTATGTGATTATTTATTTATTTGAAAAATTTATTTGCCACCCATCTCTTATCCAATGACTCTGAATGGCTTACAGCATAAAAACATTGAAAAAACATTAATACCAACCATCGTAAAAATACACAGCAGATAAAAACATTAACAGATAAAATCATGCACAAAAGATGGCAAACAAGGGAGCCGGACATATTGGGGGAGGGGGGGAGAGATGGGGTTGAATTTTAATTAGTCAACCACCTCCCCCAATCTCTCACCTCAGGGGATAGGGTGTTTCAGAGGGAAGAAATAGATATATCTGACTTTGAAGTTTTCATGGATTTAGGCAAGCAGTTCTTGTTTCTGGAGATAGTTGACATTTATTTAATCTATCTCCATGATTAAAACAACTCAAAGTAAGCAAAGACAGTCCATTCTATTTCCGGTCCATGTCAGTATCATATGTGTATATTTTGCAACTCCATTCCCCACATTAACTTTCCTTTATAGTTTTGCCATCAGTTTGTATCCATTTTAACTTTCAAACCAGGGGTGAAATTCAGCAGGTTCTGACAGGTTCTGGAGAACCGGTAGCGAAAATTTTGAGTAGTTCGGAGAACCAGCAAATACCACCTCTGGCTGGCCCCAGAGTGGGGTGGGAATGGAGATTTTGCAGTATCCTTCCCCAGGAGTGGGGAAGGAATAGGGATTTTGCAGTATCCTTCCCCTGGAGTGGGGTGGGAATGGAGATTTTGCAATATCCTTCCTCTGCCACATCCATCAAGCCACACTGTGCCCACCCAGCCATTGAATTTCATCACTGCTTAAAACACACATTTTATATGCATTGTATTCTAAAATACATTGCTTGGATTAAAAAGTAAATGACAGCATTTGGTGACATTTGGAATAAACATAAACTGCATTCTGATTTGCATCTCATTCGAACAAGGGTTAGCGTTATGAACTGATAGTTTAGAATTTGCTACCTAGAAGCAAAGAAAGATGTAGCCTTTTAAAATGGCATGTTCAGCTTATTCATTCTTCCAACTATATTTTTCGATTCTAGTACCTCAAATCTAAGGACTTGTACATTTTGAGCAAAATGCAACATTCTGTAAGTAGTCTTGCTTTTCACAATGTCACTTTCTCCTCCTTTCTTGTACAATCTCTGCTGAACTTCCAAAATCCATTCAAGAATCTTGATAAGAACTTTCTGTCTGGTAAACCTTCAGAAATTTGATAATTGACTTTATGCCTCAAGTCAGGCTCTGTCTATGTTATATTCCTGGTCTAGTTTTTAAGAGTTTCTTTAAACTATAATGGTACCTATCTTGTGGAACAGATGCCCCTCTAAGATTCAGACGGTCTTGACCTTTTTGGCCCTGAAAAAATCTATCCCCAACTTCCCCCCCCCCCCCTGCATATTGGTCCAGAATGCAGGACGAACCATCAATAAATTATTTAATTGGGAATATTGATGTGAACGGATGGATTCTATTGGAGTTTGTTCTGTTTTTGGATCCATTGTTTTAATTTTTTGAACCATATGTGAGCTGTTTAGAATTGCATTTGTAAATTGGGGGGCATAGACATAATCTAAATTAATAATAGTTATTATGAAATGTTGTGGTGATTTTCACTGAGGTAGGATGCTTGAATCCAAATCCAAGTCACAATAAAGGATAGAAAGATTGTTCTTTACCAGCTAAAAGTAATTATTAATTTAAGGAATTAAGGAATCCTGTTTAAGCAGGAATTCATTCCCAGCTTTATACACCTCAGCTTTCTGAACTTGTAAACTTTTTGACCTTTGAGGTCAACCAGTGTGGAGATAGTTACCAAAGATATTCTACATTTTTATCTCCTTGCCTTATCTAAAAGGTTTAATTTTTATGGCACAGTATAACATGATTCCTAATAATTTGAATGTTATTACCTGGCCTTTTCCCACTTTTTTCTTCTTTCAGTTCAGCTATTTTCTTTCTTCTTCTGCCTCTGACCTCTGTGCCATTTACATTTCTATCTGATTAGTCCTATTTTTATAATAGTATGTAGACTGTAGACTCTTATTGGTTCAGATATTTTTATAACCATGTTATTTCCTAGGTAAAGCTTATTTTTATTCAACCGCTAGCTTCAGGAATACTGGGGTTTTTTTAATGAAAGTTACATTTATAAGCTTATTTGTCTTCTCTCCATACATTGTTTGTGTTTTATAAATCTATTTGCTCTTCATCAACTGGCTAGGGGCTCAGAGCAGAGAGTGATTTAAAGATTAGGAAAAAGGAAAAGATTTGCTTTTGTTGTTATGTGCTTGTCAGTTTGCAAAGCAGGCAAGTTAAGTTGCCAGAATGGCTACATGTGATCGAGATGCTGAATGACAGAATTACCAAAGATGATACCTTCAAATCAAAATACTGCTGAATACTCACATTGTAAACTTGATCTAGAAAAAAAATAGTCCAAAAGAAGAAAGAAAAAAAAAAGGATTTACGAAGAAAGGAAATCTGGAAAAAGGAAAGCCATGGATACATAATTCTATGAATATGATTTCTTACTCATTCAAACTAATGAAATGCATATAGCAAAAGACGCATGGAGCAAATTGAAAGGGAAAAGCAGTAGATTTTTCAAGAATCTTTATAGTTGAAACTACATAACAAGAAGCTCAAAGTTAGAAATGTACAATCAGTTCATATGGACATTTTTCTGGAAATGTTAAAGCAATTAAAACTCAAAATGTAAATTTACCCGTGTTGGAAGAAATGTCCATCTGGGTTCAGTTCCAAGTGGGGAGAAAGACACTGGAAACATGGAGGCTGATTGGAAAGATGGTTTAATGGTGAAGCAGAACCACCAAGCACGTGTGATTCTAGGTAGCTGAACACTTAGTTTGATGAGAACATGGATTTTTATACAGTTTGTTCTACAGCACTTTGTAATTGTGTATTTTGTTATTTGATTTTAATTAGTTTGTCTCACAAAGGCTGGCAATGAGTTGGGGTTTTTAATCTTGTTTAACAAAATGAAATTAATCCTAGATTCTGGCTTCCTTGGAGTTTTATTCCTATCTTGATTGGATTACCAAATCTGCATTTCTAAAAGTTGGCCCCTTAGTTTCTACTTGGGGCAGAGAGCTGAGGCTATGAGTTTCTGTCTTTAGAAACATGTTTCTCCTTTAGGAAAAATATAATATTCTGTCTTTTTAATATTTCCTAAAATATTTCATTTTTCTAAGAGGGGTGGGTGCTAACTTTCTTCACCAGCAGTAGTTAAAATAGATTTACTTTTTTTAAAAAAAATATTTATATGCCGCCCTTCTCCGGAGACTCAGGGCGGCTTACAATGCGTTAAGCAATAGCCTTCATACTTTTGTATATTTTATACAAAGTCAGCTTATTGCCCACACAATCTGGGTCCTCATTTTACCCACCTTAGAAAGGATGGAAGGCTGAGTCAACCTTGAGCCTGGTGAGAATTGAACTCGCAGTAATTGCAGGCAGCTGGATGTTAAATGCTGCCTTAGTAGGAGGCATTAGCCTCCTACGCCACTCAGGCTCCTGAGTGGCATACTTCTTAAGTGTCCTCCTCCAGAATATGAAGGGAATGTTAATATCCTTCAGTGACGATTCCAGAATGTTTCCTAAAATATATAATCTCAGAAAACAAACAGAACATTTATAAGAAATAAAATAATATTAATTCATGGTGTCTTCTATGTGCCATTTTCGGAAACTGACTTTTGAATGTAAGAACTGCTGTAAGCCATGTGTGCAAAATTATTCTCAAGAAAATTATTGCTTAGTTTCTCAAGACAAAAAAAAAGATAAAGAAAAGATCTGGGGATAGGATTGTCTTTATTAAGTGCAGCATTTGCCTTAGAAATTAAACACTATAAAAACCATGTTTGCCCAAAGATTACATCAAATACTAGCATTCGAGTTTGGAGCACAAATTGGAGAATGAATTCTAAAATTCAGAAAACTATATAACCATAAAATTAAAAATAAGTGCATGAAAATCCGGAAAAATGAACTGACTGTATTATACAAAATAAATAGCTGTTACCTGTGTAAGAGAAAATGCTATTAGAACTAATTTATTCAGTCTTATGTGGACATTTAAATTTAATTCTAGAAGAACAATCTGATTTCTAAACTGTACATATGCTGATGATATTCAATAAACTCCTTTATTGTGATTATTATCTTGTTTAGATTTTTAATTACAATTTAATCTGTAAAATTCAGACTCTGCTGAATTAATTTTCAAGTGGATAAATATGTATATGTTCTATAATTATACAAAATTATGAAGAAATTGAACTTATGTGTATTTAATTCATTGTATTAATATAACTGTGTTTTAAATATTCATATTGTATTTTGTTCTATTTTAATATTGTTTTAATATCTGGACACAACCTTAAGATGAGCTACCTAACAGATATTTCAATCAATCAATCAGCTAACTAACTAACTAACCAATCAAAATAGTTTCAGAATTCATTAATAGCTTTATTCATATCATGCAGTGAGTTTCTACAACAAAAAGACTGATATATTTGTTTGGAAAGATTTATACTGTAGCATATTTCTGTGAATTTTAGAGGGTTGACAATGTTATTTTGTTGCATACATAATGAATTTGTTTATTTTTAAGTTGCCAAAGGACTTTCTGCCAAATTCTGTTTGATATGATGCAAAGCACTCTTCTTTGCTTTAAAAAGTAAAGTTGCAATCTCATTCTCTACTCCCATCAAATCCACCAGGAAGAAATAAAAAATAAATTGTAAAGTCTTTCATAGCTACTTACTTCTTCCTGATGGATTTGAACAGGCTTACTTGTATGGCTTTAATGTGGCTGAATGTTGACATCACATCAGCCCTGATGTTGATTCTGGTAAAAAAAAAAAGAATTTTCTAGTATTTCTAATATGTTCTTTCAGGATTTGGTGTTCCACAATTTGCTGTAGTTGGTGGATTTCAGCATGTAATGTTCTCATTGGCAAACTGTAAGATGAATGAGCTGATGAAGAAGAAAATATAGATAGTCCTCGACTTACAAGCACAATTGAGCCCAACATTTCTGTTATTTTGTTAAGTGAGTTTTGCCCCATTTTACGACCTTTCTTACCACAGTTGTTAAGTCAATCACCACAGCTGTTAAATTAGTAACAAAGTTTTTAAGTGAATCTGGCTTCCTCATTGACTTTGCTTGTCACATGACCCTGGGACTTTCCAACCGTCATATATATATAAGCCAGTTGCCAAGAATTTGAATTTTGATGATGTGACCATGGGGATGCTGCAATGGTCATAAGTGTGAAAAATGGTCATAAGTCACTTTTTTCAGTGCTACTGTAACTTTCAACGGTCACTAAATGAAGTGTTGTAAGTCAAGTACTACCTGTAGACTAAAAAGGAAGCTAAGTGGAAGTTCTGCATGGATAATAGGGAAATTGGTGCTGGTATGATTTATTGTAAAAACTGTAGTGTTTTTTGAAATGCTTTATATGCATTTTAAATAATGATAATAAATGGAGTTCAGCAATAAATCTCCTGCAGTTTTACTTAGGGAACATGTATATACAAACTAATCTGTAAATAACATCAATGGGGAAAGTGAGCTATGATGAAATGGATCGTGACATCACAATACAAACTCTGTCCCTTTCCATATTTGCCTGCGACACTGCAATGCAAATATGAAAGGACAGTACTTGCCCTTTTAATATCTCAATGAATTTGCATCATTGTGGCATCATTGTGGCTGTGACTGCCTCATCTGCATACTCTGAATCAGGGGCTGAAAAGGAAAACAAGACAGATCATCTGCTGGTTATCAAAACCAATATTATAAACAATAAAATATGTGCAGATACAGAAGAAATCATATGCCGAATATGTTCTACTACAATATATTAATGTAATTATATTTAATTATATAAATATTTATAATTAATTGTATCTTAATTATCTATTCAATCTACTAAATACATAAACACTCTAAGATATTTCAGACCAAATTTCTAATCAAAACAATGTCTCTTAAAGATATTTTATTAATTGAGTTGGAGTTACTAAGGATGCCCATTGCTATCTAAATTTAAATCTAATAGGAAAACTATTAATAGTAAACAATACATTAAAAGAGTAAACTAAGACATATGGATTATATGTAAAATTAAAATATAAAGTCTAAAGCCCAATTTTGAATGCGTCTAAAGCTGGTTTCCAAATGGAATTGAATTCTCCATCAAATGTACTTTTTAAATATAAAGTTATCCTAGACCCATGATGGCGAACCTATGGCACGCGTGCCACAGGTGGCACACAGAGCCCTTTCTGTGGGTACTCCAGCTGTTGCCCCAACCCAGCTCCACTGTACATGCGCATGTCCCTCCTGCCAGCCAGCTGGTCTTCAGGCATGCCAGCCGTTGCCCCAACCCAGCTCCAGGTGCATGTAAGGGGGTGGGGCACATGCGGGAGATGCACGCGTGCATGTGCGGGGAGAGAGGCACATGTGTGAGGGGCTGCAGGTTGGTGCAGGAGGCTTTCCAGGTCCAAATGGGGTGCGGAGGACATCATGCGGTGCCCTCGTGCCCAATTTTGGCTTCCAGGTTGGTGCAGGAGGCTTTCCAGGCCCAAAATGGGGCATGCATCCTGTTTTGGCCTAGAAAGCCTCCTGCACCAACCTGGAAGCCAAAATGGGGTGCGGGGGGGGGGAGGCGGGGCGCATGTGCAGGGGATGCATGCATGGGGGTGGGGCACATGAGCAGGGGGGTGCTTGCATTGCATTTTAGGGGTGCAAAGCGCACATGCGCTTTGGGCACTTGGCACAAAAAAGGTTAACCATCACTGTCATAAACATTTAGCCTTTCTTCCACAGATGGAATCAAAGACTTTTTCTTGTCAGAAGATCACAAAACATGAACACATGAACTTGGGACACAGCAATGGTCATGTATGCTTGATAATCAGTTGCCAGGCATCTGAATTTTGATCATATGATCAAGGGAATGTTGCAGAGGTCATAACTGTGAAAAACAGTCATAAATCACTTTTTCAATGTAACTTTGAACAGTCACTAAATGAACTGTTTTAAGTCAAGGACTACTTGTTTTGCAGTTGCAGCTGAAGGACTTACCTGTAATGCTATAAAATGAAAAGCATATTGGAGAATTGTATTTTGAATAGGATTATCTCCCTTTGTTC
The DNA here is from genome assembly GCA_012654045.1 of Ptyas mucosa. Classification (NCBI taxonomy): domain Eukaryota; kingdom Metazoa; phylum Chordata; class Lepidosauria; order Squamata; family Colubridae; genus Ptyas; species Ptyas mucosa. The sequence continues at coordinate 17,095,685 of WNWU01000006.1, forward strand.
TGGAAATCCTTTTTGTGTGTGTTTCTAACTTTTGTGGGACCTTTCCCAACCTTTTGAGAGTTCTGAGGACAGGATTTATTTTCATAATGTCACAATGATGAATTCCTGGTTTTAAAAAAGATGCTAAAGTTACATATAATTTCTTTAAAAAAAAGAAGACAAAAACAAGTTTCAGAATTAATTGAATAGTATATTGAACCTGAATAGCTTCAAAAATATTTTTTTTCCGTATTTCATAGCAGGTTAAATGTTACTGTTTTACTGTCAGGCGCAACATACTGTAGAAGTAAGTTATTTTATACTGAGTATATATTCTATCGTGTCTCATATTTCTTTTTTAAATGTACTGCCTTAGGAAGATTTTTTTTTTTAACTGCAGAACTGGAAAACTACTATATTGTTCTATATCTTTTCAGTAGGTCCCAGTAAATAGTCTCCCCGCACCCCCATTTCCCTTTAACTAGCTAAGCTGAAAGTTATATTATCTCTTTTCTACTTTTTTGTAAAACAGGCAATTAAAGTCCATCAAATATTACTGTTAGAAAAAGAAATAATAGTGACAGACCTGACAGCAGCATTAAAACTCTGTCTTGTCAAATTGTATTGTCAAATTCAACATGGAGAGAAATGATTTCTGATCAATTAGATTCCAAACTTCATCTCCCATGGGACAAAGTTGTTGCAACAAACACCAGAAAAAATTTCAGACTCTTTTTAGTCGAGTGCAGGCAATGTTATGAACTAAAGATTTTTCACCTGGACCTTAGTTTATTTGGAAGTAATAGGAGAAATGGAATCATAACATTTCATTTCATAGAAAAAGAGACATCCCCCATTTTTTTTAATTTATTTATTTTTTTTATTTATATGCCGCCCTTCTCCGGAGACTCAGGGCGGCTTACAGTGCGTTAAGCAATAGCCTTCATACTTTTGTATATTTATACAAAGTCAGCTTATTGCCCCCACAATCTGGGTCCTCATTTTACCCACCTTAGAAAGGATGGAAGGCTGAGTTAACCTTGAGCCTGGTGGGATTCGAACTTGCAGTAATTGTAAGCAGCAGATGTTAATAGATGTTAATAACAGGGTGCTTTAAACCACTGTACTACAGGCTCCTTCTATCTTTTTTAAAAAAGACTATATAGCAAAAAGATGGGATGTAGTGTGATGAAGAGACCATTCATCTTTTGGTTACTAAAATATTGTAATAATGGATTTCATTTAGCTTAGTATGGGGAAGGGAGTGTAGTTATTTTTACTGCTCAAACTAAAGGATAATAGAAACCTCTTCCAATGCCTAAGCATCTAGTTCAGGGGTGTCAAACTCGCATCGTCACGGTGGTGTCACATGACATATCATGATTTTTCCTTTTTGCTAAAGCGGGCATGTGGGTGGTCAGCATGTAACGCATACGGCCCGCGAGCCAGGAGTTTGACACCCCTGATCTAGTTGATGGTCCACCCAGCAGCATCTACAATTTACATTTGTAAGATGTGTTTAAAGATATTACAACTTCACAGAGTGGGGTATGGGATTTTGAAATTTGATTTCCTGAAATTTTAAAAGGAATTAAATGTCAATTCTGCCTATCAAGAAGTAAGTATTTGCTGATAGAGGATCATCCTTCTGTCAGGGTGAGGTTGGAGAAGGCAGTAATTTAACAGGCTATAAGTTTATTAAATTTACACATCAAGCCAAAGGACCAATGGTTCATTAAATGTAATATGTGGAGATATCCAAAACACTAATATAAATATTAATCCTAGGATTATATCTTAATTGGAAAATTGTAATTCTTTGTACAATTTCTGTATTATGCAGACATCCTGATGCTGGACAGTGCTTAGTTTTGCAACCCTGAATTAAAAGGATTAATTTGAATTTTTAACCATTGAATTATTTATTTATTTATGGTACTTATTTATTTATTATTAAATTTGTTTGGCACCCATCTCACCACAAGGCAACTCTGCATGGCTTAAAACATTAAAAAATAATAAACATGCAAATAATTGTTTCTAATAACAATTATTTGTTTCATACTTTTTATATTTTATACTATACTTTTTATACTTTACTGTATTTTAAGGGTTTTTTAAAATTCTCCTTGTATAGAATTCAAGAAAACTTTCCCACTTGGGTCTCCTAAAGACTTTGTACATCTATTGATAAAATGATATAAAGATATCCATCTTCCACAAATATTTCTTTATTGTGAACTTTTCTCATTCAAATTTCTTATATGCTATCTTCACATATGATACTAATCATGAATATAGGTTTCTCCACTATTAAGATACTGCATTTTTATTTTATAGAGGATTTTTTTCTGGTTATTGAACTGTCTGTATTGAATTATGTGTATATAATATGTATAACCTGTATTTCCCTATAACCAAATACCTATGATTTCAATTATTGCAGCCTTCTACCTTGTTTCCTGGTTTTGCCTTACTTAGCTTAATCACTCCTGACTCATTAATTTGGAATCAATTAGTGTGCATCATAATTTGTATCTGTTTAGCTAGTTCTCAATTCCAGTTTTTAAATACATAATACTAGCCATCAGTAACCATTAAAAACAATAATACTTTTTTTTTCTTGAGTCCTAATTTGCTATGTTAATTTGTATATTTTTATTAGCAAGGAAAACCTCTTATGTAAATGTCTTAACAGATTTTCATTTTGCACAATTATATTTTTGCATAGGGCAACTGTAAATAATTCATGAATTTTCTTCTTGCAGAATTATTTTTAGTCTATGCAATAATATAACATGGAAGCATTGTTAAAGAGGTGATATATAATTTATGTTTTGTAATTTTCATAATACATACTTGCAATAGTTCCCACACTTTTGTGTTTTTAAAAAGAGTTGTACCAGCAGTGTCTACCTCCATTCCATGGTCCCACAAGATGTTCCAGAAATCTCTATGGACCTAATTCTGCTCCTAGAATTCCAGGAATTTCTTCCAGCAAAATATTTTGCCAAATAAACACAATATTTTGGCACAAACCCATATTCTTAATCTATGATCAAGTGTCAGGGGGTTACCATTAAAAATATATTTGTTATATCTGCTCAGCGTATTGGAACATATTATTTTCCAGTCCTTTTTGTGAAATTTCAGTTCCTAGCATTTAGGAAACAACATTTTGGTACTTGGAGACAAAATATAGATAGTCGTTGACTTACAACCATTCATTTAGTGACCATTTGAAGTTACAAAAGCACTGAAAAAAGTGACTTATGATCGTTTTTCACACTTATGATCATGGCAGCATCCCTATGGTCACATGATCAAAATTCGGCCACTTGGCAACTGGCATGTATTTATGATGATAGCAGTGTCCTGAGGTCATGTGATCACCTTTTGCGACCTTCTGACAAGCGAAGTCAACAGGGGAAACCAGATTCACTTAACAACTCTGTTACTAAACTAACAATTGCAGTGATTCACTTAACAACTGTGACAAGATAGCTCATAAAATGGGGCAAAACTCACTTAACAAATGTCTTGCTTAGCAATGGGTTCAGTTGTGGTTGTAAGTGGAGGACTACCTATATCAGTGATGGCTAACCTTTATGCCACCGCGTGCCAAAAGCGGGGGGAGTGGGGGGTCACGGGAGCGTGTGCCCACATCCATAATTCAATGCGCCCCACCCTCCCGCTCATGAGCACATGACCCCCCCACACTTCCCCCTGCTTTTGGCACGCAATGGCCTGGTGGGCCCGGTAGCCCCGTTTTTCCCCCTCCCTAGGCTCCAGAGGCTTCTAGGAGCCCGGGGAGGGCAAAAATAGCCTTCCCCATCCCCCCCGGAGGCCTTCCGGAGGCCGGAAACAGCCAGTTTCCCGACTTTCGGTGGGACCGGAAGGCCTGAAAATCAGTTGGCTGGTGCATGCATGCACGCTGGAGCTGAGCTAGGGCAACACTCACGTGGCCACCAATATGGCTCCACATGCCACCTGTGGCACCCGTGCCATAGGTTCGCCATCACAGACCTATATTATGATTCCCCATAGACTAGCCATCTGCCTATTTTTCTTTTCTGAATGTCCAAGCAGATTTCTACTTCATGAAAACAGAAGACTATCTCCCCCATTTTCAACACCTACCATCTTATAGAGGGAGTGAAGAGGCCCATTCTCTTGCTGTCTTTCTGTCTCAATTGGCCTCTTCTGAGATTCATAAATCAGTGGTTTTCAATGGAAAGGCTGGCAATGGCACATGACCTAATAAAGTTTCACAACATATGGTAAAGTCTGGATCCGGTTGATCCAAGACCACCCTAGAATACCCCAAGTATCATCTGCTACTCTCCTAGTAGTAGATCCTTCCAAAGTCCTTTGGATCTTGTGCATATCTCATTAGTGCAGCTCTTCTCAACTCCATCTTCCTTTTGCCATTATTCTGGAAAAATAAAAGCTGTCTTATTTGTTTGTTGTTTGATTTAGATTTCACACTCTCTGATGATTCACAGTATTGCTTATACTGTTTCCTTTTTTAGTAAAAAAAAAAAGTCTTGTTTTATTCAGTTTTAATCTCCTATTTCTTGGGGGTTTTTTCCTGGAATTGATCAGGATTGATATGGAAATACTGATGAGTAGTAAGAAACATGAATAGTTCTGTTTCTCACCTTTATGTTCTATGGTATAAGTGGATTCCTCAAGCACCTAAAGAGTGATATTCATATGCTGACAACTATCCAAAGCACCTGAAAGCAGAACAAGAAGCAGTGGATGGAAAATAATCAAGGCGAAAAACCAACTTGAAATAAGGTGAAATTTCCTGATAGATAGAACAATTAACCAGAGGAACAGCTTACCTTTAGAAGTTATAGGTCACTGGAAGTTTTTAAGAAGAGATTGGAGGTTTTTAAGAAGAGATTGGACAATCATTTGCCTGTAATAGTATAGGATTTCCTACTTAAGCAGAGGATTGGACTAGAAGACCTCCAAGGTCCCATTCAACTCTGTTATTCTTTAATTCCTACAAATACTAATGGCCTCTTAGATGTGTAAATTTGATATATCGAGCAGAAATGTTCTTTACAGAAAGGATTGTCTGGAATGCACCATGGATATCCATTGCATGTGTATAGAAGATATTTTCCCTCAATTCTCAGCATATGTTTAGTTCAGTAAACTTATTAATCAACTTCTAAGAAATGAGTTAAGTTGTTGAAACACTCACAGCCTTTGTTCTATGTCAATTTTCTTGCCTTTGCTGACATACGGCTACAAGGCATGACAGATCAAAGTAATTAAAGTTCCAATCATTTACCTTTCTGTGTTCGGTGTCAAGTCAGCTAGCCTTCATCCTCTGTACGGAGTAGTTTAATATTTTTTTACATATCATTGCTGTGCTGTTTGCTCGGCTGTAGTTAAGAATCTGACAGCCTTTCCATTATATACTATGGAAATGAACATTTTGTATTCCCTCCAGACTACAATTCCATAAGTCCCAGTTTGCAAGAATGCTTTGTTTATATGAATTTCTTTTAAAACAATTCTGCAGGCTGAACCCATGCAGAAAGAACCCAAATGTGTTATAGGAAACGGTATAGAAAACTTATTGTGCTTTTTTTAATGACTACAAATAGTATAATTTTGTAAGGCTTCAAGATTCTTTTGCATTACCCTACTAGCAATAAAAATCTTTTCAAAAATCCAAGTACTTCTTTTTGCCTAAGTTTACAGTCTTGCAGTGTTTGAAAAATGCTTTGTTCCACTACGTATTTTATTTCATGTAGCAGATCTTTTCAATTGCCAAGAGCATAAAACATCACTCTGATGCTACATCAGTCTGTTAAAATAGCTGTATATTTTAAGCAATTAATTAGTAATTAGATATTGCTGCAATGATAAATTTATTCATTTTGCAAAAAGAAAAACAGAAAAAAAGAAGTATTAGGAGAGAGAGAGAGAAAGAAACACAATATCTCCTGAAGTTAAAGAAAAGGTTTGATTAGCTTTCAGTACCAAACAGGTAATAATTATTAATATAATGTATATTGGAAATGGTTGGAGCTTTGTAGAGGGATAGCAGTCTATAAATACAGCAAATAAATACATGTTTACATTAGAAACCAGTTAATTTATTTTTTGTGAACAACTTTTAATCATAACGTATCATTGGGTATTTCAATGTAAAAGTAATTTATGAAAATGTCTGGAAATTACAATTGATTAATGAACATTTTTCTGACTTTTAGTTATTGATTAATTGGTTTTAAGCAACTTTTGTATTTTACATTTTACTGAATAGTAGCTGCTTACTATTTATTGAACAATATCAGATTATTCAAGATCCTTGGGAGGGCCTTGCTAGGTGGACCAAAATCCAAAGTCAATTTGCCTGACTGTGTGAGTAACTATAATAATTGCAAAAGTCAGCTTTACTTGGAACAACTTATATTCCGCAGCGGTACCTTTAACACCATCAAATAACATCTCTCTATCCAGGACTATCAATAGATGGCTAAGAATGCCAAATCCAGTTGAAATATCCGGCTGACTGTGTGACCAACTATAATAATAATAATAGAGGTAGGTAAATTAGTATGCTAGGTGGTATTCCAGATAGGAGCGTGGCTTTTAAGAGACGGGGTTTTGAATTTTGTTGTACCCTTTTCAGATTGTGGGCTTGTTTTCTTGGTTTAGACTCAAACTACTTCTTCAGAAGGGTTATCTTCAAATGTCCCTCCCCCCCCCCAATGTACTTGCTGTAGAGTAGAATACTTTTGAGTCCTCACTCTATTCAGTAAAAGCCATAGTAGCACAGTGGTTAGAATGCAGTATTGCAAACTAACTCTGCCCACTGCCAGGAGTTTGATCCTGAGTTCGATCCTCTCAGAGTTGACTCAGCCTTCCATCCTGCTGAGGTTGGTAAAACAAAGACCTAGATTGTTGGAGGCAATGTGTTAACTCTGTAAATATCTCAGGGAGTGTGGTAAAGCATAATGGAGCAGTATATAAGTCTAAGTGCTTTTGCTATAGAAATATTCCTGCTGCTTTGGCCTGCTGTACAACAACACCGTAGAGGTCATCCTCAATGTTAATAATTGAGCATGGAATTACCATCATAAGCTGTCATGTGGAAGACCACATGACCACACCTAATTTTATGACCTCTTCCGCAGTAGTCATTAATCAAATGCCGCAGTTGTTAAGTGAACTCTGTGGTTGTTAAGTAAACATTGCAGTACTTAAATAAATCCATTATATCCAATGGCCTTTTTTTTTTTGGCCAGAAACAAAAAGTAAATGCTTAAAACAGGCAAAAAAAAATGCAGAAAATTTATTTGAGTAGAATGAGCTCAGGTTTTCTGGATATTTATTTGTTGAATGTAATGAAACTTGCCTTTTTGAAGGGTTCTTAGTATCCAAAAACCAATTAACAAACCATTTCCAGAAGTAATTAAGAGAGAAAGTGGGTAAACCCAATGTCTCTTTGAAGGCTCTGAACTGTGACGTAGGTGAGATTACTTTCTTCCATTTCCCAGAGCTCTGAAATCTGCCAGAGACTGAGCAATTCTGGTCTTTTTCTTGATCCAGAGAAGCATTGGGGAGCCAATGCATTCACCAGCTCCTCTTTCTGCTGCACTTGTCAGCTCCACTCTCTGGCATTGCTTTCAGACAGCCACTGCTTCCCTGGGACTCTCAATAAAGGAAGCATTCCTATAATAAGGAGAAGGAAGATAGAAATTAAAGCCAGAAATCTTAGGTCTAGGAAATAAACCCACTCCCATTTAATGACTGTGTTCCATTTCAATGGCAAAATGATTTAGAAACACAGAGAGGGAGAGATAAAATATGGGAATATATATGTGTGTGTATTTGCTTGTGTGTGTTCATATATTCCACTTGTCACCTCATGGTGATGATGTTACCCATTCAATCATCCGGCCCTTGGCAATCCTATGGGCCAGGTCTCTCCACATCTTCCAATCCTGCACTACTTCTTTGAGTTGTTCTATGCTCTGGCTGATGGCAGCTTTGATGGTGTCCAGTCATCATGTTCTTTGATCTCCTGGGTTCCTTTTACCACTAACTCTTCTAAATATAATTGCTTTCTCCAGTGACTTTTCCTGCATGACATCACCTCATATACTACTTTAATTACTTTATCCCAGAGTTGGCAATATCCATGATGCCGTTATATGGGGCCTATAGACCTTCAAATATATTTAAAATTATTGAAACTTCACAAAGAGAAACCATTTTATTTTTAAACGATTCCCTTTGGGGGATGGGTTTGGATATGTATCTATACCACAACATTGTATAAAATCGTGTGATGGTATCTAAAACCCGAAATGTTTGTAGTTCTCTTTTAGAATTCCATGAAGCTAGGTGGACATCCATAAGGACCCCTTAATTTTAACTCACCTTTTTTGGGGAGACAGTTCCAAATGTTAAATATAAATTGTGTTGCAGTGGTTAACAAAAAAAAAAAAAAAAGGAAGAAAGCAAAAGTGAAGCTGTGTAAATACATTATAGTTTGAGGGAGGATAGCATTTTGGATCTCCTAATTTGGTCAGTGAGAACCAGTTTGGTGTAGAGGTTAAAGGAACTGGACTAAAAACCGAGAGACCATTAGTTCTAATCCTGACTTGGACATTGAGTTATTTGGATGACTATGGACCAGTTACTCTTTTTCTCAGGCCTAGTGTCAGCTGCCACCTTACCTTGTTTGTGCTTCACTAACATGCAGTGACAGTCCGCCTGAGGAAGGTGGATTGGAAGGAGTATGTTTGGCAAGAAATGAAAGTAACTGTTGTATCACCCTGTGACACTGCCTCAAGGTCAGCTAGATGAGAAAAGAAGGCAGCTGCATACCAACCAATGCTTGAAGTTATGCTAAAAACATCTTGCTTGAACCTGATTGGTCATGGGGAAGTCAGCGATGGGAGGCAGTTAAGTGAGGGAAAAATTGAACTTAAGGATTTTGGTGCACAAGTCTCAGTTCTGGCTATGCATTACTGCAATATACTTGACTTCTAATAAAACTATACTTTTCTCAGAAATTGGAGCCAAGGATCATTTCTATTTAGAGGTTTAAATGGAGGCAGGTCTGATACCTAGGAAGAAAACCAGAGCAAACCATTTCTGAAAATGTTGCCAATAAAACCACATGGACTGGTCCAACAATCAATAGGAATCAAAACTGATTCAAAAATACACACACACAAAATTAGCCTCCAGCCTCAGTTGCAATGAAAGATGCAATCCATGTTGAAGTAAGATCCAACTGGCAGTCAGCTTCTGGGAAAGGACCACCATGTTGTTCTTGCTAAAGGCAGCAAAAGTTTTGTGCCAGCTCTAATTTATTTCATATCTATTAATAAATTCAGGAACAGAATGTGTGGGATTTCACTGCTACGAAGTATCTGTTTTTATTATTTTTCTCAATGTTTTGTTCACTACTACAATATATTTCTAATCAAGACAAAATACAGATAGACTTACCCTGCAGGAAAGTTACAATACAAATCTTCTCAGTATTAGAAGTCCTTTTAGTAAAATAAAAGAGATTTGTCATGTTTTTGAAAAACCTAGCATAATCTAACAATCAGAACAGAAAGGAATTCTTGCTATGGCCAGTTAGGAATTTAAAATAAAGAAGAAAAGCTTCTGCAATCATTTTCTATGGATTTTCAGATTTTTTTTAAAAAAAAGTCCATTCTGGAATTTTTAGAATTGCCAATTGCATTTGGAAAGTATGCCTGCTTATTTCTTACATCCATCATCTGCTCACTGGAGGTGGATGTGGGCTCATATAAAAAATCTGCATTGGCATCTTTTACTTATTAGGTTGTTATCTCCTGGTTGTATCTGAACAGTTAATGCAGTTCAAGGTGTGTCATGAAATTGCAGATTATTTTTTCACAGCTTCATACATTGCAAAGTTAGAATTTGAAATTCTGGAGGATAGATATGCTTTTTCCATCCTGCAAACAAAATTTTGAAAAATTACAGCTTGAACGATGCATTTCTATATAACACAGCAATTGTCACAACAAAATATACTGCATTAGTTAATAATACACTGCTTTTGTTTTAGATAAAAAAATTAAATGAATCTCACTGATGAAATCTGCATTTCAAGAGCTTATGAACAAAAATTGGACTAATCATATGTGCATGTTTGGAAAACTTTTGCCCTCTTTGAAGAACAAGGTTTTGCTAATTAAGAAAACAAAACTTCATAGAAAATGTAAGTCTAAACCAGGAGAAGAGTTGCATTGTATTGTATTATGTAGTGTATTGTCCTGCCTTGTTTTTAGTATTATTTGTATTAACTGTTAGTCAATCATTTTATTTTTGAGATTGATCAGTTATCAAATTGCAATATATGATAAGCAATGTAAGAAGGCATTCCTCATCCATTATCTAATAGAGGGTGCAAAAGCTAACCTGGCATTGTATTACTGAAAGCTACTCAGACAGAGAAATATCCTCCCTCAAGCTTATAATGGGACATATTCTCTTTTGGAAATATTCTCCCTCAGGCTTTTAATGGGGCACCATTGGTGACCCCTAGGTAAGGACAATGGAATGGCTAATGTCATTCAAGAGACTCTAGTGGCTTTCAGGGTGTTTATCAGCTCTTTGAGATTGCTCAGATTATGAATCAGAGTGCACAAGAAGGTTAGAACCAATCTTTTTTGACATAGGGTATAGAGGTGGTCCTCCATTAATGACCTCTGTTCAGCAACTTTTGAAATTACGTAGTTCTGAACAAGTGCTGGTTACAGTAGTTGCTCCAGTAACTCCCACACACACCTGTGCAATTTCCCCCAGTCCCTCCGAGCTCATATCGTACTTCTCTGGCCATTAGCATACCATCCCCAAGTCTTGCTTCACTAGTGCCATGCATCCCTGGGCATTTGCACACCCTTGTATCACATCAACCACGTACCCTTGCATAACCTTCCTGAACCATGAACCTTAAACAAATTATTAAAGACCCAGATCACAGGAATGGTCACACTGCTGAGTTTTTTGTCTCAGAGTGATAGCAATATGATCTGGAATTGAGGAACCTTACTCTCAGTTCCTTATAATTTCAGTCACTCTTGATGTTCTCTGTAGATACTCCCTGGTACAGGTAGGAAGGATAGGGACCATCAAGGTATCTGGGGTGAACCCTGCTACAAAAAGCAGGGTTCACCCCAGATACCTTGATGGTCCCCATTAGGATCCCTAGGGGCCTGGGGACTGTTTGTTAGTTGCTGTCTAAAATGAGGGTGTGGCAAAGCAGTGTGCAGCAGCAGCCAAAAAAGCCAATGCAATCTTAAATTGCATTAACAGAGGGATTCAATTAAGATCACGGAGGGTATTAATACCACTCTATAAAGCATTAGTAAGACCACACCCAGAAAACTGCATCCAGTTTTGGTCACCACACTATAAATAAAGATGTTGAGACTGTAGAAAGAGTGCAGAGAAGAGCAAAAAAGATTATTAGGGGACTGGAAGCTAAAACATATAAAGAACAGTTGCAGGAACTGGTCATGGTTAGTCTAGAGAAGAAAAGGACCAGGAGTGACATGATAACAGTGTTCAAATATTTGAGGGAAGTGGTCACAGAGAGGAGTACCTATTTTCCAAAACAGCTGAAGGCCAGACAAGGAATGATGGATGGAAACAGACAGAGATTCAACCTAGAAAAAAAGGAGAAATTTTCTGACAGTGAAAACAATCAACCAATAGAACATCTTGCCTTCAGAATTTGTGGGTGTTTCATCACTGGAGGCTTTCAAGAAGAGATTGGACAGCAACCTCTCAGAAATGGTCTCCTGCTTGAGCAGGGGGTTAGACTAGACGAACTACAAGCTTCCAACTCTGCTATTCTATTCTATTCTATTCTATTCTATTCTATTCTATTCTATTCT
>WNWU01000006.1:17111005-17122890 GCA_012654045.1 Ptyas mucosa
CTATTCTATTCTATTCTATTCTATTCTATTCTATTCTATTCTATTCTATTCTATTCTATTCTATTCTATTCTATTCTATTCTATTCTATTCTATTCTATTCATACCTATAAACACTTATAAGAAGCATCACTGGAAGTCAAAACTGATTTGAAGGCACACATTTATTTTTCAGATAAACTCATTACATAAAAATCTACTAGATGTACAGGTGACTAATCAATTAATAGTTCACTTTTTTTTTAAAGAAAAGTCTATGTAGGTGAAATAATTATTAAACTGGGATGGAATCTAATACTTTGTGATACAGTAGATAAAGCAAAAATATATAGGCCAATCCTGTGCATAATTAAATTAGCAGAGTTCTACCCCCAAATTAGAATGCAGCATTAAATCATTGTACAATAAAGCACACTTCCTGTACAGAATGCTCTCCATCCATCACTGCACAACCTCTCCAAACCCCATCAACATATCTAATAATTAAAAGAGTGACAGGTTTAATCCAAAAAAAAAAACAAGTACAGTATGATTTGTGCTGTTTTCTGAGAAGTTTCTGTTTTGTGTTAGGTTGGTTTCTCATAAGCTGTTTACTTTTCAAAACTTCATTTGTGAGGGAGTAAATTATTCCAATCTCCCATTACTAGACATGACTACTGTTTCATTTTCGCCACAAATGTATTTCCAGTACACCAGACAATAAGCAACCTTCTTTAGAACTTTCAATTCTGGCCTTCAAAAATCTAGAATGTCAGCAAAGAGATACAATTGTTGCTGTTGCCGTTGCCTGGATTGGAGTTAGACTTTTCTGCACCTTGTTGCTGACATTAAGTGATCATCCAGATTTTTTAAGGCTCTGCTCTTTATGCTTCTTGAAAAAGAAGCCATTTCCAAGAAAACATTAAACTAGTCTATGAAGTTTACTAGCTGGACACCCATGCTTCACTACAAAACTATGTGCTTGGGCTTGATAAATTGACACTTGCAGCCTGAAACTTAATGTAGAATGTGTAACTCCGTAGCATCAGAGTGTGTTAATATAATGCAACTGGCAGTTTGAACAGAGGGGGAGGGGGAGTAGAATGTCCCAGCCTGTAGCATCCAACGGTATTTATTTGGCTAGCATCCTTTCAGTGTGTGAGAGAGATGAGGGGTGTTTGGAAACTCAAACAGTATTTGCTGTGTGAGCAAGAAGGAGACAGAAAGGAGGCTGAGTGTGGCTTAGCTCAATTGTTCTGTACTAAAGCTGCTTGCTGTTGTGAAAGTAAAACTGAAAATGAAACTCCTCTGCTTGTGTTTTGCATTTGGAACAGATTTCTTTTGAGGTGGAGAGGGGAGTATAACTCCTTAGCATCAGAGCATGTTATAATAATATAGGAAATACTAATGCTCTGATGGTCATTTTGAAAAATCCTTTCTTAGTGACCACCTAGAAACCAAGAAATCGCAGTTCGGAGAACCGGTTGTTGGAAGAAATCGCCTTTTGTTTTTTCCACTTTACAGGGCTAATCCTGTAAGGAAGGCAGGAAGGAAACATTCTGGTGTTGTTTCTAGCCTAATCTTTATTGCCCTGATTACAGAAACTGCCTCTCCAGTTAACCCACATTACATTGTAACAGCTAAAGGTTCTTGGCAGTACGCCTAGACTTACTGTTGCCTGAGCTACTCCGGAGTTTTGTTTTTCTTTGCTGGTACTTTGCTTTGCTTTATTAGGGGCTTGACTTTCTTGAAGGGGAAGGCTTGTTTTAAGCTTTTTACATTGCTGTTGGGAGGAAATATTCCCCTGTTAGAGTTCTTCCAGCCGGAATGCAATGGTCAGTGCTTTGAAGAAATAATTGAATAACGAAGCAGAGCTGCCAGAAATAAGCTTTTAATGATAAGGAACCCAAGATGAGTGACATTCAGCAAGGCTTCTTGGCTGGCTAGCTAAAAAGATTGACATTCAAATGTGAGTTTATATACTCTTTCTGAGTTTTGGTCTAAAACTGATTTTTGGTGAAGTTTAATTCTGTGTTTATTGATGGGATAAATTTCCCTATTCAGCTTTGTTTGGAAGGAAAAAGGTTAATCTTTGTTCCTGAAAAGAAGCAGGGTTGAGAAATCTGGTTAGTTCCTGTGTCTATTTGTTCTGGTAATTGGTTTAACAAGCAACAGCTACAGTGTTTGCTTTTTTGCTACATTCTAGGACTAATTGCATTCTTTGTAGTTAGCCTTTGTAGTTATATCAAGCTTTTACACTTGAGCTTGCCTGGGGTCTGAGCTCTGGCAATGAGCCAGACAAGGTTTGTGTTTTAGTTTTAAAAGGATTTAAACTGTTGTGGTTTAATTATTTGTATTGTGTTTGAATTTTTTCCTGCCTCATGGTTTCTTTTACTATCTGGGGAGGGGTTTTTCCTTCACTGCTTTAGTGGTTCCTGGCATTGTCCTTTTGGGGTGTGCTTCCAAGAGGCAGGATGCAAGCTTGGCAATGATTTTTTTACTGCCTTTCTGGGAGCATGTGATCTTTCCTTAAATCTGGATAATTTCCTTAGGATATCTTGTGAGGTGAGTGAGACCAGCTGATATCTTTAAGTGCTGTAAATGAATCTAAGGATTGCTTCTCCTGGGTGTGAAAGGGTGCTTTGTCAGTTCACTGAGCACAGGAGTCTCTTGTCTATGGGGATTCTTCAGTCATTCAGGTCATGGCTGTCCCAAAAGTGCTTTTTTTCAAGAGGCAACTTGACTTTCTTGGTTTCCAGAAAGTCCAGTTGCCTCTTGAAAAAGCATCTTTGGTGCTTTTGCATTACTTTAGAGTGGCCAAGGCACATGATTGCTCACTGATAGCAGGATTCTTTTAAAAAGGAGGTAGGGATGTGGATCCTCCAATTCATTTTAGTTTTCCCTCATGATAATAAGGCTTAGTAACATGGCACCAGGCTTGAAGTTTATTTAGAGATTTGTGGCATGTACTAATTTTATTGTGATCCTGACAAGCTTGGGAGGCTTGAACCTGGGTCCCCTATATAATTTGTTAATTCGTCTCTTTAGCTCAGTATTTTGTAGCCCAAATATGCCACCCACTTTCTGGAGAGCTTACATGACCTCTCTGCTAAAGAGCAAGAGTTGGCTGCTGAAAGTTATCATTGTATTTTAACTATTTTAATTTCTTAAGGTGCTCTGGCACCCTGTCTGATTTGTAACTTTGGCTTGCAGGTATTTCTAATCTAATGATTGGTATTTAGGGCAGCTTTTTGCAAACAAAGCTTTTTATATTTTTGTACATTTTTGTTGACTTACAACAGTTCATTTGGTGACCATTCAAAGTTACAATGGCACTGAAAAAAGTGACTTATGACCCTTTTTCACAGTTACAACCATTGCAGCATCCCCACGATCATGAGAGGCCGGGTGAGGCAACGCGCCCCTCAATGTAAGTGACATCGAGTTGGCCATGCCCACCCAGTCATATGACCACCAGCCACGCCTACCCAGCTGGTCATTAGGGCAGAGAACCGGTTGTTAAATTATTTGAATCCCACCGCTGAAAAAAACCCACAATCTAATTTAGCAACAGATATTCTCCCATGCAGAACTGTCTTTCTTAAAATTAAAGATCTGCTGTCAATACATAGAAAGAAGTCTATTGATTTTTGCCCCTGAGTTTTACTAGTTCCAAAAATATTAAATTATTATTATATTCCTGAATGAAAACACACAGCCAACCTTTAACCCAATTCCTGAAATGCGGAAGGATCTCACGATATGGGTATATCAGGAAGTCCCTCAGGACATGTGGCATTGGAGCAATACATAATCATTTTCACCTGCCTTCAGCTTTCCCACAGAGTTCCTTACTGGTAAAGAATGCTCAGCTTTTCCTGTGAAGGTTCTCAGAAATTTGATCTAGTCTAACCCATGAAGAGGGTGAAGAATTACCTTCTTTTTGAGAGTGAAGAATTATCTTCAGGATTCTCCACGGATGTTATTTAGCAGCCTTAACCAGTGCAGAATAATGGCTATCTGGTAGTTTTCTTCATATTATGTCCCCCCCACCCTCCAACAAAAAATCTGCAGCCCATTTACTTTTTAATTCCAATTGGATTTATTTTCAAATCCACTAAAGCTTGAGGTTCACATATCTGAAGATATACAATAACTCTCATGCCAGCTTGTCCATATCTGTGGTACTGCTTAAGCTCTTTGCATGTATACATGTGGAATACATATGTCATAAAGGATTGAAGTCTTCAAATGATTTTAAAAGATGCACGTTGCACAATAAAGTAGAACAATAAGAAATATATCTATCAAGATAATGTAGTTCTTTTGTACTGAGCTATAACTGTACACATTCCACAAGAACAGGACACTGTTATGCATGTCTGCTTAAAAACAAACCTAAATGAATTCCATGGAACTTATCTGAGTTAAGTGGTCATAAGGACTTCAGCCTTAATCAAGGTTCTTTCCAAAACCACAGATATGTAAATACAGTACCTGCTTTCAACAAAATAAGTATTTCAGGCTTGTCTTAAATTCTTTTTCTTTTCTTTTTTCAACAGCTGCAATGTTTTAAACCAGAGACTGCAAACTTTCAGTTATGGGTGGAGTAAGCCTGCATATTAAAATCTCCCCCCCCCCCCAATGTTTAAATATAAGATTATGGTAGAAATCAACATTCTCAAGAAATAAAGTCATGCCTATGTCATATTTACAGAATGAATATTCCATTCAAAAGTATCACAAGATGAAAAATTATATCTAAAACATGTTAGCATCATAGCTGCCTCCTCCTCCTCCTCCTCCTCCTTCTCCTTCCCCTCCTCCTCCTCCTCCTCTGAAGGAAAATGCTATTATATGAAATGCTACTACATTGATTCAAGTGAAACTCTAAATGGATTTTTTTGTATTTTCTAGTAAACATCTTGTAAATTTAGAAATATTGATACTTAGCAATATTTAATTATATTTAATCACAAGGAAAAGTGAAAATGGGGAATAAAACACTATTCATGTATAATTATGTATGAATTCAGAGTTGCAGGCATTCAAAATGTGTAGTAAGAGAACTTTGTATAGCTAAGAGAATAGCTCTATTTCCGAAACTTCTAAATACAATTACCTAAGTCTTGCAAAGTGTGTGTTATGTGCCTGTCACAGCTTGGCACTCTCCCAATAATTTGGACTGTAATTCCCAGAATTCATGGCCAATAGTTGAACTATCTGGTAATTATGGGAATTGTATTCCATTATGTCTGAAAGCACCAGGAAAGCTACCTTACAGGACTATTAGATTCTTTCTTTCTTTCTTTCTTTCTTTCTTTCTTTCTTTCTTTCTTTCTTTCTTTCTTTCTTTCTTTCTTTCTTCTTTCTTTCTTTCTTTATTTCTCTCTCTCTCTCTCCTTCCTTCCTTCCTTCCTTTCTTTCTTTCTTTCTTTCATAACTTTATTAAATTTTCAAAGAAATAAAAACTAACAAAGTAATAATTGAAATAGAAGAAAGAAAAAAGGGGGGGGGGGGAGGAAAAAGGAAGCAAAGCCAAAAGTGTATACAAAAGAAGAGAAAGATATACAAGGAAATGACTTCTGACTTTCTTTTACAGAAGGAATCAGTACAGAAGGAATCAGAAAAAAGTCCAAAAGGGGTTTCCAAAAAGCATTCAAATTAATCAATGCATGTTCTCTGATCAAACCTGTCAATTGTGCCATCTCAGCAAGTTCCATCAATTTCACCATCCATTTTTCCATTGTATGGTAGGCATTAACAATTCTTTCTATTGTTGTGCATTAAAAAAATCCTTATTGCTGTTGCCATGTATAGAAAGAAAGTTCCATAGGTCTTTTCCCCCCCATCATGTTTATCCATCAGTCCCAAAAGGAATATCTCTGGTTTCAATTGCATATTAGTTTTTAAGATTTCCAAATTAAGGTATGTATTGAAATCCATTTCATTTTTTTAAGGTTTTTTACATATTCATCAAACATGATAAAAAATCCCCATTTGTTGTTCACATTTCCAGCATACCTTTGAGGTACTCTTATACATTTTAGGCAGTTTTTTCCTAGTGATAAATACCAACAGTACATAGATAAATACCAACTTTATAGAAATTATCTTTAAGATTATAACATGTGAATGTCATATGTGAAAATTCATATATTCTCCCATTGTTCCATGTATATGTTATACCCAAAGTTTTTAGCCCATTTTATCATACATTCTTTCATCAGAGTCACCCACTCCTACGTCCAGACTGAACAAGCTGAAAAATGCAATTTCAAACCAGGTAGACTTAAGCCTTCTTTTTCTTTAAACATGTTGTTACATCTTGTGTTTAATCTGCCGTATTTTACCTTGCCACACCAATTTAGATATGTCATTCTTCCGCTGTTCAAATGGTGCATCAGTTGTCAAAGCAGTTATTGTTTGAAACAAAAATAACATGCAAGGCAAAAAACACTCATTTTAATCACAGAAATTCTCACCAGCAATGCCAATTGTAGTTCTCTCCCTCCCCCCCACCAATTGTGACAACATCCCATTTTTTTTCAAAGGTTCTGATATCACTTGGCCTCTTTATAGCAATTTCTGTATCTTTGCTTCATTTGAATCTAATGGGTTGGTAAGTTTTTTCATTCATATATGAAAACTATAATTACGATACGAGCTGTTTTGAATGCTTTAGACAGGCTCAGAAGAAATGTGAAACCAGCTTGAGAAATTAGATTTCCCTTTCTAAAACCATCTTCTGTCACAACTGTTATACTGAATTGATACTTCAAAGATTACGCAGCATGAAACCAGGCCAAAGTAAAGAACTGTCTTTTTGCAAAATCAGATTATTGATCTGTCCAGCTCGATACTATCTGCACTAAGAGGCGGCAGCAGCAGATTTATCAAGGTATCAGGCAGTGGTGAAATCCAATTTTTTTTACTACCAGTTCTGTGGGTGTGGCTTGGTGGGCATGGCAGGGAAAGGATACTGCAAAATCCCCATTCCTTCCCTACTCTTAGGGGAAGGATATTGCAAAATCTCCATTCCCACCCTACTCTGGGGCCAGCCAGAAGTGGTATTTGCCGGTTCTCCAAACTACTCAAAATTTCTGCTACTGGTTCTCCAGAATCTGTTAGAACCTGCTGGATTTCACCCTGGTATCAGGAATATAACCTACAAACTTAAATCATCTCCCTTAAATGTTTCTTATCCTGACCTTCCAAAAATTTGAATGTTTCTTGCATAGTAGTTTAGTTTAGTTTATTAAACTTCTATACTGCCCTTCTCCTGAAGGACTCAGGGCGGTGTACAGCCATGTTAAAACACACATAAACTCACAAAATTTAAAAACAAATTAAAAGGAATATATAAAATTTGGCCTACAAAGTTAAAAATTGACAAACAACCCAATTTAAAATTCATATTCTAAGCCAGCCTGGCCTGTTGGAACCAAAGGGTCTTAAGGGCATGGCGAAAGGTACGAAGGTTGGGGATCATACGAACCTCCAGGGGCAGTCATTCCAGAGGGCAGGTGCCCCCATAGAGAAGGCTTTCCTCCTGGGTGTCACCAGTCGGCATTGTTTGGCTGATGGCACCCTGAGGAGTTCCTCTCTGTGGGAGCGTATTGGCCGGTGGAAAGCTACCGGTGGCAGAAGGCGATCTCGTACATACCCAGGTCCTAAGCCATGGAGCGCTCTAAAGGTGGAAACCAGCACCTTGAATCGCACCCAGAAGACCACCGGGAGCCAGTGCAGCTCGCACAGGAGAGGTGTTACATAGGTGCGCTGTGTTGCACCCATAATTATCCGCGCAGCTGCATTCTGGACCAGTTGGAGCCTTCGGGTGCTCTTCAAGGGGAGCCCCATGTAGGGAGCATTACAGTAGTCCAGACATGACATGACGAGGGCATGAGTAACCGTGCACAAGGCATCCTGGTCCAGAAAGGGACGTAACTGGTAAATCAGGCGAACCTGATAGAAAGCTCCCCTGGCCACAGCCGTCATATGGTCTTCTAAAGACAGCCGTGCATCCAGGAGAACACCCAAGTTGCGAGCCCTCTCTGAGGGGGTCAGGATCTCGCCCCCAATAGTCAGTGATGGAGCTAGCTGGCTATATCGAGACGCCAGAAACCACAGCCATTCGGTCTTGGAAGGGTTGAGTAAACTGCTTAAAGAGGGCTGTAAAGCACTATGAAGTGGTATATAAGTCTAAGTGCTACTGCTATCTTTGCAGAAATTTGGTAATGTTTCTGTTGTACCAGATAAGCTATTTGCTTACATTGTGGCATTGAAATATCAAGAAATGGAAACATGCAAGCTTCAGCAAGTGTGGGATGCTTGTTATAATCTGGGAGATTCATGTCCGTGTTGATTTCTGCTTGTTCAACTCTTAGGTCTTGCCTCTTTCAAGACAATCTCTCTGTGGAACTGAGTTTTCAAAGCAAATACGTTGTGTGTGTCACTATTGGCCACACAGGTATGCCAATAGTGAGACACAGAGAAACAACTTAAATATTGTAATCTTCACCGCTGACAGCCCTGCTGTAGAAATGACCTACAATCATCTGATCAACTTTCAGAATTACTTACAAGGTATAATCAAATATATTCTCATCTCTTATTTGAACAAATCATAGAGAAATTGAATACATTTTTTATGAATACGAGCAATGTGTTCTCTTCTCTGATAATTTTGACATTAAAATTCCATTTTAATAATCCCATCCTTCAGGCTTTGCAGACTCTTAAGGTATTAAAGCAAAAATTATCCTAAGCACTTAGATTATAATGTATTTAAAGATTAGACATTTCATGTTGAATATTAACCGCTCTACTTCCCAGAGGAAAAAGCCTATCTGGTTTATGTCTCTGTGCGCATGTGTGTGTGTATGTATAAATTAGCTATCCAAGATTCACACTACCTTCTGTTCCAAGTAGAAAGCAGAATTCTGATTTTTTTTTAAAAAAAAACACCATTTATTTTAAAAATATTAACCACTGCTGTTAATGTACTGTTTTACTTCTTCAGAACACCTTTGGATCTGATACATAAAATGACTTCAGTTGCATGAGTGTTCAGGGAAGAGAAAAGGGATAGAATTTGCTGTTAGTACCACTGCCATAGTTGTAAGCAAACATGAAAGCCAAAGTTTTCAGTGGAAAAGTTTTTATTCAGTTTTAGGTTTCATTCCCATGTTAGAATCTCCAAGATTTAATGTAAGTAGAATCATTATCTCCCTTGGTAGTTTAAATTCCTTTGTGGTTCCATGGCTTAGCCCAGCGAATCTTTTTGGCACCGAGTGCGGAAACGGGAGTGCGCACACACCGGAAACCAGAAGAGCAGCTCTCCGGCGTGCATGCTTAGGAGTGCTAGAAACTGGAAGAGCAGTTCCCCGGTGCACATGTGCATGCCGGGAAGCTGAGCTTCTGGTTTCCAGTGTGCACATGCATGCCGATCCCCTGGTCTTCCGGTTTCTGGTTTGCATGCATGTGAGAAGACCAGCTGGCCAGTGCGCATGTGCGCACCAGAACCCAGAAGAGCAACAGGTAACGGCTGGTGTGCCTGGAGAGATGGTGCTGCGTGCCACTTTGGCACACGTGCCATAGATTCGTCATCACGGGCTTAGCCTATATGCATGAGCACACAGATACAGGCACACACAGAGATATTTCTAACAGCCTCTGATCCTCCAAGAGGACTTTTCATTACTTTCAAGTTTCTGGATGAAACTCAGAATGAATCAAGGGATCCATTTATTTTGGTTTCCACAATCACCGTAGAATGTAAGCAGGGCAAAGTTTTACTTCTTAGACAGAACAAACCCTACCAAAACACTAGCAGAAGGAAATCCAGAGTACTATCTATCTTCAACAAAGGGGATGAAGGGAGATTCAATTGGCCTGGGGACAATAGGAGATAAAAAGAAGGCAATGTGATAGATGGAAAGGTTTTAGAAGAAACAAGTTGCTAGATTCTAAATGCCCAAAGCCAAATGATCAAACATGAAATGTGGTTTTTAAAATTTTAATCTGGCCACACCCATTCCCTAAAAGACAAAGTAGTGCTGCTGTCCAGATGTCCCCACCCATGATGAATTAATATAACATTTATAGTGCCAAGAACAATGCTGTAATGTTTCTAAAGTGTTAGACACTATGGTAAATCAACTAAATCTGTTTATAGGAAGTTTCTGTTTCTGTTAATAGTGTGGGTTTTTTTGTATTCAGCTTTATTAAGATGCTCGGCTGTTGTATGTATGTTGTATGTATGCATTAGTTCTTCATAGCTCTTTTAAAACATTGAATTAGCTCATATGGCAAGACACATGGCTCCATATGCAATCCTTCATAATACTTGTCAAGGAGCCAATCTAAGTTAAAACGGTCCTTTGAAAACTTCCTGAAATAGGTTAGGTGAGGCATCACCACTATGCCACAACTCTAAAATGCAGAATGGTCTTCTAGGTTTCTACAGTTCCACAGGAAATCTGCTTTGTACATAACAAAATGACCTTGGAAAAACATTGGTGGAGATTTTTGGAAGACAGAGCTACCCTGATGGTCCAGGGATTTATCTGGGGGAGACATATACCCCTACAACTGGTTTGAACGGTCCTACAGTCTACCCTGGAAATAGTGACATCTCAAGGAGAGCTACTTTGCCATCTCTTGCCTTAAAATTCTAGCGATATCATAAAAATGCAGTATACATAACATGTATTGATCTGTTGTGGAACATTAGTGTACTCAGATCAATTTGCATTTTAAACATGAATCTAAAACCGTAAATGGTGGGAATCTATTTTAAAGCAAACAGTTTAAGTTTACTTTCAAAGAAGGGTTATGATGCATTTGCTTCAGAAGATAGAAGGAAGACAAACTTCAAAGATCATGGTGGTAAAATTGCATTGGTTTCATTAGAATGGTTCCAAGAACTTAAAGGAATGAGATAAGCATCAATTAACACTTTCATAAGTAGGAGCCCGAGTGGCGTAGGAGGCTAATGCCTCCTACTAAGGCAGCATTTAACATCCAGCTGCCTGCAATTACTGCGAGTTCTAATCTCACCAGGCTCAAGGTTGACTCAGCCTTTCATCCTTTCTAAGGTGGGTAAAATGAGGGCCCGGTTTGTGGGGGCAATAAGCTGACTTTGTATAAAATATACAAAAGTATGAAGGCTATTGCTTAACGCATTGTAAGCTGCCCTGAGTCTCCTGAGAAGGGCGGCATATAATTTATTTTTTTTTTAAAAAAGCATTCTTCTACACATCCAAGAGGATATCGGTTTTATTTCCTGGTGGTTTCCAATTCTTCAAGGCATTCAGAAAAAAGTTGTAAAGGGACCCTCCTTTGATATTTATGGGAGTAAAATTTGGGGAAGGGGAGACCAGGAAGCAGATCTTTTCAACAACTGTCCCATCCTTATGGAACATGTTATTCATTGATATCTGTTGGACTCCCATATTACTATATTTTCATACAGCTATTTCTTTAAAAAAGCACTTGAGAGCTCTGACATGAATGGTTTTATATGTGCTCTTGCTATTTCATATTTCATATTATCATATCTATCTTATGATGACAGTTGTTATTTCATGAGTTTTATTTAGATGTTATGTGCCAAGATACAGTTGTTGGTAAATAAATAAACCAATATGAATCTCATAACAGGAAGTAAAGGATCATGTGAAAAATGCCTATAGGTATATGCTCATACCTATAGATCTTATGGTTCATGTTTGAAACCAAGGTTTTTAGGCATCAAATATATCTGCTTACATACAATCCGTGCATGTAATGAAATGTATTTTCTATAGGCCTACTTAATCTATACTCATTTTGATTTCTTATATTTTTATGCTACTATACGATATATATATATATATATATATATATATATATATATATATATATA
>WNWU01000006.1:17122990-17156999 GCA_012654045.1 Ptyas mucosa
TATATATATATATATATATATATATATATATATATATATCAGAATAATCCAGTATTTTTCATGACATACCTATAGTAAATACACCCATTCAACAATCTTTACATTTACACATATTCAAACAATTTTTATATTTAAGTTGGGAAATTTTATATTGAAAATGCATAAAATTGGGGGGGGGGGAATGATAGTGTTTTTTGGAAAAAAAACTATGATGAATACTGCATGCCAAGAGAAACAGGAAACACAATAATTTAAGGTAATGTAATGTAAGTATAGTAAGTATATTGTGAGGCCTCCAGGGTAGAAGATTGATAGTCCCAATTATCTTTTCCCAGAGGTTCTCTCCATCTTAATAACCTAGACCAGTAATGGCTAACCTTTTCCAGATCAAATGCCCAAAGGGTGCGTGTGTGCGCACGAATGCCCAAATACAATGCGCATGTGGCCCTCGCACATGAGCACTGCCCCTGTGCATGCGCATGTGTCCCCCCGCATGCACCACCTGTGCATACACACAAGGACCCACGCACACACATGCCCCCTGTGTATGCATGTACATCCCCACACATGCCCTACCCCCACACATGCACCCCCCATGTACCCTGCCCCCGTGAATGCACGGCAGAGACCCAAAGACCAGTTGGCTGGCAGGAAGGGCATATGCATGCGTGGCAGAGCTGAACTGGGCGCAATGCCTCGCATGTCCACAGAGAGGGTGCTGTGCGCCACCTCTGGCATGTGTGCTATAGGTTCACCATCACGGCCCTAGACCCACCTCTAGAATTTGAATAATGCCTTGGTACTGCTTGTTACGACTCCCAATCTTCCAGGAGGCACCATACCTATTGGCTACTCCCTAATCCCATATTCTATGACAGATATGGCTATCACACCTTGTGCTGTCTCTAGTCAAAAATTTTCAAAATGAAATACTTTCAAGAATGCTATCTCCTGACTATATAGTATGCAGGTGTGGCAATTATAAAATATCAACCAATTAACCAATCTCACAAGAGAGAAACAAAACCAAATTTTCTAAAGGGGAAAGAAGGTAATATTTTTTTTAAAAAAATGTTTGGAGTTTGAAGGAAAATTACTGTGAACAAGACTACCTAGAACATAGTAATGCTATTGAAACTACTATTGTTGTTTGTTGCTTGTTTATGTTATAATTTTCTATTCCTTAAATATTTTGTGACAGTATAAATAGTACATTGAAATAATGAATCTATTTTTAATTAACTTGCAATTGAAATGGCCTGGAGAGATTCTGGAAAATTTTCAAGTTAATATTACAAGTCACAAGAAGATTTCCAAAGAAATAAAACTCCTGAATATCACCTGAAGTATGAATAAAGGCTGAAATTATACTCCGTTTCATTACTTTTATAGGAAAATAAAGATCACAAAAATGTACATCGCACTGCAAATAGAAATTAAAAATAGCCAAAATTACTTAACGCATTGTAAGACACCCTGAGTCTCCGGAGAAGGGCGGCCTATAAATATAAATTAAAAAAAATAAAAATAAAAATAAATAAAAATGTCTAGTTATGTTTTCACCAGTGTTTACAGAAATAAAATATTTTGGTCCTCCACTTCCAATCTAGTCAATTATCCTATCCTTCCTATCATTTATAGAATAGAATAGAATAGAATAGAATAGAATAGAATAGAATAGAATTCTTTATTGTCCAGGTGTGATTGGACACAAAAGGAATTTGTCTTTGGTTTATACAGTATGTTCTCAGTGTACATAAGGAGAATAAAATGCATTCATCAAGAATAAAAAGATATAACACTTAGTGATAGTCAAGGTTACTAATAAGCTATCAAATCGTACTAGGAAACAAATAAAAAACAATATAAATTGAAAGATACAAGAAACATGGTTATAGTAATAAGTGGAAAGAGATAGATACTAGTAAGAGAAGAATAATAGTAATACAGTCTTAGTAAATTATTTGACAGTGTTGTGGGAATTAATTGTTAAGCAGAGTGATGGCATTCAGGAAAAAACTGTCCTTGTGTCTAGTTGTTCTGGTGTGCAGTGCTCTATAGTGTCGTTTTGAGGGTAGAAGTTCAAACAATTTATGTCCAGGATGTAAGAGGTCTGAATTAATTAATTAAGGCCTTTGAATTCAGTGGAGCTCTACTCTTTATTTTACAGTCCAAAACTTTTCTCTCTTAGCAGAAAAAGGGTGTGGATTATTTGATCACAAGAGTACTGTCCTACTCATGAGGATGTGAATTTTGCAGTTAAGTCTGCAGTCTGCCAGGCAAGGTACTTTCATAAAGCAATCTTAATTAAATTATTGCATTGAACCTCATCTAATTTTCAAATATTCAGCTGCCACTCCTCTTAAAGGCATTGACCTTAACCTGATACACATGAAAATATGAAAAACAATATATGAAAGAGTAACTATATTTGGCAAATTGATCTTGAATGCTGTGGTCTTCAAATTCATTCATAGGACACACCCGCAAGCTGAAATGGAACTCAAAGGTAAGTCTAAAATTAAAATTTAAATATGTGATTTTTTAAAAAATTGAGTCACATTTAATTTCAGCATTTCATTACATGCACAGGTTGAATGTAAGCAAATATCTTTGATGGCTGAAAACCTTGGTGTCAAACATGAACCATAAGACCTATGCAAATGGAAGGTATCTTAACAAAAGCATAGATGAACTTGGTAAGTCTTTTACTAGAACAAGGGTCAGCAACCCACAGCTCTGTATCTGCATGTGGCTCTTTCATCCCTCTGCTGTGGCTCCCTGTCACTCAAAATATGTGTCACAACCGCCAATGTGCGATACCCACTGGCATGCCATTTATTGAGCTTTTTGACCCCAGTAGGCCAACCATGGATAAATCCAAGAAAAGAAAAGTTTCAGAAGAAAACAGAAAGTTTAATTCAACTACATATGCTAGTTTTGTGGCCGCTCAGGAAAGAGTCAGGCATGGGAAAGGTTTTGTGGCTCCCGGTATTTTCTTTTCTGTGGGAAACGGGTCCAAATGGCTCTTTGAGTGTTTAAGATTGCTGACCCCCGAGCTAGAATACAGGGTTCACCAAAGATTGGTGCCAGAATGCTCTTTCATGGTTGGTGAGTATAAATCCTGCAGATCCTAAACCCTCCTTTCCACACCCATGTTAAATTCACACCACACGTAATTTATGAAGTCAATTCAGAATGAACAGATGACTCACAAAATTTGAAACGAAAGTGGATTCGGTGATATAGGAATGCAGAATTAACAAATAATGGGAGACAAAGCAATGGCAACTTTCACCTTGACAAATCACTGTATGTCCCCTAATGCGGGGAGGTGGTACATAATAAGTCATTAGAAAAGCAATTGCAAAAAGCAGGCCAAGCAATTTATAGGTACTTAGCATAATGATGGGATAGGAAGACTAAGTTAAGAAATAATGAACAGAAGGGAGATAGTACAGAAGTAGCAAAGTAGTTCCATGGTGGAAAGCAAATGATTAATGGAATTATGGAAAAGGCCATGTCAAGGTAATAACCTTATCTTCAAGTAACACTTTTCTGGATGATACTATTATACATGTAACAGACAACTATCAACTCGGGAAATCCACTAAGCAAAGCCAGGTACTTTTGTCCTCTGGGATAACCTTATCCCCATTCAGGAGGTGCTTGGTAACTCCTGGGACACCGGGGTACATCTTAAAACAGGCACAAGACTATTAAAAAAGCCTCCTGACCTCCTGCCTCAAATGCGAGGAAACAACCTTGCCTCATGTCGAGTGACCCTCATTTTTCCACCAACCATAGTTCTCATCTGCCTACCCAACCCCACTTCTTGTAAGTAAGACTATTCCCCATGCTAATCCATAGATAAAATTAGCTATACTATGGCTTGGCATGTTCTATGAATCCAACCACAATGTTCCCCAATTTTGGAGTTGGGATTTCTGAGACACGGGTAAAAGATTAAATCTCATTTTAAGGATCCTGGAAACTAATCAAGGAGGGAGCCAACCTAGAACTAAGGAGAAATTTCCTGACAGAACAATCAATCAGTGGAACAACTTGCCTTCAGAAATTGTGTGTGCTCCAACACTGAGGGTTGTTAATAAGAGATTGGACAACTATTTGTGTCTGAAATGGTATAGGGTTTACTGTTTGACCAAGGGGTTGGACTAGAAGTCTTCTATTATTCTGTTATCCTGGTACTGTACATGCATCTGGGATGTGCTACCATCCACTTATTGTAGAAGGTTCATGGAATTATCTGATTGCTAGCTCCTGAAAAAAAATATAAAGAAAAGGCATGACCTGTGACTCTGAGTTGGTTTTAAATTTTGAGAATGATGCCATTACCAATTAATGCTTTCAAGAATTTGGCTTATTTCCTTTTGCATATTTTGAGGAATATGCAAATGTATGCAAAGCACCATGTGCCTTTTCCCCCAATCCTAAACTAAATACAGTTAATAAATGCTCCCAAATCCTTGCAAAGCCAAGTAACATAGTTTGGCAAATTCCAGACTTCAGCTAAAAAAAACAAAACATCACAATTATGTACATGCCTTGGTAGCTCCCTTGTGACATGTTCATTGTATGCACTCCTCCTGTGACATCCTTATGCTTGGCAGTCAAATACTCTCACAAAAAGAGCGTCAACTTTTTGGTGGGGGAAAAAAAAAACTTTGGGTGATTATAATATTTCTACATTTATATTCCATCACATCAGTATTAAAGGCTTTCTGTTACCGGGCTTCTGGGGATAAAAAGCTAAAATGCTTTTGCTCACAGGTGCATTAAATCCTATTAAACAGACTTCCTTATAGCACATACCTCATTACTGCATACAAAGGCTTGGATTATAAAATGAAGGTGAAGGGTACAAAGCAAGATTTGATATTACTCGGTGTGCATATGCTGAAGTCATTAGGTTTTCGCAGTGCACTCAGATGATAGTGGGTTTCACGTTCTTAGGGAGTCACTTTTAGTAGTCAATACTTCTGGGTCAAGTATTCTGACACGAGGGGTGATGTGTCTCAATACAGGGGATGAGAAAACTTCTTTAAGCAGCTTTTCACAATGACAAGAGCACTTCCCTCCACAGCTTTATTATGAAATATAAGCATCAGGTCACAGAACAGTCCACAGTATAGAGATCAAATAAAACTAAACTAAACTTGAAAAAAAAAAGATTTAAGGGTAAATTAGGTGATTTAAACATTTTCCGTTAAGCTTATACAAAATCCCCTAGATATAAAATCCTGCATAATGCTCTTCTGGATTTATAGTTGGCATATAAAGTTTAACCCTTTCGGAGCTGGAGACCCTTTGGAAGGAAAATGCCCCGCTAGTCGTTCACATAAACAGCTACCTCCAGCTTTCAAATCAATTGGCGAGGAATTATCCCCAAACACCCCCCCCACCCCCACAACATTGAGAGAGGGGGCTTAAAAATTTGCCTGCGTGGAGCAAAAGAAATTGGATCGCATCAGAGTGAGGAGTTAAAAATAGAAGAGAAAGCTCCTGAAATTGACTTGTCATTCACCCTGATATATCATCATCATCATCATCATCATCATCATTTTAAAAATCTGATGTTCCCCCCATCGTTTGTATTATTCAAGGAGCTTCTTGTGTTCTTGGGTGTCAGATGGGAAACTGATGAGTGTGTTTCTGGTGAAGACAGTAAGCGGATGTTAACTTCCCACTGAGAGAATTTCTCCAGGTCGAATAGAAAACGTTCTACTAATCATCCACCCCATGAAAGTGCCAGCTGCGGTCCATGCTAGGATTATCATTCTCACAGACCTCTTACTGAGCTTTTAGCTAAATGAAAAATCTGCCATAGCCTAGGGAGAAGGCATCGAGCAGATAAGAAAGAACACTGTTTACTGAGAAGCTGTGCTGGTGCAAATAGAACAGGTTTTTCTTGTGATGTAAAAATCATAAGGAAAGCATTAGGTTGGGGGAGTTTTCCCCTCCCCTTTAAAAAAAAAAGATCAATGTATTTACACGTTTCATTTGCAGCAGTTTTATGGGCTCATTAATTTGACATTTCTCTTCCACCTTTTTTTTCCTAAGGGTGTCTTGTGATTTGTTATTCCAAAATGTGGAGACATTTGCTTATGTACTGTAAATTGCCATTTTATGAAACTTCCCCCCCCCCAAAGTTTTGAAGTAAAGAGTCGAGAGGAAAATTTGTCTGCTCCCTTTTTAAAATGTACCTTTATATTCTCAATCACCCCAAAGATAACAGAGTTAAAACTGATTTCAGAACAGTCATCTGTCACTGCTAAATAAAATAAGATGGCCAGGTATATTTTATATGTTTTTTTTAATAATGTAACATACCATAAGGATAATCTGGCACACCAGGATCTCTTTCCCTAATATATATATATATATATAATGTCATCTAGAGTTTTAATGGAAGCCTCCTTTTAATTTCAACTTTTAACACAACTTTTAACTTCTAATTTTAACACAAAATATTTTAATTCTTACTATTTTCTGTGTCCAGATCATCACACATCTAACTGGCTTGTTTGTATTTAAAGCCACAACTCCAGATTGTAAAAAACAAAATGTTAGCTTGATCTATTGATTAGATAGATCCTTTCAATCAATTATTTTATCAGCTTAATTTTGTGGTGTTTTAATAACCAGGTAACACAAGAAGACAAAATGCAGTAGCAGAGGGTCAAAATTAGTTTTAGATTAATAATTAGCTCATGAAGTTATTTAATAACTATTTTGGTGATATCCTTATTTCCTTTATAGTGCTGATCTAATTACTGTACTATGTAAAAGTAGACAAAGGAAATTGTACAATTATGATTTATGAAGAACCACATTGACCTTTTCTGACTTATATACCTTTGTCGGTGTCACTGGTACAATCAAACTCTATAGGAAATGATGAAAGTTCTGCTGGCATTTTTATTTCCAATAAAATGGAATTACCCAACCATTTATTAAGAATCTTTTGGAAAAAAGACTTGCAGTGTTCTCATCTTTTAAATCTTTGAACTTCATTTTTTATAGCATATGCCTTAAGTTCCCTTCTATTTAGCAAGATTTGTGTACAGCAATCCAGAAACTTTACTCTGCCTTTGAAGCTTTGAAGAATAATAGCAATAGTAATAGCAATAGCATTAAGACTTATATACCGCTTCATAGTGCTTTTACAGCCCACTCTAAATGGTTTACAGAGTCAGCATATTGCCCCCAACAATCTGGGTCCTCATTTTACCAACCTCAGAAGGATGGAAGGATGAATCAACCTTGAGCCGGTGAGATTCAATCTGCTGAACTGCAGCTAGCAGTCAACTGAAGTAGCCTGCAATACTGCACTCTAACCACTGCGCCATTAGAAAAGATAATATAATAATAGTAATAATAATAATAATAATAATAATAATAATAATAATAATAATTTATTAAATTTACTCTATATGCTGCCCAACTTTCAACAACAGGATATACATGTGTGTTCTACAACCTTTTGTTACTATATGGTGTACATTCATTGAGAAGAAAATCATTTTTGAATATGATAAAACAATATTTGAATTTGAACTATGTACTAACGATGAACATCTTATTGCTAAAATTATGGATGAATTATTTAGAGAGAGAGAGAGAGAGACAAGTGAGAGCACTAGAACCTAGAGCAGGGGTGTCAAACTCAAGGCCTGCGGGCTGGATCCATCCTGCGGGGTGCTTAAATGTGGGCCACAGGGCCAGCCTGGAAATAGCAAAGGACCAGCCTATGGTGCCTCTGGCAGCCAAAACAGGACGCGTGGGAGGTGGGACGCAACCCATACCCCGTTTTGACTGACAGGTGCTGCAGGAGGCATCCGTCCCATCTTCCCCCCAGCCCCGGGCAGCCCGCAGAGGAGAACTACAATGCTTATCTGGCCCTCGAAGAAATCCAGTTTGACACCCCTAATCTAGAATTATATCAGCTATGATCTTAGTCAATCTCTCTCTCTCTCTCTCTCTCTCTCTCTCTCTCTCTTCCCCCCCTCCCTCCCTCCCTCATCTCTCCTCACCACAATTAAGTTTATTATTATAACTCATCATAATTTGTCTACACAAAAAGGTGAACCTGGTTATTTTTCTTTCTTCTAGCATCTATTCTGCGGGTATCTTTCAGTCTAACAGGCAGCATAGTGACACCCATGTGTGAGTCTATTCTGGAATGAGAATTCACATGTGAAATCATGATGTGGCAACCCAAACAGCCCATCCATTTTTCCTCCTTCTGTACTTTCTGTCTTGATCCTCATGCCATGTCACTTAAACAGATTTTAACCTGTGGGGTTTAATTAGTGACCCAGCTAATTTTCACGATTGCACAGTGTGCTATGATACAGAGCAGGGTGAATAATATGACCTCAGCTTTTAAAGTTATTTTAAAATGTTGCCTTTATTTTAAAGTAAGAAATACGGAGAGGATTCTTTTGGTGGTGAGGGGGAGTACATTTTCAATGGCTAAACATAAGAACAAATACAAACAAGCAGAGAGAAATCCATCCAGTTTAACATTCAATCATTTCCCTGGCTCTTTTTATTGCAATGCATAAGGTCATACGTTCAGTTTTGCAGCCACTAAGAATGTTGGCTGAGCAGGTACAAAAATAGCCAGGGACATGATTGAAGTCTGGGAAATGATCCCCTTGTCAGTCAAAAGGAATGCTGATTTACCACCTGCTTATCAAGTACTTAGAAGCTGAGGTCTTAGCAGCACAAGGAAACAATAGTCAAAGACTTAATAGTTGGCCATCAATGCCCCAATCACCAACTAAAAAAAAAACACACACACACACACAACCAAACACACATAAATACTACACATAGAATAGCCCAAAGCACACATTCTAGTGAGAGAGTTCCCTGAGCATGGGCTCCAACGCAAGTCCAAAAGCTCAGAAGACAAAACCTCTGATCCCGGTGACCGACCCAGATTGGATTTTGCAACATTATCCTGCGACATGCATATTTGCCTTCATTTGGGAGTAAAAATCTACTTTGATATTGAAATCATTCCAGGAACTATGCTACTGTATATAATACAACATGAAACCCTGATTTATAAATTTGTCCAAATGTCTGTCTTTTTATTGCTAACATTTTATATTTATATTTAAAAAGTATAGTTCTGTGTATTTTTATGTACTTATTAGGCAACATTCAGGTTTTCTAATAAAAGCTATTCCTCATGTTAACTATGTAGTATTTTCCGTTAGCCCCACAGTCAGATTTTCTGATAAATGGCACAGATTTTCTCAGGGTGTAAGGCATCTTTCAGTCTATAACAAAAGTGGCCTTTTCCTTAACATACAGATGCATTACCTCCACCCGATTTGGCCACCAATTGACAAGTTTGCTAGAGTTCTTACTCCATGCCGTGAGAATGTGAGCACTACATAATAAATATTTATTCATTCTGAACATTGCTGCTTCTTCTTCTTTTTTTTTGGTAAAGAACCACAAAGCAGTTCAGGAACCTTCATGTTATACAGCTGTTGTAAGTAGGTTTCATTTAACATTCTGATGTTTGAGGTGGACCGAAAGCAATGGATTTCTGATTATTCCAGAATGCAGGATATGGAATAATGGTTCTACTGGAAATGTGGGACAAACGCTGATTCCATAATTCTAGGTCTAGGACATAAAGGGCAGGTCAAACAGAGAAAAGGAGTAATTGGAGTGGCATAAACTCTGATGAAAAACAGTGGAAAAGAAATAGCAGCTGGCACTAAAGGGGAAAAGAAGAGGTAAGTGGGCATCACAGGCTACACCTAACTCTCTGATGAGTCCCATAGGGTCACAAGTCATATTTCTTGCACTCTTGGTAATCAGTTAAAGAATGATGAGAACAAAACAGCTACCGTGTTTCCCTGAAAATAAGACCCTGTCTTATATTTTTTTGAACCCTGAAATAAGCGCTTGGCCTTATTGCCATGTGCTCAAAAGCCCGATTGGGCTTATTATCAGGGGATGTCTTATTTTGGGGAAACAGGGTAGTACAATACAATAGATCTAATCTATTTATATTTATTTTTATGCTGCTTTCCCTAAGAGTATATTCCTCAAATGGCCAATCCGGGGGGGGGGGGGGGAATGATGGTGGAGTCAGGTTTGAATCTACAGTAGCTTCTTACATACACTGTCCCTCTTGTATAGGAATGAGATGAGTTCTCATCATCCTTCTCACAAGGATTGTACTGGCTGGAAGAGTTAAAAAAGTTCAAAAGGTATTTATTTATTTATTTAAGACATTATATAGCTGCCCATCTTTCACCCTATTCTGGGAGGCTCCAAAGCTCAAGCTAGAATAGTTTGGATTTTTGTGTGGCTTACTATTGCTTTATTAAAACAACATGGTGACCTAATGGTGAAGATATTCTCTTCCCACTTGGAAGATTGAGAGTTCAATCCTAGGTAGCAGCAGATGTTTCTCTCTTAGGGCGAAAAGAAAAAAAAATCTGCTGTAAACTTCACATAGGCATCAGGAAGGGCATCCGGCCAGTCAAAGCTCAGCTCCATCCAGTCACCCCAACACTACCCCAAATTAAGGGATTACAGGGTTGTAAAAAGGGAGATTTTTTTTTTTGCTATTACTTTATGTCTTCATTATTTTAATTGCAAAAGAATTCAAAAACATTACTTCGGAGCTAGTTTTCCATTCAGAACCATTAAGTGTTTGTTGTTGTTGTTGTTGTTATTACTAAATTTAATGTTCCAGAGAAGGGACAATTAAGAATCTTCCCCTTTTATCAAAAGTTCTACAAGTGAGTAATGGTCTTTAAAAGAGATAAGCATACAGTTTTAGAATAAGCCAGGTCCTGAGTTCAGAAAACTCTTAATTCAGTTGGAAGGTTATGGATAGGAAGAATTTACAAATCCCCACCTTGGTGTTGGATTAGGCTAATAATGTTTGCTTTAATGTAGGAAGCCTTACAAGTACTGATAACAACTTAAAGGAAAATTGAAAAATATAGGTGAGTAGAAAATGTAGTATTTCACACACAGTAACAGCATATGTGGATATGTGGAATGAACCAGTTTGGGAAATTAACATTATTGAGCCATTTTCTTTCCCAAAATATAATTTAAGACTGCTTCACTTAGAATGATCTGTAGCTATTAGTACAGTCAGAGCAGAGGTCATTACCAAGTGATAAAGAGCCAGACATTATTCTATTACAATCCATTGTAAAGACACCAGTGAAATCTTAGATAATACAGCTACAAAACGATGTACTTACAAACATTTCTTGGAAGAGGTATAATTCTACAGAATCTTTTTGCTTGGTCCATGTTTTAAAAATGAATCATTAAATACATGCATACAAACAATGAAAAATGGTTGCTAAACAACATTTAATTCTTGGTTGCCTTTATTTTGGTTTCTTACCACTGTTGAATGCTAGTTGGCATACTGACAAACTATTTTCAGTAAGTTATACTTCACGTTATGTTAATGTGAATCTGTTTATCCATATTTATAGAAGTGATCACAATTTCTTGGTGGGAAAATGGTTCCAGGAATTCCAGGGAATTGTCTCCCTGAAGGAACAATTTGGCAAACTCATTTCATCTGATTCTGAAACGAAGAAGGAGATATGTTGTTTGCATTTTTTTCCTACTCTGTATTATACATCTCAGCTTGGGAGAAGGATTGATAAACATGTGGTACCTTAAATATACTGTATTTAGTGATTTCCCTTTATTTTCTCACATACAGAAAGAACCAAGTTAATCTGCCTGAATTACAGTGTGTGGTTGCAACATTATTAATGTAGATCTGAGGCTATGTTTATCAGCCTTACCATTGCTATTGCTGGTTTTTATCTAGCCTGTTGTGCTGCTCTTTAGACTGGATGCACATTGTTTTTAAACTCTGTTATTCTATTTTTATATTGTTTTGTTTACCTTTCCTTTCTTAATAATGTGTTTTAAGTATGAGCTCAACACACAGAAAACATTTATGAAATAGAAGATAAGAACAATTGGTCAAGAAAACGAGAGGGCAGGAAGACACATTAATGATGACGATTCAGAGGCAGGTAATCATAGCTTGATTACTGAGATGCCCTGCAAGGCATCTTTTAAGGTTATTACTCTAGCTAGACCATTCTTCAGAATGCTTAACCCAGATCTAGACAATGACTTCCTATGGGAACTTCAGACTATTGGAAAAATAAAGTCAGCCATCAACTGTTTGACATTTCTAAGGAAGGGTTTTCTGTCTTCTGTTGGTTTCTTCTACCACCAAGTCAATTAACAAAAATGTATTGTCTTTAATTGTCAATATTAGTACTTAGTTTTCACATCTTTATACGCATGTCAGTTTTATTTAAGCAAACTGTTGAGTGCCTGCAATTTGTTCAAAAATATCCACTTCACTTTAATGATTTTTGGTTGTTGTTTTATAAATAGAATATGCCCTTTATTATATGGTAGTAACAAATGTTATGAAAAATGAAGCAAGCTCTGCATTCTTGAATTGAGCTACATTTGGAGACTTTCATTTTTGAATAAAGGAAAGGAAGTTCACTACTTTCTTTTAGATTTCCATTTCTAAAATATTTTCCTGCAAAAGAAAGATGTAATGACATATTGGGGGTGATGATTGATTATTTGATGAGATGCTGCATAGAATACATGACAACACTATGTGTAGAATGTAGGCACACAAATTACATATATTGATTTTGAGTTCTGCAATACCTTCTCCAGATTAATTCATATTTTGGTACTGCCCCTAAATGTCTTTGTATAGGCTCCTAATGGAATTTGTTTTAGATGCTGAACATTAGAACTATAATCTCAAATAAAGCTGAAGACTTTGGTTATTGTGCAAGGATAAAAGACTTTTTTCCCCCAAACCATGCCAGTTGGTCAACAGAAGGGACACACAATATTCATACAACCACCATCTTTGAACCTTTCCTATCAGCTGTGAATTTATATTGGTTCTTCAGAAGATATTTTCCTAAATCAAATTTGCACAATTAGAACTGGCATGTATTTTTTTGAAAAGGGAACAGGGTAAATTGTCTCTTCAATATATTTTCCTGTGGGCTTCCGCTTCCGGTTCCGCTGGCGACAGACTTTGATCGGGCTAGCTCTGGCCCCAGAGTCTGATCCCCCCCATCTGGAGGCCCTTTGGGCCAAGCGCCCCATTATTGGGGCGTTTGCCGTTTGAGGGCGGCTCGCCAGGGGTCCCCTGCCTCACTTCCAGGGGCCGGGAGGCCGATGCTGGCGCGCCCGAGGCTCCAGAGGGGGTGGGAGGCGATCGGCGGCTTTTTTTCGAGGCCGCGGAGGCGCCACAGCGCCTAAGGGGACCGGTGCTACCTAAGAAGGCACAACGGACTGCACTGACTGATTGCAGAGTGGAGCAGGCATCCTGGAGGCGAGAGGGGGGATTGGAGTTTCCCCCCCCCTTGTAGCTGGAAAGGTGCCGTGGCAGAGAACTAGGGGGAAGGAGATGGGGTGAAACCCCTTACCTTTCTGACTTTTCCTTGGAGGATGGCTGTGGCAGAGTCTCTTGGAGAGGTCTGGTGGCCCCTCCCCCCGGCAGGCAATGGCGACGGTCTGACTTCCTGCTTCTTTATTTATGATTGAAGACAACATTCTCCTCTGGCTTCCTGTTTGACCTACTCTATACTTCGGACTCGTTGCTCCTGTGAGCGCCCACTGGTGGACAGTTGAAAAATTACTTTGATTGCTAATCCCTCTTTCTTCTCTGGAGGTTTGCCCTTTGATTTCTCATCTTCTATTGATCTAAGATGGCTAAGGGCCACAAATCAGCAGCAACTGACATGGGGAAAATTTTGGAAAGACTGGCGATATTGGACCAGAAGTTGGACAAGTTAGATGACGTCCAAAAAGGATTATCTGAAATTAAATCTGAAATGACACTTATGAAAAAAGATTTAAATGATGTTCAACAGCTGGCAGAGCAAAACAAGAAGAAGATGGGGGGTCTGGAGGGGGAGGTACGGGCACTCCAGAAGGTGGAGAATGGGAGAGGAAATGCAATGTTAACCTTACAATTGGATAAGATGTCTTATTTTCTCAGGTTCCAAAACGTGGAACAACTTGACCAGGAAAATTTGAGAGAAGTGATGGTTAAAATGTTGGGTGAATTTTTAGAAAGAGATTTGGAGTCTATTGGAAGGGATGTGGACTTGGTGTACAGAGTAAACTCACAATTTGCAATTTTACATAATCTACCAAGAGAGATTCATATTAAATTTGTGAGAAGGGAACTGAGAGATGAGATATTGAGAAAACAAAGACTGGGGGCGCTGGTGTACAGGGGCAAGGAGATCACCATCCTGAAGCAGATTCCCAGACAGGTACGAGAATTAAGAAGAAAATATTATTTTTTATCAAATAAGCTGTACCTCAAGGGAGTAGGTTTTAGGTGGCTGATTCCGGAGGGTTTGATGATTTTTTGGGAGGACAGTAAGAAGAAAATTAATAATGTAACGGAAGCTAAGGCTTTTTTTGACCAACATAAATCCTTCCTAGGTGGAGAAGATACAGGAGCCGAAGAGGGGGAAGTATTAGATGATCAAGGAGCGGAGGCGGACGGAGCTGTTGCGGCCCGGGAGGGGGAGGGAGGCCAGACCATGGTTTTAAGAGCCAGAACTAGGAAATGAAGAAAGGAGGGGAATCTATTGTTTAAGGTTTTTTTAATTGACATTTTTTTTTCTCTCTCTTCTTTTATTGTATTTTGTATAACACTCTTTTTTTTGTTTATATAATTTTTATATAACCTGGTTGTTTGTTTTGATTTAAGATAATAATGTCTGTTGTGTGAGAAATTAAAAAAAGAAAATAATAATTGAAATATCTTTATATAAAGATATTGAAAATTCAACATATTGTAAACTATAATATTGTATATTTTTAACCAATAAAAACTTTTAAAAAAAATATATATATTTTCCTGTGATAGTATATGTTTGAGAAATTATAAGTATTTATGGTAAATAAATAGAACTTAAATAGAGAACTAAGAAACAAACTTTGTCTGAAATGGTATAGGGTCTCCTGTTGATCAAGGGGTTGGACTAGAAGACCCCAAGGTCCCATCAAACTCTGTTAGACTGTTTTATGCATTCTTCCTGATTCAATGAAGCATAGAGAGGGAAGGAAGGTAAAATAGAATTAGACTTGTAAAGGATTTGTTATTATAGCTCCTCTCTAATTTTTCTGTGGAATCAGTTGCCTCTATTGTGTAGGGCTGTCACCTCTAGAACTGATTTAGAGGTTTACCAAAAGGTATAAAGGGAAGAAGAAAATGCTACTCTCATTTCTGACCAATGTCCTCCTTTTCTCAAATATGCAGCCATGTCTGTAACCCCAACGCCTCTTTTTTTTCCCCCCCTTTCAAAGGAAGATAGAAGAGGTTTCAAGCTAGGATAGGATGCCAGTGATGTTTAAGGCACTTCAAATTTTAATTTGGAAGAGAAACTGGTGGATTTCTCTAGAATCTCATGTGCAAATAGGTTAATGAAGTCATATTGCTACTGGTTTACTATTCTAGCAAACACGGTCAATATGAATATTGTGGCATGTTTAATCAAACACTTAAAATGTTAATGTGTCTTAAAAACATAATAATGGATATTACAGTTCAATGGTACCAAATAAAATTAGCAATAATAGTGACAACAATATTCAGTAATTACTGTTGTAAGTTTAAAAAAAAAAAGCTTCAATCGCTTAAAGCCATTGCAAGCTATTACTTTTCTCAGTTTAATTCAGCCAAGACCCATATATTTAAATCCAGACTGTCAAATAAATGATCTTGGCATTCTTTATGTTTGAGTAATTGCTGTAACCAGAGGTAAGAACTTCAACTAAGGATCAAATCTACCCTCAGCCATGGAAGCTCATAGGATGAGTTTAGATCAGACACTCTTTTCCTAACCCAGGGGTCAGCAATCTGCAGCTCTGGAGCCACATGTGGCTCTTTCAACCCTCTGCTGTGGCTCCCTGTTACTCAAAAATATGCATCACAACTGCCAATATGTGACACCCGCCGGCACATGATTTATTGAGCTTTTCAACCCCGGGTAGGCCAACCATGGATAAATCCAAGAAAAGAAAAGTTTCCAAAGAAAACAGAACGTTTAATTCAACTACATATGCTCAAGAAATAGTCAGGCATGAGAAGGGTTTTGTGGCTCCCGGTATTTTCTTTTCTGTGGGAAATGGGTCCGAATGGCTCTTTGAGTGTTTAAGGTTGCAGACCCCTGTCCTAACCTGTCTCTCCTAGCCAGGGGAGACTCTGCCTATACAGGCAGAGATGGTATTCAGCCTGTTCGGACCGATTCGCCCAAACTGGTAGTGGTTGAGGTGGCTATAACAGAATGGATTTATACTGTTATTGTATTAATTATAACAAGTTATTGGAGAGGGAGAAATACTTATATTAAACCAAAGATGGTTTAATTCAAATAATCAATTTCACCTTCAGTTTTAAGTGAAATGCACATTTTGTTCTGGCACAAGTTCTAAATAGAAATGGCAAATTATAATGACAACAGCTCATTTTTACTACTGCTCTACCTCTAAAACACAAATAACTCATGATTTAGTCCAATCTCCTCACGATTTAGTGTGCATAAGCAGCATTACATTCATGATTGCACAATCATATGACATTTAGACTTTAAATTTAGTCTTGATGATGGTGTTTCTTGCATATCAGTCTACCTCTACTTCTTTTCTTTTCTTTTTTTTTGCAATGCAGTGTGTTTATTTAATGGATCAAGGGGACTATCCTTCAAAGAAAATGGGATATTTTATTCACAATTAGGTCATTAATATGTCAGCAAAGTTACTTGCCTTTAAAAATGGGAAAATAAATCTTAAAGGAGACTTACATTTTGTTTAGATCTGTTAATATACAACAGAGAAAAGGGGGAGAAACGGGAGGGAAAGGCTTTGTTTCATCTCAAGTCATAGCAAAGGAAGGTATTTTTGTTTTGCTTCATGTAACTACAGAATGAAATCCAGGCATTAGTGTAAATGAAATAGCAATATAAATTAATGCAGTCTTGACTGGAAGAGCAGAGGGTAAAATTATAATGTAATCATACTTTTCTAAGCAACCAGGCATCATGACTAAAACTTGTAATGTGCAATTTTCAATACATGTTACAGGGGTAGGCAACCTGCAGCTCTGGAGCTGCATGTGGTTCTTTCATCCTTCTGCTGTGGCTCCTGTCGCCAGTCAGATCCACAATATATTGATAATTGATAGAGCTTTCAGTTAGGATAGGTAGAGGAAAGAGGACGCTGCGCTAGATGGAGACACTATGGTGGTGGCTCCAGAATTTAATGGGAGGCTTCTGGTTAGGGCCTTTGTGGCTCTTTGAGTGTTTAAGGTTGCTGATCCCTGGCCTAGGATTACCAGATCTAGGTTGCCAAAATCTGGATGACCACTAGATGGCAAGAAAAATAAAGAAAGAAAAGCTTAACCATGCTGACATTTCTTGTCATCTGGATTTTTGAAGCCCAGATCCAGTAGTGTTCTCCTTAGTAAAGGAAATGTAATCAGAAACAGGAGGAAAACATTCAGCATAATAGTGGAACAAGATGAATATGACTTTAACAAATGAAGCAATACTAACTAGATAGTAAACCTAGTAAAGTATTGTGAAACTTGTTTATACTTTTTTCTCTTACATATGGGGTAAATGTTTCATATATCCAAAGTACCCTAGCCTGCCAATTCTCTAGCTGGTGTTAGCCTTCTTACACACTCAGTTCTTACCAAGAGGCTAGGAAGTTATAATAATGTGTTGGCATAGTATATGTGCAGATTTAAGCAGTGTGGCATTTGCAATCAACAGATTACATATTTTGTTAATATGCGTATTTTCTAAATACCGCTCAAAATATTTTGATATGGCACCCAGTGTACTGCTAACCACTGGGACCAATATGGCTGGTTTATGGTATAATCTTTCAACATCAATTTTCAGATCTTCATACTTTATGTTAAATCTGGAGTATTGTGAGCCAAGGCTTTATAAGTTTGTATTTGGAAATCCAACAATATTTTGACCTGTATTTTTAATACTTTTTTTTCAACTTTATTGAAACTCACATGATAATTTTCCAGTGAATCATTTTGGCA
This sequence comes from Ptyas mucosa, assembly GCA_012654045.1. Classification (NCBI taxonomy): domain Eukaryota; kingdom Metazoa; phylum Chordata; class Lepidosauria; order Squamata; family Colubridae; genus Ptyas; species Ptyas mucosa. The sequence goes on from WNWU01000006.1 coordinate 17,141,166, forward strand.
ACTGTGTTATGTGATTGTTTATAATCTGTGTGATATTTTTGCATGATCTGAATATACAATTTACTGTTTCTTTTGCTTTGTTACACAACTGCACTTCAAATTATTTGATGATTTTTCAATTCTGATCTTGATTGCATTCATTCAAATAATGAATTCATTTGCTCTTGAGCAGCCAAAATCAAGCCTTCAGTTCCTTCCTTCCTTCCTTCCTTCCTTCCTTCCTTCCTTCCTTCCTTCCTTCCTTCCTTCTTTCTTTCTTTCTTTCTTTCTTTCTTTCTTCTTCTTTTGATGTAAGGTACTTGTAAGGTACTGCTAGGTTCTAGCTTTATTCTATATAGATTGGCTGTAGGGACAAGTTAAGGATTCTGGATTCTCCAGACTATTAATGCTGGAGTACTTTAATGTACATGTCCTTGGAATGGAGTCCAAAACTGCTCAAAATTGCAACCATGGGATTGTCCCAGATTATCTCAGCCGAAACTCATTTAGGTCATATCTAGTGACCTACAGTTTTACCTTGGGGCTGATCTGATTCTGTGTAATGTGATCCCTTCCCACAGTCAGAGCACTTTTAGGTCACGTTGCATATTACTGCTTTTCCTGATGTTTGTAAGAATGACACAACCTATTTCAAATATCTAACATACTGTTGTTCATATATCTTTGGGCCAAAGTAAGCATTTTTTTTCTTTGATGGTTATTACATATATTTGATTTTTAATTTAATTTTAAATTGACCAGAGTGTAGAGCTGGACAGTATAAAATGTGAATTAATCGATTAGTTAATTGTGTTGACATTCTATAATATTTGAAAAGAAAGTGCATTAGGCTCTTCACAGAGGGCGCTGTGTCTGTCCTATTATGCCCATGCTGACTTTCCTGCATTTTAATAAGGTGACAGGAATGTCCTTGGAGGTTCTCAGTCATCCAGGTCATGGTTGTCCCAAAGATGCTTTTTCAAAAGGCAACTTCACTTTGTTTTTCCTTGAAGACATGTTGCTTCTCATCCAAGAAGCTTCTTCACTTCTGGAATTGAAGAAGGTTCTTGGATGAGAAGATAAACATCGTCAAGGAAGTGCAAAGTCCAGTTGACTTTTGAAAAAGCACGTTTTCAAAACAGGGAGACAGGAAGCATCAAGGAATTTTCTCCATTGACGTGAATGGAAAACCTTGGTAGGAAACTGAAAAATTAAAAGCTCCAAAGATTACAAGGACTTCACTGACTGAGATATGTTTAACTGAAGAATGACATTTCATGCCATTATGCAGGGCAGCAGCTTTTTTTCTACTCTGCAGCAATTAACCAAATTTCAATCCTTATACAATGCTATTGTATAAGATTTATTATTTATCACATTTCTACCCCACCCATCTCATCTAAGTGTCCCTGGGTGGTTTACCAAAAAAAAAAAAAAATACAATTACAATTCAAACCTTTGGTAAGCTACCCATGGAAGAAATTACCAGTCTTCCAGCTACTTAGATGTCTGTACATTGAAAACCACACAGATTCTCTCTAACTATTATTCTGAAAACTTGAATGTTTTATTTAAGGTGTCTTTTCCAACAAAACCCTAGCCAGCTTCTGCTTTCCTTTAGCCACCTCCTTAGATTTATAAATGGCATTTATAGCATGCAATGTCCTCTTATAGATTAAATTAATGTTATTGTAAAGAGGTTTAATACTCAAAGATATTTATGACTCATGTTGAGAAAGAAGCTGTACTCAGTTATGATGATTAATATAATTTCCCCAGGTTCTCATGGATGAAATTACCACCATGTGCATATTTTCAGCATAAAACAGATAACCGTAATTCTTTAAAAAGGCAGCCATGATTGTGTTACTGATGCACCATTTGGAATTAGCAAATTACTTCTGGAAAGGATAAAATATTCTGCTCAATATTATTTTCTGCTTTCCATGCAGTTGAAATGTTCCCATGCAGGCAATTTATATCTTTCACTATCTGCATGGAATCGTATGTTTATTTCTTCTACCTTTTTTTTTAATCACCAAGCATCATTAAAGTAGCCTGAGACATCCAGATTTAATAAAAATAGAGATGTATATCTAAGCACAAATGTTTCAAAACAAACAAACAAAAAATCAGGCAATTATAGAAGTTCTATAGGTTTTGAAGGTCAGCGAAGGTTATGTCAGCTCCCTGCTTGTTATCTATTGAGGTTCAGCCATCACTTAGAAGAATGCATATAAGCACACAATCAGTATCTATCCTGTTTGAGTCATCATCATTTATATAATTAGATTCAAACGATGTGACAATTAGTTTAACAAATACTGCTCAAAGCTGTAATTTGTCTTTCCAGATTTCCAGCTAACCTATCTGTACGATCAGATCTTAAATAAGGAGGTGGGGGGTGGGGGGAAGTAGAGAAAAATAGCAGAGGAATTAATTCTGAAACCAAGTGAAATTGTTGAGAAAGCAAGGCTTGAGGAGGTAGGCATAATATTAACCACTGTGCATGTTATACTGCTGTATATGCATTTATACAGAATGAATCTGAAACAGCAGTGAAATGCACTAACCTTCGCTAATGGTTCAGAAATGTGAGCATGCGCACATGCTCGATACACTCGTACGTGCCTCTTCTGTGCATGCGTAAGGCCTTCTGCACAGAGGGTCAAAAACGGGATGTAATGACATCCTGGCAAGTGGGTGGAGCCTCCTGCCGCCGGCCCTACTGCTTCGTGCAAGCCAGATAGATCCAGCCGGATTTCACCGCTGATCTGAAAATATATTTGGTTTTTTTATTATTCTTGTATTCTGCTCCAATACACATAGACAGACAAACCGACAGAGAGACAGACACACACACACACACACAGAGAGAGAGAGATACACACAGAAAGAGAAAGAGAGAGAGAGAGAGAGAAAGAAACTACTAATAATTAATACTTTCAGCTTCTGCAAAACATTCACACTTCAAAGAACAATCCATAAAGGGAAGCTGCTGTTCCTATATGTTCCATTCTTAAAAAGCCAAGTTTTAATTTGGTTTCCTGAAGTTTAAGAGGATGGGAGCTAATCAGATCTCAGGAGGTAGGTTATACCAAAAAAGAGGTTAACAGGGAAGCATCGTCTCTGAAGGTGATCATCTCTAAGAGAAGGGAGCTGAAGAAAGTCTACTTTTACCAGTGTGGTTGGGTATTAGAAACCACAGGGAGGAGGAGGTCCTGTAGATAACCAGATCATGAACCATGTAAGACTTTAACTATGACAACCAGTAACTTGAATTGCACATCCAAAACCAAATTGAACTGTGTAACTCTAGAAATTCCTACCAATGTTACATGGGAGAACTTTGACACTCATATCATTGAGCATCTGCTTTTTGGATCAACTGAAATTTCTGGGTGGTCTTCAAGGACAATTCTATATAGATAGTGTTGCAATAATTCAAAATATTATAAATGAAAAGATCCTCATATGTTGCGAAGCTTCGTATAATTCATATTGTTTAGGCTGGTTTATATAACTTGGAAGCTTTAACTTATCTGGAATGTTCCCCTCCCCTTGTGTTTACACCATAGACAGGATCAAATTTAGATTAGGACAGAGGGAATCAGCAATCTTCTCCACCACATTTGTGATACTATATATGGTTATTCCCATGTAACAGGATACCAATTCAATATAATCTATGGCATTGGTTATAGAGCAATGTTGGGGGAAAAAAACAAAGTAAAAGTCTAACAACAACACAATCCCATTGCTAAGCAATCAATGCAATTCCAAAGTATAAGGTACATGACTGGCAACGTAGTTTCTCCCAAACTGAAAACTGACAGAAAACTCTACAACAGGGCTGTCAAACTCACATCGTCATGGCGGCATCATGTGACGTATCACATTTTTTCCCCTTAGCTAAAAACCAGGCGTGGGTGTGGCCAGCACATGACACATCTGGCCGGGAGCTTGACAACCCTGCTCTACAGCAACAATCAGCTCTGGTCTGCCTTCCCAGGTGAACCAGACAGGAAACATGACTAGATGAACTAATTCTACTCTCTTGTAAGACTACATTAACAGAAATTTTGCAAATCCAAAGTTACAAACTTCCTGCCACTACTTTTAACTACCCAGTCATTAAGATGGGATCTTTCTAAGATTTTTTCTCTGACTATTAAGTCACTTCCTCTCTTGTCTAATTGTTCCCAAGGCAGCATCTCTTCCCCTCATCCCCAAAGATCATCCACACATTCCATTACATCTCTACACTAACTTTGTCCAATCCAAAGATTGTAATGCATCTGTTATGCAGCTCATTCAACGACCATTTAAAGTTGCAACAATGTTGAAAGAATGGTGCTTATGACTGGTCCTGAGCGTTGCACCATCCCATAGTCACAGGATCATGATCTGAGTACTTGGCAATCAGCTGATACCTACAATGGTTGCAGCATACCACAGTTATATCATTGCCATTTGCAACTTTCCCTGCTGGGTTCCCACAAGTAAAGTTGACAGGGAACGTTGCAAGTCATTCCCCTTGCCTTTTTTTGAAGAACCATGCTACAGAGTATGAGATCCCAGAGACAATGATTTTCTCCTGGAACTGGTCAGGCAAATCCACCTACTGCTTCTTCATTGGGGAAAGAACCTCTCTTGGGGTCTTCAGTCCAACCCTTCCCCAGAGGCCAGAGTTTAGCTAATCCCCTCTACTCCACTTGGGTGTTGGGTGAAGTTGCTGCCAGGTTCCTCTTTGCTGTTCTTGGTTCTTCCCAAACCTCTGAGTCTTCACTTTTCTTCTTCCAGGGAAGCTACCCCAGGATCTTTCTTTTTTCCTTTCTGACCAGGAATCGGAATGGGACTTTTCATCTCTGGCTTTTCATTCTCCTCAGGCATTTCACCTCAGGCAATTCTCCCCTGACTTACCTCCTCAGCTGGCATGCCTCCAGTCATTTGCCCTGGGGAGTGGGCCACCGGCCCCCTGTCCCACACCCTTTGTCATGCCCATTCACAGAGGGAGGGTTCGTCCAGGGTGCTCCGCCCTCTGTGTCAGTTAGCCTAACCAATTGGCTAGAGGGGGTGTAATAGAAATCCAGCCAAAAGAGAGAGGTGTATAAGAATTTGCCCATTCCCCAGGGCAAATGACTGGAGTTGTGCCATCTGAGGAGATAAGTCAGGAAGAATCGCCAGAGGTGAAACGCCCGAGGAGAATGAAAAGTCAGAGACTACAAGTCCTAGATCCCCAGGAACTAACAACTGCTTCACTCTTCTCTCTCCAACTTTTCATTCCAGCCACTCTGTTTACTTCATGTACAGACTTCTCTTCTTCTTCTCTGTCTCTTCATTTTTTAGATTAAATTGACAACATGTCCTCCAGCAACTGGAGAGGGGTTTTTATTCCAGAGTGGGTCAGGGTCAAACTCCTGGCTCTGGGCAGAGATTGCCTGCAATACTGTATTCTAACCACTGTGCCCCCACGGCTCAGGGGTGGCTCAGTGGTTAAATAATTTCTAGTTACTTTTGTCTTCTATCATTCTAGTTTTGATTGGCTTTTATTGGTCAAAACTTCAGGCAGCCCAGGTATTCCCCATCACCTTTGCATCATGTGTCCAAAATATTTAAACTCTAACTTAATCATATCTCCATATGGTTCACCTAGTGCTGAATGATTTGGTTTTCTAGTGGTCCACGATATTCTCAGCCATTTTCTCCAGCACTGTAATTCAAAAGCATCAATTCTTCTTCTTCATTTACAAGAAAAACTGTAAACTATAGCTATAAATAAAATGACAAAGCGCGCATAAAGTTGTGCATACTAAAATAGAAAACAAAGAGAGGCATCACCTTTGGAATCCATAATTTACTCATTCCTCCCTCTTTGCTTCAGATGCCATTATGTAAATGTTCAGCCACACCTGCTATTGCAGCAATTTTCTAATTTCAGTAATGTAACTTCAGGCAAGAATGGTATATATTATATACTCCTCAGCTATGCAAAACCTGGTTATATTGCATAATGTCAACTTCCACTGGGATCCTTTCTTGGGATTACAAATATGAATCTCTTTCCAAAGCAACTTTAGAGGTATTTGGGCCCATATTTAAATCACTCCTGCAATAAGTGAACGTTTATCAGAAAATTCTATATTCTCTGCCTGACTATTAAAAACAGTAGTTTGCTAGGCTTTCATTAGTAATCAGAATCAAAATCGGAAAAGAGCTGGAAAAGACATTGGAGGTCTTCTAGTCCAGCCCCCTGCTCAAGCAGGAGACCCCAGGGGTGAACTCCAGCAGGTTCTGACAGGTTCTGGAGAAGCGGAAATTTTGAGCAGTTCAGAGAATCGGTAGCGGAAATTTTGAGCAGTTCAGAGAACCAGCAAATACCTCTGGCTGGCCCCAGAGTGGGATGGGAATGGAGATTATGCAATATCCTTCCCCTAGGAGTAGGGTGGAAATGGACATTTTGCAGTATCCTTCCCTGCCACACCCACCAAGCCATGCCCACAGAACTGGTAGTAAAAAAATTTGGATTTCATCATTGGGAGACCCTATACCATTTCAGACAAGTGGTTGCCCAGTCTTTTTAAAACCTCCAGTGATGACACACCTACAACTTCTGAAGGCAAGCTGTTCCACTGGCTAATTGTCCTCACTGTTAGGAAGTTTCCCCTTAATTTCAGGTTGCTTTTCTCCTTGATTAGTTTCTATCCATTGTTTCTTGCCTTGCATTCTGGAGCTATGGAAAATAAGGTGACTCCCTCTTTTTTGAGGCAGCCTCTCAAGTATTGCAATGCTGCTGTCATGTCACCCTAGTCCTTCTTTTCTCTAGACTGGCCATATCCAGTTCCTGCAACTGTTCTTCGTACATTCAAGTCTCCAGGCCTTTAATCATCCTAGTTGCTCTTCTCTGCACTTTTTCCAAAGTCTCAACATCTTTTTTGTAATGTGGTGACCAAAACTGGATGCAGTATTCCAGGTATGGTGTTACCAAGAATTTATAAAATGGTACTAATACTTCATGTTATTTTGTTTCTATGCCTCTGTTTATGCAACCAAGGATTACATTAGCTTTTTTTTGGCTGCTGCTGCTGCACACTTCTGACTGTTATTTAAATGATCGTATTGGCTCATACTTAAGTCATTTCTATAAGCACTGATAGCAATGGATACCAATGATAAAGTAGATGGAAATAGCATTTAACACCTCTGACACTAGGCATCCTATGCATCTATGATTTTTTCAGACTTTCTGTTTGATTCCACCACTTGTTCAGTCAATCAATGTAAAAACTAAACATTTACAATCACTGAAAAGATTGACATATACAGAGTTTTAAATTGTGTACAATATTAATCAACCCTGGTAATTCTACAAAAATATAAAAAACACTTTAAGATCATTTAATAAGACTAAACATACATTGGGCATGAAAATATCTCACCCAAGTAATGCAGATTACAAAGGGTGTAGCCTTCTCAATTAGCTTATTTTTCCCTTAATCAAAACATTTTGACATATACACACCCCATTGTTTCTATTATATTATTTGTGGATATATAGTGTGTTGATTTCACAGTCCTAGGCATGTTTAGTTCCTCATAAGTAGGCATTCCTGTTCATTAGGGTTTTTTTAAAAAAATTCTCTCATTAGCTTCAAATGAAACCAAATTATCTTTTAAGTGTCATACTGGTAGTTGTTTGAATTTTATGATGCAGTTCTCAATCCCCAAAATGTACCATCAATGTATATAAAGTATATTTTAGGATGAAATATGTTCAGACACGTATACTTCAAGGAAAATATTATTTGCTATAGCTCTATACTGATTTGCCTCCTGCTGAACTCCATTGAACTCAGTGAATCTTATTTCTGAGCAGAACTTTATTTATCATCTATCTATCTGATTTATAAAGCTGTATTTTAAGCTGTGTGGTTTACAGTAATAAAAATAGTATAAAAACAAAAGATATATATATGGATGGATTAGAAGAGAAAAGCACCCAGTCAGTGTAAGTGAAAGCAAAATATTTTGAAAGAAAAAAACCAAGAAAGTCCAGTTGTCTTTTGGAAAAGCACCTTTGTGGCACTATCCTGTACAATCATGATATAAATAATGTAGCATTTAATCTTTCAGAAGCAAGAAGAAAATTCACTCCAAGGTTTATTTTAAAAGCCTCAAGTGCTATCACAAACAGAGAGAGTGGGTTAACAGAAAATTTCACAATGACATTTCCATGGTTGAGAACTATTTCAAAACATTCAGGCGTTAAAGACTGACTGTGCTAGATGACCATAAGGCATAGAAACATAGAATTAAATTCTCTAGACACAGATATGTCTATAGTTAGCTATGGCTATAGATGATGTAAATGATAATTTCTTTGCTTCTTTGTCCAACCAAACTCCTCTCAGTTCCCGTGTTCTGAGGAGATGAAGCACTTTTTCTTTTATGCCAAGAGAGCAGAGTTTTTATATATCTAATGAGGGAAGAAAAAACTGGTGGAGGGACAGATAATGGGGAGAAATGTGCAACATAAGATGTGCTCTCAGAAATTAGCTGTGATGTTGGAGAGCATAGTTCTTCTCTGAGAGAACAAAATTCAAAATAGAATTTCAGTGTCATTGTTTGTGTATTTGTATGTCTCTCTGTGTGTGCGTATGACATTTATTTGCCCTTTCTTTTGCTCAAGTTTCTTTAAACATACAATCACACACACACACACACACACACACACACACACACAACATCTATTGTGCTGATGGTTGGTTGGCTAGCTACGGCATGTCTGGAAAATTTGACTCCATATCATTCATTAAACTATGGATCTTACTAGATCATATTTGGCTGTTCCAAATGTACTTTTTTTTGTTAATTTGGAAGGAGAACAATTTTAGAATAAAATAAAGGAGCAAATCCAAAAAGGAAACAAATTGAGGTACAACTGAAATATAATGTATATACAATAGAAAACTACACAAGTGGCTTTTTGTATCATTTTGACTTTTTCTGAAGGATCAAAATCTTCATTTCAGGAAAACACTGTGTATGTGAGACCTTTTGTCTGGCTTCATTGTTTGGGATTATTAACTCTATGAGAGGGTCAGATATCTATATTTTACCTTTCTGTCAAATATTTACATGTCATCCTAAAGACCTCACCAAGGAGTTGTTGTGATTGCTTGCCAAGAAGTATCAAGGCTCAACATAATTGTTAGTGTTCGAAGGTTTTCCTGTTTATTTCTGCAAATATTCGTTATAAACACTGTCATTTCTGTGTAAACTCTACAGCATATAATATTTTCAAAGATGATAGTCTAGTAAAGCGCTAGCATCACTGAAGACTATATGTTCAGCCAAGCCTTTGTGGTTAGTAATGCCATGTGTGAAAAATCAAACAACTGCCTTACCATGAAGCATCTTAACTAACTAATTAAGAACTAACCATAAAAAAAGTAACCTAGTAGTGGCCTAGTATGAGGACACACTACACAAAACAAATACAAACCATGACAACTTTTTTAAAAAAAACTTCAGAAGAAATTAAGCAACAGAAAGAGTGAAATATATATATCATATAAATACCAAACATGTACAGTATCATAAAATGTAAGCCACCATTCTGGGGACAAGATTTTGAGCGATGTTCAAAAAAATTTTCATTAAAGCATCCATTTGTTTTGTCATCTGAGAACTATTTAGTCACATTACTTTCCCTATGGAATTTTTTTTCCAGATGCCAATTGACACAGTCAGAAAATTCATTCCAACTCAAGATAAATCCCTAATTCCTCTGCCAGGAATTTTTCTTCCTAAAGACAATTATTGGTCTAGAGGGGGCTCTTCCTTCCTTCTAGAAATGTAGCTCCTTCTAAGAAACCCATGTAAAATTAAATACTTCATTAAAGTGACAATCTGCTGAGCCCTCCTCTAGTGTCTTGGTTGCTGTAAAGCTAACCTAATGGGCACTGTAAACTTTTGGGACATGAGGGTAGATGAATCATTCAGATGGATAATTTAGAGGGAGGGCTAAAATCATGCCTCATTAAAATCAGTGGGGATTTTGCTATCAGCTGCAATAAAAAGAGGCTAGCACACACAGAGAGATTGAAATGCCTCTTGCCAAGGCATTTACTCGTTAGAGGAAAACTGGCTTGCTGCAATTTGATTTTTCTCACCCAAAACTTTTTGTTGGTTCCGGGTTTGCCTCCATTTCTTGTGGAACTTTGAATTATCCACTTCTGTTCTGAAGTGTGGTACTGATGCTATCCAGGCTGGCATAGCTTCTCTGCTTTTGTTTGAAAAGTGTCAACATATTGCGCTATTATTGTTGTGAGGACATTTTCACCAACAGAATTCTTTATTTAATCATGCTGGGGAACCAAACAGTTGACATATGTGAGCAATAGAAGATAGAATAATAGTTGTAAGGGACCTCAGAGGTCTTCTAGTCCAATCCTTTGCTCAAGCAGGAGACCCTATACCATTTCAGACAAATGGTTTTCCAGTCGTTTTTTTGAAAGCCTCCAGTGATGGGGCACCCACTACTTCTGAAGGCAAGCTGTTCCATTGGTTGCTTGCTCTCACTCTTAGGAAATTTCTCCTTAGTTCTAGGGATGACCATTGGTCACATTACATACATGCATTCTGACATATATGTATAGAGCAACCACTTGAAACCTTCATGTAGGGAGTTAGTGAGAATATGGCCAGCACACTTGTTAGCACTCAGGCACTGTTTGATTGACTACCTGGTTTGAGTAATCTGCAAGAAAACCAAACTAAGAGAGGTCCAAGGGCCTGCCAATCAAGCACTGTATTCACACAGACATCATTTGTGAGGGATATTCTTTTGAGTAACTTCACCATCATTCTAGCAACACTATATTCCCTTTTAATCCCATTCTTGTTACCATAGCAGACTGCTCTGTTAATGTGTTTTACTTAAAAATAAATAAATAAATAGTGGATCAAATACAATTCAAAAAGAAAATGAACTTTAGCTGGCTTATAGTCAGAAACCTGAATTAATTTTGGAACTGTGAATCATGCATCAGGTCAATAATCAAGAGCAAAGAACCTATCAGGACCACAATGCAAACACCCTGGTAGATTCCAAAGCAGAAATAAAACGGAAATTGGAATCCAAGGTCCACTTCAGAAACTAGACAACAAGCGAAATCTTAGGCATTAATAATACTCAGGAAAATTCAGCTGGACAACGAACTTTTTATATATCACCCAGACTAAGGCAATCAAGTGGCTAGTAGGGATATGTGCAGGAAGTCCTGCCCTGGGACTTGAAGAAGGCTGCTAGCAGCAAGAACGGAAATAGCAAGGGAAGGAGTAGCAATAGCTCTACACAGCAAGAAGAGAGTGGTAGCAAAAGTGGGGAGGGAATCTCTTTTGGTGCCAATCCTCTGATGCCATGGAGTGATCACTTTATAATTTTGGAGAACATCAACAGTCTTCTGCTGCCAGCCACTGGCACCAAATCAGGTGTTCCTTGTCCTTCTCTTCTCCTTCCATTTCCAGCATAGGCAGAATTGCTACTCTGCTTTGAGATCAAGGCAGAGTAAAGGTGTAAAGTGAAGTCAGTCCTTTATAGCTAGTATAGTTTTCTGTGGCCTCCTGCCCTACTAGATAGCAGCCCACCTATGCAGAAGAGCGCTAACTAGGAATAAGGTCCAAAGAATTTTGGCAGAGAGAATACTGCTTGAGTCATTTTTGTTTGGCAACTAGAAGGAGAACAGAAGTGTGATTTCATTTATTTCCATTTCTTAATTGTAAATCTGTATTGATTCACAGTTCCAACAGGTTTTTCCTTTATTGGATTTAGCAGGGGTGTGTGGAGAAGTTTGTCTCTGAAGAAACCTAACCTTGGTGGAAACTGTGTTATATATTGCTTAAAGAGAAAATGTAAAGGAGTTTAAAAGAGCTTAGCAAGATTCTAGCAAAACCCAATTCCCAAATTCAGAACCAGACTCTTCCCAAAGATGTGTACATGCCACTTAACAACTAGCTGAGGAGATTATTTTTATTTTCCTTCTGCCACACAAAGGCAGAAAGTTTTGTTGCTGCATGAAGAAGTGGTGAAGCTGTCCTCAGCAAGCATTCCTATGACATTTTATTTATGATATTTCTATTCCATCTTTCCTACAGGATCCCAAGGCAAGCAATATTTTGCTTCTTCCTGCCTGTTTTTGAACCATTCAAAACCATTCAAAAACAGCCATTTTCCTACTTTAAAAAAAAACTTTTTTATTATTATTATCCTGGTAGGTTAGACTGAGAATTGGTGCCTGGCCTATAGATGCTCTTTGAACTTCATAGTCAAATGGAGATTTGAGACTGAGAGTCCCAGTCAGTGGTGGGTTTCAAATAATTTAACAACCGGTTCTCTGCCCCAATGATTTCTTCTAACAACCAGTTCACCAAACTGCTCAGAAAGTTAACAACCGGTTCTCCCGAAGTGGTGCGAACTGGCTGAATCCCACCACTGGTCCCAGTCCTATTTCTGCATCTAAGGATCATATTTGCTTTAACCCTGGAAAATAATGCCTAAGCTATTGGGGAAAAAAAAACATGGGTCAAATCAGTCAGTGAAGTACTAATTTGGCAGCAGGTGTAACAATCTGCAAAAGTTGTGAATTCACCAGTCCTTGTGGAATTCTATTGGCTCCTTTATTCCTGTTATTTACCAGCTGTAACAGGAACATTCATAGTTGAAAATCTTGATCACAATTTTCACAGTTATTTTGTTTTCCCCACATATGTACCAAGCAGCATGAAAATTGGCTGGAAAATGTCTACCGTCTCTCTATTTAGAGCAGGGGTGTCAAACTGGTGGCCCACCGGCTGGATGCATCACACACAGGCCATGCCCACCCCAGCTCTGCCAATGGGAAAATGCCACGAAAGGTCACATGATGGCAGAGAGTTTTACACCCGTGATTTAGAGGGTCTCGTCCAACGTTTATTTTCCATCAAAATATTTCCAAAATGTTATAAGAAGAAATCCTGTCAAACTATTAAAAGGTCAGAGAAAATTTAATAACGAGAAAATCCTCATAACGTTTCATTTTTATAATGATGGGAACCATATACCCGGTCCTCTGCAATGAACAGGTATAGAGCATCCAACTAGCTTTTCCTATATAATTATTGTAAGTGACTTCCTGCAGGATGTCCTTTTTATCAAAAATGATACAGAACATTCAAAATTGTACCTAGCGCCTACTTTCCTCTTTTCATATAATCGCTTCAATAATAAAATTGCCTATCTCTTCTGCCACCCCCCAGCACCAATACCAAGAACTAGTTACTGGTAGCTTAACTGTTTTTTTTTTTTAAAGAAAAGAGTGAACGACAGCTACAATCGGCACATTTCTGAGCATGTTTGACATTAAAAAAAAACAAGCAAGGAAAACAAAGTACAAAAGCAAGAAACATGCATCGACGGTCTGTCAATTTTTTTTTTGCTAGACATGATATTATTATCTAGGCGCATCAGGAGGAAGTAAAATGACCTTGCTGACCACAGTCTTACAAATGCCTTGGGAACAGCAAAGGAAAACGGTGAATCAAAAGGTAGCTTTGTGGTGCATCCCTCCCTACCTCAGGCCATCTTATTGACAGGAATGACAATGGTCCCTGGATACACCATTATCTATGACCAGCAAGCAGACATCAAATGCTATAGAGCTCTTTCTGTCAGAATAGAAAATGCTCCTGAAAATATACAGGGCTTGTTACATTTTGTTCATCTAGAGTTTGTCAAAAGGCAGGGTCAGACTGAGCATGCCCTGCCCTGGAGGGGAATTAAAAAGAAAGGAAGGAAGGAAAGGCAAAGGAAGACAAGATGCACTTGATTTTTCTCTGCTTGTTTATCCTGCAATGGTGACTTTGACTCTATGGATGATCGAACTATTTTTGGAAATCAAAGAGGTCCGGGCGCGTGCAACTGTGTATAAGTACACACACACATACGCACACACACACACTCAGTAGGATTGCACTTTTAAAGTAAGCAAGATGTGTAATTCCATATTTAGATGTTTTCTGGTGAAAAAAAACAACCCCAAAATAAAAAAAAATATATTTCAACTGCAGAGTCTTGCTGTTACAAAGTACTGTATATTCTATCAAATGGCAGATACAGCAATTTAAACATTTGTTCTCTTTATGCCCTTGTAGTGTTTGTGGTTAATTGGGGGAGGGGGAGCCATTAGCAATAAGATAAATAGCAACAATGAAAGATTTGTAATTTTTTGGCATTTTATTTATATGCTATCCAGGATCCCACTGTGAGGGAGATGGGAGATTTGTAAATTTGACCAATAAGTTAATTAATTAATATCAAAACATACTTTTTTTTAAAAAAAAAATCACATCGCAACTTTTCCAAATCAGTCCCAAAAGAAATGTTGGTTAAATGAAATCTATATCAGGAAATGCAAGTTAATGAAAATATTTTACTGTATGCCATATGCTTTGTTGCATATCAGTCACTAAATAAAGTAAATACCAATAGAAATAGCACTTGGACTTATATACTTCTTCACAGTGCTTTACAGCCCCCTCTAAGCAGTTTACAGAGTCAGCATATTAATCCCAACAATCTGGGACCCCATTTTACACACCTCAGAATGATGGCATTTGAGTCAACCTTGAGCCAGTCAGAATTGAACTCCTGGCAAAGGGGCACAGTTTGCCTGCAGTACAGCATTCTAACCACTGCACCACCACAGCTCATAGTAATAAATAATAAGTAAATAATTTTTTAACAGTGAAAAGAAAACAAGATTGAAAGAAATCTGATGAAAATATATATATTCCTTTTCACCCTTATCTTCCTCAATCTCGAGGCCTCTAAATACATAATATTTAGAAATATTATATATATTTCACAATTCATTTTTAAGAGGGATATTATAAGGGATGTTTTCCATATGGAATACTTTAGCATTATTATACAGTAGCTTAACATGATCACACACAAGTGCATACCCAAAAGTTTACAGTTGCTGGTTTCTTGAAGCTCTTTATATGTTTTGTCCTACATAGTGAAGTTCTGGAATTGCTCTCCTTTGATTTGATGGAGATTTACAGATTTCAGTTACTATCAGGCTTGCCTAGATCTGATATGTAGAACCAGTTGGAAATGATTTTTCTTTAAATATAATGTCAGAACAGAACTTTTTACTCTAAAGACCAGAGAAACAGTATGTTAAAAGCATAATGATGGGCTGTTTGTAACACAGCAAACATGACATGACACTGACATGTAGCATTACCTGAGAAAATCAAGTTGTCTGTTCAATGTGTAGATGCTTAACAGAGCTTAAGTTTATCCAGCTATGGTTAACCTAAAATACTTACAGCTTTAAGTTATTTGGTGGATGACAGAAGGACTTTTGTTTCACTGTGGCAGATCAAGGCATTCGTCTCTAGGCTTTATCTCATTAACCAAGTATCTAAAGAAAAGCAGATTAGCAAAAGCCACTGATTTTCCTGACTCTTATGGTATTTCAGTGGCACGGAAATGCAGCTTCATCATCTTTTTAGGCATTGGTTTCAGAGTGTAATTTTTTTTAAATAATTATTGCTCAGTCTTAGATAATTCTGGAGACAACCAGGAAGAAACTTTTCTCTATCTCAGATACAGAAATATTTTTTGATGTGTGTATTCAGAATAGTTCTCCTGGGACAGACAGATGGACAGACAGACAGACCAGTTAAACAGGTCGACAGGTGGTTGGGTGGGTGGGTGGGTGGGTGGATGGATGATAGATAGATAGATAGATAGATAGATAGATAGATAGATAGATAGATAGATAGATAGATGATAGATAGATA
>WNWU01000006.1:17157842-17223959 GCA_012654045.1 Ptyas mucosa
CTCTCTCTCTCTCTCTCTCTCTCTCTCTCTCTCTCTCTCTCTCTCTCAGCTTAAAGGAAGAATATAGAGTATCACTCTAATAGATTCTCTCTAATATATTCCCTCCTGCAATACCTTTCAGACCAGGACAGCTTCTCCAAAGTTGTTTTCCAAAGCATCTGAAGGCAGAACAAGAAGCAATGGATGGAAACTAATCAAGGAAAGAACTAACCTAAAACTAAGGAAAGATTTCCTGACAATTAGAACAATTAATCATTGGGATGGCTTGCCTCCAGAAGTTGTGGGTGCTCCAACACTGGAAGTTTTTCAGAAGAGATTGGACAGCCATTGTCTGAAATGGTATAGGGTTTCCAGCTTGAGTAGGGAATTGGACTAGAAGCCCTCCAAGGTCTCTCCCAACTTTGTTATTCTGTATTAATGAATGCAATGATCTCTGAGTTCGATTCCTTATAGAAATTTTAAACCCTATAGAATGAGATATTTTTATATATCTCTGACTCAATAAGGATGAACCTGGTGATATACTGCCTTTGGTCAATATGCTGGATATCTGGATATCACCTACATCGCAGGGAACAAAGGTATGAAGTTCTGGAATATTGCTGCTTTCACTGTTTGTGTTTGCCAGCTTTTAGATTTTAGGGATTAGCAAATTGTTCTATAAGGATCTGAAAATATGAAAGCAGTTTTAGAAGATTCACTAAAAAGAGATGGTTGATCATACATATGATTCTGAGAGGAAAAACATTATTTTCCCAGTATGACAACAATAAAGGTAACCTTTGTTTAGCAACTGCCTCATTTAGCAAACTTTGACACTTATGAAGGTGATGAAAAATAATTTTAGGATCAGACCCTGCATTTAAAACCTTTACAGGTCTGTAAAACAAAGGAAAACTGAAATAAGATCATAAGCAGAGTCACAGTTTCACTTGTCAACTGCTTTGCTTTGTGGCAGTCCTAACTGTGGTCAGTAAAAAAGGAACACCTGTACTCACAAGGAATGTTGCAGAAAACCTCTTATTTTTTTTCCTTTTTATGGATTTGTAATCCCTTAATTTGGGGATTAACTCTACCCCTTAATTTGGGATAGAGTTGGGGCAACTGAGTGGAGCTGAGCATTTACTGGCCAGATGCCCTTCCTGACACCTATGTGGAGTTCGCAATAGATATTTTCTCTTTGCACCCTGAGAGAGAAACATCTGCTGCTGCCTAGGATTGAACTCTCAACCTTATGAGTAGTAGGAAAGCGTCTTCACCACTAGGCCACCACGCCTACTTAATTATTTTTACAAATTGGGAATTTATATAGACTTTCCTTAACCAATTCATTCATTACTTTGTCCAAATCAAAGTCTCTGCAATCTTTAATAACTCTCCTTTTTCCGCTTTTTGTATAGCCTAGATGGAGAGGGGAGATAAATGTAGAATTCTATTTTGTTGTGTTGTCTTATTTATGTAATGATATAATTCTGAGTCGTTCGCTTTGAGGCTACTGTGGGAAAGTTCTCTTCACTCTCATTATGTTAGGACTGAAAGTTACTGGAGTCAGAGTTCATTTATACTTCAGAATGTTGGCCAGACAATGGCCTCAGGGTTACAAAGTGTATTATGGCAGAACAGAAACACAATTTTTATGGCTTCTCTTCTCTAATTCATTTAATTAGATACTTTCCTCATTCTTTTGTGCTTGTCCTTTCACATTTTGGAAGTTACCCTCCATAAAATAATCTCTATTTCCCCAAAGAATCTGAAAAACATTTCTTGAAGGCGTACATTGTTCTCCTTCACTGCGTCATTTCCAGCTTCCCATGAAATGTTTTGTCATTTGGGAATATCCTTCCCAAGATTTATAAAGACTTTGTTTTGCTAATGATTTACATATAATCATCGTCTGCAAAGATATGACCATAGTTGTGGTTATTTCTTAGAATGCTGGAGACCCTCAACAAGAATAAGAGACAAAACATAATATAAAATTGGCTGATACTTTACATGAATTATATCCTTTCCTTTCTTTCTATATTTGTTGTTCACAAGCAGTACAAATGGTTAATTTGAGACCAGATTGGTGCCTTTAGGGTTCTGAAATAATATGAGCTATTTCCACGTTTTTGGAGAAATGGTGGCAATTATACCTAATACCAGCATTTCAAAGTTATGTATCACCCTAAGAATGTTTAAGTGCAGTTTAATACTGTAACATGGACATTTGTATTAAATTTAACCCACTCTATTAACAGGTTTAAAACTGGTCTTTTCATTTTTAAAACCTGAAATTAGAGGGGCACTGTCTATCCAATGAGATCTTTCTTTGTGGTTAAATAATAAATAAAACTTATGATTTTTGATGAACGTATCTTTTCTTTTTATATACACTGAGAGCATATGCACCAAGACAAATTCCTTGTGTGTCCAATCACGCTTGGCCAATAAAAAATTCTATTCTAAAAAAAACATCTATTCTATAACTGCTAACAGCCAACATATCCTTTGCTTGCAAACTATTAGAGCTTTCTGAATTATAGTCCAAGTCTAATATTGTTGAAGATTTGACAGATGACTGATGTTAAGGTATATATATAGCATGATTTTAAATACTATAAAGGGGAAGACTCTTCCTTAATGGGCAACAATACTGCAAGGCAGGTAAGAATTATAAGAATAATTGGTAGGAAAAATGAAGTGCTAGTGTTTATAGCCAGCTCCAAAATAATTTAAATAACTGAATAACCCAATGAAGTTTTTAAAAGGTTCTAAACTTTTAGAAATGGATCAACAGGATTCCAGGTTGTTTAGCCTTTGCAATCTACAGCAGTATTTACTATTGGAGATGGCCAGATTGCATGCAACTATATTTAAACACAGGACAAGCTCAGCAATAAAATTAACAATATAACATAAATCAACATTATATCCCCTCCCATTCTATTAAGACGCCAGTTGCTAGAATTCTCAACTAGGCTCTTTGTGGGAGATTTAGAGAATATCTAAAGCGAAGGCTTATGTTGTAGGTATCTGAGGTGAAGCAATTGTCCGTCTCCAATAGAAATATATATTTTATTATCAATTCTGTGCTTCACTTACTATTACAAAGATTTAAAGCTTTAGAGCACATACAGAGTACTCAGCAGCCAATGGCTATTGTAAAGACACCTAATCAAGTTCTCCTATTAGCTAACTTTTATTTCAGCAAGGAGAATGCCTTGACTATTATAAATGTACCACAAGAATGTTGTTGATGGAATACAACATTTTTTGTTTAAAAAAAAATCTTGTGGTGTATATCTTAATAAAATATTATGTACCCAGTATGACCAAGACAGATTGTGATTATCTATCTGTGAGGAAACAGGCTGCTTTTGAAAATTATTTGGAGTCTTCGACTATTGTACCTGTCAGATTCTTTTAATTAAAAATGTATTGATGCATAACTAAATTGAGCACTGTTCGAACCAGACACATTTTAGTTCTACCATCATAATAAGCATGTACTCCACTAAAGGAAGACTATCAGATTACAATGGAAAGACATGCTGGGGTGGGGGAAAACTCATTTTTTTTCAGGTCAATCATATGAAAAGTGTGATAGACCCAATCAAAAGAAGTCAATATGGCTTCCATAGATGCAAATGTATGTCTTAATTGATTCTGAATTCTCCTTATTGATTTTTGAAATGGATCTATGATGGTTATGTGAGAAAATTAGCACATAGTATTGTAATCAACTAATCAATCTGCAAGTTTATCTCACCCAATATATCTTTAGCTGTTTAGATCACAGACTCAGCAAGAAACCAAAGCAAGTTCTCTGGTAATTGGGTGTATATTTGTGCAAAAAAAAAAAATCATTCTTTAGGTTGTCAGATTTGTGAACAAAAGAGAAAGTGAATTTCGTTAAAAGCCAGTTGAGAAGAATTAGTCTGTAACATGGATTTTTGTTCTACAAGCTCCATGTATGTTAGGAAACATTGGATTGGGGAGCTAATCTCTTTATATTAAAACAAAAAACACACTTTGCAATAGCAGCAAATATCTTGTAGCTCAGGTGTAGGACAGTGGTGGGTTTCAAAATTTTTTACTACCAGTTCTGTGGGTAATGAGCATGGCATAGTTTGGTGGGTGTGGCTTGGTGGATGTGGCAGGGGAAGGATACTGTAAACTCTACATTACCACCCCACTCCAGGGGAAGGTTACCACAAAATCCCCATTTCCTCCCGATCAGCTGGGACTTGGGAGGCAGAGAATAGATGGGGGCAGGGCCAGTCAGAATTTTTACTACCGGTTCTCCAAACTACTCAAAATTCCACTACCGGTTCTCCAAAACTGGTCAGAACCTGCTGAAACCCACCTCTGGTGTAGGATGAGGGTGAAGGTTCATTCTCCGAGCTTGTGGGTTTGTTTCCAAACATTTCATTACCAGGCTACGTAACATCTTCAGCACAGTTTAGGGGATGTCAGTGTTTTTCTGTTTATAAGGACTTCAGGAGTGGGTGTATCAAGTTGAGGGTCTTGCAACCAATTCTATGCAGAAGAAACATCACATCTGTTAAAAACCAGGATCCACGAACACCAGCTGGCAGTCAAGCACCATGATCCCAAATCCTTAATCTCTATCCACATCAACACCAAACAGCACCAGTTCGATTGGAGCAACACAAAAATCATCAGCCACCCTACCATTATACATACGGGCATATAATTAATCCATCAATGTATTCATGAATGTAGCTAAATCTGTTATACCTATATCTATTTTGCTATCTTTTGTTTCATTTTTTTGAATCAATACAAAAACCTCTTTCAAGGTAATATATTTGTTTGCTCACCTTTTGAGAGATGATGCCTTGACTAGAAAGGAACTCACAACTGTCAAAGTTTCAAGATTAAAATGAATATGAAAATTATGTTGAAAATATTTCAGTATTCAGGGAACAGATAGATATTACATATTAGATCTTGCATATGTACATACACAGAGTACTACCTTTTGTACATTTCATAATATCACCTTTAATGCATTAACCCATTTCTGATGGGCAGAATGGATGTGCAAATAGCCTAAAAATAAATGATTCACTTTTAGTGTTAAATTTAAAACATAATCCAGAAAGCCATTAAAAGATACATTAGTTTTAAAAAGTAGGCTTGAAAACTGTATCTTTCATTGTGTCACTTACAATAACTCATTATGTCCAGAGCTTACTGTAAGGCACTGCTCACTAAACAAATTCACATTAGCTATCACTGAACCCAAGACAAATAATTGGAAATTACTTTTTTTTTTTTTTTGGTTTTACAATCTGTATTTAATCTTAAAGGGAGAATAATCATATGCACAAAAACAGTATTTTAGGGTTAAGGCACTTAAATATATTAGGCTTTTAAAATGGACAATGACAAAGTGCTGATGATACTGTACATGAGCTATTACAATACACAAGTATACACATTAGTGTGATTATGGAGATAAACCGTTTGCTATTAATAAACTTTAAATATTGCTGACTTGTCCTATTGTCATTAAATGTTACAAATGGTAAAATAAAGGGTACTGGTAGAATCTGCTGGGTTTTGCAAGATTGAGGATAAATAAACTGTTTTAATTTATACTACTCTTACTAGTATGCAGATTAGAACTTAACTTGCCTTTAGCATTCCACACTTTTCATTGCAATACAATGTTTGTTCAAAACTTCTTTACAGAAATGCATGTGTTAGGGAAATGTACATGCTTTCATATCTTAGATTACATACCAAAATGTTACTTATTTATAAAATTTATATAGATACTCAGCTCATCAAGTTACTCTAAACGACTTACAATAAATATATAAAACCCCCAAAAAACTATATATGAATGAGGGAAGAAGAGAATGTGTTACTACAAAGTAGTGTGTGCGCACACGCAGGCATGATGTGAACCTTAAAGTAAAGGTAAGTAGAACCCACCCCTGAAGTAGACCTCTTTTCCTTTGTATTCCTTTATTCTAACAATAATAATCATTTATATTTATATTTACATTTACATTTACATTTACATTTACATTTACATTTACATTTACATTTACATTTACATTTACATTTATATTTATATTTATATTTAGGAAGAAACAGCTGTGATCACACATTGCTCCTGGAAGCACGAAGCCGAGAACACCAGCCTGAAGATGACGAATGAGACTTCATCGAAACATTGCCAAGACACTTCCAATTTTACGCGGGAGAAAACCTGAATAACCAAAGACCTACATACAAACACCCTTGAAAACCTCAGAAAATAGATAGATAGATAGATAGATAGATAGATAGATAGATAGATAGATAGATAGATGTACATAAACACAAACGCATACAGATAAGATAATCTTTATTGTCATTTTCTACTGTGCATACACTGGCGCACTTTAAAATGAAATTCTGTGGCCCACTCTCAAAACAAAGTATATATGTACCCACACACATACACATACCCACCCACATACACACACACACATATATACATACATGCATACATACACATGCATACACACATTTTGGATATATAGCGGAAAGAGGACATTTGTGAGTTCACAATTCATTCATTCATTCATTCATTGTTGTGCCCTTAAATAAAATCACATAATGCTAGGCTCAGTTAATAATCTAAGAGTTTCAGGAAAACCAGGATTGCAAGGATTTCTGGAAGGCTAACAGGATTGGGTCATATAGATGGTGGAGGGGAAAGAGAGATTCTGTTCCATAGTGCAAGTGATGCAGCAGAGAAGACAAACTTCCTAAATACAATATGCAACGTGACGTTGTTTTATAGGGGAACCTAGACCATGCCCTATCTGTTGGATCTGTTTGTATAAACAAAGACCATAGGCAGAGGCTGTCACATAATTAAACTGGCCTGTCTCATGAAAGGCATTGTAGAAGATCACCAGCATCTTAAATTTCAATGAAAAGTTCACAAAGCATGAAGTTAAATGTGAACACTTAATAATCTCAAAACCACTCATGTGCCTGCATTCTAGACCAGTTGCAGTCATATTCTTCATGGCTACTGTAAAGTCATTCATGCCTTAGTCAGCTAAAAGGTGTCTAAGGCATGAATGACCATGACCAGAACCTCCCATACCATGACCAGAACCTCCCATACCAGGAAAGAGCTCGATTGGCACACAAAATGGATTTGTGCAAAAGCCCAACAATTCAAGGGCTATATTTCTCCCCCACTAACAACATTTAACTAGAAGTAGTGATGGAAGAAGGAGAACATTTTGAAACAGTGACCCCGCCCCCTATTTCCACTCCTAAAACCAGTCCAGAATGATTGGTGGCATTGAAAGACCTAAGAGATCAAGAAGGGCTAGGACAAATGCATTCTTCATGTCCCAAGACCACCAGAGGTCATCCATAAGAGTAATTAAATTTTAGATGAATCATGCTTTATTACAGCACAACTTTGCCTTAAGCAACAACAGCTGGAGGCTGAAGCCATTGAAGCTCCATAGACCAAGCATTAAGGCTGAGGACAGAGGGCTGGAACATAGCAACAGTAGCAAGCACCAATGCTATCTTCACCAAGAGTGGCTTTGCCCTTGTCCTGCTGAAATCTCATCTAACCAGGACCACTATGATGTTATGGCCTGTCCTTTCTTGCCCCTTCCCCAGAATATCATCTTCTGAATGCTTCCATCCCTTCCATTCTCTAAGTTGAAGAACCCATCTGATTAGTAGTACATTTCTCTTAATAATCAGCCAGTGTAGAGTATCAGGGTACTTTGTGCAGATTCAGCACAGGAAGTCTGACTGGGTAAAAAACCTGTGTAAATGGCCTTGGGGAAAAGAGTGGAAGAGATGTTGCCTAGGAAACAAGAAGACAAGAAACGCAGGAGTCACTCCGTGACTTAACAGTCAGAGAAAGAAATTTAGGAAAGGCCTCACTCTAATGGGTCAAGCAATTAAAAGTAGTGTTGGGATGTTTGTGCCTTCAGACTTTTCATGTAACCTTACAATAATTAGAACTAGTTCATCTAATCCTGTTTCTTATCTGGTTTTCCTGGGAGTGTTGACAGACTGGCTGGCCTTTTCATAAATCCCTCATTCATGTGCAATCTTACCATTCTTTGTACCCATATTACTCCACATTAAGTCCAGTTGCCAACTAGGAGGAAAATGTATTCACTATCTCAACAGGCAGGGCAGAAACCAGGAGCACACTTGGGTCATCCCTGTCTCCCACCTTGGCAGTAGTAGCAGTCTGCCCTATCCCTACACACACAAGCCTTCCACCAAAAACTAGAAGATTGACAGTCTGGCCCAACTTCCCTGCTGTCTTCCAGGTGCAGAGATGGTGGTGGTGGGGAATCTTGGAACCGACACCTATAAGTCAGAGTTCAGTTCTTCCACAGTTCCTGTACACTGGCTGAGTAGTGCACAGTGGGCTATATGACAGCAAAAGAATAAAATATGCCCTCTCCCCGCACAGGACCACCATGCTACAACAACAAGTGACGTATACATGTAATATGTCACAACTGCATAGCCCAAAAGACAGACCCAGAGCAGATGACATACCACCAGGCACCCTCTTCCTTAGCATAAAGAGCCCCAGCTCTACAGCCATACCATTATCTCCTCACCTGCTAAGCTATTAGTCCAACACTGCCAATGCTCAACAAGGACTTATGTAGGCTCTCCATGTATATAATTGTGGATGTTCAGAAATATCATTGATGATAATAAATGCAATCTTTTAAAATAAACCAATGCAATCTTTTAAAAATAAAATTTAACAAACTGATAGTAAAAATGTCAAGATTCACGATTGAGTTCATGCAGAATAGAAAAAGACCAGAGTTACAATGGTTCCTCTTTCCTAATAAATACTATACATCTTTGAGAAGGCACTAAGCTGAATATTCAATTGCTGTTGTTCAGTTGCTAAGTCAACTCTTCATGACTCTATGGACCATAGCATGCCAGACCGCCCTGTCCTTCACTGTCTCCTGGAATTTGCCCAAATTCATGTTCATTGCATCGCTGACACTATCTAACCAGAACATTCAGCATTAGGCTTCATTCCAACTTCACCATATTTTCAATGCTGATAAAAGCAGTTTACATCTATACAAGTCTATTCCTACAATTGATTAAAAAAAGAGGTAGAAGAAACAATATGAGGAGTATCCCAGAAAAATGTCTCATCATTTTAGCCATTGTCTATCCACTGCAGGATGAAGGCCTCTTCCCTCATATTTCCAATCTATACAGTCCTGAGTTTCTTTTGCCAATTGGGACAAAATGTCTATCAAGGAAAATGACTATCGAGTTCTATATTGGATTTAAGAAAAATAATTTCAATTGTTTTAAAAATAATTTAAAGGGACGAGACACAGAGTTTTCTTCATCCAGATCTAGACATCTAGTAGATACCTTTGGAAATCTTCTCTGTTGCTTGTGTCTTAATCTTTATTTTGTTGAGGCAGGTTCCCGTGGAGAAACAGTGACATATCTAGTTTGCTGTTTCTTATGCGTAATGTATCACTTTTGTCCACATCCTTTTTTGCCTTCTGTATTTCTTGCACCCAACAAGTTTACTACCCTGTTTCCCCGAAAATAAGACATCCCCTGATAATAATCCCAATCGGGTTTTTGAGCGCATGCGCTAAAATAAGCCCCCCCAAAATAAGCCCTCCCCAAAAATATTTAAATGCAGAGCTGGAAATCAGGTAAGATTGCAAGAGGAGCTCCACGTACCCCAAAATAATAAGACATCCCCAAAAATAAGGCCAAGCGCTTATTTTGGGGTTCAAAAAATATAAGACAGGGTCTTATTTTCAGGGAAACAAGATAATTAAGCAGGCCATAGGCTGTTCTTTTCTCATTCATGCTTTAAATGAGGTACCAGTAGAACAATTTTAAAAACACATTTTTTCAAACATTTTAGCTCTACAACTTTGAAAAGATAAAGGATTGACTATTCCTGCTCTTTTCATTCCAGTCCAACAAGAACAAATAAATAAAATGAAGAAACTGCAGTCACTTTGATTCTGTCTCATTATTCTATTTATTTAATTTCAAAATCAAATTAAACCTTGCCACAAATTTCAAATTTTGATTTTCAAATAGAAAATCTTGGCTATCCTGCAGATTCACATTACTACATTCACATAATCTACTATTCGCTCTGTCCATTACAATTACTAGCCAAACTCTGATGATCACATTTAGCAGAATAAACCAGCAAAGAGAATTTCACTATAGGAATATGGATAGCATTCTCTGAAGCTCTGGGCAATAAAGATAGCAATAGGCTCTCTAAGTTACTGTAGGCATTTAATGCAAGTCATTTCTCAGTTACTAATATCTTCCCATATTAGGAATTCTTTCTTGTCATTATTATTTACAGCAATGGTTACCCTCTTTTTATTTAGAAAAGGCAATTGAGTAGACAGTAGTTACTCTGCAACTCCAGAATAGGAGAATATAGTCCTTTTTAATATGCTGCTAATCTGAAGTTATGTATAATGTTATCTACACTTCATCTGCATTTCAAATCAGATGCAAAATTACTCCGAAACTACACTGCACAAAATATCTTAATGGTAAGATTTCCAAGTCTGTATGTAGATTTAAGCTGAATCTTCCTAAAAATAGATTAAATCTTGCTATTATTTATTTAGTTTCCTATCGAAGCTAGAGCAAAATCTTTTGTTTTGCTATTACGCTGTTTCACAGTTTCAAAAGACATATTCTCTTGCCTCTGATAAGGTTGGCCAAGGTTGCTACAACTTTGTCATCAAGGAAGAACAACTGGAAACCTTTAGTGCCCCCTGCAGACCAATCAGGTTCTTTATGTAGCACTCCCCCAATAATTTTCACTTTCTAATGAACTTGGATCTTCTCCAGGTTTGATTTGGTGATGAGCCAGGGGAACTTGATTTGATGCCACATTTGGCTTGGGAGCAAAATCTCTTTTCATTTAGCCGAATGCCAAATTTCATTTGGTGCCAAGCTTGATTTGTTATCACAGACATTGTTGTCTTGTCACACTGATTGACTCTATCTCTTTGCCATTCTGATTATTTACATTTGCTCCCCTTTTCCAGTGATCACCTCATCTCATTCATCTTCTGCTTCATCAACTCCACCTGCCTCTTTCCACCACAATTCTTCCTTTCCCGTCCTTACAATTAATGCACTTTTTAAATACGGTATCCCACAGGAAAACATCCCTGTTTTCACCTATGGTGTAGGAAAGATTTGTCAATCATCTTTCCTCCTGATATATCTCAAGAATAGCAACTATCACATCAATTGTTTTGTTTGTTTTTTTGCTTGTTGTTGTTGTTTTTGTAGATGTGGTCTTCTTGATTGCAAAGTCCTTAGCATTCCATGAACCTACCATGTTTTTCCAAAATTAAGACCCCGTCTTATATTTTTTTGAACCCTGAAATAAGTGCTTGGCCTTATTGCCATGTGCTCAAAAGCCCGACTGGGCTTATTATCAGGGGATGTCTAATTTTGGGGGAAACAGGGTAGCATAGTCCTAGTTTATCCCAAAGCTTTTTAAAATGTTATTTTCCTCTTGTAAAACAAGTACTGAATCCTATAATAGATACGTTTCAGTGAATAGTATATCCTTTCACTTTGATCTCCAGCAGGAGTTCAATTTCTGGCATGAAAATGGCTACACTCCTCATGTACCAAGGCTATATTTCTGCATCAAAAGATGGGAGTATCCTTCCATTCCATTCTTTTCACTCCTGATTTCCCTCTTATGATAGGTAAACTTCTGAAGTTTTGTTACATTCTCTGGTTTCATACACTTCACAATAAATCTTTATCTTTTAGGTCCCTAGAATAGAACTAGCAAAAAGCACTGGTTAGTAGCATGACTTTATGATAACATACCTTAACACCTAAAGCACTGTGATTGGAGAGCTCTATTGAACCATTTGCTAAACTTAGAAACTGGACTTATAAAAGTGTACTCTGTCTTCTTGATTCCATTTCTCCATTTTGTAGAACTTTCTCCCCTTATGAATAGCCTTGGGGCAAATTGTCATATTCTAATAATATGACATGGATAATGTGTCTTTTGTTTGTCTGAATTCCATGTCATTAACAAAGGGCCATGAAGACTCAAATTCCAATAGTGTCTGTTCATAGTAGTCCCAATTTGGAAGGCATCTTCCAAATCTATTGAGGAAGCCTGATTAACTTCAAGCTTTAGGATTCTGTCAAGTTTGATACACATTCCTATTAAAATCTCATTCAATTATTTCATAGAGCATGAATAAAAGGGAGAATGACATATCAGAAGATGTGATGTTTAAATGATCATGTTATTACAAAATTTAAAAGTCTTCAGATCAAAAAAAGCAGAAATAGATATTTATGGAAACTATTTATTATTTATTATTTATTTTTATTTACAAATATTTATATGCTGCCCTTCTCCCTAAGGACTTAGGGTGGCGAACACAAGTTAAAAAACATACAGTAATCAACCCATTTGTTGAAGCAGCCAAGTCTTTAGGCCTCGACGGAAGGAGCGGAGGTCAGGCGCCGTCCGAAGTTCGGTGGGTAACTCATTCCAGAGGGCAGGAGCACCCACAGAGAATGCTCTACCCCTGGACATCACCAGCCGACATTGTCTGGTCGACGGCACCCTGAGGAGGGCAGCCCTATGTGAGCAGACAGGACGGTGGGAGGCAGGTAAGAGATGGTCCTGCAAATACCCCGGACCTAAGCCATGTAGGGCTTTAAAGGTAAGTACCAGCACCTTGAAGCAGATCCGGAGGACCACCGGTAACCAGTGCAGCTCGCGTAGGAGAGGTGTTACACGGGAGTAACGGGGAGCTCCTGTAACAACCCACACGGCCGCATTCTGGACCAGCTGGAGCTCCAGGTGCACCTCAAGGGCAGCCCCATGTAGAGGGAGTTGCAGTAATCCAAGTGAGAAGTAACCAGAGCATGAGTTATAATGCTAATTCAATAAAATAATAAGAAGTCCCTACATATAAAAAAGTATAATATCATAATCATTTTGCTAGAATACAATATTCACTTATTAGGATATTTCCTGAGACTTAAAAAGTAAATAAGAATATTTTGATTGCTTAATCTAGTTTAGAGAATTATTACAAAATGCTAAATGAAAGAATGCTATTATAATTACTTATGTTTGAGTATCAGATTCAAAACTACAGTTTGATAATAAAATAAATCAGTGGGCTACAGCCGACAAGTCCTGTCTCATGGACATTTTATTATTTTGTCTATTGCATAACCATCAGTCTTGTGCATGATAGCGTTGAACACTTTACTGGAAAGTATACAAAGTAGAATTAATCTTTGGGATAATTTAGGTGATGTCTGTGCCACTGCTGAATTGGAATTAAAAAGTATAGAAAGGGAGTCATATTTTTATTTTTTCATATCTATCATCCCATTGGTTAGATAACTTAATATACGTACTTCCTGCCTTTTTTCTGGGAGCAAAAGGTGTCATAAATTGGACTTTCCACTAAAAATATTTATTTTATTTTTATTTTATTTTATTTCCAATTTGTATACCGCCCTTCTCCCTGAGGACTCAGGGCGGTGAACAGCCAGAATTAAAAAACATACAATACAAATATTAAAACAATTAAAATATATATAAATTTGGCTCCAATTTTAAAAAAATTATGTACATGTGTAGATTAAGTGTTAGGAATCAATAGTTAATCTCTCTTTTATTAATTAGATTTATAAGCTACCCCTTTCCCATGTAATATTCAATTTGAACTTATTGTCTACATATCACTCACTATATGTATATGTTCCCATAGCACATGCGATACAGTGGTGCACTAGACTAAATTGGTACCCCAATTTGATGCACTAGACTAAATTGGTACCCCAATTTGATTCAGAAGCTACAACTAAATCTCTTAGAAAATTTAAATCTCTTTCAT
This sequence comes from Ptyas mucosa, assembly GCA_012654045.1. Lineage (NCBI taxonomy): Eukaryota > Metazoa > Chordata > Lepidosauria > Squamata > Colubridae > Ptyas > Ptyas mucosa. The sequence goes on from WNWU01000006.1 coordinate 17,171,798, forward strand.
TTCCAGTGTACCTCATTGGAAATTGGAATAAATGTATCTTAGTATTGTCCCAAAGGTGTTTTTTCAAGAAGGAACTGAACTTCCTGTTTTTTCTTTGAAGACATCCAGGAAGCTTCTTGGATGAGAAGCAAAACTTCTTCAAAGAAAAAACAGAAAGTCCAATTGCCTCTTGAGAAAGCATCTTTGGGACAACCATGACCTGGATGCTGAGAATCTCCATAGACATTTATTTCAGTATTGTATTATTTTTCCAGTGTTATGGACAAAATTGGATGAATAGGAATAGGAATTCCATAGGAAACAGAAACACATGCAAACATACAGACAAATATATGAAAGGGTTATTCTGCTAAGGGGAGGGGGGAAAACATTTTTTGTTTGCAGTTTTCTTTCCTTGTTCACTGCTGTGATTGTTGTGACGATGTTTTTGGGAATTTCGTATATCTAGAGGTGTTGCAAGACACACAGCTTGCAAAGCTTCAGGTAGCTTGGTACAGAAGTTGAAAGATTTTATCAATGAAAATGTTTCTGTGTTCTGCTTGGATTCCACCAAAGAAACTGAAAGTCCATTAAATGCCTTAAGTGGAAAAGTTTTTTAAGAAAATACCCAGGATTAATTTTCTCCAGATTCCAAAGATGCCACCAAATCTTATTTTTTTGTTTCTAACAAAACAAACAGACAGACAGACAGACAGACAGACAGACAGACAGACAGACAGACAGACAGACAGACAGACAAACTCAACCTCTAAATTAAGAAGAAGACATCTGAGTAGTGGCACACTTTTGCAAAATATTACTTCAGCAGCCCTCCTCTGAAATATTGTAAATAAGAATCCATCTAAATCATTAACTGTAGTGAAAAAAGACAGCTATCAGTCACAGAACTGTACTGCTTCTTTCCTTAATAGTTCTGGCATCCTGGAATCCTTATATGGAGATGTTGGGAACAAATGATCAAGTTTTTCTGAGCAATCTCTCTCCATGTCTCTCCACATTCCAAATGCTTAATAAAGCTTTGCAATTTGGTCTGCTTCAGAACATCCTTCTAATATTTCAAAGCAGCCCAATTTAGTTCATAATTAAGAATTAGGCTTAATCCAGTGCATCCCTTTTATATACAGTACCATTACTATGTTGTTGTTTTTATAAAAGAAAACTGATGAAAATTTTTAGATAATTCAAAATAGCGTGCAAAGGAATATTTGCAAGGGGAAAATAGACCAAAATGAAAATTATTCATAGATTACAGTATTTTCTTTGGGTTTTTTTTCCCCCAAATGATGTGCTTTCGAGTTATTTGTTCATTTTTTATTTATGTATTCATGTCAGTATTGCTGCCAAATATATTTTAGTTGACCAGGACCTGGGAATGCAAAGAAAAATCTTCCAGCTCATATTATTCATTATGATTGTCCCAGCAAAAAGAAGTGAAAAGGCTATTAAATTTTTTAGAAAGGAGCATTCTAGTCTTCTTGATGATGAACAGGCAAAATATGGGGCTTTAATAGAACTTGCAATAGTGCTGTGATTTCTCAACAGAAAATATTAAGAGAAAACAGCCAAATTAGTAAATAATTTCTCCACCAGGTTCAATGCATGATTTTTCCGTGTGAAATTCTCCAAAAGAAGTATGACTTAGGTGAACCCACACTGTCATGCATGCACACCAAGGATCAATCCTTTTAGAGGTAGAGGATAAATACAATTTCATACGGTAATAAATGTGAAGTGCCTTTGGCTCTTAAGTTACATGTCGCTTTTTCACTCAAGGCTATACTAATGAATGAAAAAGGCTTAACAAAAAACAATCATGAGCCCGCCAAAGTTAAGTGTTTTTTCAAAGCCTCGGTGATTTCAAACAGAGAGATTAAAGGATATATAAATGATTAGATCTCTCTCCTTGAAATCGGTGGGACTCTAAAAATATTTTAACATTGGCTGGCTTGAGTTTCAAACAATAAGCATGTTAAATACACAAAATATAACATTTGGCATGTTACATCATGGACAAATTCCTTGTGTGTCTAACTACACTTAGTCAAATAAAGCACTCTTCTCTTCTCTTCTCTTCTCTTCTCTTCTCTTCTCTTCTCTTCTCTTCTCTTCTCTTCTCTTCTCTTCTCTTCTCTTCTCTTCTCTTCCCTTCCCTTCCCTTCCCTTCCCTTCCCTTCCCTTCCCTTCCCTTCCCTTCCCTTCTCTTCTCTTTATTGGTTCAATTTATATGCCACCCTTCTCCGGAGACTCAGGGCGGCTTACAATGCGTTAAGCAATAGCCTTCATACTTTTGTATATACCAGCTTAATAGGGCTTCCCTCCCCCCCAAGCGGTATTCTTTATTATACAAAGTCAACTTATTGCCCCCACAATCTGGGTCCTCATTTTACCTATCTCGAAAGGATGGAAGGCTGAGTCAACCTTGAGCCTGCTGAGATTTGAACTTGCAGTAATTGCAGGCAGCTGGTGCTAGTTAACAGCACTTTAGTCTGCTGTGCCACCAAGGCTCTTCTCTTCTCTTCTGATGTCTGTGCACATGGAAATTACAGTCCAAAGGATTATGGATGGAATTTGGAGCTACAGCAAACAGACATATGTTCCAAACAACAACAAAACAGGATCAACTCTTGGCTGCTACAAGGATGTGTGCCATCTCTACTTATATTTGCTCCTGGCTGATGGGAAAGTAAAATTAGTGGTCTTTTTTAAAGCAAAAATCAAGAAAGCTTCCCCATTCTTCTGTTTCCTTAAGACATGATTGAGTGTCTTGTAGCCCTAACCACACATGCAACCTCAGAGAACCTCGTTTTTTTTAAAAAAAGGGAAGGGGCTTTGATAATATAGTATTTCATTTGATACTTCATCTAATGTATAAAAAGCTTCTAAATAGTGCATGTTGATTATTAGCAAGAGAAAGTTAATCCGTTTTCAATTAATGCATAGCTTTTAGTTGATCCAGAACTCTAAATTGATAAAGAGTGTTACCCAGTGAAATGAGGTATCATTTCATGAAGAAAGGAGCACAGGTTGCATGATCTGTCTCCTAGCCCATGAATCCTTCGATGCCCTCAAATTCTGCTTCATCATAAATTTAGTACTTGGATGGTATATCCATCAAATTCAGTGCATTTGGGATTCAATACATGAGGGATAATTGTGTGAGGCAACCTTGTATGTCATAGATTGAATCACATCACATGGAGCTTATCGTATCTGCATCATTTTTTATGTGCCCATACCTTGGAGGCAAAGGTGATTTTTATTAACACATGTTCTTTCTGACTTGACCATTGAGGAAGGGGGAAGGAGAAATGGCTGTGATTTACGTGGCTGAGGAAATGTCTTCGAGCACCTCAGCCAGTCTGGTGCTCCCACAGTGACAGATGAGCAAATGCCCATGGGTGTTGACAGCATGGTATTTATGGTATTTCCTTCTGAGACAATTAACTAACATATGCCAAGACCATGGGGATTATCTTTGAGCTACACAGTATGTAACTTTATCTGAAGAGAAATATAATATTTTATAAGCTTGACAAACCATAAGAAAGATTAAATTGATTCAGTCATTTTAATAATGTGGTTGAGCATTTTTTTTTTCCTTTGAGTTTTCAAGATTTTCGCTTTAGCCTGGATAAAACCCATTATGTTAGAATATATCAGCTTCTTCCTGAACTGTTTCATTCTATAACATACTGAGTATCTTAATCTATTGGAAGTTTCCAACGACTTGCCGAGAAATTTGATCAGCCACATAGTTAGTTTAAATCCATTGGCTTCTATAATCAGATGCTGTTTTAGATTGGCAGCTTTGACTATAACTTAGAAATCAATTTTATGAAGAATATGTTCCAAACTCAGATACATCTTTTTGCATTGTACAACTATTTATGACAGGTGCTAAATCAGGGTTAATAATGTCACTTGCTATTGTTCCAAAGAGATTTGCTCGGGAATCACATTTTCTTTCTGTTCATTGATAATAAGCCTTATAACCATATAATCAAATAAAATAAACAGTTCTGAAGAATCCTCTTTCTCTTCCTCCTGGCTATAGAGGTAGAGTGGCAATAAATGAGCACATAATAAAAAATATAATGCATTTTTAATAAGGAATATGGGTTTACTTAAGTATTAAAAATAGGTATGTGTAAGGGGAATGTTTGTACTGAAAAGGTACAAAAACATATAGTGCTATTATCAAATGTGTAACCTAATTAAAGGTGTCCTTTTGTACTTCACTCTGGGACTGAATACCCAAGATGCCCACATATAAGCAGCTTTCATTAAATTACAAATCAGTAATACACATATGTACTGCCTTTTTTGTTTGTTTGTTTGTTTGTTTAAATGACCCTGTAATTTCTTGCATTGGGGTGGAATCAGGGCGACTAAACAGAGCTTGAGCATTTACTGGCTGGATGCCTTCCACCTTTGAGGAGTTCACAGCAGACAATTACTCATTGCACCCAGAGAGAGAAATATCTGCCACTATCTAGGATTGAATTCACAGCCTCCTGATTGTGAGGTGAGAGCTTCACCTCTAGGCCCCCATGCCACTCACACATATAGCATTAAAAAAACTACACTAAAGTAGAGCCACAAAATATCTCTTATTATCCAGGAACTCATTAACTGTACTATAATTTCACTTGGAACACAGTAGTTTGGAGATGTCTGTTTCTTGTTAAGGTTTCTGCTCAACAGAAAATAATTCCACTACATGTTCAGCTAAAATTAATGTTTCTGAAATGCTTGTAAAAGAAATATTGCAGAAGGAAAAAAGGGAAGAAATTTCTAAGTGCAGGATATTTCTAACTAACATCTTCAGTAAAATAATCATTCACCTTAGAGAACAAAGCACAAATGTTCTATGAATTGTCTGAAGAGGCGCCTGAACACTCTGAATTATCATTGCTATATAACATAAGATAACGATGGGAAGCTCTAGAGAGGACATTAGGTGAAATTATGGATGAACTCTTTGGCAACTAATAGATCCTTAATGGCTTTCCAAAACAGCCTATAATCTCCTATGATGTTATCTCTAGAGAGTTTTCTTGATATATTATGTAATAATTATAGCTCTACAGTATAGACAATGTATTGAAGCAGACTGGCTGCTTTACTAGAAAATTTGGGGGAAATCATACAAGAAATTTAAACTATTTTCCCTCCTCTCTTGCTATTCCATCTATGTGTTTCTAAATGGGAAGGGAAGAGAAGGGAAGGGGGCAGGGGAAATTGGGAAGGAGGAAAGGGAAGAGGAAGGAAAAGGGAAGGGAAGGGGGAAGTGGGAAGGAGGAAGGGGAAGGGGAAGGGGAAGGGGAAGGGAAGGGCAAACTCATTTTCAACAACTCCATTGGTTACATCTCTCTATATATTTCTATCCTTACAAACCATCTTTGCTTCCACTATGTTCATGGGCCACTTCATGGATTGCTTTTTGTTCTTTAACAAATTCTTACTTCTATATAGCAAAGTGGCCAGAACCATACTCTTGTACCCAGCTATTTCAATGGTTATTATAGTGCATTCATATCACAATAAGTGATATGACAATAAATTTATTTTTTTTTAATTTATTTTATTCGGCTTATATGCCGCCCTATCTTCCAATGGACTCTGGGTGACTCACAATAATAAAAACACAAGCCACAATACAGAATAGAATCTAAAATCTAAAAAATTTAAAATTTAACCCTTAAAACCCCCATCAGTCCAGATTGAGGGATTTGAAAAGCCAAGTTTTTAATTCACGGCGGAAGGTACGAAGGTCAGGCGCTAATTGGAGCTCCAAGGGAAGTTGATTCCAGAGGGTGGGCGCACCCACTGAGAAGGCTCTACCCCTGGGGGCTGCCAGCCACCACAGTCTAGCCAACAACACCCTGAGCAGGCCCTTTCTATGGGCGCGAACTGGGCAATGGGGTATCGTTGCTGGCTGTAGGTGGTCCACCAAATATCCTGGACATAAGCCATGTAGAGCTTTATAGGTCATCACCAGCACCTTGAATTTTGAATTGAGGAGGAACCCAAGCCCAACAGAATTTGTACAAAGGGAAAAGGGGATAATAGTTTTTCTCACTATTTCGCTGCTTTACAGACACCTCCATGTAAGGCGCATTTTATATCACTTCAAAACCTTGATCTCTCTCCCAGTCAGGGCTACGTATTTAATCAGCAGTGATCATTTGCTGCCTCATGAGCAAAGGAGAGAACACAGTCTATAAGAGCTTACATTTGTCAATAATACTGATTCATAACTAAGAAAAGTATTTTTATATTCATTTATGTGCAAAAGAACAATAACAAAATGCAACAACAATAAGCAAGGTATGTACTAGAACAATTCTGGAAGCCTTCAGTAAAGATTTAATTTCTGGTCCTGTGATTCTGGGGGAAAGTGCACACATGCACATGGACACACACACCTACACACACACACACACACACACATTATTGTAATTAGCAATTATGTTAGGCTTTAAAAGAAGTGTCTACAGAGTGTTGAAATTTACAAGACATGGCAGAGTGATATCAATATGCATTTTATTGGTCAGGTTTCTATTTTTTTTTCTTCTAAGGGGAAAAAAAATCCTAATAGCTATCAAAAATACCCATTATAGGCTAGTCTGTAATTTGTTGAAGTAAGGCATTTTTTTTTCTGAAGGTATAATGGATGCTCCATGGAACAATTATTTTAGAAAGACAACTTCATCCCAGCTTGTCTCATGCCAGCAGAACTATTTAAGAGCTGAGGATGCATAATTCACTATAGAAGAGCTGTCAGATCGTAGAATACCTTTAAATTATCAAAACTTCACAGTGCTAGTCAGATATAATTATAATGGAAATGTATCAGGGCAAACATCTTTCAAGAAATGATTTCCTAGGGAAAAATATTATGTCAAAGTGATTCTTGATGCCAAAGGGATATAGATTATCCAGTTTTATATCTGAATATTTTCTGTACGTATGGAATACATGGTAACAAAGCAGCAAGTACAGAAGCGTTAATAAAATCCCATTGGAAATCATTGCCTTGAAGAGCTTGTCATAAGCTCCCAGGATAGATAAAACAGTGTAGTGATGTATATATTATTTCTGTTATACAACAGGACAAGACAGCTTTCCATCAGCCTTTCAATTATATGATAAAACCAAACATTCGAGCTTCAGAGGAGAACATGGAGAAAAACCATATTTTTTATGTCCCTGTCTGAGATTGTTTTACATTAGCAGTACATTCTCTTGATAAAAGTCCATGTCTTTCAAAAAAAAACCCCACCTTACTATTTTTTGATAGCAAATGCTCTAAAAATGTACCACAGAATTTTACAAGGTTCATTAATGTACTTAACACTTCTCAAAGTTAACATGCAATTAATGAGACTGACTCTATTATCAAAAGTGGTTGGTGATATGTATTCATTATGACTTTCGGAATTGTGTAGAAATGCTGTATGTTTGTTGTTCAGTGTACCAGACTGGGTACGTTGAATGCCAGGCTGGTATTTAGACCATCAACATTGTCACAGAAGAATTCAGGTTTGGAAATTAAAATACTGTAAACCTTAACATTTGTAAGCACAACTCCCATAATTCCCCAGACATTTTTAAGAAGAACTCTTAAAAACATTGAGACCACCAGTAGTGTAAGCGTAAGGCAACTTTCTATATTTCTGTTGCATATAAAAAATTGTTATGTATTACAATGTGTGTGTGTGTGTGTGAGAGAGAGAGAGAGAGAGTGTGTGAGTGTGTGAGTGTATAAGCATGCTGTAGGAATAACATACCAAGCATAAGTACATTTCAATGACAGATGGTCCTCAACTTGCAACCAGTTGTTTAGTGACCGTTCATAGGTCATAGGTTGAGAACTATCTCAATGGGCTGTCTATTACACTACCACCATTACTAGAGTTACTCATTGAGAAAACATACCACTGATACTTTCTGGGTTCATAATCAGACTAAGAGTTTAGAATATTAATTAAAAGAAGATTTCCTGCTGTTTCCTCAATTCCAAGGTTGCTGATTCTTCTTATCAAAAGTTACTAGAAAACTTGGCTTCCAGTGGGACTGCGACATCGCCAGACGCTTCTTTTTGAAGCGCCAGCCCAGGGCTCCGTAGAACCGCAAGAACAGCGACTATCGGCTGTCTTGCGGTTTGAAAACTTTCCCCCTGGTATGAGGGGGGAAAGTGAGTAGACGGGTGGGGTAGAGCTCCCTGAAAGTGCCGGATTTTACCCATAATCTGGCGCTTGAAGATGAGAGCTCCCCGTTATGCCTGTCAGTACTCCGGACCCTGGATGCCTCTGCTTTGCAGAGCTAGATGTCGTTACCATTCCAGCACCAACTTTAAACAGATATTTTTTGAATCAAGCTGGCGAAGCACAAGCAGTATGAATCAAACAGCAAGTATTTTTTTTTTCCTTTTAACTCCAAAGATTTACTTTCTTTAAAAGATTCTTCCTAAGCTGAAAGTGAAAGCAAGATGGCGTTTGAGTTTTAACGGGGCGTGAAGAAGTGAAAGCTAAAAGTAATTATTGACAAGCCCCTGTTTGAAACGTAAAACTCCTTTTTGAAAAGTGGATGTAATAAGAAAGGAATAATAATAATTGAAGCAGCAATATAAATTACAAATTGTAAAGGATTCCCCTTTTTTTTCTTCTTGAAACTCTTTTTTTCTTTTCTCTTCCCCTTTTTTTTCTGTCCTTCTGGAAGGGAAGGAAGAAGGGGGGCAAGATGGCTGGGCTTTTTGAAAGCAAAGGAGGGTTATTTAACCCTCAATGGTCTGAATTTGAGGAAGCTTTGAGTTCAATTACCTCTGCTTTATTGAAAAGAATTGATACTATATTTCAAGCTTCTCAAGCTGGAAATAATGAAATACATGGAAATACTGAGTTGCAATCTAGCAGTGGGGGATTGAATGAAGAGTTGGGAGATGCAAAAAAACAACAACAGATTATAGCAGATTTTACTGAGGAGAGAAAGATGAATGTTGTGCAAAATAAGGAGCAAGAAGTGTTGCAAGCTGATGAAATTTTGGTTTTACGAATTTTTTTTTATAAAACTCAATCTGTACTTAAAGAGTTGTTTCCAGAAGAAGCTACATTTCTGCAAAAATTTTATAATATGCAATCCCAAAAACCGCAAAATTTTACTGGAGCTAAAAAAGGCAGAGGGATCAAAGTTAAGAAGAAAGTTCGTAAAAAGGAAAAGAAGAAAGACTGGAGAAATGGAAAATAACCCTGCTTGATGAGATGATGGTCCTTAAAAAGTATTGTTTAACTGTTTAAAGATTTTGAATTTTTTGGAAAAAGAAAAAAAAAACAGACAGCAGTTTAATGCCAGTTAACTAAGCGATGAGCGACGATGAGGAGGCAACCTACAGCTGTATTGGAATATTTGAGAAGAATAAACAGATCACAGCAATGCTGGTGTATTGGGTTGTGAAATATGCCCTGACTTGAATGATTTGGATTATTTTATTAAGGACTGCAACAAATTTGGACTTAATTGCAATCGCAGAAGTTCTACTGAATATAGCAAATTGAAGTTTCCTGCTTGATGGTAATGAATACAAGGCAAAAGGACTATGGACCTAGGGCAATTGCAGTTGATCTGGTGGTTTCCCTAATATGTCTGACGAATTTATTAATCTAATTTTTGACTGGATTTGATGGATATCATTTCAAATATAATTACAATTACAAAGTCACTCGGGGGGCTTTTTTTTATATACAGAAGCAATTTTTATTTAGGGGGGTAGACGTAAATGAAGATATCTTATATGCTGTTGGAAGATGTGAAGATAAGAAGATTAGCAATTGGTTCAGTCTAGTATGAAGAATTTAAAGGATTGATAAAGTTCTTAAATGATGTTCTTAGTTGATTTGTTAATATGTATTGATATAAGAGGTTTGATTATTAATTAAAAAATTATTGTTAATATTATTTCTTATTAAGTGTTTTGATTATAATTGGACCTTGATGGTTTAAAAGTGAAGGACGGAAGAGTTTATATAGTAATTTTTTTTTTAAATCGGAGGTTTTTTGAGTGAGGGTTTCCTTTTTTTTTCTTTCTTTTTGTTGTTGTTGTTGTTGTTTTGTTTTAAATGAAAGAAGTTATAAAATATTTTGTTAAATTGTATAGACCTAATAATTTGTTAAGTAACAATTAGCCAAATTGAGTAATGATAGGTTTGATTAGATAATACTTAAGTGTTTTAATTGCTGTAATTATAAATGGAGATAATTTTGTTGAATTAGATGGAATAAGGAGAAAAAAGACTTGCTTTCCTTTTATCTATTTGTTTAATGATCATGATTATAATAAGTGTGAAATGGAGTTTAATTTAGAGAATTTAAGCTGTATTTTATTTTGTACTTGCTCTGGGAAGTCGGGGGAGGTGGTTGGGGAGGGGGGGAGAAAATGTATGTAAAACTTTTAAAACTTTTTCATTAAAAAAAAAAGTTACTAGAAAACTTGAAGAAACAGAAGTAACCAGAAAAAGTTAACAAAAAGTATCACAGACAGTGCCTGCCAAATGATGGGGTTACTTCCATCTAAGACATTTTTTTTTCTTGGTAGAGGAGTGACCTATTAAGAGAAGTCACTTTAAGTCCTGTTAAAATGCAGTTTTACTTTAATGTTCGTAGGAACATCTTCTGCCCCAAATGATGGTCACTATCAACTTCTGACATAGTTAGGGAGATATTGAAGATCATACATGGCCTCCAATTTGCATCCTTTTTCATTGGTCAGGTGGTTATTTCTAGCTTTCTATCCTGCAACTTCTTCATTTTTATCTTCTTTTGCTACAAACACTGTAGGTTGTCCTGAGAACATTCTGAAGAATACATGTAGAACATCAATGGTTTGCTTATGCTCAGCTGTCAGAAAGATTTAAACTTTAGAATTTCAATTTTACAAATGAGAAAACTGATTTTGAATGCAATCGGTATACCAATGATGAGCATGTTGTTGCTAAGATGTATAAACTCTTATTGTAAATGTATATGGAAGATAAATAAGTTAAAGACTGTATGATTAAATGGGCAAAAGAAACCTGGGAGATAAAATGATGCTTGATCAATGGGAGAATATGTGCAGTAAAGGACTGAAATGTACATTGAATAATAACTTGAAAGAGAACTTTTATAAGATGATATATCACTGGCATTTAACACTGCATAAATTGTCAAAGATAAAGGTGTGTCAAATAGATGCTGAAAATATAATCAATCTGGAGGTACCTTTTATCATCTATGATGGACATGTAAGACAGCTGAGAAATATTGGGATGAGATCTATACAGAGAATTCTTGGAATGAATGTACAATTAATACCAGAATATTTTTCTTTTGGTTTGATGGATAAACAGCTCGGGAGAAAAAAAAATCCCTGACACTTTGTTTTATATATGATAAATATAACATATATAAATATAGTAGTAAGTAGTAAGACTTTTGTATGCACAGAGATGGAAAGATTTACAGATTCCCACAACGGAAGAATGGATGGTGACATTAATGGAATTGGTGGAGATGGAAAAATGGACTATTTTGATTAAAGAAAAAACTTTAATTTTGTTTGTACTTGGAAACCACTTTTTGATTCTTTTTTCTGCTTGAAACTAAAAGAAATGAAACTTGGGATTTGATTATTAGAACTGTTTGTGAGTATAAAAATACGGTGTATTACTGTTAATTTTAGAATAAGAGGATATTTGTATCTGTGCTGAAGAAAGTGGGAAGTTGCTCCTTTTCTCATTTTTAACATCCTTTTCCTTTCTTTGTACTCTTAACCTCATCGCTTTCCCTTTTCTTTTCTTTCTCCCATTTCTTTATTTTTCTGGTTTTGTTGAAAAAAACATAGGTAGAAGACAATAGTTTCATAATGTTTGTCAGAAGTAGCCAACAGAAAGGAAACAGGTATGTGAAGGACAAGACCAAAGGATAAAATGATCATTCCAGTTCATTACCCTAAAAAATGTCTTCTCCAGCATAGATGCTGAATGAATTCTCTGTCATTTTTACATCACCTCTTCATCCATTGTCCCTTTCCTAAAACCTCCTGCACCATTAGCAAACCAATGAGAACTAGAATGTCTTGATAAGAAATCATCAGTGGGCATGTTTGGTATCTGCCACAGGATGTAGCATTGCATAACATAATACAAATTAAGTTGCTAAATTGGTTTCATATCATCTGATTTCCTGGCAGACCTTAGAGTGTTAAGTGTTTACTAAACAGAAAATTGGAATGCACAGAGCATACAAAACAACAATTTATTAACACATTGACAGTAGTAGCACAGCTTACTAATCATGGCTCACCTATGATTTTCAGGATTAAATGAAATTCTTTTCCGGTGGTTCTGGGGATACAAAAAAGCTGGTTTGCTAGGCAACTTGTGCCATCATTATGTTACCTTTTTTTTCTCCCCTTGCTCCTTCTTCATTTAATGCTCCAAGATAATTGCTCAAATGGAGTTTTAAAATTAAGGCTATAAATACAAATTTGGGTTTTGCAGGACATCACATTACGGACTTTTAATGAGTCAACAAAAATGCAAGTTTCTGCTTTCTAGAACACCACATGTAGGCAATTTTCTAATAATGAATAATAAATATATTTTAATAGCTATTCTGTTTCCCGTGCCACATATGTGATTTAAAGGCAGCATGGGGGCCTTTCCATCAGCCCACCAGTTGCTCTGGGGGGGTGTAGAGAGGTCCTCATGATGAGCTACTGGTTAAGAATGCTCAAGATGTAAATGACTTGTTTTCCCTGAATAAGCAATTTCTTTATCCAATATGGCCTTTTTCTAAAGATGAACTGGTTGCAATTAGTGATTTTTGCATTATGTACTATATTTTCAATTGTGCAATTACAATTACCAGTGCTGTGACTAAAGCATTGTCTTATAAATGGTTTTATACTTTAGAGGATAGAATCTACAACTGGGGGGAAATACCAGTCTTTATTCCTGGCTTTTTGAATTCAACACTGGTTGATATCAGGGAATTATGGACCTGATCTACCTATTTTAAGTCAGATTGAATCCAGATTTTAAATAAAGTGAAGGCTGTAAGGCAATGGTTAATGGCTAGAAATCAGGATGTTGTGAGTACTAGTCGTACCTTAGCCAGCTAGGTGATTTTGAGGCAGTCATTTTCTTAGATGAAAGCAGTGGCAAACCACTTCTGCAAATATTGCCTAGACTTGGCCACATAGTCACAAGGATTCAAGACTAACTCAAAGGTATGTCTCTGTGTGTGTGTTCAGGGTTATATACAAAGACTCCGGGATGTGCTGTGCTTTAGTGTTTAAGCACAACCTTCTCCATAGTTAAATGCCTCAAGTTCTTTTCACTTACAACTCTCATCATCCTTCAACATTAGCAATGTTAACTGATGGAACCTACAAGAAACAACTCTTGCTAGATCTATGATGCAAAAGGCTCTTTGGGGAGTTGATGTTTTTATAATGTGGATGCAATGAGACACAGATAGGTCTGACAAGATTAAGTGGCCGTGGGTTTTACACATACACAGGCCCCCTGATCTTTCATCATGAAGTCTGAATGGTTAGCATTCTATGAAATTCTTCTAGAGTCACAAATTCTGTAGGAGAATTTCATAGAATACTAACCATTCAGACTTGGAAGAGCAGGGTGGCAGTCATGACCTAGAAAGCCTTTGCACAGATACATTTGTGTGTCAGTATGGAATGTTCCTAGATCAGGAGGTCCCACTTATGGTCACTCATGCCCTAGTCACCTTACGATTGCATTGGTGCAATGCACTCTACATGGGGCTGTTCGTGAACAATATTTGGAAGCTTCAATTGGTGCAATCTGCAGATACAGCGTTGGGCATATCACAGGATGTTCATATAATACAGCTGATACATATGCTACACTGGTTTCCAGTAGGCTTCTGAGTACAATTCAAGGTGTTGGTTATCCCTTGTAAAGCCATACATGCTATGAGGGTGTGTTACTTCAAGGAAGTCTATTCCTGAATATTTTTGTCCATTCCAGTGGATCTGGCAGAGTAGACATATTCTGGGTCCTCTTGGTGAACCAGTGTCACCTCGTAGTTCCTAGGAAATATGCCTTCCCTGTCATGGTGCCCGCTTTACAATAGCCTCTCTTTAACATGGTTCTAACCTTGCTGGCCTTCCAAAAGAAAGTGAAAATCTGGCCTTTTCCTCAAGACATTGTGGTTAAAATGTTCAGTGAGTTGTGATATGGGTATGGGTGTGTATATGATATGTTGGTAAAATTTGGCAGGAATACTCAATTTGGTTTTATATGTTTTTTTTCCAGTTAGTCTAGATAACTGTATTGTGTTTTATCTATGTTCATCTTCCAGAATTCCACTATCTGGATTTCTTAAATCTTATCTATATTGTAAATTTCTATAATCTGAACAAATTAGATGATAGATAGATAGAGGGGGGGGAGAGAGTGAGTGAGTAGATGTAACTTCAGGTTGTGTCAGTACTTAACAAAAATGGAAGGAAATTTATAAGTTGCCACTGAAAAGTTTCAAAATAATTTAGAGTTGCTTAAGCCAAAACAGTTTTGATAATAATCATGATATTTCTCTCAGGACTTATAAAGGTAATGGTTTCCTCTATTCAGTTGCTTCTGACTCTAGGATGTGGTGTGCAGCTCCGTTTCTTACCCGAGGGAGCCAGCATTGTCCAAAGACATTTCCTGTCAGGCCTGGAAGCCATCTTTGCATTGGATCTTCAGGCCTGCCACATTTAGTGCTGTGGAAAACTGGGAGGGGAGATTGCATGGAGCAGGGGAGATATATAGTCAGACCTATAGGAGGACCCAGATTGTGGGGGCAATAAGCTGACTTTGTATAAAAAAGAACACTGCTTGGGGGGCCCGAAAGCCTTACGTATAGGGCTATGTATATATAGAAGTATGAAGGCTATTGCTTAACGCATTGTAAGTAGCCCTGAGTCTCCGGAGAAGGGAGGCATATAAATCAAACCAATAAATAAAATAAAATAAAATTAATTAATTAATTAATAAATAACAACATTCCTTTCTCTGAGAGTTAAGGACATTTTGCCCTGCACCTGGAGTGATGTGACTGGGAAGCACCTCCAGTTGGGATGGTGCATTGATTGGGCCATGTGATGGACATGTGGGTCCTGGCGGGACTTGGACTTTTCTATGGGTGGGGAAAATCTGGAAGCTTTCAGATTAGGGTTTTCCCAGATGTGCCAATATGACATCTCTAATAAAATGGAGCTTCTAGCCTTGGAGCCTTCTTTCATTGGGGGTGTTACTTGGAACCCTGACATTTCCATGATCATATGGCCAGCATAACTATACACCAAGGCACATGGAACGCTGTTTCCTTCCCACAAAAGTAGTACTTATTTATCAAAATTAAGTGGATGTGGGTGCTTTGCATACTTTTAAACTGCTAGGTGGGCAGGAGCTAGGACAAGTAACAGGAGCTCACTCTGTGATGTAGTGCTCAAGTCTCAAACCTGCACTGTCACTTTTCCAGCTGACAATCTCAGTGTCTTTAACTGCTGAGCAGTTAAAGGATTTGTGCCCACCTGGAAATTGCAATTATGATAACATTTCACCTAAAATTGAATTTGCTAGTGCTTTTCAGTAACTGAAAATAGAAAATTACCATATTTTTTGTAGTATACGATGCACTGGAGTATAAAATGCACCTTAGTTTTTGGGGAGGAAAATAAGAAAAAGGCTGATTGGCAGGTGGATTTGCCTCCTGGAATACCCCCAATCAGCTGTTCCCAGAGGTGAATTTTAGCAACAGGTTCCTTGGTTGTGAGTTCTGTGCCTTGCTTTTTTTTTTTTGCTTTTTTTCCTGTCTCTGAAACTTTTTTTCCTGCCCCTGAAAGCCTCTGAAAGAGAGCTTCAGAAAAAAAGCCTCTGAAGCTCTGTTTGGGGGGGGGGGTTCTTTTCTGAAACTCTGTTTGGGGGCTTCTTTTCTGAAGCTTCACTTCTGATGCTTTTTTCGGCCTCTGAAACCTCCATTTGAGAAGCTGGGCGGGGCTACATTTGGAGTATAAGACGCACCCAGATTTTCACCTCCTTTTTGGGGGGGAGGTATGTCTTATACTCAAAAAAATATGGTATTCAGAAGCGTCCATGTTTTTCTAAACAACAGAAAACACTATCTTCAAATGAATTGAAGAATTCTTTTTTAATGCTAACAATGATAGATCCTGTATTCTAGTCTTATCCTAGTTATTTCAAAAAGAAATTCCAGTAAAAGTAATTAATGGACAAATAGAGAATTAGAATACTACTGTCACTTCATTAAAAAGAGGTGGAGGAAGAGACAGAGAAGGGCAGTTAGCCAGCTTTGACTAAAATCCTATTTATTTACAGTAGTAGCAATAAAATTAGCAATAGCATTTAGGCTTATATACCATTTCACAGTGCTTTACAGCCCTCTCTAAGCAGTTTACAGAATCAGCATATTGCCCTCAACAATCTGGGTCCTCATTTTACCCACCTCGGAAGGATGGAAGGCTGAGTCAACCTTGAGATTCAAACTGCCAAATTGCAGGCAGCTCACAGCCAGCAGAGGTAGCCTGCAGTACTGTATTCTAACCACTGTGCCACAACAACTCTTAGAAAGATATTAAATAATGATGGCCATATCTGAACTGTATCTCCTAGGCCCGTGATGGGGAACTTATGGCACGTGTGTCACAGGTGGCACGCGGAGCCATATCTGTGGGCATGTGAGTGTTGCCCTAGCTCAGCTCCAGAGCACATGTGTGTGCCGACCAGCTGATTTTCGGGCCTTCCGGGCCCACCATTTCCAGCCTCCAGAGGGCCTCCAGGTGGGTAGGGGAGGCCATTGTGTCCCTCCCCAGGCTCCAAGAAAGTCTCTGGAACCTGGGGAGGGTGAAAAATGGGCCTTCCGGGCCCACTGAAAATTGAAAAAAGGGCCCTTTCTGGCCTCCAGAGGGCCTCTGGGGGGTAGGGGAATCCATTTTCACCCTCCCCAGGCTCCAAGAAAGCCTCTGGAGCCTGGGCAGGGTAAAAAACTGGCCTACGGGGGGGGGGTGTCATGCATGCATGCACAGGGGTGAGTTGCAGGGGGGCATTGAATTATGGGTGTGGGCACACACGTGACCCCCATGCTCCCTCCCCACTTTTGGCATGTGATGGCAAAAAGGTTAGCCATCACTGTCCTAGGCTCTCAAAGTTACTGTAGACCTCATTAGCTATCCATCACGTATGCATAAATAACTTCAACATTTACATATGATGTCAGTACATAATGATATACAGTCACCAGCAGCATCCTAGAATTATAGTGAGTAGAAGTATAGTCAGATGATTTCCATCTGTTACTACTTAGCTTCCTTCCATCAATTCCTTGTAGTACCTCAAAGAAATCCAAGGTTCTTACAAGTTTGATCAAAAACTATCTAAGATCATTACCTTATTTTACTTTTTTTCAGTTTATTTGATTCTTTTATCATTTATATTAAATAACAAAATTAAAAATTATATGCCACATTGTTAACAAAGGCTACAATCCAGTTCTCAACTTCTTGCCTTGAAATCCATGGTATTTAAATGTGTATAACTGAATATATAAGTATATCCACTCTTAACAGCTATTAGTACTTAAACATGAGGTGCTTGAATAAACACCATTAGCGTATGTATTTTCTAAGTGGGCACCAACGATTGCAGTATTTTCTTTTTTTCTCTTTTTTTCCACTTCAAAGTGTATTTATAATATAGTCTGAAAGTTTCTTAGCCCTGTTTCTTAGTCTAACACTCTAGAATTCGATTAATGGAGACATTCTGGCACTTACATCGAGTAATGTTGCACATAAATGAGGATAAAAGGATTACTAGACTATAAATCAATTGATATATTCGGACACTATAAATCTCAAGGACATGAGGTTTTAATGTTAATGGAAATGCAGAATTTCATTGGCTAATCACAATTTAAAATCTTTGCCACTACATCACTGAAGTTTTTTTCCCCATAAACCATGGTTATGCTAACTAATAAAAAGCCATATATTACATCAGATACCAATCCACACACATTAGTCTCATTAATGTAACTGGGGCTAATCTGATATAATTGCTAGTACTCTTAACTGCTGTCTGTGTTTATATCAGTATAATAGTTAGTAGGCCTACAAGATTTAATCAGTTATTCAATGTAATCCGATAAGTAAACCATTAATCAGAGATTACTCCTTGGCTTCCATTAATCAGGGAACAATAAGGTAGACTTTATCAAGCTTGCAGGGGTTTGAAAAGAACTCTTCCCTCATGCAGCACACACAGAGACTGACATCCCAAAAACTGCTCTGTCCTCTAGGAAATAAAATATAAGTTGAACATCAACCCCAGTTGAAAGATGCCATTATGTTGTTCATTTCTCAGCAAAGATCACATGTGTCAGAAGTGATAGGACCTAAGCTAAATTCAGTTAGCTTTTCATTCAAAGGCATAGAACCTCAGAGGTCCTAATAGGGAGAGTGAAGGAAAGAGGACACTTGAAAACAATGGAGATGATGGTCAGAGAAATATGGAGCAAAAGGATGACAACTCAATCCAGGGCACGCTGGTGCTTGAATCTATAGATAAAGCTAAAAGGTAAAGTTAAAGGTTCCCCTCGCACATATATGCTAGTTGTTCCTGACTCTAGGGGGCAGTGCTCATCTCCGTTTCAAAGCCGAAGAGCCAGCGCTATCTGAAGATGTCTCTGTGGTCATGTGGCCGACATGACTAAACGCCAAAGGTGCACAGAAAGCTGTTACCTTCCCACCAAAGGTGGTCCTATTTTCCTACTTGCATTTTTTACATGCTTTTGAACTGCTAGGTTGGCAGAAGCTGAGACAAGTAAACGGGAGCTCACCCCATTCTGCGGCACTAGGGATTCGAACTACTGAACTGCCGATCTTTCGATTGACAAGCTCAGCATCTTACCCACTGAGCTGCTGCGTATCTTTAGATAAAGCTAGTCTATCATTAAACAGAAATTGTGGTGAACAGTTCAGATGTTAAATGGTGTAAGGGCTATAAGTAACTGAGGAACAGCTGAAGCCAACCCTCTTCAGTCCACTGTCTTCAAAAGAGAGAGATGGGATGGTCTTCCATCAGGGCAATTAAAGGAAGTTCCTGTTGCCCAACAAGATATTTCTACATGGAATCCAAAGCTGTACTTTCTCCTTCTTCACTTTAGGTATCAAAGTATCCTGAGTACTGATCGTTTCTATAATATGGTTCCTTTTACTGTGCATTAGAGGGAACTGACTTAACTGATCTTTCTTCAGTTATTCTCATGTAGAATAGAATAGAATAGAATTTTTATTGGCCAAGTGTGATTGGACACACAAGGAATTTGTCTTGGTGCTTATGCTCTCAGTGTATATAAAATAAAAGATATGTTCATCAAGAATCATAAGGTACAACACTTAATGATAGTCATAAGTTACAAATAAGCAATCAGGAAACAATATCAATATAAACCGTAAGGATACCAGCAACAAGGTTACAGTCATACAGTCATAAGTGGGAGGAGATGGGTGATGGGAGTGATGAGAAGATGAGAAGATTAAAAGTAGCAAACTTAGTAAATAGTTTGACAGTGTTGAAGGAATTATTATTTTTTTTTAATTTGATTTATATGCCGCCCTTCTCCGGAGACTCAGGGCGGCTTACAATGCGTTAAGCAATAGCCTTCATACTTTTGTATATTTATACAAAGTCAGCTTATTGCCCCCACAAACTGGGTCCTCATTTAACCTACCTTAGAAAGGATGGAAGGCTGAGTCAACCTTGAACCTGGTGAGATTCGAATTTACAGTAATTGCAGACAGCTGGTGTTGATCACTATGCTTTTAGTCTGCTGAGCTAAACCAGGCTCCAACAAATCTGCCATTTGTTTAGCAGAGTGATGACGTTTGGGAAAAAACTGTTCTTGTGTCTAGTTGTTCTGGTGTGCAGTGCTCTATAGCATCATTTTGAGGGTAGGAGTTTATATCCAGGATGTGAGGGGTCTGTAAATATTTTCATAGCCCTCTTTTTGACTCATGCGGTATACAGGTCCTCAATGGAAGGCAGGTTGGTTGCAATTGTTTTTTCTGCAGTATCTAATTATCTGCAGTTCTAATTATCCTCTGAAGTCTGTGTCTGTCTTGTTGGGTTGCAGAATGAAACCAGACAGTTATAGAGGTGCAGATGACAGACTCAATAATTCCTCTGTAGAACTAGATCAGCAGCTCCTTGGGCAGTTTGAGCTTTCTGAATTGGCGCAGAAAGAACATTCTTTGTTGTGTTTTTTTGATGATGTTTTTAATGTTAGGTGTCCATTTTAGATCTTGCGATATGGTAGAACCTAGAAATTTAAAGGTCTCTACTGTTGATACTGTGTTGTCTAGTATTGTGAGAGGTAGAAGTATGGAAGGGTTTCTCCTAAAGTCTACCACCATTTCTACAGTTTTGAGTGTGTTCAGTTCCAGATTCTTCCAGTCGCATCACGAGGCTAGTTGTTCAACCTCCCATCTGTATGCGGATTCATCACTGTCTCGAATAAGACTAATCACTGTTGTGTCATCTGTGAACTTCAGTAGTTTAACAGACTAGATGTAGTTTGGAAGCAAACTCTGTCAAAAAAAATCCAATGAAAAATTAAATAACGGACAAACTGTTAGATATTGTTAGATATTCCTATAGTTTTATCATTTTAAGGGAGCAAGCAGCTCAATTACCAATGAAGGACAGAATTATATTTTCATCAGTTTTTGATCACCCTAAATCACAATTAAAGTTATAATGTAAGAGTTTATATTTTGGGGACTTTTCCATATGAGAAAATACAGAAATCAAGAAAGCTGCTGACTGATGGAGAAAGAAAAAAAGAAAAAAGAAAAAGAAAGGGGGAAAAAAGAAGAACCAAATTTTCTGACAATGCAGAATAATAAAATAACAGAAAAAATTAATCACCAAAATATTTTTTATAGAAATTTTAAACCATCCTGAATATGAAATGGAAAACAGAAATCGCTTTCTCATTATGGATGGGTGGGAAAAACAGTTCAGGAAGCTGGAGGACAGACCTTGGTAAAATACAATAATGAACTTTCCAACTGTAAATAAACAACAAATAAAAGTCCATGTAAATAAAGATCCCGATTTCTTTTCTAATCTTAGTTCCAGTTTGTTCATCCTTATGTACCCAATACTCCATCAACATGCATTCTAACTTGTAAACAAATTTAATATCTGGAAATCAATTAAAAAGACTTATTCGGGTTTCAAAAGTACATTTTTCTCTATTGCCTGTTACATATCAGGCTGACAAAATAATACTTTAAGCTAAGGAAACAAGATATTAGCAGGACAGAGCGAGTATAAAACAAGTAAATTGTGGGGTTTTTTTTAAAACCTTCTGGCTTTGTTTCAGTCTGTGAATTAATTATGATTGTTACAAAAATGCCATGGAGAGAACATAGGAGAACTAAGCTGTGCTAGATAAGAAGAAGAAGAAGAAGAGAAAATGATTGTGCCCAAAAGGTCAGCTATAATAACATTCTTTGAAGTAAGTAAAACAAAACATGTCAAGTATTGTAAAGTGGTACAACTTTTGTGAAATACACTCAGCTTTATACGATAGGAATATAGCAGAGGGCATTTAGCCAGGGAGTCTTTTATTTACTATTAAGGTGAAAAATGGCTTTCAACATGTTTCCAAGTTGTTGCTTTGACCAAAGTATGTGCTGTTGTATTTCCCCTGAGCACCATTCCACATGAACAAAGACTCTTGTAAGTTACATGATGTCCTCTACTTGAAATAATGGAAGTTAACAGAGAAGATGTGACTCACAGGGATGAAGAGGGATGAAGGCATTAGAAGATATTTCATGCTTTCTTTTGTCTGTCTGTCGGCATTTGATAGATCATCAGTGGCATGGTTTTGCGGTCTCAGTTTGTTCTGCCTAATCATTGCTGCATTCCTCAGATGCCACATTGGATGTTGGCTGGAAGCCACTGTGACCATGAAAATCGATGCTTACCAAGAAATAAGGTGACTGCCTTTGCAAAAGGAATAAATAAAGAGAAGAAAATGGAATAACATGATGAATTTTAAACTAAGCTAAGGAAAACACTACATGAAAGAGCAAAGGTCATTTCCAAATGTAACTTCAGAGTGTGTTTTGGCTCTCAGCCAGTGAGAAGGACACAGAGGCCCTATAATCAAGCAGCTTTAAATAAATTACACATTTTCCTCCCTAGATCAGAGTGCCATTCCTTTTCTTGATGGGCAGATAAATATATCGGGTAGTTTCTAGATCCAGTTGATCACTTCGAAAATCTGACAGTAACATCTTAATAACAATGGTATCCTGCATGTACCTCCTAAAACATGGAGCAGTGGTTTCTACAGAAGTCATGCAGAATTATTTTTGGACAAATGTTAGTGTGGACTATGTTAAGCCCATGCAAAAGAAAAATTAAATAAACTATGAGAAATTGTTGCATATCAGCCCTCATTAGCTCAATAATATCAAGAATCATATTGCAGGTGAAAAAAATAATAATTTCTGTGATGAATCAAACATTATTGACTCAAAGATGCTTTTTGAGTAGGCAACTGGACTTTCTTGTTTTTCTTTGAAGATGTTTTGCTTCTCATCCAAGAAGCTTCTTCAGCTCTGACACGATAGTGGGGAATGGAAGGATTTCTATCCCTTGCGGAGAGTTGGTCATTTGCATCCTTTTAAAGGGTTGTTGAAGCACTTGGAGGTTTATCTGTGTCCTCAGGGTCAGCTGAGTAGTGCTCCTGGTTCTGTGTTTTTTTCTCTGGAAATCCATTCCTACTCCCACACCATTTATGGGTGTTCACCCTAAATTGTATAGCTAAAAGAGACTGAGAATCAAATCACTTTGATTATTATTTGGCGCATATATTGCAACTAGTAGTATCTTCATATTATTATCAATTATCTCAACCAACAAAACTCTGCCCTCTGAATCTGCATATATTTGTTCCGCTTTTATTGAATGTTTGATATATAGAACAACGCCTCTCTTTTTATTTTGCTTTTATTTATTCTTCCAAGTTTAGGTTGTGTCAATAATTGTTCATGTTGCTTTTTAATATGAACTTCTTGCAAACAAATTATATCAAATTTTAGCTTCTCTAATTTATGAAAAACCTAGGTAAATGTTGAAGTCAAATGGGGAGAGAAAAAAGGACCAGCAGTTGGAAATGGGGGTTGCAAAAAAAAAAAAAAAAAGATGAGAACCAGTTGGATGTAGTGGTTAAGGCGTCACGCTAGAAACCAGGAGACTGTGAGTTCAAGTCCCACCATGACCACAAAGCCGACTGGATGATATCGGGCTAGTCATTCTCTCTAATTTGTAGGAGCAGACAATAGCATACCACTTCTGAAAACATTGCCCAGAAAACTACAAGGACTTGGCCAGGCAGTTGCCAGGAGTCAATGCTGACTTGAATGCATAAGAGGAAAAAAATAATAAATAAAAAGGAAACATTCCAAATTTTTCATCTGTGCCTTTTTGTTGCCATCCAACATTTTTCACCCTCCAACAAGCTGTGTTCTGACACTTTAGAAGAATAAGCCAAAGAGGCTGAGAAAAAAACACACCTGCAAATGAAACTTAGAAAGAAATATTTATACTACCTAAAGTTTTCCTGGCTTCTTCTTTTTTTTTTTTTAAAGGCTGTTTTCCACTGTAGGTTCACCCAAATTTTTATTTTTATTCTATAGACAATTCTGGGAACAGGCAGGTAAATAGACATCATGACATGTTCTCTATCTCTGGGGACAGTTACAGTTGGAAGTATGGCAAGATACTGATGAATGGGGGGGGGCAGAGGTGGGTTTCAGCAGGTTCTGACCAGTTCTGGAGAACCGGTAGCAGAAATTTTGAGTAGTTCAGAGAACCGGTAGTAAAAATTCTGACTGGCCCTGCTCCCATCTATTCTCTGCCTCCCAAGTCCCAGATGATCAGGAGGAAATGGGGATTTTGCAGTAACCTTCCCCTGGATTGGGGACGGAATGGAGATTTTACAGTATCCTTCCCCTGCCATGCCCACCAAGCCACGCCCACCAAGCCATGCCACGCCCACCAAGCCACGCCCACAGAACCGGTAGTAAAATTTTTTGAAATCTACCACTGGTGGGGGCATCAAAGATCAAAGAAATGAACACAAATATATGGTGTAATGAAGGTAACAATGCGTCCATGTTCCATATTTTGTGTAGTTTCTAAACATGGCCTAATATTGCTCAGTCATCTTCATGTCAGTGGCTATTTCTCTTCCAAAACAGAATCCTTTGTTGTGTTTTAATTAATTTAAAAAGTTAAAAATTAAAAAAAAAATTATGTCCTTCGTGATAATCCCCCTAGATCAGTTTTTTTGTCCATATTAATGGAGAACACATTCCCGGTAAGATTTAATTTCAAACTTTTCATAATTATGGCTAAAATTAAATCTTACTGTGGGCTCTATTACACATGAGAAGGAATGAAAGCTAGCCTAGGAGGATTATCAAGCAGGACCCTCATCTGATTTATTTTAAACTTTAGTAATTAATTAAAATCTTGGGATAGTGATCTTGTTTGGAGGTGAAAGGGTCCTCATTAACAAAAAAGACCCACAAAGTATTCATACTGTTTGGAGGGCTTGCTGAGCTGTGAAGTACACTTTAAAAGACCTTTAAAAATCACACGGAAAGCAGAGCTGGTTATTAGTTTCTTTATCCCTAGCAGGAAAAAAAATGTAATATTATAATTAAGGTTTGTTGCGTATACCTGCACATCCCAAATTATGTTTTATTATGCACAATTCTCTTCCTGCTTCAACCTGAAGTTCCAAATGTTTTTGAAAAGGGGACATCCATAAGAATCTGTCATTATGAGCCGAGGTGGCACAGTGGTTAGAGTGCAGTACTGTAGCTACTTCAGCTGACTGCTAGTTCAGCAGATCAGCGGATCAAATCTCACCAGCTCAAGCCTTCCATCCTTCCGAGATGGGTAAAATGAGGACCCAGATTGTTAGGGGGCAATATGCTATTTAGTATACTGTCTTTGTAAGCCACCCAGAGTCCTCAGAGAGTGGGCAGCATAGAAATATGACTAATAATAATAAATAATAAAATCAAACCATCTGAATTCCTTCTTTATCCATTATGCTTTGCTGTCCCCTATTCTGCCTTTGATGGATTATTTTATGGATAGTTCTAACACTTGCAGTCCAGCTATTCTATTTCCTTTTGTATTTTAACATTAAGCATAAAGAGAATAATAGCTATATTGTCCCATTGGTTAATCAGTTAAGTAGTAAGGGCAGATTTAATTTTTTTAGGACTTTTCCAATATAATCCTCCTTGTGCTTGTACATTTCTACAAAGTTCAGTGAGCTTTTCTAGAGCAAAGTCTCATATCCTTGCACAATATTCTGAAATTGTATCCACCATATTTTCCGGTTTGGTGTTTTCTTCTCCATCTGAACATCTCTGTAAAATAGATTTTGTTTTGATGTCAACTGTTAAAAGACATTTCATCTGAATAAGAAGCTCCATACTCAGCTTAATGATTTAGAGAGATCTATCATGTACGAAATATTGCTGGTTCATTAAAAGAGTTACAAGAACCATAATGTGGTTTGGAATGTATCACTTTAGATCACGGGTGTCAAACTCGCAGCATCACGTTGCTGTGATGTTTTGCGATGTTTTTCGCATTCATGGAGCTGGGGATGGGCGTGGCCTGCACATGACACATCTGGCCCATGGGCCGCCAATTTGACACCTCTGCTTTAGATGAAATTTTGTAGTAGTTGTAGAATTAGTACAGTAGAAAATCATAGGAATCCAGCGAAACAAGGAATCCAAATTATTACACAGAGAAGAAGTATTTTTGAGGATAACAAGGACCCATTGGAATAGGACCTAAACATTCTATATCATCATCATAATCATCATCTAGTTATTTGATTTCTACACAGCCTTTTCTATCCCAGAAAAGCCTCAAAGCATCCCAGAATTTCTCAGTATCTCAGAGGCTAAACTAGACCACATTATTTTGCTGCCTGAGATAGAAAATAAAGAACGTTCCCATGCTGCCACCCCTTAAATCAAGGTGTTTTTTTTTAAAGACATGGGATGGGGACCCCACAACATCACCATATCTGGAAATAAGAATGGAACACTGCATTTAATAATTGCCTGAATTATAATCACTGAAAAATGTGTAACCATATACTGTATTAATCAAGGCTACCCAACACCATCCTTTGCTGATTCATGCAGTGCTTCTATATGAACCACAAAGATTTATCTCCTTTGTCTGCCAAATATTAATATTCCATATGTCTGCTACGTGCTGAAAGAGTGGTATAAGACATGAATTTTTTTTGTGATATAGCCCTCTTACTTACATTTTGGCAATGAGCAACAGGCCTAGGAAATGACTGCTTCCTACAGTTTCATATAAATGGCCAGGGACTGCTGTACATTTCTTAAGCATATGGCTCTGCCTTTCAAACTTGCATACAACTGACAACTGCGATCATTGGCTTTTTAAAAAATCCTGAGACCCATTTTAAAAATAGATTTTGATGAATGTTTAAATTGTTTAAACTAATAACATAATATCTGGGAGGGGGAGGAGGAGGAGGAGGAGGAGAAGAAGAAGAAGAAGAAGAGGTAATAATAATAATAATAATAATAATAATAATAATAATAATAATAATAATAATAATAATAATAATAAAATATTTCTGGCATATATTTTATTAAGCCCTTTTAGTCCTTTTACAACACAGGAAATACCAATTAACATATAATTTAGCAGAACAAAATATTATCCTATTTCAACCAGTACTCACTTTCTTGAAGTTTATTCAAGCATGAATAACCCTTTAATGCAATTTAACTACACTGAGGTATCCATTACATTAATATCATATATCCATCAGGAAATTAGAGTTTTGTCTCTATGAATTTTGTATTACAAGAAACTCTTTATGGTTTTGTTTTTTTTTATTCTGCACTTTATGGTGGGTAATTTAAGTTTGAAAGTGGCTCAGGCAGCTTCCGAGTTTCTCTCTTCTCCAGTGTATTATGACTAACAAATTGTCACTAATGTTAAAAGATCATGAAGACATCATTTATTAAGCAGCCCCGTATAGATAGTTTCCAGTAGAACACTAACATTTCTAATCAAGGGATTAAGCAACAAAGGTTGAAAAAGACATAGATACCTCATACTGTAAGTTTCACATCTAGTTCTCTCAATGGTTATGTCTATAAGTTTGAAAATTTATGCACCGTGGATAGGTCAAACCAAAGCATCACTAAACTGATAAGGAAAAAAAAATGAAACAAATTGCACAACTATAGCTTTGTGGGACATCATTCTCCAGGCTGCTTCGTTTGTATTTCTGTTCATCTTTGTCATTAATAATACGTTTTCAATCTGAGGGGTAAACTGGTGTTCAGCTCTTTTTTATTTTTTAAGGGAATTATGAAGTGCTTCCAATGGCATGACTTATTCAGGTATCCCACTGCCAGATTTTACTATATACTTTCCAATAGCAATATTAACATAACTAGAGGACCCGAAAGATTTCGGCACTCCGATATGTTGCCTATATGTAAAGTTTCTTCTGGCAAGGATTTAATTAATTAATTTAGCGTATGGATTTGCAATGTATATTAACATTTCCCCCAGATTAAAAAAACACAATAAAATATGAATGTTAAAAAGATCTATATTCACATACTGATGTCATCATAATTCTGTAAATCCCTACTTTGGCCTTAAATTAATCGGTGATAATGGCATTTTACAATCTTTTTTGAGGGAGAATATAATAATACCACTTATTTATTTACATCATATTATAGAAGCATCAGTAAATGCATCAGATAATAGTGAGATGCACAAAGAACTGCTGAAACTGGAACACATTGGAAGCTAAGGATGGCTCCCATATGCTGCATTATGCCCATTCCACTGCCTATTTTCCACTTAGAGGCCCATTTTTCATTTTCCTATTCCTTGCTTCTTTTCTACTTGCCATTAACAAGGACCCAGCTTTTCATTGCTTACTATGCTGTCTATAATGTCTACAAAATACAGGATGAACTTGTAAATGCTGTTTAACTGCTTGGGGGACAAAGTTGAACATTAGTTGGAAATATCAGTTGGATTGGAAATATCAGTTGGATTTTCCTGCTACCTTCCATCTTATGTTCCTGGTGCTATCTCCACAAGCATTTCTGGGAACTGTGTTGATGGCTGCAAGACATTCTGAAGCTTATGGTGACCAACTCTCCTCAGTATCAGCTGTACCCATGCAATTATGTCATGGAAAAGCATGAAAAGCTGTGTTATGCTGAATCAAATCAATGACCTATCTGCCTTAATATTGTTGATGTTGGAGGGAGGAACCTTCTGGTTTTTCAAGCAGGAGTTTCTAGCTTTCTCTGGAAATACTAGGGGCTCAACCTGGCTTTTGCTGCATGTAGAGCAAATGCTTAACCATTGAGTTGCAGTTTTGCCACTTCTATTAATCCCATTGCATGGCGTCTTATTGAGGAGAGGAGAGGAGAGGAGAGGAGAGGAGAGGAGAGGAGAGGAGAGGAGAGGAGAGGAGAGGAGAGGAGAGGAGAGGAAAAGACTTGCCCATTTCTGGGGAGGACTAATGTGTCTCTGTGACTAAGTATTCTTAAACAGTCTAGATTTCTATCTTCCAGTTGGGTTCGACTATTGGTGTAATTCCTATTCAGAAAGAATGAAGTGACTGCTACTTTGTGCCAATCAAATAGTTAATGACTTCCTTTCAAAATGTCTTTGCCTATTGAATTGCAGATAGGCAATTTGTGGGTGGGTGACTGACTAGTAAGCGTGTGTACCTTGTAGACTTTTTCTCACCAGCCAGCCAGTGTTTGAGTTTTGGAATGAGTATATATTTTACCTATGTATTCTTAACCAAAGTCTTCATATGCATTGGGTATTCTAGAAACACCATCTGAACTTGAGTTCTAACTCCCCTATCTTTGCTGCCTTTCAAACTGGCGAAGCAAGTGAAAAAGAGGCAAGCTATCCTATACATTCTGATGTATTCAGGCATCACAGTGACCAGGAAATTAGACAAGAAAGGGATAGCAAGCTCTACTGGGCACATGAGAAACAATAGTCTACCTTGCCAGTGTGATACCATATGATCACTAGGCATGGAATTTTGACTCAGAAGGCAGAACATTTTGCCCCAAATGTGTGAGAGTCAAAATACCGGAAGAAAGCCAACTTTTCTCACCATACAAGAGAATGACCCATTCTGAGGATTGTTGCATTCCCAGACCATAATAGAGGTTAGAATGTCACTGATTCCTTGAAGTTGTTTCTCCTTACTCAGTTCTTATTTTCAGTGCACAGCATTTGTGGGGAGAAGCAAAGTCCACATAGTATTAGCAGATTTCAGTGCAAAATCACTTTTCCTAGGGGCATTATTTAGCCACTCTGTTCACATAAACAAGACGGGAACTATAGAGTCAGTGAGAAAAGGGTGCGCATTAAGTTTCTTTTCACTGACAGATTCAGTGGAGAATTAAAAAAAACCTGTCATATTGTTGAGACATATTCCCTGGCTGTGCCTTTTGGCAGAAGGATCTAATTAAAGGAGCCCAAAACTGCTTTTCCTGCAAGTCTTTTCAATATTTTCATTCTGTTTATTTGTCCAGCAGGCTTTCTTCTTATTAAAATTTGCCTTTTGGAGAAAATAAATATATAGGTCACATTTCTGTTTAGAAGTTCAAAAGTGTCATTTTCTCAGAGGAAGGTGGCACCAAAGGATGGCTGTTGGATGAGTAATTTACTCAGTTCTAAACAGGAATGAGCACACGAATCCCTCTCCTTACCCCATGAAAACCTCTGTAAGGGTTAAGTCCAATAATATTCATACTTTTTTCGCCAAGAGGTGCATCCTTTGTCACATCTGTCATTAAAATGATGGACGGTTTTATTATCTTAGTTAAATATTGCCTTTCAATTGTGGGTTTATTTTGAAAGAAACTCTTCCTCCTCAAGCAACTTTTCAACTGTTTTTTCTTCACATCACATTCACCTTATGCACTGTTCTGTTTACAACTTGTACCACCTGTTCCCAGGAGTTTTCTTCACCTGTGATTAAAGAGAAGTCTCTTGCCTTAGAGATAACCACACTGTTACAACACTACTTAAAACTATTTTCTGGTAGTTTAACTGGATGGAACCACTGAGAATCTCCTATTCACTACATGGTGTTCTTATCTGAATAGCAAAGTTAAATAAAGGATTAAGTCCAAATTCTGTTTCTGTTAGTAGAAGTATTTTTTTGAGACTCATGAACAAGACAGAAGTAATAGCCAGTTTGGTCTAGTGGTTGAGGCACCAGGCTAGAAACCAGAATCTGTGAGTTCTAGTCCTGCGCATGAGCATGAAAGCTGACTGGGTGACTTTGGGCTAGTCAATCTTTCTCAATTTACAACATCAGGTTTGGGTGACAAGCCAATAGGTCCGCTCTGTCAGAACACATGGATCAATTCTTGGTTGGATTAAAAACAAAACAGCAGCAACAACAACAACAACAAATTTTCTGTGGGAATTTTCTGTGGGAAAATGCCAGGAAATAAAAAATGAACAAGATGGGGTGTTTTTAACATCAATACTGTGAGTGGGAGGGGCAGATATGGCGGGAACAGGGGGCCATATCGTGTTAGGGGAGCGCATGCTCACTGTTGACGAGCGGTGGCACGCTCCGGCCCCCAAGGTTCCACTCGTTCCCCAGGTTGCACAGACCCTCAGGGCCTAGGCCTTCGGCTGATGTTGTGCAATGCCAGGTCTGTTTAATTCGGTTTGATTCTGCTTTTAAATTTTGTATTTATGTGTTTTTATCTTGTGGCTGTTCACCGCCCTGAGTCCTTCGGGAGTAGGGTGGTATATAAATCAAATAAAACCTAAAACCAAACCTAAAACTCTAATAGTTTCTCTCTTTCTATGTAGCATCTGCTGCTACACACACTATTTCTAGCTTTCTCGTGCATTGTGGGTGTCTACACGTGAACATATGAATTTCTGAGGTGGGCAGAAAAATCACTTCCCATTGTGCCAGTGGAATTTATCTGCTTTAATATATGGTTATCTTACATTTGGAAAGAATTCAACCTAGATGCAATGCTTTGCCTCCACTTGAAGAAGTTGACATAAGTCAGTTCCTACCCAAATTTTGCTGATTCCCCAATTCTATAAGTTCCCAGTCTATAAAACTACTCTGAGGTTTGGAACAATGTTCAAAACAAAATAGAATGTGGTACATAAGAAAAGAAAAACACTGGCAAGAATTCTGAATGAAATACCACATGGTATTCTCTTCCATGATAAAGCTCAACTAGGATGCGGTCCAAAGAAACATGAGATAAGAAAAATAACTCATCACCAATTATTCTAAAATTAATAATGCCAGGTACAATCAGAAACCTGGAAACGTCAAGGAATTTTCCAACCCTCGTTACTCATGCGCACATTCAGTTGGACTGTCTTTGAATGATTTGAAATGTTCCTTCTTGAGTTTCTTGCTATTTGCAAACCAAGTTTCCGATGGACTTGCTTTCTTCCATTACTTTCACAGCCTCCCCACAATTTCTTACATAGAGATAATCTTATCATAGTCTCCAAATACATCTGGAGGATGGGGTCTCTTATCCCTGCCCAATTCATGAAAGTGAGGAACTAATAACCTTCTCTTCCAGGAGAAGAAACCAGATTCAAAGTGGATTTTGGCTGAAGGAGAGAAGCGCATCTTCTACAGATAGTCCTTGATTTTAACAGCACTGAAAAAATTGACTTATGACTGTTTTTCACACTTACGACTGTTGCAGCAACCCCTTGGTCACACATCAAAATTTGGATGCTTGGCAACTGGCATATATTTTTGATAGTTTCAGTGTCTCGGGATCATGTGATTACCTTTTGTGACCTTCTAACAAGCAAAGTCAATGAGGATGCTAGATTCACTTTACAACTGTATTACTAATTAAACAACTGCAGTGATTCACTTACGACTGGGGCAGAAAAGATGTAAAATGGAGGAAAAGTCATTCAACAACTGTCTCACTAAGCAATAAAAATTTTGGGCTCAATTATGGTCTTAAGTCAAAGATTACCTGCACTTGAGTGGAACTACTTGGGTTTGGATGGACGTGCTACAACCTCTATCCATCCATGTGTGCAGTGTAAATACAACAGGAAGAACGAGCAGAATTGTACTGAAAATATATTAATTTAAATTGGGGTTTAATTAAAATGAGATGAAATTAATTATATGCAATTAATATGATTACTCTCTATATCCCTAATATTTTTTCCCTTCTGTCTCACTAAAAATTACATCTATGTGATAACTTTTAGAGGCACTTTGGGGGTTATGCAAAATTCTGCAAATTCTGTGGATCAGAAAAAGCATCTTCCCCTCCCTCTTGTCTCCATTAGTAACTAAAACTAGAGATACACAAGGTACTTGACCCATTTAGTGACTAGATCTTTAGGTTCCAAGGCAACTCAATGTTTGTCAATTTGGGGGGGCGGGCAATTGAGGCCATTTGACTCCTTGATAAATCTGGGCAGCTTACAAATAAAACAATGCATACATTTTAAAAAGTCACAGCTGACCACAAGAACAATACACCAACTATAAACCAAAGGTAATTAAAGGAGGTTCCACAATCATCCTGTTACACAGCAGGGGAGAACAACCAGGTATTTTAGTAATTTCTTAAATGTCCTAAGAATGGAAGACACATAAATCTTTGAGCAGAAATATTATCCAGATTCAGGTACTGCAGCAGGGCAGGTATACTTCCTGGATCCCAGAAGCTGGCACCATTTTATCAACAGGACCTGTTGAACCACCAGTCATTAGTTGAGATGGACAGCTATAGAAAATGAATGAATGAATGAATGAATGAATGAATGAATGAATGAATGAATGAATGAATACTAGCAGAGACAATTGTAAATAGGTGGCTCTTCAGATACTTGGTTCTTGTACCATAAAGGACTTTAATGGTGATCACAATGATCTTGAATTGCAACCAGAAGACAATGGTTAATCAGTGTAGTTTACAAAGCAGTGGGCTCATATGCATTTTATGTGACTTCGCCATCATTGCCTATATTTCTGCATCCTGGACCATCTGTGACTTCTGCATAGTCTTCAAGGACAGACGCTCATAGAGCACATTATCCTAAGATGATCATGAAGTGTCCAATCAGAGGCCTAGGGCAAGAAGAATAATTAGAGGTCAACTTACTCATACTAACTTCAAAATAAAATAAAAGGCACACAACAAACCTGCTCTTATTATGTTTAAAGATGTGAGATGGGAAACACTAGGTAGAGCAAGTTGTTAAACTAAAGATTCTCTCTCTTTTTTAAAATTGTCTCCCCTCTTCTCATCCACCTACTATGATTGCCCAGTTATAGTCTGATTGCAAGGGTCATTGTGATTTAAGAGCAGACCTAGCAGTCACTGACATACCCACATTGATCAATGTGTTTGGCACAAGCAAGTACCACAACATGGTTTTTAAAATCCTTGGTATATATAGAAGTCCTCCTGGACTACATAGCAATAGCAATAGCACTTAGACTTATATACCACTTCATAGTGCTTTTACAGTCCTCTCTAAGCAGTTTACAGAGTCAGCATATTGCCCCCAACAATCTGAGTCCTCATTTTACTGACCTCGGAAGGCTGGAAGGCTGAGTCAACCTTGAGCCTGTGAGATTTGAACTGCCAAACTGCAGCTAGCAGTCAGCTGAAGTAGCCTGTAGTACTGCAGTACAAACCACTGCGCCACCTCATCTCATATAGCCTGAAACTCCTCACATAGAGGAGTTTCAGGAAATATTTTGGATCAGGAAAAGGGCAAATAAAACTTGTCCATCCCACTTAAGAACCAACAAGACTTAATTGTCATGATACACAATAGATTTAGGATTTGCAGTAAGGCCAGGTACCACAAATGGTATTAGATCTGCCATTCACAAGTTACTTAACCTACAACTTTGTTAGGCAAAAATATTTAAAAGATGGAATTTCTACTGCACAGAAATCTAAAAAGGCAGGCCAATAAGGTGAGGGATTCAATTTTTCTTATATTTCTATGGTATACCTTTAATTACTGTAATTGTTTCAGGGTAACAATATTGTAAAGGACCATTGTCAGATGACTTATTTCAATAGAAATGCTTGTGAGGTATGGGATGATTGACATAGTTAGAAGAGTATTTCGGTTACTATAAAAGATTATGTCAGCATATAATATTTCTGTATTAAAACCTGAGAAAATATCTCACAGTGTCAGTTTTAATAGGGCAGCATTACAGGAAATGGTTGGAGCAATATAGCCCCCCAAATTATCCCACAAAAAATGTTGCAAAAGTAAGTAGTAAAACAAAAGGTCATCCAGTCATTTGAAATATTTAAAAGTACTCTTAATAACCAAAATGACATTTACAAGGCTTTTTTTTTCTGTTTTATGACAAAGCAAAAATAATCCAGATTATTTTGGAAAGGTGGTTTTTATACTAAATGTTTCAAACCAACCATTGCATTACCTCTGCTATCTCATAACGTTAATAAATACCAGAAAATGGACACAATAAAGCCTTTGTTTAAAACCATGAGAATTTGAAACACAAACACACAGATGAAAGATGCTGATAACCTGAATGGGAGGAAGTATTATGGTGTATCCAGGAGTTTAAAATGGACCCTCATAATCAGCTCCTTTCCTTATGAGCTACTTTGCATGACAAATGACAAGAAGCGGCCTTATGAAATTTCAGTCTGAAGCCATTTTTACCACTAATGCAAATGAGACATAATACGTGCCTTTTGTCAACCACATTTATTGGTAATCTCATTCTCTCCCCCTAATGAGACCTGGGTTAGGAAATGCACTCAGATTGCTGTGCCCCAGGTCACAGGAGCCACAAAATGTGGTGATGCAGATGTATTTAATCTCAGAAGGATGGCAGATGTATCATTGCTTGGGCAACGGAAACAGCATCAGCTGCTGAACAAACCCTAGATGCCCTTGACCTCTCAAAATGCAGCCCATATTTCACCCAAGTAGCTAATTCAGCAGTCTGTGAAGGAATAGAGAACAAGTCAGTGATTTCTGTTAGGTTTAGGGTGAGGGGGCAGTCTTATCATGTCTTACCTCGTTTTACCCTTTAAAATTAATCCAACTCAATATCGTTTGAAATTCATACCTTGTTGGAAGTCCTTTTTGGAAGAAAAATCCAGGTCCTGTTCCAAGCTGGGAGAAAGGCGCTGGAAATAAAATGGAGGCTGATTGGAAAGAAGGATTCTGTTTACTGATGAACAGATCCACCAACAGCATGTGGTTCTGGGGCAACCGACCAATTGGTTGAATGAGTGGATGGACCTTTATAGGTTTCTGTGATGCTGCTGGAGGTTGTGCAATGTAGTGAGTTCTGTGTCTTTTGCTATTCTAATGGTGGTGGGTTAATCCTATTATGTCCTAAAAGGTAATGTCCTGTTCTTAGAATACAGGTGGAGAAGAATGTAAATTTTAATCCCATTGCTGGAGGTGAAGGTTTTTTGTTTGCGAATAGTCTGGCCCAGTCTTTCTTAATGGGCACATTAAGAAAGACTGGGGTTGCTTTCTGCCTCTAAGAACATGTTTCTCCATTTCTCCTTTGTGGAAATATAATATTCTGCCTCTTAATATTCCCCAAAATATTTCATTCTCTAGGAGGTGGGGGAGCTTCCCACATCCTGGGATGTACCGGTAATTTTCCAGTCAAAATAGATGAATTTTACAGGTAGTCCTCAATTTATGACTACAAATTGAGCCCCAAATTTCTGATGTTAAGCGAGACAGTTCTGAAGTAAGTTTTGCCCCATTTTACAACCTTTCTTGCCACAGTTAAGTGAATTACTATGATTGTTAAATTAGTAACACATTTGTTAAGTGGATTTTCCTGACAGTTAGAACAATTAATCAGTGAAATGATTACCTCCAGAAGTTGTGAGTGCTCCAACGCTGGAAGTTTTTAAGAAGAGATTGAAGAACCATTTGTCTGAAATCTTATAGGGTTTTGTGTTTGAGCCAGGGGTTAGCCTATAAGATCGCCAAGGTCCCTCCCAACTATTACTTTGTTCTGCTGTTCTCTTCTGCTGTTATTCTGACTCTGACTTCCCCCTTGATTTTGCATAACAGAAGGTCGCAAACAGGACACTACAACCATCCAAGAGCCTTGGATAGTACAGTGGTCTAAAGCCCTGTTATTAACATCAGCTGCCTGCAATTATTGCAGGTTCGAATCTCACCAAGGCTCAAGGTTGGACAAATCTTGATCTTAACTCAAGGCCATTTTAAATCGGTTCGACTTTAAATAGTTAACCTCAAGCTGGAATCAGAAGAGCCTTGGTAGTACAGTGGTCTAAAGCACCCTGTTATTAACACCAGCTGCCTGCAATTATTGCAGGTTCGAATCTCACCAGGCTCAAGGTTGACTCAGCCTTCCATCCTTTCTAAGGTAGGTAAATTGAGGACCCAGTTTGTGGGGGCAATAAGCTGACTTTGTATAAATATACAAAAGTATGAAGGCTATTGCTTAGCGCATTGTAAGCCGCCCTGAGTCTCCGGAGAAGGGCGGCATATAAATCAAATTTAAAAAAAAAAAATCATAAATACATGCCAGTTGCCAAGCATCCAAATTTTGATCACATGATCATGGGGATGCTGCAATAGTTATAAGTGTGAAAAACAGTCCTAAGACACTTTTTTCAGTGCCATGGAAACTTTGAATGGTCACTAAATGAATGATTATAAGTCAATGACTAACAGTAAATTAAAAAGAATCTGTTACTTATAACAACACTCTCAACTGATTTGGTCATTCTTCAAAAGATATTGGTGGATTGGTTCAACAAAATGACTTCTTAGTGGATTGTAGTTTCATTTTTAACCCTAAAATTGGTCAGAATCATTATTTCTTGGCTAAATCTGAATTTTACCATTTGCTTTCAGCCTTTGCAGTAGTAGCCAAAATTATGTGAACTTCATGGGTAAATTGATGTTTGGATTACTGGAAGTAAAGTTCTCCTACAGGCTCTTTGTGTGTGTGTGTGTGTATTTGTGTAAAATATATCTTATTTCCCCCCCAGCAAGGTATGTTTGTATTTGTTCATTCTAAAGTAATTATGTCCTTCCTATAGTTGTACGCCTTATTGGCCATCAGGCATAAGAGCGTCTTAATTTACAGAAAGGACTGTTGAGTTCAAGGGAATTATGTTACATGACAGTAGAGAAACATAGGGTGGCTCTTTTTGTGTCAGATTTTATAGCACATCTTAGAAAACTGGACACTTGGGTTTCTGGACAGTTCCACAGGAAAGTTTGTTATATTTTCCTATATTGTTTTGTTTGTTTTTTAGATAGGTTGTGGTATCTCTAATATCCCAAAGGAGAGTGATATGCCGTGATTATCAGTGGTTATCAAGTAGATTATTTTTGTTCTGGATATAGGAGGGGAGGCAGTTAGAGCAGTGGTGGAATTCAATTTTTTTTACTACTGGTTCTGTGGGCGTGGTGTGGCTTGGTGGGCGTGGCTTGGTGGGCATGGCATGGGAAGGATACTGCAAAATCCCCATTCCCTCCCCACTCCTGGGAGAAGGATATTGCAAAATCTCCATTCCTACCCCACTCTGGGGCCAGCCAGAGGTGATATTGGTCAGTTCTCTGAACTACTCAAAATTTCTGCTACTGGTTCTCCAGAACCTGTCAGAACCTGCTGAATTTCACCCCTGGTTTAGAGGCTTAATTGACTTTCTTGCTTGATAGTTGCTTCTGTTTATATGTACAAAAGCATGGTTATATTATCCAAGATATAGATATTTAGAACAGTTTATTTTTTAACAAGGCGACTGATTCCTAGCATGCTATGATTTATACTGTATTTTTCAGTATAAATATAAGTATAAGACGCACCTTTTTTCCCAAAAAAAGAGGGTGAAAATCTGGGTGCTTCTTATACTCCGAATATAGCACCGCCCAGCTTCTCAAACGGAGGTTTCAGAGGCTGAAAAAAGCATCAGAAACGAAGCTTCAGAAAAGAAGCCCCAAACAGAGCTTCAGAGGCTTTTTTTCTGAAACTGTTTCAGAGGCTTTCAGAGGCAGAAAAAAAAGTTTTTTCTGAAACAGAGTTTCAGATGTTTCAGAGGCAGGAAAAAAAAAGGAAGTCACAGAGTTCACAACCAAGGAACCTGTTGCTAAAATTCACCTCTGGGAACAGCTGATTGGGGTTATTCCAGGAGGCCAATTCACCTGCCAATCAGCTTTTTTCTTATTTTCCTCCCCAAAAACAAAGGTGTGTCTTATACTCCGGTGCATCTTATACTCCAAAAAATACAATAATTGAACCTAAAATGGTGGATATAGATAGAGATTATATAGATGAGATACAGTACATTCAGAAAATATTCAGACCCCCTTCACTTTTGTCAATTTTGTTATGCTGCAGCCTGATTCTACAGTTGTTGAAATTCATTTTTTTCTCATTAATCTGCACTCAGTACCCCAAAATAATGAAGTGCAAACAGAAGTTTAGAAACGTCTAAAAACACACACACACAAACACACACCTACACAATATGCATGCAGATTCACAGACAGAAATAAATTTAAGATGTAAGTGGATAACACACATCCTCCAAGAAATGAAGTCTCCACAAAGAAGGAAATAGTTATGATATAAACCAGTGGTGGGATTCAGCCAGTTCACACCACTTCGGGAGAACCGGTTGTTAAGTTTCTGAGCAGTTTGGCAAACTGGTTGTTGGAAGAAATCATTAGGGCAGAGAACCGGTTGTTAAATTACTTGAATCCCACCACTGATATAAACGCATTAGATATGCCTTGAGCTTGTGCAGCTACAAGATTTTGTACATTCTCTGAACAATAGGTGCACATTCAGAATGTCTTATTACAATTAAAGAACAGAGTAATATAGAATTTTGTAATAAGATTTGTAGAATAATGCTAGTGATTCATTGCTATGAATCTTAGAAAAATGTCCTTCATTTTCTCTTTAATACAGAAGTTGGCATCCATTATTTATAGTCAATACATAAAGCCAGTTGTCCAAAATTGTAACTGATGATGATGTTTTAATTGAGCATTTGAGTAGTAAAAAAAAACCCCAACAACATTTCTATGATTTACCAAAAAGTTTCTTGCTTTTTTTTTAAATGAGATAAGGTTAATTTAATAATACTTGGTTTAGAGAAAACTATGCTGACCTGTGACTATTACATTATTTTCACAGTACTTACAATCCACTTTCTATATGAATGTTCCACTAATGCCGTATATGTTTTTTCATTACTGGACATAATATTTAAAATATTAGCATAAAGAAGTCTCTTAAATGACTATGACCATAAAAAATAAGTGCAATGACATGGAAAATTCTTTTTAGTATTTTTGTTTTCTCTTAGTAAATTGTAATATTGCTTTATATTTAACTAAACAGTGAGACGGACAATTCCTTACAATTTCTTTTTTTAGAAAACAAAGTTTTCTTAGCCTTTTAATTGTTAAGGATCATGTGAGTGACAGAAAATGATTTGGGGATTAATGCATCACAATACTCAGTGTATTTCTGCACTATTAAAGGAGAAGGGGAGGATCTTGTCAATGATGTAAGATTTCAGGTTAGAAACATAGAAAGTCTTCCCTATGAGGCTTTTTGTTGTTGTTTTGTTTTTAATTTATTTATTTATTTAAAAAAATTAATTTTAACTTTTAATTTTATTTTTTTAATTTTTGTCAGATGATGGACATGTATTTATCAGTGGTGGGATTCAATTTTTTGGGGGCTTGGTGGGCCTGGCAGGGGAAGGAAGGATACAGTAAAATCTACATTCCCACCCAGAGTAAAATCTACATTCCCACTCCAGAGGAAGGTTACTGCAAAATCCCCATTTCCCCCCGATCAGCTGGGACTTGGGAGTCAGAGAATAGATGGGAGCGGGGCCAGTCGGAGGTGGTATTTACGGGTTCTCCGAACTACTCAAAATTTCTGCTACCGGTTCTCTAGAACTGGTCAGAATCTGCTGAATACCACCTCTGGTATTTATCCAAAGCATGTTTAAACTCAATTTCTGTTGACTAACCCACTATCTCCACTGGAAGTTGGTTCCAAACCTCCACTCTTCTTTCTGTGAATAGCAATAGCACCTAGACTTATATATACAGTGCTTTATAGCTCCCTCGCTCTCTCTAAGTAGTTTACAGAGTCAGCATATCACCCCCAACAATCTGGGTCCTCATTTTACCAACCTCGGAAGGATGGAAGGCTGAGTCAACCTTGAGTCAGTCAGACTCAAACTGCCAAACTGCTGGCCGCTGCCTGCAGTACTGCATTCTAACCACTGCGTCACCATGGCTCATGGTAATACCTTCTAACTTTACTTTTGAACTTCCCTCCTGTCAGTTTGAGGTTCTGCCCCTTGTTCTTGCTTTTTGTTCAGTGTTGAATATTGAAA
The DNA here is from genome assembly GCA_012654045.1 of Ptyas mucosa. Taxonomy (NCBI): domain Eukaryota; kingdom Metazoa; phylum Chordata; class Lepidosauria; order Squamata; family Colubridae; genus Ptyas; species Ptyas mucosa. Next base: position 17,212,464 of record WNWU01000006.1, read on the forward strand.
GGTTTTGAAGGTTATTTTCCTCCGCTCTAATTCTAATGTGTGGCTAGGAAGGGAAAAACTTCCTCATCTTTGTGACTTGAGAAGCTGGTTATATTCTTTACTCTTGATCGGTCTTGTCTGTAGGAAGATTTTAAAAATGAGGGGAAGTGCTGCTTTTCTTCTTGGTGCAGAATGAGCACCAGATGGAAAGCACAATCATTGCATTGTTTCTTGTCAATATTTGTTTTACAGAAAGGTTGTGGCTCGATATGTATATTTGTAGAAGTTTATATCAAAACTCCTAGAAGCCAATGGATTATTCTAGCACTATAAACATGTCTAAGCAAGGTTGACTTAGAGGCTCACTTTCTTTTCAATTTGCCTTGTTGTGTTTTGCTCTCCGGCGACATATTGCTTAAGTTTTTCCCTCTTTATTGCGGTTCAGGAAATTAGCCACCATACTACAACTTTATGTTGAAATAAACGACTTTAAAGAACACATAGTAACTAGTAATGACCCCTTACCTAAATAAGAATAGCTTATTTTTGCTTGCTAATAAATACACATAACTAGGAAGTTTTAAATGGATAGCCTAGAAACTGATTTTGGAAATGCTGTTTTACAATAACGGTGCCCCATATCAATTGCCATGCTTGTGACATGTTTGCATTGTTCCTCAGCTGCAAAGAGAATGAAAGGGTCTGTCCACAGAATTTAAACAGAGAGATGGTTTCAGTTTATATAACCCATCTGTGCCTCAGGATAGGACCAAGATGAACAAGCGGGAGAGGCACTGCAGCTAAACAAGGTGGGGTTGATTTTGAGGAGGGTTAAATGAAGAGTTGGAACTAACCTTTCGCTCCTATTGGAAATTGTGACAGCTATAATGTAAGGAAGCAATGCATAAATGAAAATGTTGATGAACGAGGTCATGAAAAGCAGGTCGTCCTTGACTTATGGCCCTTCATTAGTGACTGTTCAAAATTACAATGGCACAGAATAAAGTGACTCATGATCAATTTAAAAAAAGGGTACTGAAAAAAGTGACTTACGAGTCTTGTACATTTTTCACACTTACAACTGTTGCAGCATCCCCATGGCCACATGGTCAAAATTAAGATGTTTGGCAACTGCTTCATAACTATGATAGTTGCAGTGTCCCAGGGTCATGTGATCACTTTTTGTGAACTTCTGACAAGCAAAGTCAACGAGGAAGGAGATTCCCTTAAAAACCATACCATGTTACTAATTTAATAATTACAGTTATTCACTTAACAACCATGGCAAGAAATAGCATAGCATAATTATTGCGGTCATAGACCAAAAAAACCAAAATATCCAAGACACATAGCTGGCACATGACCAGACTGAAGTGCAAAACGGCAACTAAATCAGTGGTGGAAACCACTCTGTCAAACTCACAGTTCATGTATTTTAAATTTTTAGCTCCAATCTATATGGACTATAATCGATTAAAATTGTACATAGGTAGAAAATACTATATTGCAATTTGGATGGCAAGAAATGTTGTAAAATAGGGGGAAACACATTTAACAATAGAAATTTTGGGCTCAATTGTGGTCATAAGTCAAGGACTACCTGTAGTCATAGTTCCAAATTATTGGAAGAAATATATTACATGTAAAATAGATTGATAATGTAACAGAATAACACAATTAGAAGGCACCTTGGAGGTCTTCTAGTCCAACTCCCTGCTCAGGAAACCTGCTGTTCCACTGCTCAGTAAACCCTACACCATTTCAGACAAATGGTTGTCCGATCTTTTCTTTAAAACTTCCAGTGTTGGAGCATTCACAATTTCTGGAGGAAAGTTGTTCTACTGATTAATTGTTCTAACTGCCAGGAAATTTCTCCTTATTTCTAGGCTGGTTCTATCCTTAATTAGTTTCCATCTATTATTTCTTGCTCTGCCTTCAGGTGCTTTGGAAAATGGATTGACCCCGTCTTCTTTGTGACAGCCCTTCAAATATAAGCAACAAAAGAAAATAGAATTCCTTCATCAAGGTGCACAGAAGCTAAAAACATATGTTGCTTTTTTAAAAAAAAAATATTTATATGCCGTCTTTCTCCAGAGACTCAGGGTGGCTTACAATGCATTAAGCAATAGCCTTCATACTTTTGTATATTTTATACAAAGTCAGCTTATTGCCCCCCACAAACTGGGTCCTCATTTTACCCACCTTAGAAAGGATGGAAGGCTGAGTCAACTGTGAGCCTGGTGAGAATTGAACTTGCAGTAATTGCAGGCAGCTGGATGTTAAATGCTGCCTTAGTAGGAAGCATTAGCCTCCTACGCCACTCAGGCTTGAATTAAAAGTGTCAATAAACATTTTTATTATAGCCACCTCATCCAAAGAGACACGTTAAGGGACATATATTAAGGGAGGTGGTACTGGGGATATATTCTTATAGGCAATATTGTAACTGTACATTTTTTGTTTGTTTAAGTTTGGCATTCCTTTCCATTTCATAGGCCTATAGTAGAACAATTGCTGAGCTTGACTAAAGCTTACTAGAAGTATTAGAATAACAGAGTTGGAAGAGACCTTGCAGGTCTTCTAGTCCAACCCCCTGCTTAGGCAGGAAACCCTATACAATTTCAGACAAATGATTATCCAATCTCGTCCTTAAAAACTTCCAGTGTTTGAGCATTTACAACTTCTGGAAGCAAGTTGTTCCGCTGATTAATTGTTCTAAGTGTCAGGAATTTTCCACTTAGTTCTAGGTTGCTTCTCTCTTGATTAGTTTCCATCCCTTGCTTCTTGTCCTGCCTTCAGGTGCTTTGGAGAATAGCTTGACTCCCTTTTCTTTGTGGCAGCCCCTGAGATATTGGAACACTGCTGCCATGTCACCCCTAGTCCTTCTTTTCATTAAACTAGACATACCTAATTCCAGCAACCATTCTTTAGATGTTTTAGCCTCCAATCCCCTAATTGTCTTTGTTGCTCTTCTCTGCATTTTTTCTAAACATCTTTTTTACATCATGGCGACCAAAACTGGATGCAATATTCCAAGTATGGTCTTACCAAGGCATTATAAAATGTTATTAACATTTCACATGTTAATGCAGCCTAGAATTGTATTGGCTTTTTTGGCAGCTGCACACTGCTGGCTCAAAGTTAAGTGATTGTCTGCTAGGACTCCAAGATCCCTCTCACAGTTACTACAATTGAGCCAGTACCACCTACACTATACCTGTCCATTTGGTTTTTCTTGCCTAAATGTAGAACCTTACTTTTTTCACCATTGAATTTCATTTTGTTAGATAGCGCTCAATGTTCATATCTGTCAAGATCTTTCTATATCTTAAGCCTGTCTTCTGGAGTGTTGGTTATTCCTCCCAGCTTGGTGTCATCTGCAAAATTGATGAGCTCCCCTTCTGTCCCCTAATCCAAATCATTGATGAAGATGAGGAACTGCTGCTTCTACCTTGAGTTCCATTAAAATATTGTAAAAGTGGTAGAAAAATTGCACAAGTTTAAATGTTTGTTTGATTCTCTGTGTGCGATCTTGTACTAGGCATTAGTCTCTTAAAACTAAGCAAAATGAGAGCCCATTGTATTTCCATGGGTTGCTTTTTGTACATATTTCTGATTTTAAAAACCATAGGGAAATTAGCTGAATTGTAAATCAGTCCTGCAGACAATAAAATAGATAGTATCAGAGATGGGTATATTCCTAATAATGACATGTATGTCTAGGATTGTATTCAATAATGTCTTTACTGCATAAGATTATAGAAAAAGAAAAGACACAGAAAAGATAACAGAACTTATTCTTCTTCTCTGAGCATAAAAGCTATCCCATCACAGTTAAAATTGTGTTTTCCTGTAAAAGACAAGCTCCTAAAATTAGATAATAAAATAAGCTGCATTTATAAATGGGCTAAAAAGACTCTCAGCAAAACATTTCTTTTCCCCCCCTTTTTTAGTGATTCTTATAAGCATTAATAGAGTTGCAAAGTAAAACACACAAAGAGGCCATCATCTCTCAGTGTATTAAAATATTAAATATATTCTCATCTGGTTTCCTGCTATTCAATTTCTTGTTCAGATGACTTATGTCAGAAACAGCTTCTGAAATTATATATCTGCAGGCATTGGTCATCTAGCACTTACCAGGGTTCAAAAAAATGATATAGGGAAAAAATGAAATCTCTATATTATTTTGTTCTATTGCAATTGCTTTTTTTTTTAGTGACAAAAGAAAACCATGAGCATCCCCCCCCCCCAAAATAAAGCAATGGCTTTTGTACCTCTTTTTTCCAAATAAAATACTAAGGAAGCAATCTGAATTTATACATTTGCTCATAACAACATTGTCTTATAACAGTGTAACTAGGTAAAGAACTGAGAAAAATTAAAGCAAGGTAGGAAGCAAGCTGGATGTAGACATTCAAAAATATGAAGTCATCCTTAAATTATGAAAGGAAGTGAAACCCCATTTCTAATATTAAACAATATTGTTAGTGCCTTTCTTTGCTATCCACAGACATCTTATATTTCTGCTTTTGCATTACAGAAAATTGAAAGGGCAGAATTTAGTCAAGCACATACTGTATTCCAGGCTCCCACTTGCACCCCACTTCTGCACAAAGAAGCTTTGAGTAACATCTTTTTTTTTCTGCTGTGACCCCATGAAATTGCTTTGCTCTAAACCCTATTCCTGATGGGTTAGGGTTAGTCTAAAACCAATAGAGGACATGCCCCAGGGTGAGTAAAATCTGTTACTCTTTGTCTCTCCTTATATCAATGTTGAACTCAGTTGACCTCTAGGACAGGGGTCTCCAACCTTGACAACTTTAAGCCTTGTGGGTTTCAACTCCCACCAGAACTCCCAGACTTCTGGAAGTTGAAGTCCTCCAGGCTTAAAGTTGCCAAGGTTGGAGACCCCTGCTCTAGGAAGTATAAATAGAGAGGGGATTTTTGGGTTTCAGGCTGATGTGGTCACATCATCTCTTCTCTTCAGTACCTGGTAAGCCTTTTGTTCCACCATGCTAGTGTTTTGTCTTTAAAGAACTGAACAGAGGATCAGCTGAGATGTTACCAGTTGTAATATTCAGCATTATTGACTTGGAGAGGATGTTAAGGGCATTTGTAAATGAAAGTTATGGGTTGTTGCAGGGCTTCTCCCATTTTTGTGCTCATTGGATTTGTGCAGAGGCATACTACGTCCATTTTATTTGGGATTATTTCTGTTGATTTACTTTTGGTATGACATGCATCACATCCATCCAGCCGGGAGATGGGGGGCAATTCCTTGACTCAATTGTCCCTGGAAATATTTAACAGAATATTTGTGTTAAATATTTCCAAGGGCAAAAGGTGGGGGCAACTCCCAGATCATTTTCCCCCCATATTGCTACTCTTGCTGTAAAAAAGTAACTGAATTTATGGGCTCAAGAAAAGCTTTAATTTCCCCTTGTAGATTTTTCTTTATTTTGTTTTGTTTATGCTTTATTAAATTTATGGGAGATTTTATTTATTTTTTAATGAAAAAAGAAAGAAAGAACAAGACAAATCAGACAGAAAAAATGAAACCACTAATAAATATATTACATACCAAAACAAATAAATGTTGACCCTAATTTTTAAATAAATCATTTAAACCTTGAACCCACAGCATGATATTCATCATTCTTTCCACTGCATCAGTAAAGTGCCAGATTGTAAATGGAAAGTGAATCTATAATCCACATCTATTAATCTGAATTAAGCCTATCTTCCCAATATCAAATAATTAGCTTTTTTTTTTTTTACTGAATGCCATGCACTAGATATTCAACATTTTTCATATCATGGTAAATTCCAAGTTTCATTTTTATTGATTTGCCATAACAACTATTTTTATTGCTTACATCTTTAAGCAATAATTATTGTCATACCATATTAAGAGTTTTGGAAAGAAGCATTCCATTCTCCATATTATACTTTGTGTAGTAAGATAGGTAAGCAATCCTTTTTTTAACATTAATAATGATATCCTTCATAATGCTATTATTAAATCGTTAATTATACTACATTGCTGACTGTTTCACTAGTATAAGTTATTCTCCTTGTTTCTGAATGCTTGAACATAGCTAATATCCATCTTGATAATTACTTTTATCTGTTTATAATATTTTGATATAAGTTTATGTGTAACCAGGGCACAGCCCAGTACTAGTGATTTTACAAAGGCTTCCTGAAGGATATATGACAGTAGAGGCAGTGATTATAGCAAGCAGTTAAACCAGGGGTCCCAACCCCAGGTCTGTGGACTGGCACTGGGCTGCAGCATGCCAGAAACTGGGCAAACAAGCAAAGCTCCATCCATGGGATGCAGGCAGCACACAAAACCACACACCCTCCAGTCCATGGAAAAACCTCTCTCCACTGAACCAGTCCCTGATGCCTCAAAGGTTAGGGGGGTACTGAGTTAAACTATTATATACAAAGGACATCTAAACACCAGATCCTAATTTAATATTACATGTAGTCCCTGACTGTGAAATCCAAACCTGGTAAATTTAACAACAATCTGCCAGGGAAACCTATTACTAGGTTTGCCCAATTCTCACAGCCATTCTCATAGAGAAGTCTCTCTGAGTATAGCTTGATCTTTCTTAGATCATTACTTAATCATAAATGATCTGATGATTAAGCCAATATGACAGGTAGGACATTCCAAATGGCTTTCATTTAATAACAGAATAGTAGCAGAATTGGAGATCTTCTCATCCAACCTCTGCTCAAACAGGAGATCCTATACCATTTAGGACAAATGGCTGTCCAATATCTTCTTAAAAAGCTCCAGTGATGGAGTACCCACAACTTCTGAAGGCAAGCCATTCTATCAATTAATTGTTCTCACTGTGAGGTCAAATTTCACCTCAGATCTAGGCTAGATCTGTCTTTGATAAATGTCCATCCTTACTTGTTGTCCTGAATTCAGATGCTTTGGAGAATAGATTGTCCCCCTTTTCTTTGTGGCAGCCCCTCAAATATTAGAAGGTTGCTATCATGTCACCCTTAGTCTTTCTCTTTGTTAGATTAGATTTGCCCAATTCCTACAATTGTTCATCATATGTTTTAAATGTCAAGTAGTAAGCAGAGCGGGCCTTTTATTTAGAAAGTAGGTTCATTTTATTTAAACTAAGCAAGTGGGGGAAAAGTAATCTGAGTGTTGTCCTTATCATGGATTTGAAGTATTTATACAAAAAGAAGGAAGCTGTTTCAGAAAGAAAAGGAAAAAGGACATTGTAAGTCCGTTCTAAAATCTCATTGGGCTAAGTCCACTGGATTCCAAGGGAACTTATTTCCAAACAAATGTGCTAAAGATAACAACCTCTCTGTTTGCAAGGATTTGCTAGCATGGCCCTTCCTTTTAGCAAATTACAGTCTGTGTCTAGGCTTAAAATTAAATCCAAATCTCTTCCATTTTCTCTGCAGAAGGAAGAAATTGGCAGCAGAGGCCAGGAACGCTGACAAGAAACAAAGTGAAACAGAAGCCTCCCAACTTGCAAAGCTTCAGTCCTCAAAAATCATCTTCAAAGAAGAATAACATATATAAATATTGTACTCATTGTCACTATTAGTAATGTTATTGGAGGTATTATTTTTTACTATTCTGTATCAAGTTATTTCTTTTTTCTGTTCACAGATAATTGCTCTAACATCAACCCTTCTGGTTCTATCATTATTTGGAAGAGTGTAAACAAAAGATAAAAATGATTTCTATACAACAGCTTTTTGGGATAAATGATCCTTAATTTTTTTATAATTTACTTGCTTAAAACCATAAAGCATTTTTCTTCATGGGGTTTTTAAATTCAAGATGGGGTAGGCAAAATGTTGTGGAAAAGCACATATTTGCTGTTTAATCATCAGGGCCATGCTGAATATTCCTAATATCTATATTAGCTTTGAATTTAGTTTACCTGATAATAAAATATTACATTATTTGAAAGAAGATTAGCACTCTTTTATTCTTAAAGTGAGAAAGTCCAATGTCATTTAATATGATTAGCTCTAGGGATAATGCATTATTCCATTGATGATCTCATAATATTATACTTATGTGATGAAGCTGTCAGTATCAATAAATTTAATATTATGAACTCCAATGTAGCCAAGGAAAATGCTGGGAAAAGGAATGGGGGGGGAAGGGAAGGGAAGGGAAGGGAAGGGAAGGGAAGGGAAGGGAAGGGAAAGAAAGGAAAGGAAAGGAAAGGAAAGGAAAGGAAAGGAAAGGAAAGGAAAGAAGTATCTTTAAAATAAAGGGGGAAATTATCATATTCACAATCATTAATAAATTGACATAACTAAGATGCATGCTTTTAAAAACTTGCAAAATATAAAGGAACTAGTTTTGGCTCAGATTTATTTTCTCTAAGATTCATCTAAATTTATAGTGCAGTTTATATGAAGCAGAACAATGAAAGTAATGCAAATAAACTCGTGTATTTTAGGGATGTATCAATTTTGATAGTATCTCATATGAACAGTTCATTTGCCTATTAGGTCATTTCACAAAGACATTTTTTTGTGATTTTCATGTAAGTACAGTGAATCAGCCATCACCCCAAGTTTTGTCATATTTATGCCATGTTGATATCCTCATATCCAGAGCTGGTTACAGTTACCCAGTTGGGCATGATCTTAATGAGTCTGTCATTCAGACAAAGAGAACTTAAAACTTCTAAAACATCTCATAAAATTGATAGAGCCCAAAGACAGAGTCATTTATAACACAATGGCTTAACAGTTATAAACAAGAACAAAGAATGTATCTCTTACCTTCATTTCCAGTTTAGAAACAGGCCAGCCATTTCTGGTTCCTGGAGACTTCTTTGGATGTTTTCCAAAGCAGTAATTTTGTGGAGTGGAGGAAGGGTAGGGGTGATTCACAAGTGGAATGGCTCTACATTAACTGTTCCTGTTTGTCAACAGGGAATCCAAGATACGTAGCATAGAACAACTCAAAGAACAATTCTGCAATATTAGAAGATATAGAAAGTCCTAGCCCATACAACTGCCAAGAGATGGACACGATTGAATGGATAACATCATCATCATTAAAAACAAAAACAAAAAAACACTAGAGGTTTTGTGCAAATTTTGAGAAAGTTACTCCTACCAAGAACTCTGAGAAACTTAGGAAGCAACCCATCACTGTATAGTATAGATGAAATGGCATGCATGGATTCCATACAAACTTCAAAGTGCTTCCTTTCCTTCCGCAATAATTGTCTTAATGCCTGTTTTAATCAGTATTAACTACTAGCAATAACATGCTTTTAATTATGTTTTAAACGACTCCTTTATTGGGCTGTTTTGGGAAGCAAATTAGTCAAAAGGAGCTGTTAATCAAAAACGTGTTACTGGCACAAAATAAATGTTCATTTAAGGAGCCATTTGAAATAAACCTGGCTCATTGACTCTGACAACCTACAAGGACACTGAGGTCTCCTGAGGATAGCTCCTCCAGTACTCTCCAAGATACGCCTTGCTGCTCAGGAGTTATAAGTAGAAGCATTAAGCAGTTTAGGTCATTCATCAGCTAACTTTTACTACTGTACTCAAGAAAATGAGCCTCCCAGGAATGTCACAGCAGATCTATTCCTTCATTAGCTAAGTAATATTGAGAGAGACGTTCCTGTCATTATGAATGGAGAAATCTATCGCAGCATGCCTCCTTTGTCTATGAGCTGCCTTTGCAAATCCAAAGGTATTTAGGCTGAAAACACCAGCTTCATTTTCTACAGATGTTATTCAGGCAGGTTTCTTCCCCTTTTGTTGACCGATAGCTCTGCCAGAAAATACAAGAGAACCAGATTAGGTATTTAAAAAAACAACAACAAAAACAACAACAACAACAACAACCCTAGAATGTAATATGATCAGCCTGGAAAAAGAAGGACCTAGGAAGGGAATTATCAAATTTCATCATTTCGCTCCTTTTAAATAACTCTAGGCCATGAAAGTAACAGATCCCTGTTTTGATCATTGGCATAGTGCAGTGCTTATAGCATAAATGCAGGCCATAGCAGATCATGCTGATATCTGTGAGTCATACATCTGATACATTGGTATACTGGTATCAGTCAAGGGCATCACGCTGAAGGCAGCACATCACAGATTTTATAGAAACCTATTCCAACTAGCTGGATTTTTCAGAATCAGTCTGAATTCCATACAGGTTTGGTGTCAGAAGAAGAAGGTTTTGCATTATTCTATTGTATTCAGGTACTTTGTTTCACAGATTATTTAATATCAATATCATAATATCAATTATGCGTATGGCACGTAAGATTAGAAATTCCTTTGCTGTTCTTTTACACCATTTCCCAACTTCATTCTTAGAATTCATTCTTCCATCTTTCCAGTATGGAGTGGCGTGGTATTTCATGGTGAAATACACCCCCACCATTAAAAAAAAAAAGTGGTTCAATCAGTACTTAATCCAACATTTATTTGGAGGGGGTGGATTTCAAGATGTTTTGGCTAGAGAATATTGAAAATGAGAGGTTTCAATATCTCTTCTGTCCTGTTCAGACATTGCTTGGTAAGGTTGAAATTTAAATGGAACAATTAACATTATCTGCTTGCTTGTGGTGGTAAAATGCTTGATTTCCTGATAGCTCTCAGAGCATATCTTAGTCTATAGAGAGACGATATTATGTCTATGACTGGAAATTGGGGAAGAGTTCCTAGATCATTTCATACCTCTTCTTCATTCTTTTCAAATGACATTTATCTTGACATATTAAAAGGAAGACCTTGTATGGCTTGTGGAAGTCGAAGTTAATTGCCATTGTGTAAATGTGTCCAAGGATTTAGAAGAAATATCATTAATATCAGGAATTCCACCTTCTCTCTTTTCTATGAGATCCAGGTGTGCTTTTAGGCAGTCTAAGCAGACCTGACAAAGATGCCAAGATAAGATAAGATAAGATGATAAGATAAGATAAGATAAGATAAGATAAGATAAGATAAGATAAGATAAGAGGGATAGGGAAAGATAATAGGAGGGGGAGAGAGAGATGATAGAGAGAGAGAGAGAGAGATGGTAGAGAGAGAGAGAGATGATAGCGAGAGAAATATATAATAGAGGTATAGAGATAGAGATAGAGATAGAGATAGAGATAGAGATAGAGATAGAGATAGATAGAGATAGATAGAAATAAGATAACTTTTATTGTCATTGTTTTTACTTTGAGCACACTGGCCGACATTAAAAATGAAATTCTGTTGCCTGCTCTCAATAGAAAGTATATATCAATGCAAATATATACATAACATACATATACACATGCTATATACATCAGGGGTGAAATGTAAAATTTGTTACTACCGTTATGTGGGCGTGGCTTGGTGGGGGGGTAATTTGACTGGGTAGGCATGGCCAACTTTTTTTTAAAAAAAACTTTTCAAAGCATTTTTTCTAATGCTTTGAAAAGCCTCTGCCGATCAGGAAACTCAGCTGGGATCGTCAGAGAGGCTTTTAAAAAAATA
>WNWU01000006.1:17223969-17246552 GCA_012654045.1 Ptyas mucosa
GAGAGGCTTTTAAAAAAATATCTCTCTGCTGATCAGGAAACTCAGCTAGGATCATCAGAGACTTTTCAAAGAATTTTTTTTACCACCTCTTCGGCCAAGAGGTTGCAGAAAAAAAATGCTTTAAAGCCTCTGACTATCCCAGCTGAGCCACGCGATCATCAGAGGCTTTTACTTTTAAAAGGATTTTTTTGTTGGAAGAGGTTGTAGAAAAAATGCTTTTAAAAGTTTTTTTTAAAAAAGCCTCTGATGATCCTGCAGCTCAGCTGGGCATGGTGGTGGGGGGGGGGGGGCGCACAGGTATTTTTGCTACCGGTTCTCCAAACCACCTGCCGCCATCGCTACCGGATCGGGCGATCCGATCTGAACCAGGAGCATTTCACCCCTGATATACATATGTAAATATATACCAATGAGACAACTGACCTAGAAATTGATCTGTTGAGATATTGAGAATTGCAACTCAAAGGTGATATGTTATTGGCCATGAAACACAGTTACCTGTTTCTGGTAGATCAGCAATTCTCTATACTAGATAAAGAGATTTTAGTATACCAAACATTTACATCTTTATCCCATCCAGCCTAAACTACTGCAATTCATTTTACCTGGGTATGCCTTTGTAGGCATCTTAGAACTTTGATTTAAAAGACATGCCAGGTAAAGTCTGCCTGAAATTGAATTCTTGTCACTACAGATCCTGGGCAATTGTTTGCCATTACCTTTTTCCAGGATCTTTTTAAATGTCTCAATCTAGTTTTACTTAAATACTAACTCAAATTGATTCTATTTATCCATCTTCACAATCAGCTAAGACAGACTAAGTGCTTTACCTGCCGTGTTTCAAAAGAAAACCTATTATCTAATATTGGCAGGAGGCAACAAGTCTCACTGGTGCTAGGTGGTTAAATAACTTCAGTTTCTACCAGTTTGCTTCTGAAGAACAAATCTTAAAAGTGTTTGGATCCGATACTGAATTACAAATTTGTCTGGCAATCCTATCCAAAATGCCATATCACTCTGAAGCTGAGCGTCTGGCTAACTAAGGTTGATATTATTTTATTGATGGTTTCTATGAGGGGATACCCTGTCTTTTTTGATGGCTCTCGGAATTCAACTGAAGAAATTGAAATGTTCATCTAATTTACCTTCTTGGTTCAGCTTTGTGTTCTGATCAGAAGCTGCTCTTCTAAACAGCATTCTTTACTTTTGCCTTAATTTAATTTAACTACATTTGTTGTACTATTCATTTCTAATTCATGTTGTGAACTGCCTTGGAAACCACAGCTGAAAGGTGGGATATAAATATTTTAATCATCAATGCATAAGCATAAATGTGTAATTGCACAGATAAAGTAAACTTGTGGTGCCCGGCAATTCAAGAGCAACATCTCCTAAGTCAACCACAACGAAATAACATTTTTACATTGTGCCAACCCTATGAGATTTCCTCCCTGAGTTTTATGCAAACTGATCTGTGATCCTCACATAGCAGGAAATAAAATTAAGCTTAATACAAACTTAAAATGTGTGGACAACTAAATGAATCTCAGAAAGAAAGAAAAAAACACCTTTGCCTGTCCTTTTAGATTTATAACTGATGTTTGCCATTCGTGCTTAAAGCTTCACCTTCATCTTAATTACCTTGCTGACTTTCAAACTTTCTGTCCAAATCTACATTAAAATCGTTATCATGGTAGGAAGACTCAGTCGTTTATTGTGGTATTTTAGCATCACCAGAATAATGTTCCAGCAACAATTCAAATGATGTGACTCGTTAATAAGATTAGAAACTTTTCAATATTTACTTTACTAAACATAGGGCAATTTAACTAAGATCCAGGAACTCTGGATTCTTATAGTAATGAGTGGTTACTGGAGTGATGGTCGCAGGGGGAGTTAATTAAGCATCAATTCACAATAAGTTCTTAGCAACTGAGCCTGAGGGTAGGAATGAATTGGGAAAGCTATTTCTGATGGGATAAAGAAGGGAACACATGCCGTTGCGGGCTTTTTCATAAGCAATTCAGTTTCGTTTTAGATTCTGATGCTTCTGTGATAAACTCAATCTGATTGGAAATATCAACTGGTTTAATCAGATGCCCCTTTAGTAACTAATTGCATTGGAGTTTTTCCATTGCAAGGGGCTTAATTAGATAAGCATTTTTATCCCACCTTTATTATTTTTTATAAATAAGCAGCAAATACATCTGATACACCTTCTTCCTCCACTTTTCCCCACAACAACAACCCTGTGAGGTGGGTTGGGCTGAGAGAGAATATGAGTCCTTGGTGCTCTCTGAGGTTGGTTGTTTTCTTGCAGATGTTTCATTACCCAAACTAGGTAATATCATCTAACACTAGTTTGGGTAATGAAACGTCTGCAAGAAAACAAGCATGCTCAGAGAGCACAGGAATCCCCATTTCAACCCTGAATGACAAATATTCTCCTTTATTGAGAGAGAGTAACTGGTCCAAAGTTACCCAGCCAGCTTTCGTGGCGAAGGTGGGACTTGAACTCACAGTCTTCTGCTGTCTAGCCTGATGCCTTAACCACTAGACCACTGTCTACTTTCTATTTAACGAAGTTTCGGTCACAAGGCCATCCTTGTTTTATGAATTTCTTTCTGGGGTGTTTTTTTTTAATTTGATTTATATGCCGCCCTTCTCCGGAGACTCAGGGTGGCTTACAATGTGTTAAGCAATAGCCTTCATACTTTTGTATATTTATACAAAGTCAGCTTATTGCCCCCATAATCTGGGTCCTCATTTTACCTACCTTAGAAAGGATGGAAGGCTGAGTCAACCTTGAGCCTGGTGGGATTTGAACTTGCAGTAATTGCAGGCAGCAGATGTAAGTGGATGTTAATAACTGCCTTAGTCTGCTGAGCCACCAGAGCTCATTTCTTTATTAATCACTGTCATTAAAAATTACAAAAATGTCTGTGATCTGTCTGAGGTACAGATTGGAAAATCCAAAGGATTACTATCATATACATCATTAACCTCTCTCAACGTCCCTCAATATGGCCATTCTGACATAGGGTGCATAGGTTGCAGGTTGACCAAGTCTTCCATCACAATGGCAGAGACCTGTGGACAAAGGATGAAAGATGTTGGAAGGAATTGAGTACTCTTCATTCCTCTCAAGAGTTTGGAATTGGTTTGAAAATACGTTTTCATTCAGCACAGAGAGATTGTAAATTGGAGAAGAGATCAAGATCTACTGTACATAAACTGACTATTCAGCTGACTGTTTTCAAAGCTGATAATTTCAGTTATTTCAAATGCTAATTGATCAGTGATCACATATATTTCTTTTCCTTATGGGGTTAGGCCTCATTTTTCCTCACAACAACTATTTTCTGAACTAAGACAGTATTTTCTAAAAAAGACAGTAACGGCCCCCACTCCAGTGAGTTGGATTTCCTTGGTACCAATCCAACACCTTAACCATTAGACCACACTGGCTTTTATGAAACAAATAACTCATGTGTTGTTGTTGTTTTCTTAACTTAATTGATTTCTATTTGGTATTTGATCTGGGATCATTATAAGTTCTTTAAAAATCTCTTTTTAAATAGATTCTAGTTCACCCTATTGACTCTACAGCAATTGTTGCTTAGAATACAATTTTGCACAGAAAGTGTGTGGAGGGGTGTGTGTGTGTGTGTATATGTATACAAATACATATGCATATGCATATGCATATACATATACATATACATATACATATACATATACATATACATATACATCAGTGGTGGGTTCTAACTGGTATTACCACCGGTTCGCTTCACACATGTGCTTTGTGCACGATCGCCGTACACATGCTCGCAAGCTCGCCAAACTTGCACTTCACGTAAGGGCATTCTATTAAAATACAGCTGAGGCATGGCAATCCACTCTGCCGCGCCTTACAGCTGGGCTAAAAACAAAGGAATAAAGGTAGGTATAGCGCGGGGGCGGGTGGGAGGGCCCAGCTGACAGTTGGAATGAACCGATTCGCTCTCACATCAAGATTCTCCCCGTTCTTCTCCGAACAGGGGAGAACTGGTAGCAACCCACCACTGATATACATAAACATATATACATATACATATACATATACATATACATATACATATACATATACATATACATATACATACACATACACATATACATATACATATACATACACACACACACAAATATATATATATATATATATATATATATATATATATATATATATGGAGAGAAATATTCATATCCATATACACATACACAGAGAGAGAGAGAGAGAGAGATCATATATTGTGGTGCACATGAGAAAAAAAGGTCACAATTCATCTAGCTTAATATATATAGTACTGGTTTAAATATAGAATCAGAAACCCACAGCATTTTGCAAAAACCTGCTCCAGATAAAGCATTACAGAAATATTCATTTACTCAAAACTCATATCTTCTGAGAAGTCCGAGGAGATTAAAGGGAAATAAGAAGACATAATTATTGGTTAGTTGGGAATAGTTGCTACTCCTCCTCAACATATGGAGAAGTATGTCAATCAGATGGTGCACGCTGGAAGGTATAATACCTAAGGGGTTTGCACAGTGGAGGCTTCCTTATTTATTCCTTTTGCTTTCAAATTTCCTTTTTCATGTTATTTTTCCAATGGAGCAGAACTATAGGTAGTCCGTATGGCTTTCACATAATATTTCCTTCCCACGGTGGGAACTAATGATATACATCTGTCTGAGCATGAATCCACATATACAGAGTAGCAGATTGGTTTTGTTCTTACAGGAGTCTTATTGGGGAACCAGACCTGTGGTGGAAAAAAAATGACTCAGAAGAACATCCATCAAATAGTATTTCTCGTCGCAATATGTTACCCTGAGAGATTCATAAGCTCAAATGGAGAACGGACATCCAAGATTATCTCCTCTGCAGGTCCACATACTCTACACCTCTGTTTCTGGAGCCTTTTAATGGGTTGACTGTAGTTAACAAGATTTACATCCTTCCCTTCTGTTACAGTCAGAGTACACACCATTGAAACTTACTACAAATCCATTCATAAAACAGAAGCAAGGTGTTTACAGCACAAAAAGCAAGATATGAAACCATAGGAAAATGAGAACTGACCTTATCCCGGGTTAAACAGATGGTCCCTCCATCTCAGTCTTGTTACTACCCAGTAATAGAAGTCCACTAAGGTGTTTTGCACATAAACAAATGGAATCTGTTATTCAAGTGAGTGCAAACTCTTTTGAAAGCCCTTCTCTTCCACTTTCCTTGCTCCACCTAAAATCTGAAGTCTCTCCTTTTGCAACATATGAATGACAGCTCTATAAGGAATAAGATATTCATTAAGGTAGCTCCTGGAACTCCTTCTTCTTTCTTTTGCCTTTTCCCAACAAGTACAGATTTCCCCTTTTTATATTCAAATTCTAGTATGTCCATATTTGGTTTTGGGGGAGTGTTGCTGCCTTAATCCTAATAATGTGTCACTTTGCTTAGCTCTTGTTTTGTTTTCCAGATGCTAAGAAGGTCTCAAAGGAAGATGACTCCTTATGACTTTTCTCTACATGGCTAAAAGGCTCAATGTGGTAGAACTACCATTTGCACAAAGCTGAGCAGGATAACCTGAAACTCTTAGTAATCAAAAAAATTGTTTTTAATTTTTTTTTTAAAAAAAAACAAGATTTACTGAAAGGATAAGGGATAATGTGACAGATGCATCAACAACTGATTATGTTAACTTTAGAGTCCAATTTTGCAATAGATTAACAGAATTGGAGGGGACCTTGGAGATCTTCTAGTCCAACCTCCAGTTTAAACAAGAGATCCTCTACCATTCAGGACAAATACTTGTCCAATCTCTTCTTAAAAGCCTCCAGTGTTGAAGCACCCACAACTTCTGAAGGCAAATTGTTGTTTTGATTAGTTGTTCTAACTGTCGGGATTTTTTTCTTAGTTCTAGGTTGGTTCTCTCCTTGGTTAGTTTCCATCCATTGCTTCTTGTCCTGCCTTCAGGTGCTGCCTTAGATGTTGAGACACTGCTTTGCTATTGCAACAATGAACCTTAGAATAGACCCCTTTTGAGGTTCCAAGGGCTCCATGCCCATTTCCCAATCATTTCTGAAAACTTATCAGGCAGAGAATAGACCATTACTCATGCTTGCAGATACTTACCACTTTCATATTATGATCTTGGTAATCATTAAACTTGTATCTTGTCAGGTCAAGCAGACCACTTCCATATGAAAGGCTGGTCCTGTTATCCCCTAAATTATCTGTAGATTATTGTTGAAAATATTTAAAATAGTATTGCTCATATTTCAATGGGTAAGTGCAGAGGTGGGCTTCACATAATTTAACAACTGATTCGCCTAGTGCAGAACCGAAAATGTGAGAGAGAGCATGTGCGCGCTTTGCTCGTGCGCGCCTTCCACATTTGTGCGTGCCTTCAAACGCACTGCGACTTCATGCGCACAGCTTCCAGCACACCTTCTTGAGCAACTTCAGGGATTAGAGTGGGCCAGGTGTGGAAATCAGCTGGGCTACGTGAGCTGGTGAGCGAGCCAGAGAATGAGATATATAGGACTGGATAGCACCAGGGTGGGTGAGCGGGCCCAGCTGGTGGTCGGAACTACCGGTTCACCTGAACCGGTCCGAACCGACAGCAGCCCACCTCTGGGTAAGTGCAACCAAACTATTGTGACACAATATGATAAATTCTAAACATGATAGGATTTAAAACAACGACAGAAAAAGCTTTGGGGATGGAAATTATGTTCAGATTTCTAGGTGGTGAAACAAATGATGAAGCAGAGCTTGGACAGTCCTGTTGAGAAAAGCTTTCATTGGATTCAACTTCTGAAACAGCTGCATGAGTCTTGTAAATGGCATGACTGCATTTTTGGTTAAAAAAAACAAGTGCTTCATATGTGTCCCTTGTGTCTTGTCGCAAAATATCTCTTTTGAAGGTTTTCCACAGTCTAGAAGACAATAGAAAATGGATGATAGTTCCTAGCAAAGTAAGATGGCATAGTTTTGCATACAATTTGTGCCCAGGTATTATGATAACCCCAGTTGCAATGCAATTACTCCCTCCCCTGCGATAAAACCAAAATACCGTATTTCTCAGAGTATAAGACGCACCTTTCCCCCCCCTAAAATGGGGTGAAAATTTAGGTGCATCTTATACACCGAATGTAGCCCCGCCCACCCACTGGCCCCCACCCTTTGGCCTCTGCCTCGCAGCACTTACCTCCTTGCAAGCAAACAGCAAGAAAAAACAGCTCCTTTCAGCTTCAGCACAGCCTAATTAGCACAAGTTGCTTGATTCGGCCTCCCGACTCTCAGCTGATTTGCTCTCAGCTGTTTTGCCCAGGGCTCTGCTGCTTGCTGCAACAAGGTAAATTGCTGGAGCAGATTTTTTTTTTTCCCTTGTGCTAATCAAGCTATGCTGAAAACGAAAATGAAAGTAAAGCAGGCTGTTTGCTGTTTGCTGCAACGAGGCAAAATTGCTCAGAGGCAAAGGGAGATTTCTTTTTCTTCTTTTCCTCACAAAAAAAGGTAGGTGCGTCTTATATTCCGGTGTGTCTTATATGCCAAAAAATACCGTATGTGATGTAATAGCATAGTAGTTTCAAAAGTCAAAACCAAGATATTTAAGAATTTGAGATATAATAACATCTCAAATTATTTCTCTAATTATGTATTAATAGGGGGGAAATAGAAAAAGTGGAATTGATGGGAAGTATAGTTTAAAAAAAATTAGAAGAAAAGAAGCAACACAATAAATAGTAAGGATAACAATGAATTAAGGCTGAATTGATCGATTAATAGAGGATATATCTATAATGGCTTCAAGACAAAGTTTGTTTAATGATGCTCAAAACACTTCACCATTAAAATGAAATATAAACCAGCAGAGTAGAAAAGGGTTTGAGAAAGCTGCAAATCAAAGGAGATAACCATCACACTAGTCTATTTGTGCTTACTGGAGGTTTGTCATAAAATGAAAAGGTAATATTAGCCTTAAATTTAATTATCTGTGGGCTGTTTGGAATAGACCTCCAAAAAGTAGGTTGAGGTTTGGTTATAACAAGCATCTGTAAAGTTTTACAAAAGTTTGCATGTCATAAATTGATCACTTCAAATAGTACAGTACACTATTCCATCCCAACCTTATCAGGTATTCAATGATTTTGACAATCATCCTCATCTCAGCTTTATAATCGTCAAAGAATTTTGAGGCAGAAGACTGAGATAGTCAGCCTCCTCCATGAGAATTTAAATCCTGGTCATTCAGGATTCATAATTTACACAGGTTGCCTATATTCTAAAAGGGAAGGAAAGATGCTTTAGATGTTTATCCACAATCCATGAAGAGCATCAGGACTGCAAAATGAAGATACGAATGGAATATGAAGCAGTGAATAGGTGGCCAGGCCTCTGGTGACCTGGCCCCCAAGCAGTGGTGAAATGTAAAATTTGCTACTATCGGTTCTCTGGGCATGGCTTGGTGGGGGAGTAATGTGACTGAGTGGGCGTGGCCAACTTTTTTTTTTTAACTTTTAAAATCATTTTTTCTACAACCTCTTCGGCCGAAGAGGTTGTAGAAAAAATGCTTTTAAAAGCCTCTGACGATCCCAGCCGAGCCGTGCGATCATCAGAGGCTTTTTTTTAACTTTTAAAACCATTTTTATCAGCTGAAGAGGTTGTAGAAAAAATACTTTTAAAAAGTAAAAAAAAAGCCTCTGATGATCGTGCTGCTCAGCTGGGCATGGGGGTGGGCAGGGACCACCCACCGCCATCGCTACCAGATCAGGTGATCCGGTCCGAACTGGGAGAATTTCACCCCTGCCCCCAAGACTGATGGTTGGTAGGACCTATGACTGTCTTTAAACTGAATACAGTTCTATTTTGACTGGCAATATTAATATAGAACAGTTGTTAACCTGCTCTTATTCTATTCTTGCTGATAAAGTCTTAAGAGCTAGTTTATATCGAATTCTTTGTCAATTAATTAATTGACAATTAATTAATTAATTAATTTCTGTGTCATTTTTATTTCTGTGGCAGCCAACGTACCTCGCTTACTGAACAGCCTTAATTAATTCATTGTCGCTGTTGGTTTTGTAAATGAGCTCCCCTGCATATGGAAACAGGAATGCATATTTATGCAATATACATGCACACAAAGTTATTCCACAGGCTGAAATTTATTGGGATTCAAATGTAAATAAATGCAAAGTGTTCAGAATCCTTCCTGATACATAGAGAGAAGTTAGGGGAAATTTATGGGATTCATTTTTTAGCTCGGTATGTGAGGGGCCCTAAACAAGCCATTATTGCTTTGAGAAATTGCTTGCTTAATTCTCCATATATTGCGAGGAGGATATACCTCAAACCACAATATTAATTTTTAAAACATATAGATGAAAATGTAGATAGATTTATGCCATAGTAGTTCCTCATATCATTTATAATAATTTCAAGAGGGTAAAAAAAAAGCATTAAAAACCCAAACTGGATGCATATTCTTACAAAGTAGACATTATTATTCCTGAAGACAAGATGAGCATCATGGTCAGCCAAGATCTTGCTTATATGAAACTAGGTCCTGCATTTGAAATCCTGTTTGGAAAATGTAAAAATTGTCCTGCCTGTCATCTGAAAACTAAGGATACTATTTGCTTCTAAAATCAGAGGTGGACCTACAGATAGAGTTCTGGTGCCCCCTCCTAATAACAGTTTTGAAAAGGGGAATAGTCCTTAGGGAAGATTATGACACTTGTAAAAATTGAAGACCATCAGAAATTGGCCTAGTGGAAGGCATGATGGCCAAGTATCACAACGGATAACCTAAACAGTAGCCTACAAGAATTCAAAAAAGAAGCCAATCCTGGCACAATCCAGAGGATCATAAAGAGATGAAAGTGGTTAGAGTTTAAATGACAATAAAGTTGAAGAGCAGCTGGTAATGTCAGCTGGTGTACGTCTGGTGGAAGGTATCCCAAATACACTGGACTTCTGGAACATTTTAGGTCTGTGCATTTACTCCATTCTATGATGGCAATCCAATACATCTTGAAGAAAAGAAACTGATCCTATACACATTTCTTCTCATCCTTTCAGTAAATAGAGCTTTGAATGTATATCGAGTGAGGTACTATTAGTACCTATTATATGTGTGTCATTTGTAATGTCTGTGTGTTTTATATGTTTTTCTTCATATTATTTTATGTGTGATTTTAATGGAAAATGTAAATAAAGACTATTTAAAAAAAAAGTAAATAGAGCTTCTAGTTTATGTTTACAAGGTTCAAAGATTTTTTGCTGCCTGGTAATATTAGAACATATTCCAGGT
This sequence comes from Ptyas mucosa, assembly GCA_012654045.1. Lineage (NCBI taxonomy): Eukaryota > Metazoa > Chordata > Lepidosauria > Squamata > Colubridae > Ptyas > Ptyas mucosa. The sequence goes on from WNWU01000006.1 coordinate 17,234,337, forward strand.
TCACAATCAAGAAATGATAAGCGTTATCCTGCTTATTGTAGCCCAACATTCCCCAGCAACCAAGTATCGAAAGGGTCATGTCCTCAGGCCATGACCTCCATTGTATGGCTAACCCTGTGATGCAACAGCTTGAAATTGGCTTTAAGTGTTCTGAAGTGAACCACCACAAGCTAACAATTTAGTGTTCATGGAGGAGGCGATGATGTGGTCAAGTTCAGGGATCTCCCATTTGTGGTGGGACTGCCTTTTCCCATCCAGTTGATGAGCACAGGATCTCCTGGCCCTTTTTCACCACAGCTGCAGAGAAGTTGGGCCACCCTTGTCTAAATTCTAAGCAAATTTCTAAGCAAAATAAGCTGAGTTTCCTTGTGGTATTTCTCAGAGAGACATGCACACTGCCATGACTTCACAAAATGGGAATGATTCCATTTGCAACGGGAATGCCAGTCTCTTCCAGGAGATTGAGCAACTGCTATACCTATGAATGTAATTAAGAAAAAAAAAAAGGTAATTTCCAGTCACCGAAGAAGGGATGCAGTCATTTTTACAGCTAAGGTGGAAAAGAAGTTCCAACTCATAGAGCTGACTTTTTCTAGGTTAACTTTGAAAAAGAATTCATGCAGAAAGGAAAGTCATTTGTTTCCCAGCTGCCAAAAGTGACTCAGGTAATTCCTGGCTTCCCTCCCTTTTTAAATCAAACTTTTTGGGTGAGTTAACTTCCAACTAGAAGAACTATCTTTAATTCATTCATGTTATCAATTTAGTTCAGAGGCTTAAAAGATCAGGGTTAGGGTGAGTTGTTGTTCTGGGCAAGATCTCATCATAGTCCAGCTCCCTTCAGATTCTGTCCACCCAAAAGTGCACCCAGCTTGGTCATGGTCTACTCCCAATATCTTTTTTGCCATTGTAAGAATGCAGGAAATGATGTTGTTGTTGTTAGTTGCAAAACTAACCTGACCTGTCTGACCTGTCGCGACCCCATGGACAACTCTTTTGGTACTGTCCACGGGGTTTTCATGGCAAAGATACTGAGTGGGTTGCCATTTCCTTCTCCAGTGGATCACGTTTTGTCAGAACTCTCTGCTATGACCTGTCTGTCTTGGGTGGCCCTGCACAGCATAGTTCATAGCTTCATTGAGCTACACAAGCCCCTTCGCCATGACAAGGCAGTAATCCAGGAAGGAGCAGGAAATGATACCTGTCCCTAATTACATAGGGCAATAATCCTTGGGTTGGTTGTTGAGGGGCAGTAAAGGTAGAGTGGGAGCAGCACTTTTTATATGCCCAGAGAAATCTAATTGGGCCAGGTTGGTTTATTGGTTAAGGCACCATGATAGAAACCAAGTTTCAGGAGTTCCAGTCGTGCCTTAGGCATGAAAACTGACTGAGTGACCTTGGGACAGTCATTATTTTAAAATTTTAAAACACACACACACACACACACACACACACACACACACACGTGTGTGTGTGTGTGTGTGTTTTAAAATTTTAAAACGTGTGTCTCTGTGTGTGTGTGTGCGCGTATTTCTATCGAGACACCTGGTCTACCTCAGCATGTGGGACGGAGCGTACTACATCCCTTTCGTCTTTCAGCTCCAATCCAGGAGCCCTCAAGCAGTCGCATTCACGACAAACCATTTTTATACCAAATTTATATTTTGCTGATACAGAAATATATATATCCCCCCGCTCTCTCTCCTTCCCTCTCCTCCTCCTTCTTTCTCTCTTTTTCTCTCTCCTTTCTCTCTCCCCAGTTCAGCTCACAGAGTTGTGGGGGAAATAGAAGAAGGAAGGAGTGTTAAATATTTTTGCCACTTTGAATTGTTTATGAAAACAATAAAGTCAGGATATAAATAAAAGTTTTTAAAAATGTGTTAATAGATTCATATACCAAAACTATGCAGATGCAGCTAAATCATTCCACTTTCCCTATTTTAAGAAGACTGGCAATTTTTAAAAAGGGCTGCAGAGAATGGAGTAGTTTAGGTGAGTATACCTGATAGCATTTCAATCTGTGCTGTGCAGCAAGGATTTCTTTTTAACCCAAAAGAACTACCAGATAGTTCTGATCTTTTTTTTCTCCCATGTCAAATCTGGTATTTCCATTATTTCAAGAATTACAAAAGATGATCAATTGTTTGTTAGAGAACGATAATTCTTTGATTAATTTTTTGGAAAATACAAAATTCAACCCCCATCTCTCCATATTACTAAATTCCAAAAAGGCTTGTACTTTCACAAACATATATTTTATTTTAGGTATTCTAGTGTTGAGATTAAATTATTCATTAGCCATCATTACTTATTCAGTAGCTCCTGGGTTTATCTTGCTCTGCTAAAGGTATCTACTTTCTGTTGTCAATAAAGAAAATGAGCCTGATTCAAGGAGCTTGCAAATCTGGTAGGAAAGTGATATCAAACTATTCTGCTAATCACAGTTTTTTTTTTTCCTGCCATTTTATTAGACCCCTTAAAGCCAGGTCCATATATTGAGGTCCTTGTTGTTATGCTGATGGTAATAAACTCTGGAGGGGCACAAAGGAACAATTAATCTCAAAGAAGTCAAAGAAATATAAATAATTGTTAAAATTTGGTCCTTCAGAAATTTTAGACACTCATTTATTTTAGACTTTATGTTCTTTGTAGAAAAACATGGAAGAGTGATAAAGAACAAAATCCCAACTTTTCAGAATTTTTCAAAATAGTATTATTATTATTATTATTATTATTATTATTATTATTATTTATTATTATTTATTGAATTTTTATACCGCCCTTCTCCTTCCGGACTCAGGGCGGTGAACAGCCAACTAAAAATACTTGTATACAAAAAGTTTAAATAATTTTAAAATAATTTATAAAATTTGGCCCATAATTTAAAACATTTCAATTAAAATTAATATCAAACGTTAAAACCCACATGAAGTCAGGCCAGCCCGGCTAACTGAAAGAAGTAAGTTTTAAGGGCCCGACGAAAAGTCCGGAGGTCTGGGATCACTCGTATCCCTGGGGGTAGATCATTCCAGAGGGTGGGCACCACCACAGAGAAGGCTCTCTCCCTGGGGGTCGCCAGCCGACATTGTCTGTCGGACGGCACCCTGAGGAGGCCCTCTCTGTGGGAGCGAACTGGCCGGTGGGAGGCAATTGGTGGCAGAAGGCGGTCCCGTATGAGAGAGAGAGAGAGAGACAGAGAGGCGGGGGGAAGAGGGGGATGTTTTATTTCAAAACCACACATTTTTTGAATGCTATTCCTTCTTTCTGATTTACACAGAGGCTGAGACAGAAAAACAGACAACATTAGCAAAGAGCAAGGCTCTTTTTCCTCTTAAGCCAATTCTATGCCCCTCATCCATCCAATGAATAAACAAGGCTTCATTATATATGAGCTGCGGTGGCACAGTGATTAGAATGCAGTACTGCAGGCTACTTCTGCTGATCACTGGCTGCCAGCAGTTCAGCAATTCAAATCCCACCAGGCTCAAGGTTGACTCAGCCTTCCATCCTTCCGAGGTCGGTAAAATGAGGACCCAGATTGTTGGGAGCAGTAGGCTGACTCTGTAAACCACTTAGAGAGAAGCACTGTGAAGCACTGTGAAGTGGTATATAAGTCTAAGTGCTATTGCTATATATGTATAGTGTATATAAATGTAGGTTTTACTTGAAAAAGTTAAGGTCCTACCTGTTATTCTTATTTAATTGAAAAGGTCTTTAAACACGACTAGGTAAAACAAAATAAATAAAGGAAGAGTGAAATGATTGAAAAAAAAAGGAAGGATGGGAAGATTAGTTGAACAGATCCTCAAAAAAGGCAAAGATGAAAGTTTTAAGAATAAAAGACACTATATAAAGTAATGTATGGTTGTGAAATCAAGGATGGTTTGTAGGGAAAGATAAGAAGTATAGTGAACCATGTTGATTCGTAGTAGATTTAATTATCAGTCCCCCCCCCCCCCCGTTGTAGATAAAATCAGACTTATATGAAGCAACCAATCACAAATCAACTTGTAAAGATGCAACTTAATTTTATTTGCATGCTACCAATAATACAGTGTATTCTGAACCCCCCCCCCCCCCAATGAAGTTGTTATACCTTGCTGAGCAGACAGAACAAAAGCAGAACCAGGGTTTATGTATCTTTGGCTCACAGCAATTCAAGGCAAAAAAAAAAAAGGCAAAGTAGACACAATGAAAATCACAGTGTGATGACAAAATGTTTGAGATAAACCCATCTGTGCAACCTTGTTATTATTTATCTGTTCCTACCATAGTAGCCATACAATCTTGGAGATATGGTCAGTAAATATCAACACTTTGGTCTGTCAGGTACCAGGTATCTGACTGAATCTTCTCCATCACCACTTAGGGTCACTTCAGCTTCCTCTGAATGTTTTCTTACAAGGGCACTTTAGGATGTTCATATCTCTGGGGGACATCTCACAGGTTTACTAGTGAATGCAGTTTTCATGTGTATAGGTATGGGGGGGGGGTACCTTTTACCACTATACTCCTTGTTTCATGGCCTTAAAGTCTTTGGTTTTCAAATTCTAATATCTTTTCTGGGTTCTCCCTAACATTGCTTACCCCCAAAGGAAAGAGCATGATAGATATTTAGGTAAAGCAAAAGCCTGATAGAAACCAAGGGAGATGCTCGTATTGACTGTTACCTGTTAAAACAGAAGTACTTTGCTGCAGAAGAAAACAAGACAATAGCAGTTTCGCTTCATCTCCTGGGATATGAAATATGCATTTATTTAAATACCACAAAACTATAGGTTGTAAAACATCATTTCTTCGTTTATCCTGACTTGTTGTTATAAGACGAGCAAGTTTAGCGATTGGTCAGATGCTTGATGAATGTCAAAACATGAAAAATCAAAGAGAGCAAATGTCCTAACAAGATGATTTACTAAGAATGCATAAATATGGAAGCATAAATAGCATCTATTTGCATACAATTTGACTCTTTAGTGAGGCTAACCAGTAAATGGGCACTTGAAGGATTTTGAAGGCTGCAGAATAGGAGCAAAATTGGAATTCTACAAAGCCACTGACAACATGTAAATATTATTTATCATATATATACATATATATACATACATATATATACATACATATACATACATACATACATATATATACATATATATATACGTATATATATGTATATATACATATATATACATATATAGATACATATAGATACATATAGATACATATAGATACATATAGATATACACATACATACAAATACACACACACACATAATTGTATGTCTTTGTTTGGGTTAGACCTCCCACTAGCTATATTCTGACTCATTGGGATATTTATTCCTGCTCTTTTACATTTCAACTGCTACTATTTGTGTAATCTCTGAGGAATGATGCAGTCACCAAGAAAGCAAATTTTGGATAAACACTTCTAAAGGGCTTAGTTGAGCTACAGTATGTAGCACTTTAGAGACCAAAGGGATGGCTCATCCAACACCTGTCTTGAACTCTTTAAAGCAACTGAATCTTTAGCAGGATCGCATGATTGTGCTGCGAAGATACAGCATGATCTCAGAAAAGAAATTTATTTATATCCCACCTTCATTATTTTTACAAATAACTCAAGCTGGCAAACATATCCAGCAGACCTTCCTCCTTCCATTTTCCCTACAACAACACCCTGTGGAGTGGTGGGTTTCAATTTTTTTTACTACCGGTTCTTTAGGCGTGGCTTTGTGGTATGGCAGGGGAAGGATACTGTAAAATCTCCATTTCATCCCGATCAGCTGGGACTTGGGAGGCAGAGAATTGATGGGGGTGGGGTCAGTCAGAATTTTTACTACCGGTTCTCTGAACTACTCAAAATTTCTGCTACCGGTTCTTCAGAACTGGTCAGAACCTGCTGAAACCCACCTCTGACCCTGTGAGATGGGTTGGGCTGAGACAGAGTGAAGGGCCAAGATCACTTAACTGGATTTCATGGCTAAGCAGGACTTGATTTCATTGTCACTTGTTTTCTAGCCTAGTGCCTTAACCACTGGACCTATTCTCTTTAGAGAATAGTTTTTAATTTATTTATTAAATTTGTATGGCCTCTCATCTCATATACCTGACTCTGCTGGCTATCAAAGAAAAAAGAGAAATAAAAACAGTAAGATAAATATATAAATAACCTAAAATGGCAGCTGAGTCATTCATAGTCAATATAGCCAAGAACCAAGCTCAACAATCTCTCTAGGCTCAGAGGAAAAAAAACTGATCTTGAAGGTTTTCTGAAACGCCAGCAGAGTTGGGGCCATCTTGGTAGATGATGTACCAGAGGTAAAGGGAAACTCTGTTAGAAAAGGCTGTTGTTCTGGGTCCTGCCAGATGAAACTCAACTGTGGACAGAACTTGGAACAAGCTTCTCCTGACAGATTTAACAGGCTGGGTAGATACCATCAAGTCAAACAATGACTCTGTAGGTTACCTGGCTCCAAGCCATGAAAAGCTTTAAAGGTGACCATCAGGACTTTGAATTGTACTCAAAAGCATATAGCCCATACAGCTCACAAAATAGAGGATCACATGTGCCAAACAATAGGTACCTGTAGTACTGGTGCTGCCCGTTTTCCACTACCTGAAGCTTCCAAATATTTTTCAAGGTCAGCCCCACGTAAAGTGTATCTCAATAATCCAAGCAAGATGAGACTAAGGTATTAGTAATTGTGAGCAGGACCTCCTGGTTCAGGAACAGTTACAATTGACACACAACATGAAGCTGTGCAAAGGCCCTCTTGACCATAGCTGCCGCTCATACCTCATACTGAAGCTATGAGTCTGACCTTCAAATAGTGCTAAGAATCTGACTAGGGCAGTGCAATCCCATCCAGAACAAAAGATTTTAACTCCCCCAGAATCAGAGATTTCTAAACCCAAAGCCACTTAATCTTATTAGGACTAAGTCTATTTTCCTCCTTCCACACCCCTACAATCTCCAAGCATTGAGACAGGACTTCTAGGGCATCACTCCAATGGCCCAGGATAGAGAAATATCACTAAATGTAACTGCAGAGGTACTATTATACAGCCAGGGGTGCTATTCAGCAGGTTCTGACAGGTTCTGGAGAACCAGTAGCGGAAATTTTGAGTAGTTCAGAGAACCGGTAAATACCACCTCTGGCTGGCCCCAGAGGAGGGGTGGGAATGGAGATTTTGCAATATCCTTCCCCCAGGAGTGGGGAGGGAATGGGGATTTTGCAGTATCTTTCCCCTGGAGTGGGGTGGGAATGGAGATTTTGCAATATCCTTCCCCTGCCACGCCCACCAAGCCACAGCCACAGAACCAGTAGTAAAAAAAAATTGAATTCCACCACTGTATACAGCATATTTGTTTGTCCCAAATCACCGTAGACAACATGTTTGTCTGTTTATACAATTTAGAGATTGACTGATTTCTAGGAAATCTGAGGAGTTTATAGTTAAAAGTTTTTTTAAAAACATTTTTTAAAAAAAATGTTTAATTATAAAAAATTGTAAAAACAAACAAAAAAAAAGAATCAGGCATGGTCTCCAAAACAACATACAAGCAAGGAAAGCCCATGCAGCAAGGATTAAACCTTCACTTTGCTCTGGAACGTGGGAGATTTACCAAATTTTTAATGCCATCCTAGGTGGGAGCTGTATGGTTCTCATGGAGGGATTTTATTCCAGAGGATACACTTCCTAGGCCCAACAAGAGGACACTGCTTAATCAATGGGACCCAGAACATGCTCACTCTTCCCAATGGCAGGTAGATATGGGAACAGATAGTTTCTCAAGCCTCTATACCCGTGATGGCGAACCTATGGCACGGGTGCCACAGGTGGCACGCGGAGCCATATTGGTGGGCACGTGAGCTTAGCTCTGGGACGCATGCATGCGCCAGCCAACTGATTTTCGGGCCTTCTGGGCCCACCAGAAGCCAGGAAACACACTGTTTCCAACCTCCAGAAGGCCTCGGGGGTGGGGGGTGGGGAAGGTCGTTTTTGCCCTCCCCAGGCTCCTAGAAAGACTCTGGAGCCTGGGGAGAGCAAAAAAGGGGCCTACCGGGCCCACCGTACCATCACGTGCCAAAAGCAGGGGGAGCACAAGGGGGGGCAGGGCACATAGAATTATGGATGTGGGCACGCGTGCATGTGACCCCACCGCGCTCCCACCGCTTTTGGCACGCGATGGCAAAAAGGTTAGCCATCACTGCTCTATACCATAAAATACTTTATTTAAAAAACAATGCCTTGAATTACACCCAGAAGCCAGCTAATAAGCAGTGCAGCTCATAAGTGAAGGGTCATATGCACACAACAAAGCACGTCCAACCCTGCCTGTCCTGCCACATCCTGGACTAGCTGTATGTCTGAATGGTCTTCAAGGACAGCTTCATGGTAGAGCACATTACAGAAATCCATTGGCGAGGTGACAAAGATAGGAACGAGAGTCTCGCTGACTTCCTTGTCCACAAAAGGGCACAGTTGGTGTGTTAGTTGTACCTATGCAAAGAACCATTCTGACCACTGGAGCTCCTTTTCTCCTTTGCATCTGAAGCATTGCATTGCATTGCAGTAGGCCTTAAGCTGAAGGTGCAGGAATGAGGGAAGAAAAAAATGCCTTGAAGTCAAGAGGGCTGCCAGATAAGGTGTAGAAACCAGAGAGACGAATTGCTGAACCCCATATAATGTGTTCCTTCTGACAGGCAGATTAGCTGCTACCATTCAAGAAGGGAAACAAGGTATTCAGCCTTTTCACTTCCTTGTCTTCCTGTAGGCCAATCCTGGATCTATGGGGCTACGATAAGGGTGTTTGTAACAGAAAAGAAAAGGGATCACGACAGTGGTGGGATTCAATTTTTTAAACAACCGGTTCTGTGGGCGTGGGTTAGTTGGGGGTGTGACTTGGTGGTCATGTGACTGGGTGGGTGTGGCTAGCTGGTCATGTGACCAGGTGGGCATGCCTATGCGCATAGGGACTACTCAGAGGGCTGAAAAAAGTTATTTCTGACTGATCCTTGCACTTTTGACCGGTCCTCACACTTATGACCATCCTCACATTTATGCCCATTGCGGCATTCTTAACAACCATGTCAATCATTTCACCACTACTTTTCTTCACCACGGTGACAAGATAGGGCGCAAAACGTAAAATGTGAGGACAGTCGTAAGTTCAAGGACTGGTCAAAAGTGCGAGGAACGGTCAAAAATAACTTTTTCAGCCCTCTGAGTAGTCCATATGCACATAGGGACTACCCAGAAGGCTGAAAAAAGTGATTTCTGACAGGTCCTCGCACTTCTGGCTAGAGAATTCTGGGAGTTGAAGTCCACAAGTCTTAAAGCTGCCAAGTTTGAAGACCTCTGAGCTAGGGCTTTGGGGCCAGCCTTTTGGGGAGGGGGTCTCATTTGGAGAGACCCCCTGCCTCTCAGGAAGCATCAGGCCCAGGCAGAGAAAGTTGCCAAGGTTGGAGATCTCTGGACTAGAAGACCTCCAAAGGTCCCTTCCAACTCTTAATTCTGGTATTGGCAAGCAAGCACAGTTAAGCTACTTAAATCCTCCAGAGCAGGGGTCCCCAACCTTTTGGACCTCAAGGACCACCAAGTTCATAATTTTAAATTTCTCAGACCACTAATACGAATCCAGCGCGCCGCTTGCTAAAGCACCTGGACTGCCAGTGACGGGATAGGGTCCTTCAGGTACTCCCCCCCTCTTTCTCTCTCTTCCCCTCTTTCTCTCTTATTCTCTTTCCCTCTCATTCTCTTTCTCTCTCCCCCCTTTCCCTCTCCCTCTCTCCCCCACTCTCTCTCTCTTTCTCTCCCCCTTCTCTCTCCCCCACTCTTTCTCTCTCTTTCTCTCTCTCCCTCTTTCTCTCCCCTTTCTCTCATTCTCTTTCTCTCTCCCCCTTCTCTCTCCCCCACTCTTTCTCTCTCCCCCCTTTCTCTTTCTCTCCCCCTTTCTCTCATTCTCTTTCTCTCCCCCCTCTTTCTCTTTCTCTCTCTCCCCCATTTTCTCTCTCTCATTCTCTTACAGGGGGCCGATCTGGTGTCTGCAACGGAGAGCAAAATCCAGCTTCTTCTTTCTGCTGTAAGTGCAGCCTCAGGATTCCTCCTTGGTATATTTGCGGCGCAAGGCAGCCCTCGTTTCCTGCTGACTCGGAGCGGTAAACAGCGTCTGGTTCGGGGAGCAGCCAGATTTTGCTCTCCATTGCTCCCTCAGCCCCCTGCAAGCTCTCGTCTCTCGAGAAGCCCAACCAACGTTTCCCGCACCACTTCAGGGAACGCTCCTCGCGAGACGAGAGCTTGCAGGGGGCCGAGAGAGCAATGGAGAGCAAAATCTGGCTGCTCCCCGAACCAGATGCTGTTTACTGCTCTGAGTCCCAAGCGACAGGAGAGGAGGGCTGCCTTGTGCCATAAATATACTAAGGTGGAATCCTGATGCCGTACTTATAGTGTAGAGAAGAAGCCGGATTTTGCTCTCCATTGCAGACAGCAGATCGTATTGTGTCACCTGCAAAAATTTCCAAATGTAGCCCTTCCCTCTAACAGCCCTCCTGATGTTCAACTGTTGTCTCTCAAGGAGGATATTTGGCCATCTTCATGCTTGAAAGGATTCTACAGTGTAACAGCAGATGTCTCCCACCTTGGCAGCTTTAAGGCTTGTGGACTTCAACTCCCAGAATTCTACACAATTCCCCAGAATGAGCTAGGCGGGAGTTGAAGTCCACAGGTTGTAAAAGAGCCACAATTGCCCAGCCCTGGGCTAGGATAGGCTGACACTGCGCAGATGGGAGGCGGGGCAGGGCGAGGGGCTGGCGAGCCAGCAATTTAACAAATGGTTTGGTGTGCTGCGAGGCCAATAACTTGCAAAAAAACACTGAACCGTTTGTTAAATTACTGGCTCGCTCGCCCCGCCCCGCCCCCACTATTTATTGGCAAGGAGTGGGGCAAGACAGCAATTTAACAAATGGTTCGTCCAAACCGCCTAGAACCAGCAGAATCCCACCACTGGATCACGACTTTATCATGACCCCAACGATGCCCTTGAAGTGATGTCCCAGTGCCTGGAAGCCGTGCGGATCTGGATGGGGAGAAACAAGCTCAAGCTCAACCCGTCCAAGACGGAGTGGCTGTGGCTCCCGGCATCCCGATATAGTCAGTTGACTCCATCACTGACTATCGGGGGCGAGTCTTTGGCCCCTGCGGAAAGGGCTCGCAATCTGGGAGTCCTCCTGGATAGGCAGCTGTCTTTGGAGGAACATCTGACAGCTGTAACCAGGGGGACCTTCTGTCAGGTTTGCCTGATTCACCAGTTGCGGCCCTTTCTTGATTGGGATTCCCTGTGCACAGTCACTCACGCCCTCGTCACCTCTCGCCTAGACTACTGTAACGCTCTCTACATGGGGCTCCCCTTGAAGAGCACCCAGAGGCTCCAACTGGTCCAGAACGCAGCTGCGTGGGTAGTGACGGGAGCAGCATGGCGCTCCCACATAACACCGCTCCTGTGCGAGCTGCACTGGCTTCCGGTGGTCTTCCGGGTGCGCTTCAAGGTGTTGGTGATCACCTTTAAAGCGCTCCATGACATAGGGCCTAGTTATCTCCGAGACTGCCTGCTGTCACCGATGACCTCCCATCGACCCGTGCGCTCCCACAGAGAGGGCCTCCTCAGGGTGCCATCAGCCAAACAATGTAGGCTGGTGACCCCCAGGGGGATAGCCTTCTCTGTGGGGGCACCCACCCTCTGGAACCAGCTGCCCCCGGAGATTAGGAGAATTCATGACCTCAGTGCCTTTCGCCGTGCCCTCAAAACACATTTTTTCCAACAAGCCGGGCTGGCTTAAGAAGAAATTTTAAATATTTAATTGGCTTTTTAGTTTTAAATTTTGGAGCCAAATCTATATATATTTTAATTGTTTTTAATATTTGCATTTCATGTTTTTATTTCTGGCTGTACACTGCCCTGAGTCCTCAGGGAGAAGGACGTTATATAAATTGGAAATAAAATAAAATAAAATAAAAAATAAATTTATAAACTCCAAAACCCATTTACGTGCCCAAGAACAAAATTAGTTAACCATTGCTCACCCAGATATATGAAATCCTGAACTGAAAGGAGGTTTCATAAATAAGTAAATAAATAAATTCAAAGAAAGAAAGAAAGAAAGAAAGAAAGAAAGAAAGAAAGAAAGAAAGAAAGAAAGAAAGAAAGAAAGAAAGAAAGAAA
>WNWU01000006.1:17246562-17357960 GCA_012654045.1 Ptyas mucosa
AAAGAAAGAAAGAAAGAAAGAAAGAAAGAAAGAAAGAAAGAAAGAAAATGTCCTGGTTCTATCAAAATAAAAGGGACAGACAAACCCAGCCCTTACAACCCCCAACAATCAAATTTCATTCCATACATTCCTTTGGGCTCATGGAAGACTCCAACAGGACAAATTTAAGGATGCGATGTGCTTTCCTCTCTAACCCCCACCGTCACTCTGCTCAACATATTGTCAAAAAATAAAGAACATTTCACAAGCAGAGAGGAGTCAAACACACACGCATGCACAATATGAGCTCATAGGTTCACCCCAAAGCAAATACAGTAATTCATCTCGTCTTCAAGTATTTTGTTTACTTATCCAAAAGATAAAAGTGAATGCCAGGGTCAGATTCTGTTCCTTGTTCACAGAATCATTGTGGGAATTATTTCCAGAGAAGCAAAACCATGGGATAAGATGCTCGGAAGAAGAAATCAGTCACGCGAAAAGGAAAGTTGTGAAAGACCAAAAAGAAAAAAGAAAAAAACACCACTATCCCATAATTCTTTATTGCCAAGTATTGTTTACAGTCATTAGCAAGCTCTGCCTTCTCTTTTCTCTTCTTACGTATATACTGTAGTTCTTGAAAATGTTGGTTTTATTGTATTCCCTATTGATTTGGAACATGGCAAGTAAATGCTGGCTTGTTGACTCTCTATTGTTAAAAACCATCTGGATCTTCAACCAGTGTTTTATAGCAGTAGCATGTTTTATGTTAATTTTTAATTTATGCAAAATCTAGAGAACACCTCCTCGACTTACAACAGTTCATTTGGTGACCGTTCCAAGTTACAACCTCACTGGAAAAAAGTGACTTATGACCATTTTTCACACTTATGGCCATTGCAGCATCCCCACGGTCAGGTGATCAAAATTCAGACACTTGGCAATTGACTCATACTTACGACATTTGCAGTGTCCTGGAATCCTGTGATCACTGCTTACGACTTTCTGACAAGCAAAGTCAATGGGGAAGCCAGATTCATTAAATAACTATGCTACTAACTTAACAACAGCAATGATTCACTTAACAACCATGGCAAGAAATGTCGTAAAATGGGGCAAAACTCACTTAACAAATATTTCACTTAGCAACATAAATTTTGGGCTCAGGTGTGGTCATAAGTTGAGGACTACCTATATAAGTATATAAAATGGCTATTCCACTAAAGGAGGAAATAATTTTTGGCTTCCCTTTCTTTGATACAGTACTTTCAAATGTCACTATCAACAACGTCAAGACAGTCCCATTCGATGTTGGGATTTTTATACATTTTCTTTAAAAAATATTAAATGTACTAGTTTGCAAAATGACCAGCTCTTCTTATCTGTAAACTTGGGACCATGAAATGATCTGAAAATAACATGGGGAGTGCCGGTAGTCCTTGACTTATGACCATAATTGAGCCCAAAATTTATGTGGCTAAGCAAAACATTTGTTAAGTTAGTTTTGCCCCATTTTACGACCTTTCTTGCCACAGTTGTTAAGTGAATCACTGCAATTGTTAAGTTAGCAACATGGTTGTTAAATGAATCTGGCTTCCCCATTGATTTGTCAGAAGGTCGCTAAGGGGAATCATGTGACACACACACACCAGGATCCTGGAACCATCATAAATATGAGTCAGTTGCCAAGCATTTGATCACGTGACCATAGGAATGCTGCTATGGTTGTAAGTGTGAAAAACGGTCATAAGTCACTTTTGTCAGTGCCTTATGTCAGTGCCTTCAAACAGTCACTAAATGAACTGTTGTAACTCAAGGACTACCTGTAGACTGAAAGACAAAATAGATTTGGAATGAGGAAGTGAATGCTCACACACAATTTCTCCAGCAGATTTTGAAAATGAAATCAGCACATATTTTATACCAGGGCATCTTTTAGAAATTAATTTTACATAAAGAATAGCCCAACATTTCTGATATAATTAACTTGCAAGTGAGGTTGCCTATGACTTCAGCCTCATTTTCAAATCTAGGTTATAATTCAAGTTCTAATTTGTATTTGTATCAAGTTCTAAATTAGAAAAAATAATTTTCCTTGAAGTAATTACACAGATCTCCTTAATTAGAGTTGGTACCTTCCCCTTGTTGTTCTTCTCTCTCTAGTTCCCTGAAGTTACATGTGGTAGTTGCAATGAAACAGCTAATGCAAAAAGTCTGAAGCCTTTAAAAAATAATAAAATACTCTTTGATTTAAGCCTCTTTTCTATAATATGTAACATCACGCCAAGAAAATGCCTGTTGCATCTTTGGAATTTTCTTCAATGCATTGAAAAGAAATTGCTTTTGATCCCAGAATCCTTTCCTCCCCAAAGAAGAAGAAAATCTGATAAAATTCTCATTCTTCATGCTGAAGTTTCATTTTTTTCCTTAGTTATTGTAGAATTCCAACAGATGTTCCTACTGGCCATTAAATTCCAACAGAAGATCATGAGGTGTTTTTCAATAGCCCAATTTAGACAAGGGGGATGCCTAAGTAACAGAAAACCAGCAAGAAAACAACACTCATTACTCTCTGCCACTTTCTTGTAAGAAAGTCAACTCAAAAACACCATCAAAGAAATCACAAAGAGATTTGAAAGCCCCTCAAGAATGAGATAGAAAACCGGAAGCCTTTGAGGAGACAGATTGTGGCATCATATTAGCGGGCATCTCCCTTCTTTGATTACATCACAAATGACATCATTTTGACAGCATTTTGGTGTGGCACCAATTACAGAGAAGATTTGAGAAGGCCGATTCCGCTGGTATGGACACGTCCAGAGAGCAACACCTTTCTCCATTGCCAAGACAGCCTACCAACTAGAAGTCAATGGCCAGCGATCTCGCGGGCGCCCAAAAGAGAGATGGCAAGATACCATCAACAAAGACATGCAAGCTGTGAGCCTGTGCCCCATAGACGCAGTTGACCATGCAAAGTGGCATCCAATGATACGAAAAGCGGACCCTGCAACTGCAAGAATAAGCATGGAAGAAGAAGATTGTGGCATCATGTTAGATCAATAATTTACTCAATTCCTCCAAATGTAAACTATCTCTTCAGGTGAAATCATCTGTGCATTGCAGGAGTTTATTAAGTGAGAAAGCATAATGTATAATGCATTAGAACTAAACGCATAGTTGATTATATAACCTTATTTCTATTTGTTTTTGAATTTCACACTTGCAGCAAATACAGTACATGGGAGGCAAAGAGCAAGGGGAGGCCAAGGAAATATTAGACAAAAAATTAAGGTAGATCGTTCTGTAGCATCATTATTTCAGATCTGTCATATGGTTTGTTTTTTTTTAAAGGAGGGACTGTATTGAATAGAGTGGGGTTTCCCATCACATCGCTGTAGAGCAAAAAAAAAACAAAACACACACACAAAAACCCCCAGAGCAAACGCTGTTTATTTATTCTCTTAAAGAAAAACAATCTAATCCACAAGGATTTGCCAGGTGGCTAAGAGAAGTATAAAATCAGTCACTATAACATCAGCAAAACTTCATATAAAACACTGAAAAACAGCCATGCTTTATGGTTGGAAGGATGGCAGAGAATCAGAGAGGGTGGTAGAGGCTGAGGAAGAATAAATATGTCCTATCTATGCTCCAGTGGAGGGGAGAAAGTGTGGGCTGTGTTTTCAACAGCCTTCAATTCAGTCGTTGGCCATACAGTAATTGCTAGGCAACACGCAATAGTTCCACACCCACAACCAGAGCCATAGAATATAAGACTTGGAAGGGATTTTAGAGACCATTTAGCATGCTTCATAGATGACTATCGAGTCTTTGCTTAAACTGGAGGTGAAGGAGAGTCCTCCATTTTCTTATCCATTGTTGTCTCCCTGCAGTCTTCTCCTCTTCATAGAAAAATATATCAGTACTTAAATGATTTCTCATTGGGGTTTTTTCCCCCCTTGAGACCAGGGTGAAATCGAGCAGGTTCTGACAGGTTCTGGAGAACCAGTAACGGAAATTTTGAGTAGTTCGGAGAACCAGCAAATACCACCTCTGGCTGGTCCCAGAGTGGGGTGGGAGTGGGGATATTGCACTATCCTTCTCTTGCCACGCCCATCAAGCCACGCCCACAGAACCAGTAGTTAAAAAAAATGGATTTCACCACTGCTTAAGACTCTTTTCATCTTTGTTCATCTCCCTTAGATATACCCCAGCCTTTCTTAAATATGATACCAGAACTGGGTGTAATATTCTATGTGTAAACTGACCAATGAAGAAGAGAAAGGTTGATGATGTCTCCTGATCTTGACACTAAACTTCTGTCAGTACAGCCGAGGGCTCATTTGTTTGTTTCTTGTTTATTTTTGGAGGGTTTTTCACAATGTTCAGATCATTTTCATGTACATGTCTGTCTTCCGGATTTCCTCCAACCTATACTAGTGTGTTTACTTTTTCTTACCCAAATGGAGAACTTTGCATTTGTCTACGTTGAACTTAATCTTGTTGGATTTTACTTGTTATTCCAGTTTATCAAGATTTTTCTAACTCTTGATAAAGACTTGTAAAGGAGTTGCTATTACCCTATCTCTTTGTGACATCTGCAAATTTGATAATTGTATTTTCTAACCCCTCATCCAAAAAGTGAGACCTGGAGTATGCCACTTTGCAGCCTCTCTTGAATTCCTGATGGTTCCCCATTTACCTTGCTTGTGGGAACCTTGCCCAAAGTCTTCTCTGATGGAGAAGCCAGCAGAAAGTTGAGCGTCCAAGGCCAGCAGGCAGATAAGGCAAGATAAGGGACAAACAAATCTAATAAATAAATAAAATTAAAATAGACTGCTGATGGGAGGGGGAGGAAGCAAGAGAGTGCAGAATGGTACATGGGGTACACAAGAGGTGTTGCATGGATTGTCAAGGATATGTAGGTATGCGCCAGAAAGATACACAGTAAAATAAATATACAATAGATACTTTTCATTTAGCAAAGGACACACTTGATGACAGCTTTTATACTTGAGCTGCCAGTGTTTATGAATTCTCTATCGTTTTCACTTCTTTTTTTGTTGGCTGAAAGCAACATACAGCTGACCATGCTGGAATATCTGTTTCTCCAAATAAATCAGCATATTTTCCATGATATGTACTTGCCTTTTATGTATTATGAGAGCAACTCATTGATTCTATTCAGAACTGTGTCCACTGAAGAGAGCCACGTGTTGCAGTGGTTAGAGTGCAGTACTGCCTGCCGGCTACCTGCATTTTGGCAGTTCAAATCTCACCAGGCTCAAGGTTGACTCAGCCTTCCATCCTACTGAGGTGGGTAAAATTTGGGGGGGCAATAGGCTGACTCTGTAAACCGCTTAGAGAGGGCTGTAAAGCACTGTGAAGCAGTATATAAGTCTAAGTGCTATTGCTATTACTATCTTTGCCTTCTGATAAATTAAGCACAATCCCTGGAATAATGACAATGTCATTTTTGAATGCACCAATGCTGATCTCTGTCACAATGAGTTTCTTGTGGAGTTCTTCCATGATCATCTTTACAAGCCACGTTCCACTGCAAAAACTTGGAAGTTTCAAGTTCCTCATTAAAATGATGGGAGATCCTATCTTCAATTCTAGTTTATGTGGTAGTATTTCAACAGAATCAAGATATGCTATTGGAAAATGAGTAGCGTTAGCTCCTTGACATACAGCACAGAAGAAACTGTATTCTTTTATCATACCAGAGAAGAGTCTAATGGATGCAGAATTCATACGTCTCATCATTTCGTTGTGAAGAAACAAGGTAGAGTTCTTTTGAGAACAGTTCTGCAGGATGGTCAAATGTTCAGCTGTTGAAATCTATATATTCTTCCATAATTTTGCACTTTGTGCAATAATTCCTGATTGTCATCATTTTGATTAATTGTATGCATGACAGTGATGGCTGACTTTGGCCACGGCACCAAATCAGCAGAAATATTACATTGTGTAAGTTGTGCATTTGCTTCACTCTTTCTCTGTTGAGGTCTTGTTGTCAAAGGTGGTATTGTCACATAATTAATGTTTTCCACATATTCTCAGATTGATGTTCCCTTTCCTTCTCTATCTTTTCTCCTCATTCTGTAAATTTCCATGTGATTCTGGAGACATGCAGCTATTTCAATCTCTATTTTTCCTCCTTGCTCCATCCTGACAATGTGTGGTGTCATCTCTGGACCTTGAATGGTCTGTTTGATCTCCAGCAGCCAAGGGGTCAGTCTACACCATGGGTCCTCAAACTACAGGCTGCAGGCCATGGGCAGCCCACTGAAGCAATTAATCCAGCCTGCAGAGCACCACGAGGTTGCCCAGCCCACATCGCCCCACCCAGCCTTCAGCAGAGCACAGTACTTGCCTTCGGGAGCCCTGCGGGCTGGAACCAAAAGGTAAGCTCAACAATTTTGACCTGCAGAATGCTTGTGGAGGTGGGAGGGGTTTGAAAGGAGGCCCAAAAACAGGCAAAAACGTCCCACTTTGGGCCAAAAAATGAGCTGTTTTTGCCTGGTTTTAGCCTGCAGAATGCTTGTGGAGGAGGTGGTGGTGGTGGTGAAAGGAGGCCCCAAAACAAACAAAAGTGGCTTGATTTTGGCCAAAAAAACAAGCATTTTGCCTGGTTTTAGCCTGCAGAATGCTTCATGAGGTGGGGTTGTGGTGAAAGGAGGCCCAAAACAGGCAAAACCAGCCTGATTTTGCCCAAAAAATGAGCCTCTTTGCCTGGTTTTAGCCTGCAGAATGCTTGTGGAGGTGGTGGGTGGTGGGGGTGAAAGGAGGCCAAAAAAACAGGCAAAAACGGCCCGTGTTTCACCTTCCCCACCTCCAGATAGAGATAGACACAGAGAAAGAGAGAGATGGAAAGAGAGAGAGGGAAAGAAAGAAAGAGAGAGGAAGAGAGAGAGAGAGAAACAGAGAGGGAGAGAGATAGAAAGAGAGAGAAGGGGGAGGGAGGGAGAGAAGGAAAGAGAGAGGGAAAGAGAAAGAAAGAGAGGGGAAGAGAAAGAGAAAAAGAGGGAGAGAGAGAAAGAGAGAGAAAGAAAGAAAAAGAAGGAGAGAGAAGGAGAGAGAAAGAGAGTGGGGGAGAGAGAAAGAGAGAGGGGGAGCGAGAAGGAGAGAGAGGGAGAGACAAAGAAAGAGAGAGACAGAGAGAGAGGGAAAGAGAGAGAGAGAAAGAGAAACACACAGAGAGAGATGTCTCAAGCTCCTTGGGGCTGACAAGAATTGCTGCAAAACTGAGTTTCCTGAAGTGGACCATTAGACTCCTAAACAACTGAAAAAATGATCTAGTAAAAAGAAAAGGCAACCAAAAGAGCAACATGCAAACAAAAGCCAAAAAAACCACCCCCAGGAGCAAAACAAATTAAAGTTTAATTTGTGTGCATTGTTCAATAGGCTGTTAAATTGGCCATACCCACCTAGTCACATGACAACCTAGCCACACCCACGCAGCCAATCCGGCCCCCAACAGTCTGAGGGACTGTGAATTGGCCCCCTGTTTAAAAAGTTTGAGGACCCCTGGTCTACACTCAGTTTCAGAGTAGGAAGCACTTGAAAAATGAATCAGGATGGGCAAGGATTAAGGTATACTGGCTAACATATTGGAATGACACCAGAAATCCACTTTGTACTCCACCTGCAGCCACAACAGCTCACTTAGTGACTTTTACCCCAACCTACCTTACAAGATTGTTGTGAAGAAATATAAGAGAATGGATCACTATGTATGTGCCTTGGGTTCCTGAACGAAGGTGTGATATAAATACATGTGCATGTGTGTCTGTCACAGAAGGAGCACGTAAGGTTATATGATCTTTCTTAATGCTCCTTTAAAGTTGTTCCTTTAAAAGTCATGTAATGAGTCAATTCCTTGTGCCTGGGTGGAGGAGGGAGGGAGGGATTGTGAGACTGGCTGGGAAACTGTCATGGAACATTGAAAATGTAGCATGACAGTTTCCCATAGCAGCATTATTATGCACAAAGGTAAGCTTCAACTACGATCCAAAGTTTCCTTATTCGTATGTGTTGAATTATAATATGAACAGATCAAAAATATATTTAAATGTAATTCCAGATAATATGGTACCTTCGCTTAAGAGAAGTATACATAAGTAGTTCTAAGGGACAGATTTTTAAAACAGCAATCAATTAAGTGAAAGGCCAATATAATGTATAGATGGTAAGGAAAAAAGTTATTATTTGTAAATACTGGATATGTTTCTGATGAATAGTATTATTAGTAATCACATTAATTACAAAGTTTTGGAAGAAACAGACATAAACTTACACAGCATTCTTTTCCCCCCTATTATAGGATCAGAAAGGAAGAAGATTAATGTATTAATTTGCCATGGAATGTTAAATATTCTTTTCCTCCCCTCATTCTTCCATTTAAAAAAACAATATATTTGCATTTTTGCCAGAGAAACTTTCTCTGGTGGAGTTTATTTAGTTTATTTTCTATTTTGTTCTGTTTTTAAAAAATGTGATGATATTTGAGAAAAAAAAATCATTTTTCTTTCTGTCCCTATTGCTATCTAATAATAACTAAAAAGAAATAAGATAGTGAGTGGAAAGTGAACAGTGAAGGACCCTGGATTTCATTTACTGTCAGAGAAATGTTCCCTGGTTGAGACCTAAAATTAATCTACTTTGTCCCTGACAAATCCAGTAAGATTCCAGTAGTGAATTTTTTTTTAATGCATACATATTCAGTACCAGATGCAATAAAATATTAGAAACAATCAGCCTGAAGAAGGTTCAACACATACAGATATCTTTGAAACTCAGTTAATCAAGATGTCAAAGTAACTAAAACAGTTTTACAGATTTTTATTGAAAATAAATCATTTTATCATACATTGCAATGTACATTATTGTTTCCTCATAGAGCTTGATTATTCATTGACTCACACTTTATTTCCAAAGTGTATCTCCTGCCCTCTTTAGTCCACTTTTTATAACTACATTTATAAAGGAAATTGAAAGCAACCATTACTTGGAATTTGGATTCTACTTTTGTTTTGTGTGAAGAAAGAGGGTTATTTTTTTTTTCTGGTAAGAAAATCTAATTGGTAAGGTATCTAATTGACATGAGATACAAATTGATGAAAAGACTGCACAATAGTGTATATCCCCTATCTTAAATGATTTGTTAAATACCTTTTGCAGCATACATACCAAGCAATTATGAAATAATGTTGAGATTCAAAAGACAATTATTATTATATAATATAACATTATATAGTATATCATACACAAGTATTATACTCAACTTACCAAGAAGCATATCTGGACATGGAAGGTTGTAAGTATGCTAGACAGTTAAAGAAGGAAGAAGGAAGAACTACAAAGGTTTATGTGTGGCAAAATAATTGAATTCCAGAAGTGGCTCAGACTGTAGAGACAAACCAGAGAGAGTCAGTGGTAAGGGAAGCCAGCATAGCTCTTAGAGTTAGGGATAGGTCTACCGGGGGTCATGGTCAAAAACTAGAACTAGGGTTAGATTCTCATCAGTAAGGAACGCAACGTTGATAACTTGTCATTCAGATTTGTTTGTGGACCATGCTAAAATACATGGGAAAATCCCATTGAAAAATGAAAATGAACCTAGGCTTAGAATTAAGGTCAAGGTTATGGATAAGTCGACTTGGAGTCATGGCCAGAAACAAATATTAGCGAAAGATTCTTAAAGAGAATTTCTAAAGAATGCAACATTGACAGCTTTTAGTTTAGCGTTGCTTGTGAATCAGAGTAAAATACATGAGAAAATCCCATTGCCAATGAAAATGAATTTGGGGTTAGAGTTAGGGTTAGAGTTAGAGTTAATATTAGAGATAGGATTAGGGTAAGGATTACAGTTAGGGTTAGGTCTACTTGGAGTCACAGCCAAAAACTAATGTTTGGGATACATTCTTAAGGGTTTTCTAAGAAAAGTGACATTGACAACTGTTTCTTGAAAGTTGTTTGTGGACCACAGTAAAATACATAAGAAAAACCAATGGAATGCCAATGGAAAATGGAGCTAGGATTAGGGTTAGAATTAGGTTTAGGGTTAGAGTTGGGTCTACTTGAAGTCATGAACAAAAAATAATACTAGGGACAAAATCTTAGAGGTGTCCTAAGGAATGCAACATTGACAGCTTTTTATTGGAAGTCCCTTGTGGAGCACAGTAAAATACATGAGAAAATCCCTTTGACAATAAAAATGAATCTAGGGTTAAGGTTAGGGTTAGGGTAAATTCTACTCGGAGTCATGGCCAAAATTAATGCTGTGGATGGATTATAAATGGTTTTCTAAGCAAAGAGACTTTGACAGCTTTTAGTTCGGAGTTGTTTGTGGACCAGAGTAAAATACATGGGAAAATCCCATTGCCAATAAAATGAATCTAGAGTTAAGATTTTACCATGGGTAAGGATTAGGTCCACTTGGAATCATGGCCAAAAACTAGTGCTAGGAATAGATTCTCAGAGGTTTTCTAAGCAAAAAAATATTGACAGCTTTTTGTTCTCAGTTGTTTGTGGGCCATGGTAAAATACATGGGAAACTCCCACTGAAATATGACAATGAATCTAAGGTTGGGATTGGGGTTCAGTTAGAGTTTGGGTTAGGTCTACTTGGAGTCATGGCCAAAAACTAATGCTGAGTATACTTTCTTAGTGGTTTATTAAGGAAAGTGGCATTGACGTTGAAAGTTGCTTGTGGACCAGAGTGAAATACATGGGGAAATTCCATTGCTAATGAAAATGAATCTAGAGTTAAGGTTAGGATTATGGTTAGGGCTAGGTCTACTTGGAGTCATGGTCAAAAAATAATGCTAGGGATAGATTCTAAGAGGTTTTGTAAGCAACCAGACTTTGACAGCTTTTCATTCTCAGTTGTTTGGGGACCATAGTAAAATATACTGCTCAAAAAAATAAAGGGAACACAAGCAGAAGACATCCGAGATCTGAATGAATGAAATAGCCTTATTAAATACTTTGTTCTTTACATACAGTAGTTTATACACTGCTCAAACAACTAAAGGGAACACAAAACTACTATATGTAATGAACAAAGTATTTAATAAGGCTATTTCATTCATTCAGATCTCGGATGTCTTCTGCTTGTGTACCCTTTATTTTTTTTGAGCAGTGGGAAACTCTCACTGAAAAATGATAATGAATCTACGGTTAGGGTGACATTAGGGTTAGGTATACTTGAAGTCATGGACAAAAACTAATATTGGGGACACCTTATTAGCGGTTTTCAAAAGAAAGTGACATTGACAACTTGTGTTGGAAGTCCTTTTGTTGGAAGACACAATAAAATACATGGGGAAATCCTATTGCCAATGAAAATGGATCTAGTACTAGGGATCCCATTATGTTAGAATTGGGTCTTCTTGGAGTCATGGTCAAAAATTAATGCTATAGGTAGAGACTTAGAGGTTTCCTAAGGAATGCAAAGATTGGCAGCTTTTCGTTGGGAGTTATTTGTGGACCAGAATAAAATACATGGAAAAATCCCATCACCAATGAAAATGGATCTAGGATTTGGGTTATGGTTGGGTCTAATTGGAGTCATGACCTAAAACTAGTGCTAGGGATAAATTCTTAGAGGTTTCCTAAGGAATGTGATGTTGACAGGTTTTTTTGTTTGGAGTTGTTTGAAAAGTTTGCAAACCACAGTAAAAGTTAGCCAGATTTACCTAACAACACATAGTTCACTCAACAGCAGTGATTCACTGTGGCAAAAAAGGTCGTAAAATGAGGCACAATTCACTTAACTGCCTCACTTAGCAACAGAAATATTGGGCTCAGTTGTAGTTGTAAGTCAAGGACTACCTATATACAAAAGTAGAGAAAAAAATCAGATTAAAAAAAATCAAATCAGATGGAGAACGAATCAGATGGCTAAAATAATTTTATGCCCAGTAAAATGAAATAAAACAAATCAGGGCCAAATTGAATTGAACCCATGGGTTCAATTGAACAAATGGGTTCAAAGATAGACTTTCGAAGCTTTTTGAAACTCTAGGAGAAAGGGTGTCATCAATATCTCTAAGGGGATGCTTTTCTAGAGAATGTTCCTGGATAAAGAAATTTTGCTTAACAATGTCTGGGAATTAAGAGATTTATGAAAACAAGACAAGTTCATCAATGAACTTTTAATTTATGCTTATCATCATCATCATCTTTTCGTTATTGTTTTGTAAACTGCCTAGAATCTCTGGAGTCTGTGGGATATAAACTGGTGAATGAATGAATGAATGAATGAAAGAAAGAAAGAATGAATGAATGAATGAATGAATGAATGAATGAATGAATGAATTATTCAGGATAATCAAAGGGCATTATAAATATAGAGTGAAGACAAGAAGTATGAAGAGTATCCTCAACAGGTTTTCTTAATGTTTCTTTGTCATCATCCTTTCTTTTTCTAGTTGAAAAAATGTTAATAAAGTACCAGATATGAGCTAATAAACCAGATTGCATGTCAAGTGTCCAACAATATAATTTTCAGAAGGAGGTTGCACTAGTTATGGTGTGTCTATGTGTAACCTGTGAGAGAAAAGTAGAGAGAAGGTAACTGGACTGACAATTTGCCAGTTTTGTCAGAAAAATTGAGGTGAAACTAAAGAAAGTCAGTGGTGAAATGTAAAATTTGTTACTACCGGTTCTGTGGGTGTGGGTTGGTGGGGGGGTTAATGTGACTGGATGGGCACGCCCAACTTTTTTTTTCTTTTAAAAGCATTTTTTCTACAACCTCTTCGGTTGAAGAGGTTGTACAAAATGCTTTTCAAAGCCTCTGACAATCCCAGCTGAGTTGTCTGATCGTCAAAGGCTTTTAAAACATTTTTTTCTACAACCTCTTCAGCTGAAGAGGTTGCAGAAAAAAATGCTTTTAAAAACCTCTGATGATCAGGCAACTCAGCTGGGATCGTCAGAGCCTTTTAAAAGCATTTTTTAAATCGGCCGAAGAGGTTATAGAAAAAAAGCATTTTTTAAATCGGCCGAAGAGGTTATAGAAAAAGTGCTTTTAAAAGGCTCTGACGATCCCAACTGAGCCATGCGATCATCAGAGGCTTTTTTTTTTTTTTACTTTTAAAAGCATTTTTTCGGCTGAAGATTTTGTAGAAAAAATGCTTTTAAAATTTTTTTTAAAAAGCCTCTGCTGATTGCGCGGCTCAGCTGGGCATGGGTGGGCAGGGATTTTTGCTACTGGTTCTCCAAACCACCACCCACCATCGCTACCAGTTCAGGCGATCCGGTCTGAACCGGGAGCATTTCACCCCTGAAGAAGTATTGTAAATGGTTTTATGTTATGTCACAGGGGAATCTCTGTGAGAGGGGCAAGCAAAAAGTCAAGATGGCAGTTGCAAGGTCTCATCCATTTTGTACCTGTGATGATATTATATGAACATACAAAGAGGTGAGGCTTCAATTCAGTGGTGGGTTTCTACCGCTTTGCCCCAGTTCGGGCGAATAGGTAGTGGCGGCGGTGGGAGGCTCCGTCCATTCGCCTGGACATCATCATGGACACTCTGTGCATGCGCAGAAGGTTCTGCACATGCTCAGAAGTGCTGCGCAGGAGCGAAGAGAGCAAGCGTGTGCATTTGCTCCCGGTTTCGAACCAGTAGCAAAAATAAGTGGAACCCACTACTGCTTCAATTGCATAGTGAACATCACCATCTTGATTTTCACACACAGACATAGAGACATAGAATTTATATGGGTTTTGGCTTTTGTCTAATCTTGAGAGGGGAGACCCTTTCCTTTCCTTTCCTTTCCTTTCCTTTCCTTTCCTTTCCTTTCCTTTCCTTTCCTTTCCTTTCCCTTTTTCCCTTTTTTCCTTTTTCCTTTCCCCCCCCCTTCCTCAATAAATCTATTACAGTCTATCCAAAAAGGTCCTCCATTCTTTGGAACATCTTCTGGAGTTTGTCCACTACCTACCCAACCATCTCTTTGATCGAGCCCTGGCTTAAAAGCCACACTTAGGTCTTTAATTGATAACTGGGAAGTGCTTTTGAAAATGAAAACAACTTTACAATATACATATTAAGTGGCATTACTCTTTGTATTAGAACTCATCAGGCATTAATTAATGAGCTACTTGTATCCCATAGGAAACAAAGATAAACAATTCTGGTTAGAGCTACATTGTGCAAACATCTGATTCTTCTTTTTATGTATGTGAACACTTCCTCCGCTCCCTTTAAAACAGGCAAAGAAACGTAGTGTTATCCATTTAATTAAGAGGACTTGGGAGAACTGATCACAGTTTTGAAAGCTGAAGCTACTTCAGTGATATAAGTGCTGATCTGGAAAGCCCTTTTCACATTATTGTCTCAAAAAATTGTGTTTTCTTTTCTTTCTTTCTTTTTTCCTGAAGCCTCTTCAAGACAATAATAGTAAGTCCAGTTGCGGGCAGTCTTGTCATGCATAACTCAGTGACAATTGCTTGGTTATCTCAGAGGAGTTCCACAAGGTCATGGAAAGCATAAAAAGTTTAAAAGAATAAGCATTTTAGTATTGGAAATGTTGTCATACTGGACTTTGTTGGAGAGCCTTGCAAACCCTGTGTAACAAATGATAAACAAGCACAGTATTCCCCATTAATCTGATTTCCTCAACTGAATGCTGGGTTTCACATTAGAATTTTTAATATATTCAAAAACCAGTTATTTACATTTGTAAAACTCTCCTGAACCTTTTTTTTAAAAATTAAAATATCTCAGAGGACTCAAGTCACTCTGGACTGGACGTAGAAATGAAATGGAATTTAATGCAGATGATGAATTACTCAGGTAAATGATCAAATGGCATTCTGAATTGCTACGTAAAGACATTGTAGAATATACATTAGCTAAGCTCTTTGGTGGAGAACTAGACTGGTGTACTGGTTAAGGCACCAGGCTAAAAACTAGGAAACTGTGAGTTCTAGTTCCATTATAGTCATAGAACCCAGCTGGCTGACATTGGCGCACTCTCTCTCCTTCAACCCTAGAAAGAAGCCAACGGCAAATCACATCTGGAAAAAAAAAAACTTGTGAGAAAACTAACAGGGACTGGTCCAGGCAGTTTCCAGAGCCAACTCCATTTGAAAAGCACATAGAAAAGTGGTAAAAGGTAAAGGTTCCCCTCGCACATATGTGCTAGTCGTTCCCAACTCTACGGGGTGGTGCTCATCTCCGTTTCAAAGCCAAAGAACCAGAGCTGTCCAAAGATGTCTCCGTGGTCATGTGCCCAGCATGACTAAACCCCAAAGGGGCACAGAACACCGTTACCTTCCAATCAAAGGTGGTCCCTATTTTTCTACTTGCATTTTTTACATGCTTTTGAACTGCTAGGTTGGCAGAAGCTGGGACAAGTAATGGGAGCTCACCCCATTACGCAGCACTAGGGATTTGAACTGCTGAATTACTGACCTTTCGATCAACAAGCTCAGCATCTTAGCCACTGAGCCACCGCATCCCTCCTAGAAAAGTGGTAGTTAGCATTAAAACAAATGCATTTTAATAAATCTATTTGTTGCATGCACCTGAAAGTTTCAAATATTTCTAGATCATGCTAATTGCCATACAGTGGGAAATATCTCAGTTTTGTCCCCTTGAAATTCTAATTTCACAGATCACAACATCAAATGTGTATGGCCATTTAAATGGAATCATATCACATTTTCTTCTAAATCCAGTGGATGAATGTTGATAGTATTGTGGCTAAAACACGCCCACTGAGAAACAAGGATGTATGCATACCATAGTTAAGTTCCATAGTGCCAATTACACAATCATATACCTGTATCATGTGCATATGTATTTATAAAAGTAAGCAGCTGCTTTCCATATAGTTCCTTTCTTCTGACCAAATCTGGAAAAGCCACTTAGCAATAGAGAAAGAAAAAATTGTGTCAGTGTCTCCAGCCAGACCTTACTTAGGTCACCAGGTTAACAAGCAGCCCAGCTGGAGGGCAGGAAATTAGGGGGGGTGGGGTTCAGGCTGCTGAGATCAGCAGCCCACAGTTTTTTTTATAGTGGAGCCCAAATGGACTCTAAGTGTTAAAAATATTGATGTTCCCATAATGAATTGTTGGGAATCTTCTGAGGAAAAAAAAATGCTTTGCCTCTTGTATATATAATAGATGACTTTTTATTCTGGACATCAAGACAAAGGGATTGTAAGTTTACAGAAGATAGATAGACCTCCCTCCTTCCCTCCCTCTCTCTCTCTCTCTCTCCCTCTCTCCCTACCTAAGGTAAGGTCACAAATGTACCACTGTAGCTTCCTATCATTTCTTCCCCTCACAGTTTATATTTGCAGCCAAAGTTATTATGGACTAATAGGAACAGGACCAAAAAAAAGTTTTCCTTTGGTGTTTTGTTGGTAATTGAAATAAAATGAACAGTGGACTTAAAAAGCACAAATGGAAAGCTGCTGTTTGGTTTTTCTGCTTTTCACACTTGCATCTTGGAAACGAGGCACCCATGCTGCATTTCAATATATAGATCAGAGGCACTTCTGGCAAACCTGTGGCCTAAATTGATTTTCTTTTCATTTAAGAAAGGGTTAAGTCTCTGAAACAAGAAGGGGAGAGGGAAAAAAAAGAAATTAACTAAAGTAAGGCCCTTGTGATACAATGACACTTGCTCTATGCTCTTAGAGAGAGAGAAAAAACACAATGATAAAACACCACAAAGAGGAGTGTTATGAATTTTATTAATGACTAGAAGACAGTGTGCAAAACATCAAAGGTCTGTGGAAAAGATTAATGACCCCGTGTGAGACTGTTTAATTACCTCCAGCTAATTAGATTCTTGACCAAATTTTTAATATCTGCATTCCTTCTAAAGCCTAATTGAGATTCCACATTATTTATCAATCTTTCAAAAAGCCCTTAGTGTGCTGGTTTTTTAAAGGTTTTTTTTTCCCTTTTGCACTTTGACTCCATTTATGGTCAATTATTAAATAAATAGCAAAGTAACTGTTCACCACAAATTGTATATGTGGAATGCTTTATGCCTGTTTATTTTGACTAGGAGACTATCATTGGCAGCATCTCCTCTTCATAATGAAGCACTCTAACTAATAAATTGACTGAGTCCACTGTAAACAGGGTTGATAGTATTTTGGTTATCCATGCTGGGCTTGGGAACGCCTCATGTGGTTTTTCAGTAAATGAAGCCTTTGCTATTGTCAGTTAATCCTTCGCTCAGTTTACCTTGGTCCAATCCCAGAGACAGGATGGGAATGTTTATTATACAAGCCGGAGAAGACTGCCAGGGCTTCGTTGCATGTTTTCGTTTATTTGAGATTGCTTCATTGCTGCTAGAAGAGCCCTTCCAACAAACTGGTCTTGGTATAAAATAATTAATAATTGAAAAAAAACCAACCATCACTAGTAGATGTTTACAGCGGCCTCCATAAAATGCCCAGCCAATCTTCTTTCTGTGTAGTCCTGTATAAGCAGAAGGATGGAATGTCCAATCCATAGTCTAAATTCTGTGTTTGCAATAAGCACATACGATCCAAGCAGGGCAACATCCTCATTAAATTAATGGGGTTGCAGCATCACAGCACAGTTCATTAGTAGCATCTAAGACTATACATGTTCCCTTTTCTGAATAATATGCACTGCTGGATTTTAAGATAATTTATCAAATCCTCTACATTTTATGAAAGATGAATTTCAAGAAGCGCTGGACTGAAAACCCAAGCTACCCTGTTTCCCCTAAAATAAGACATCCCCTGTTAATAAGCCCAATCGGGCTTTTGAGCGCATGCACTAAAAGAAGCCCCCCGCCCCTTGAAAATAAGCTCTCCCTGAAAATATTTAAATGCATGGGCAGCCGGTTCCTACCATTTCCTCTGGTTTCCTCCATGAGCCCCAAAATAATAAGACCTCCCCAAAAATAAGGCCAAGCACTTATTTTGAGGTTCAAAAAAATATAAGACAGGGTCTTATTTTCGGGGAAACACGGTGCATGTTACCAGCCAAGAATGTAGTCAAATGAAATGAAAACAATAATTTACAAGAAGCTAGTCTTGATTTTAATTTAAAACTTAAATTTTAAGATGAATAATTAAATTAAATGATCAAAGTTAGAATTAAATTGAAATTTGAGATTAAAATTTCAATTGAAAATTGTTTGAGTTCATGGTTAAAAAAAATGTTTTCTGTAATTTCAGAAACAGACAGACATTTTCAAAATTTGTTTCCGACATTTATTCCTTGCCTTTTTTTAAAAAAATATTTTTATTGATTAAAAAATACAAACATAAATACATTAAAACAACATACAAAACAAACAAACATCGATTCAGTCTTATGACTGACTCTTAAAGCTATTCCTTGCCTTTTTAATAAAGAGAGCTATTCAGATCTTCAGTGGTCTATGTCACTTTGTTATGAGTTAGCATTCCTTTAATTCACAGCGAAAAAACCACTTCTCTTCATCAAGGATAACAAAATGAACCCATGTGTATTCCTCTGACCAAGTTAGGACATTTAGGATAATTATTATCTTATTACGATAAGACCCAGGTGGAAGCTCCTTCCAGATGTTGCCACCTCTTCAAGGATCTCTGCTGATCCACATGTATTTGACACTGGAATCTGTGGCTTCAGTGAAAGTAAATGAACCATGAATAACCTACTGAAGGTGAATATAGACCCTAAGAATCTCCAGCTGCCAATTATTTATATCTGGGATTCTGTGAGACTTCATGATACTAAATTGCATGATGTGTGTGTGTGTGTGTGTGTGTGTGTGTGTGTATAAATTTGATTTATATGCCGCCCTTCTCCAGAGACTCAGGGCGGTTTACAATGCGTTAAGCAATAGCCTTCATACTTTTGTATATTTATACAAAGTCAGCTTATTGCCCCCACAAACTGGGTCCTCATTTAACCTACCTTAGTAAGGATGGAAGGCTGAGTCAATCTTGAGCCTGGTGAGATTCGAACTTACAGTAATTGCAGACAGCTGGTTTTAATCACTATGCTTTTAGTCTGCTGAGCTAAACCAGGCTCCTACTAAAGTATATTCATACTTTAAGAAGAATTTTAGAAGAAGAAAAGAAGTTCAGAGAAAGACAATGAAGAGAAAGGAAAAACTTCAAATTAAGTCCTCTAAAGCGAGAGCAAAGGAACTGAGTAAATTCAGCTTTGACATTTGAGATAAAATGAACTTAATTATTCATGTATTGAGATGTATGTGGCTACCCATCCTATCATGGCAACTCTGGATGGCTCACAATAATAAAAAAATACCTTACATATGTAACTCAGAAACAACCAACATATAAAACCTATAATCGCTGCTAAGATTAAAAACAGATCTAATAAACTAAGAATAGTCATGGGTGCCATATAAAAGCTCCCAATCTCCCTGCCCTACAGGCAGATTTTTAAGATATGTTACAGGCCAGCAAGGTCAGAGTGAATCTAATTTCAGGGGGTATGGTGTCCCAAATAGTAAGTATTGCAACAGAAAAAGCCCACA
This sequence comes from Ptyas mucosa, assembly GCA_012654045.1. Taxonomy (NCBI): domain Eukaryota; kingdom Metazoa; phylum Chordata; class Lepidosauria; order Squamata; family Colubridae; genus Ptyas; species Ptyas mucosa. Next base: position 17,266,038 of record WNWU01000006.1, read on the forward strand.
GCAAGGGGACATTCTTTAATTGACCTCTACCATTCCTTTCTTGCTCCAAAAGATTCCATATCTGCTCAACTTTCAGACGTACCCAAAGAAGTAAAGTGTAAAATAGTCCATTAGAATTGTGCAATTATTGAATGTTGAGATTCTATTTGAAGATGATTTTATTGAATTTCTGAAATGCACGGCATTTCCAAATCAAAGCCACACTTTGATTCAAATCATCAAACATGTACAACTAACCTGAATTGTAATCAATTTGGAAGTCTTTCATGTACGTTACACATGCCATTTTAGCATGCTAGAAAATGAGTCAGAGAATTGATTCAGGCGTCCAAATAAAATTGATTCACTGAATCAAACTGATGATTTGAACTGGAACATCTTGGCAATTCACTTCAAATCAGAATTGATTTACCAGATCTTCTAGATTAAAAAAAAAAGAGAGAAGCTATTGGCAAATGGAAATGTCATGTTTGTCATTATAAGCATGTAGCCACGTGGTATGAAGCTTAGCCTATTATTAATTTAAATAATTATTACCTTCTCAAATGGCATGCTGTCAAGTAAGGACTATGATTTCCATTTTGTATGTTTCACCAAACAGATCTCGTTTCCGATTCAGTGCTTCACTTGTTTTACTGAACTACATTAATTTTACAGTAATAATGTTACAAAAATTATGTAGGATTTATTCCCCTTTCACTTTATACATATGTATAACTTACAATAGCCCTTTTTCCTTCCACATGAAGGAGTATTGCTGGCAGAAACCATCCATGGTATGTTATAATCTCCAATCGTGAGGTCATTTAGAAATACTTCTATAGTTTCCTTTCCACACATCATGGACTCAAAATAACAATTTTCTCTCCTGAGAAGGCCCTGAAGCTCTTGGTAATGAAATTACCAATAGAAGCTGCACAGGGGTGGGTTCTACTCACCTTTACTACTGGTTTGCAACAGGGCCACACGCGCTTACTTCACTCACACATGGCTGTGCTCTTCTGCGCATGCACAGAAGCATTCTGATGACATCAGGGTTGGTGGGCGGAGCTTCCCTCCGGTTTTACTACTGGTTCTATAGAACCAGTCCAAACCGGGGGCAACCCACCACTGAAGCTGCACCGTGTTTTAATTTTATCTCTGATAACTTTCAAATGGAAGTTGTTTAGAGGAACAGGTTAGAATGAAACAAAATTCAAGAGACAAAACTTGTGGTTTAACCAAGTGGTTAACTAGCCATTCTAATAAATCTTAACCTCTTCTGCTTTCTTCTTCACTGGATGCAGAAAATGCATTGGTTGATGTGCTGAGAGAAATTTAAAGTGAAATGTCATTTTGCATAACAGGTATGCATAAATGAAAATCAAAATCCTGAAATATTTAAGAACAGAAAGAGTTCATGTCATAGACTATAACTACGCCAGATTAAATCAAATGGATTTAAACTGTGCTTTCTCTATTTTCTTCCTATTCTAAAAAACAAAATGTCCAGACATTTTATATAAAGATGAACAGAAATTGAGAATAAATATGAACTATGTTTATACATTTTAATTTACTTTAAATTGTATTTATTGGATTTATAGTCATTGGACAGCAGGGGTGTTTAAAAGAGTTTTAATTAATAAATCAGAAATATGGCAAACCTTAATTATGCCACATAAATTAAAATTAAAATAATCTAATAGAAACTATTTTATTAAAAGCAAAGCAAAAAAATGCAGTGCAGTTGACTGAGATAACTAGGATATTAAACTAGGAGTAGATAAGGATGAAAGAGTGCCAGTTTGGTACAGTGGTTAAAGTGCTGAACTAGAACCAGGGGACTGTGAGTTCTAGTCCTACTTTAGGCATGAAAAAAACAGTACAAGCAGCACAGAAATAAGTAAATAAAATAAATAAATAAACTAAATTACCAGATAACACCAAGATGCACCTCCAAGATATTTGGCAGCCTGAGAAGGAACATAAAATGATTTTCTGCTCCTAGTCAAAGAGAATAGAATCCAAGGTCTACCAAGATATTTCAGAACCAGAGGAGAAAATTATCCTTGAAATGGTCTAGTTTTTATCTAATGCAAGTTGTTGGCTATGGGCAAATAAGCATCAGCAATTTACCGTATTTTTCAGAGTATAAGACGCACCGGAGTATAAGACGCAGCTTAGTTTTGGGGGAAGAAAATAGGGAGGGAAAATCTGCCTACCAGATATTCACCTGGCTAGTGTCTTTAGCAGTGGTGGGTTGCTACTGGTTTGTCCCGGTTCTAGTGAACTGGTAGCGGCAGTGGCAGGAGGCTCCGCCCACCCGCCCAGATGTCATCAAATACAATCTGTGCATGTGCGGAAGCTTCGTGAGCGAACCGGTAGCAAAGGTAAGTGAAACCCATCCCTGGTCCTTAGTCTGGTCAGTTTCAGCACATTAGTTTGCTGGTTTTGAGTGCGCAAGCATGCTTTTTATCCGCTGCTTGGGGATAAAAAACAGCTTCTAAAGCACAGCTGAGAGGGAGCAGCAATGAGAAAAGCAGGCAAAGCAGGAGATCGTTTCACTCACTAGTGCCTCATTAGGACTGAAAAAAAGTTTCTAAAGCACAGCTGAGAGTCAGAGGGAGCAGGCAAAGCTTGGAAGATCGCTTCACTCACTACCGCCTCGTTCGGGCTGAGAAAAAGCTTCGAAAAAGCTACATTCGGAGTATAAGAAGCCCCTTTTTTGGGGGGGGGAAGTGTGTCTTACACTCTGAAAAATATGGTAGACCATGCTAAACAAGTTTCTATTTTAATTTTGGAAAACATATTGAAAAATGAAGAACAAACAATAGCAAAATTGCAACTATAAACAGGCCACCAAAACCTCAAAAAAGGCTACTTTTTTCTTTTTGAAAGCACAGGTACATAATCAAATTGGCTCAAATTCAATAACGGTACATAAAGATGAAAGAGTGCCAGTTTGGTATAGTGGTTAAAGTGCTGAATAGAACCAGGAGACAGTGAGTTCTAGTCCTACCTCAAGCATGGAAAAAATGGCTGGGTCGGTATTTTTTGCATATCAGATGCTGTTTCTGCAAACATCCAAAATTGGATTCCATGTCCTGAAAATATTCTAGCATATTTTAGCTTTTTTTTCCCCCTGAAAGCTTTCCACAGTCCAGTATCCACTGCCAAGAAATTAGTCTTTTTTTTTTAACTCCTTCTCAGCATGATCTAAATGACTTTACTTTAGGTGCATCCTAAACGTTAAATGTTTAGTCGGTTCTAATAAAATAGCCGTATCCATACCAAATTACTAGTGGCCTATCCCAAATAAGATTAGCTTTTCATTATTCACAAGGTCCCAGCTATAGTCCCAGTGCTGCACAAATGGCTCAGAAGTGACAGATTCATCCAAAGCCCTAGAATGAAACAGCACAATACTTTGATTGGTTATTGTAGCACATGGGTATTACAGGACGGGAAGCTTACATGGCATCCATCAGATATATAAAACCCAACATTTAATGCTGGCATCGTTGCCTTTATTTTCTCCACCCCCTTATCATTAACTCGGTCCCTTTTATTGTTTAAAGGTAGAAGTGGCAGCTTTATTTACACTATCCCACCCCCCCAAGAGAAAGCATTAGACCAGAAACGGCGGTACAAATCAATGCAGATGAAAAGAAAGGGTGATCTTGTCAGCAGGCAGCCTTTCTGTGGTAGAAATTACAGATCCTTTACAGCTGAGCACATGCTAAACGCAGGCATCCATATTACCTGTGGGTGAAAGAATGACTTTTTTTTTCAACCAGTAATTCATACCAAGTTCTGATCTTACCTCGGTGCAGCACTTCAGAAGGCTTGTGAACCTGATTTTCATTGACAGAGTTGCCCAAAGAGAACAAGAGTATGTCCAAGGCTTTTTAAAGGTTCTTGAGTGATGTGGATTGTGTTCCACCATCTGTTCTTATTTCCATGCCTTTGATTTTTCCACTGTTGTTCCCCCTATTTCCCTAGTCTAGAAGGAAAAGAAAATGTCTATGTATAGATAATTCTCAACTTATGACCAGTGGCTTACCAAATGTTTGAAGTTACGACTGAGTTATGACCCAGATTCAAAGTAGTGACTGTTAGGCCTCCACCGCAGTCACATGTTCAAATGTCAGGTGCTCAGAACACAAACATGTTTATGGTTGTTTACAGAGTCCCGTAGTCCCATGACTGTGCTTTATGAGGATTTTGCCAAAATGTACACCCATTTTTTAGCAAAACTCCACTCAAAGCGATCTATTGGTTCACTTAACAACCACAGCATTCACTTTATGACTGCCACGTTCACTTAATAACTGCCACAAAAAAAAAAGAGGTGATAAAATCAGGTCGGTTAGGTGACCAACACGTTTTAGGATCGTTATGGCACACGACCACAATGGGGAGTCTCCATTACAGTTGTATGTCGAGGGCTACTTGTAACCTCAAATTGGACCATCCTCATACCACAGGGTTGGAATCAGGAAAGGCAGGAAAGAGCCCCAGCATTTGTTGAAGTACACACATCTTTACCAGACACAAAGCAATTTAAGGAAAGCCTAGATATAATCTGAGCATTGCATTCTATTTTTAAAAGCTAAGATTTCCTCAGCAATGCTGTATAGTGCCATTATTACATTTTGTCATAGCAGATTTCCAAACTGGAAACAGGACTTTATTAAAGTACATAGGCTAGGCTAGGCTAGGCTAGGCTAGGCTAGGCTAGACTAGACTAGACTAGACTAGACTAGACTAGACTAGACTAGACTAGACTAGAATAGAATAGAATAGAATAGAATAGAATAGAATAGAACTCTTTATTGGCCAAGTGTGATTGGACACACAAGGAATTTGTCTTTGATGCATATGTTCTCAGTGTACAAAAAAGGAAAAAAGAAAAAATATATTCATCAAGAATCATAAGATACAACACTTAGTGATAGTCATAGGTTACTAATAAGCAATACTTGATATTTGGATACTCGATTTATCATGAAGTCAACCACAGTATTTTATTCGCCATTAAGTCATGGCATCTCTTCTGAGAATGTAGACTCCCCTATCAATGCACTGCACTGCACAGCAATGATTCCAGATCATCCAGTGCATACAGTAGTGGGTTTCAAATTGGACTCGCAATGAATCAGATCACAAACCTAATATAGCATATAATTACAAGCCATCAGGCTGCCTGGGATTTATATCTCCTAGACCCCATTTAAAAGTTTATTGCTTAGTACATCCCAGAACAAAACAATAGCAAAAACAATTCTGGAAGCTTGTAGGATTTGAGGATGGTAATAATATTTCTCATGCTTTTTTTTTTTAAATGAAAACCTTATTCTGAAACCTATTTCTCCATCTCTTTTCACTCTGGATGTTTGTGTTTCTCTGCTACAGTTTTCAGAAATTTTTCACTTTCTCTACTTGACGTCTGGCCCTCAAAAGCACAACTGGCAGGAGGATGAATAGTTACAGAGAACTTCTTTATCCCGCTTTTTCCCGCTGGGAAAACACAACAAGGACCACAACCACCTTCTGACTTAGAGACTTCCAAAAGCCATGCCACAAACTGTGATTGGTTCTCTCGGTAATTTTTCAAATAAAAAGTCTAAGAGGTCTTTTTTTTTCCCCCCTTTTTTTCAAAGAGCGGCTGTGTAATAAAGGGTAACACACATGCAAAGGCTTTCCTAGTAACTCAAGTGCGACATAATGCGGCAAATAATTACAATGACCTTTAGTTCACCCATATTTAAACAAAGGTTAAGCTACCCTTTAGTAAAACAAATATTTCCTCTGGTCCAATAATAACAGCAGGCACAACCAGGATCTATTGACAAACCAAATTGAAAACGGTTAAAAATACAACATTTCCTAACCTAGAGAACTACACAAAATCCAGTGCAGCTCAGCATAAACAGTTGAAAATGTTTGACAACAATTGTTATTACATTTGCTTTGTCATGTTCAGCATGGCATCATCAGTATTTCTTCCAGTATCCCTACCCCCACCCGCCTTGCCGCTCAAATTCTACTGCTTGACATGCCTGGCAGCAGGAGGAAGAGAAGAAGACGACACAGAAGAAGGACGAGATGATGTTATTCATTCCTGGCTAAAGCTTGTAAACAATTTACATTTTTATTTGGTGGTCTAGAATAAATGCACGATTCTTTAAGTAACTGGGACTCAGATACTTAGACTTGGAAAAATAAACTTACAAGAAGGTTCACATTGTTGTCCAGGAAATGGCTTATAGGTTTTATTTAGTTTCTCATGCTCCAAGCTTTAGCACTTGACCAGATAAGGGCCAGGTGTGCTTTGTACATTTAATTTGTTTAGTCTGCAGCTAATTCAAGCAGCCCTTTGATCTTTACAACAGGGACTGGCTTCTACCGTCAAATCCTTGGGTTGACTATAACAGTTCCATTCCCCCAGAACTTCATCTCATGGACATTCATAGAATGGAGTAAGTTAAAGTCTACCAAAGCTATTGCTCTGCAATTGATTATTTTCTAACCATGTCCACGGTCTACAATATTGCAAAACTTGTGCACAGCAACCGTATTCAGTTCAAATTCTGTTTCTTTTCTTTTCTTTTTTTAAATTTGATTTATATGCCGCCCTTCTCCAGAGACTCAGGGCAACTTACAATGCGCTAAGCAATAGCCTTCATACTTTTGTATATTTATACAAAGTCAGCTTATTGCCCTCACAAACTGGGTCCTCAATTTACCTACCTTAGAAAGGATGGAAGGCTGAGTCAATCTTGAGCCTGGTGAGATTCGAACCTGCAATAATTGCAGGCAGCTGGTGTTAATAACAGGGTGCTTTAGACCACTGTACTACCAAGGCTCTTCTGATTCCAGCTTGAGGTTAACTATTTAAAGTCGAACCGATTTAAAATGGCCTTGAGTTAAGATCAAGATTTGTCCAATTGCTCAATTTTGGGAGGAAGAATGGAATGAAATGATCAAGGATGGCAGACCTCTAGAACCCATTAACTCTCTCAAATTTGAACTGGATCATTTAAGCTTTTCTACACAGTGCATTTTTAAAATATTCCTCCTGCATCTTTCTAAAACAGAGTAAGCATGAATAAGGAAGACTCAGCACACCAGTTTCCAACAAGTTCAGCAAAAAGTTTGGGTGAACCAATGCAGAAAGTGTTTTCCCCAAGTGAGAATAAAAAAAATGTTTTAAAAGGATTTTTTTTTCCTTTTAAAAAAATGCTTTCTTTTTTAAGGGCAAGGGATTGGCATGAACTGAAAAATTATCACTGATTTTCCTTCCTAAAATGGCATGTTTTGCCTCCTTGATCACAGGGCTTTTTGTGGTGCCAGGAAAGAAGCATAACTGGATGGCATATTTGATGCCTCCTAAAAACAGTCTCTGGATGTGATAGGTGTACGGATGAAAACATATTAGAAAAAGTTGGTATTTTCTGGGCAGGACTCAGAAGAATTCCTATCAAGATGTCCTGATGGAGTGATATAGCTTTGTTGATCCTGATCAACAGGTTTTGTGAGGTGTCAGGATGGTTAGAATAGAAAGCTTGCCCCTTTCTGAGAAGGATCAACTAATAAACAGTAGGACTTGGTTGTATCATGATTGTAGTTTGCTGGTATACTCAGTGTGAGTTACTTAGCTGAAACAGCAGGAGACAGTGGTCCATCATGACACAATGCCTCAGAGAAAGAGACTGGCAGAGAAAAGTGGCAGAAAACCACAGTACTATTTTGAAGGACATGCTGTATCTCATTTCCAAGTCATTGCAAAGGCAGATCGAATTGGTCTTCAGCTGTTCCACATTTAAATTAGTGTTCCTTCTTCTGCCAACCTAATAATCTACAGTTCCTCATTGACATTGGTGGTGATTTCTCTCCATCTCTTATTGTCTGCTTGAGGATGCTAAGAATGCCTTCTTCTATTTTCAGGACATTGCTATCCATTAACATTTTAACTTTGGCTGCCAGAGAGACTGGGCATGTGATTTCTCCAGATGCCCTTGCACTGCTAATGTCTAATTTTTCTTATACACAGGTTTAACACACTTTTGAAGTAGCACAAGACCCGTGTTTATTAAAAAAAAAACACAAAGGAAATCCCATTATGTGCAGAAGAGTGAGCTAAACCAGGAAGATCAGCCATGTTCTGCCAGCTGTATGTTACTGGTTCTGTCTCAAATAAATTCATTACAAATATTTTCTGCTTGTACCCCAATATATGATTATACATGTTATTACCTGCTTATTCCTACCTGATTTAGTATGCAATATGAACTACCTCTAGGTGCTGCTGGACATGGTCATTTATTACATTGCAGGATTTTCCAGTTTGGTACATATCAGTGATGGGTTGCCCCCAGTTTGGACTGGTTCGCAAGAACTGGTAGTAAAACCGGTGGGAGGCTCTGCCCACTGACCCAGAAATCATCAGGAAGCTTCTGCGCATGTGCAGAAAAGCATGTGCGCACAAGCGAAGCGAGCACATGCGTGGCCCCGCTGTGAACCATTAGTAAAGGTAAAGTAGGACCCACCCCTGGTACATATGGAAGCTGGGATTAAACTGATAAGAGTTCTATCTGTTCTCCCTTTTAATCAGAATTATAAATCACAGTTTTCTAGAAGAGAGATAGACCCATGCTTAAAAATAAAAATGAACAATAGAGACAGACACCCTACCTTCCCATTCATATTCCTATTTTTAAAGTAATTAGGTCTTGGCTTTTAAAACAAAAATTTAAAAAAAGCTAAGCAAAATCAACAAAGAAATGAAAAAGAAAACTTTTTCTAATACAAAGCTTCACCCGCTGATTTCAGTTTGCCATGTACTTGCTAAAAGTTTGTTTCCCTTTTTCTTTGAAGGCTTCAATCAACATTTCAAAGACTTACTACAGGTAACATTTGTAATATTTATTCAATCACCAATGATGCATTCTGTAATAGCTCAGCCTGATTACTATTTAGAGAGTTGAGTTGAGTTGGGTTGAGCTGAACAGAACAGAACAGAACAGAACAGAACAGAACAGAACAGAACAGAACAGAACAGAACAGAACAGAACAAAATTCTTTACTGGTCAAGTGTGATTGTACACACAAGAAATTTGTTTCCAGTGTATAAGCTTTTAGCGTACACACAAGTAACAAGTGATAAATCATGATCATAATCATAAAATACAATCATCATAAATCATAAGATACAACACTCAGTAATAGTCATAGGATACTAAATAAAAGCAATCAAGATAAATCATAATACCGGTAGGATATTAAATAAATAAATATTATCCCTGAGGAACTAATACTGCTATCAAATAGTAATCAATTATTCCAATCACATCAACAGATGCCATTGTACACTGTACACTGTACATGTAGTAATCATGGGCGTGTGTCCCTATCTGGGATGCTATAAAAGCTGGTCAATGAATTTACACCCTGTTACTTATTCATGAGTGAGCTGTGCCCCTGAATTTTAACAGGCTATGCCTTAAACTATTAGCTGTATATCTGCTTTATGTGATGTTCCCACATAAGCTGGCAGTCCATCAATTCGGTGTCCATACATTTCTCTGAAAGCTATATTATAATTAGAGCTTAGGTTAATACTATTCAGTAACCATAAAACAGACATAAAATAATTATAACTCATTTAATGAAATTAGAAAAAAAGCAATTATTAGACTCCCATTGTGAAGCTTTGCTGTGAGGGACAGATAATCTATCTACAAGATGTACTTTAAGAACATCATTTTGGAAGAAATAAAATGAGATGAAATACGGTTTTGTTTGTGTTTTAAGGAAAGCTCACGCTAATAAATATAAGTGTGGAAGTTGCAAGGAATAGTTGTTCCATGGAAAGAACAAGGACCACAGATTTATAACGTGCCTTTATACAATCGTACGAAGTAACATGAGACTGAATGTCTTCCAAACTTTTAACAGGAGCTTTTCTTCAGAAATTTAAGCATTGCACTTTTCCTTCTTGTCATGTAATAACTTTTGACGAACGCTTATTATTCCATCCGTAGGCAATTCTGTTCTACTTTTCAAGATTTTCATATGTTTCACTACCTTGCAGGATGTCCTACTAACATTAAATGCAATTTCAGATTCCGGCTAGGTAATACAAATCACATGGCTCAGTAACAATAATAATCACATGGCCAAGATGCTGAGCTTGTCAATTGAAAGGTCGACAGTTCAGTGGTTCGAATCCCTAGTGCCGCGTAATGGGGTGAGCTCCCGTTACTTGTCTCAGCTTCTGCCAACATAGGAGTTTGAAAGCACATAAAAAATGCAAGTAGAAAAATAGGGACCGCCTTTGGTGGGAAGATAACAGTGTTCTGTGCACCTTTGGCATTTAGTCATGCCGGCCACATGACCACAGAGACATCTTGGGACAGCGCTGGCTGTTCGGCTTTGAAACAGAGATGAGCACCATCCCCTAGAGTCAGGAACAACTAACACATATGCGTGAGGGGAACCTTTACCTTTTAATATGAAACTATTATGTTAATTGTAATTCACAATTCCAATCTGTGATGTTATAAAGAATAAATAATTATTATTCTATAGTACTATAGTACTATAGTACTATAGTAACAGGCAGGACCAGCCCAATTCTATCATCTTAACCTGAGAGAAAAGGAACATGGAACTGGTACACATTCTCTCTGTGTGCAAAAAACAAAAAATGAAAAAAATGAAAAAGAGGATATTTATGAGATAGAAAATACCAAGCAAACTGTCAAATTGCGATCCTCTATTTGTCCCACGCTAGGACTAAAAGGGGCCAGGATTGTGATATAAATACACACAGCTGGAGAGAAACAAGACCCTTAGAACGAATAGGGCACACTTGCAAGCAGAGCTGCTTATTTTCACAGCATAACATTTGCTCCAAGAAGTTCTCCTTCATGTAAATTATACTCCACGTTGAAAAGAGGAAGAAACAGACTGTGAAAAGGGTATATTTGGGGGTGGGAGATGGAATAATGTCTGACTTTCCTATTAATCCGAATGTTAAAGTGACTGGTGACATTTGCTGTTTCCTCTTAAACATAAACAAAAGACAAGTTCAGAGAACTTCTGCTTCTGAGAGTTAAGAAAGGATGAATGAATGACATCCTCCAGAGAGAAGTTTTCTGTCACTTAAGCCATTTACATATTTTTTTATTTTTTTAACAATACACATATTTTTCTTCTTAAAATCACCAGGGATCCACATATGTGTTAAAGATCACCCAGGTCATGTCCAGTTTCAGACAGATTCTGCTTCAGTTAGAGTTTTATGATGATAGTATAAAATGTTTGGAATGCACTAGTGACTTCCACAGCTATTGTTTGCATGTCATCCAAGAGCCTTGGATAGTACAGTGGTCTAAAGCCCTGTTATTAACATCAGCTGCCTGCAATTATTGCAGGTTCGAATCTCACCAAGGCTCAAGGTTGACTCAGCCTTCCATCCTTTCTAAGGTAGGTAAATTGAGGACCCAGTTTGTGGGGGCAATAAGCTGACTTTGTATAAATATACAAAAGTATGAAGGCTATTGCTTAGCGCATTGTAAGCCGCCCTGAGTCTCCGGAGAAGGGCGGCATATAAATCAAATAAAAAAAAAAATAAGCAGAATATCACATAAAGACTCTGGTATTGTCTTTCTTTCTGAATTAAATAAATGTTTAATATGGAAAAATGGTGAAATTTTGATTGATGAAGTTGCACAGTAAATTTTGATCAGTTGCAACTTAGTTCAGTTTGAAACGCAGTGTATTCTTTTTCTTACATTTTAGAACAATTTGCAAATCATTTTTAAATCTACAGAATAAAAGGAACATAAGGAAATGAAAGAGGAGGAGGAGAGCCTACCAGTTGCAACAAGTTCACATTAGTGAACAATGATGATTCACATTTTTTTAAAAAAAACTAACAATATCTTCTGGAGTAAATTAAAACAAAAGCAAAATCCTGAAGTTGAACCTCAGCTTCCTTAGGCAGGTCAGAGAATTACAGGATGCACTCCTTGAAATGCCAGTTCATAGGCCTAAAATCCTACAAAAGGATAGATTATTAGTCTTATTAATTTCCCCACTTCTATTGACTTTGGAAGATTGCCGTTATTACATTCTTCCTAGGGTTCAACATCCTGTACTTTTTAATGGTAGATGAGAGAATTAAAATAAACAGGCCCAATTTAAATATAGTTACTTGGTGGGAATTTCTCGGATGTGAGATTTGCAAAACTAAGAAAGGTCTTGTATTTTTTTATTATTATTATTAATCATTGCACAGTCAGCCAGATGTTCAGACTGGGTTTGGCATTTTTGTTTACCTATCGAGTCCTAACTAAAAAAGGACCTGGGATAGGCAAACCTGGATGTTTGACAGTGTTACAGATATCATCACAGGATGGAAGCTCTTCTAAGTAAAGCCGCCTTCTGCAATTGACTTATTATTATTATTATTATTATTATTATTATTATTATTATTATTAACTTTTATTCATTAAACTTGAAACTCAGTCAACTGACCATTTAAAAATGTATCACAAATATTATTGACTGGCTCTGATGGTTAATATGGGTCGTTGCCAACATCTTAAGTATCAACCAAGTACCTTCTTAAGATGTACAATGTTCCGAGTAGCACAGTTTTTTGCAGTTCTGCTGGTGTTATTGCAGGAAGCTGCAATTTGTTGATGTATCTTATAAAAGTCTTGGACATGGTACCAAGTGCCCCGATGACAATGGGTATCACTGTTATATGTTTCATCCATAGTCATGTAGTTTCGATGGCCAGATCATGATATTTCATGATTTTTTCCAGTTCTTTTTCTTCGACTCTGGCATCTCCTGGTACCACGATGTCAATTAATTGTACGTTTCAGCTTTTGACAACTGTGATATCTGCCATGTTGTGTTCCAGGTGACAATCTGTCTGTATTCAAAAGTCCCACAAGATCTTCACCTTCTCATTTTCTATAACTTTTTCCACTTTATGTTCCCATGATTTTTGGGTTACAGGTAAGTAATAATTGCAGATTATTATTATTATCATCATCATCATCATCTTTGGCTCTTTGAAATTTGTTGTAGCTGCAAGGACACCGAAAGGCAATGGCAATTCATATATTACCTATGGGAATACTAGTATCTTCAATCTTCAATCCTTGCTAAGTCCTTTCAGCTTTATACATTGTATACAATGTATACAAGTTATACATTGGAGCCTGAATGATGGGTGCTCACTCTTTACTCACTACTAGCCTAACCCTAAATCAGAACCGGCTTTAGAATTTAAAAAGGGGCAGTTACTTTTGTGATCAAAAGTCAGGGAAAGGGAAGTTTCCCTCCCTGTCTCCTAGCACTGCATGCCATTTATGCCTTAGTAAATGCAAGAGGAACATGTGGGAAGATCAAGCTACAATCCTCTTAGACTATAAATTAAAAATAAATCAGGATGTCAAAAGATACCATAATCCCTAGCAAATATTTTCTTTTACAGAACATTCGTTTCCAGCAAACACTCTTCAGTGTGGATTTCTGATCACTGGTTGTTTTCACCAGAAAAACCATGTTCTGAAGGAATGGAAGATGGAAGGATGGCAGTGCAATCTGCAGTTTCTAATACAGCAATTTATGTTACTGCCAATGGCAATTCCTACAGACCTCTTGGTTGCATTCAACTATACACAAACTACTTGATGAAGATTTTATAAGTGCCTTTAATACATTTTAAACTTCTATTCATTGAGGTGCTAAAGCCAAAAAAATTATAAGGTTAATGTTTAATACAAAACAATGAGAGAGAGAGAGAGAGAGAGAGAGAGAGAAAGAGAGAGTTGTACTGAGTAATTATGTCTATTTACAATTCATTTTAATCACCTTGACCATTCAATTACAGCATATTTATTTGATCCTCACCACATATTTACAAAGGAGTTACACAGTGAAACTGAAAAGCAGGAGCATATTAGCCAACTAATGAGTAAATCTCCAGAGAAGGAAATTGAGAATAAATATCAAGGTCAAAGGGTACAAACGGATGGATGGATGGATGGATGGATGGATGTTCCTTTGCATTTGGAATTCCTGAAACTTGATGGAATCTTTTCTTACAGTCAATAATTCAGCTCCAATTTTTCACTAAATCGATTAATTATGTTTTGCACAAAGCAAGGCTTACATTAATGTCACATGCATTAATCAGAATAGAGAGACTGTGAGAGCTGACTTTAAATTTACTCATATTTTTCCTATATTTTGCTTAGACAATTTAGTCCAATCTGTATTATGGCTTACCTTTTGGCTTTTAACACTGATGGAATCTCTTTTATTGGATTCCTGATGATGCCTACTGATGTTTTATGCATAATGATGCTCAAATATAATTGAGCTGTAAGCTTCAGTTTAATTATGGAGCTTCATGATACCTTCAGCACTTTTTCTTCTCTGATTACTGTAACTGTTTTGCCATAACCCCTCTAAAATCTTTCATCTATTAAAACATGAGTAGATAAGCCATTTTTAGAAGAAACTCTAATTAGGGTGTTGCAATTATCTTAATGTATCTTCAGCGTTTTAAGAAAAACCTTTATGGACTGTACCTTGTGGAATATAAAAAAAAAATAAAATAAAAGCAGGCATATTTAATAGACTGAATCATGAACACGCACATGCTAGAAACCACAGAAGTTATAATGGAGTATTGCTACTATTTCTTTTCAGTTTTCAGTCCACCTACATTCACTTTCTCTAAATTGTCTGAGTACACTTCACTTCTGTTTTAACAATTTCAACATTTCCATCATTCATACTTCTGATATATTCCTATTGTTTAGTGCCTTCTAAAATTAGGAACTCCTTTTCAAGTGACCAAACTTCATTCTAGCCACATAGTCACCTCCAAAATGGCTGCTATTCACTTTGCCTATAAAGGAACTCTGTATATGCTCCATTAAAGAGAATCACTATTCAGAATCACTGTTTTCCCATCTTCCTTTAAATCAGATTTTTTTTTCATTCAATAGAATGCATGCAATTGTCTAAAGATGCAGTGCTTCTTGTTTTTGTTGTGGCTCCGACCCCCGAGGCCATCGCATCGGAGGAAGAAGGCTCCGAACATGAAGGAGAGGAGCCAGCCAGGCCTCCCTCCCCCGGCCCCTCCTCTCTGGCAATTCCTCAGCTGCCGGCCAAAGGAGAGGAGATTAGCCAGGAGCCAGGTGTCTCTGATCGGTCGGAAAGTGATGAGGGAGACAGGCTGTGGCTGGACCCACGTCAGCGTCAGCGTGCTAAAAGATCCCAGCAAATGAGGAAGCGTGCCAGGGATTAGCTGAGTCACTGGACCACACCCCACAGGCTATATAAAGGAGTGGGGTGGAAGTTTGAATTCTGTGACGGACAAAGTTTCATTCTTGTTAGTTTCTTGGTGTCAAACCTCAGTCGACTTCAAGGATTGGAATTTGGACTGTGTTTTTCCCAGCTGGTGTGTATGTGTTTGTTATCTGGTGAAGGAATACCCCCCCCCCCCCTTGTTCAGTAAAGAACTTGGCAGCCAGTTTCCATAGGGCTGCCCAAGCCTTGATAATGAAACCTCCGTGTGTGCCAGTCATTTAACCCTCGTCTGTCTGTGTGGGTTTGTGTGTGTGGGGGACGGGGACAGAACAGTTTTATCGCTTTGTATCTCATTAGCCTTAAATATTATTTCTGTTGTATTTCCCGAAAATTGCTACCAGGTTAATATTTGATTGCCCTGTGTACCATTAGTCTCAAATATTATTTAACATTGATTTTGTTGATTGGTTAATAATTATAGTTTCACATCTGGGCTTCTGCACTACATGAGCCTATTTATAACCCATAGCTTTAAGGTCGTGATGGAATTGGCATTGTGGAAGGGTCTGGTCTGGAAAATTGTTATTAAAGTATGAAGCTTGCCAATTGTTATTAATTGTTATGTTGGGGATATCAAGCAATATGTCTTTAAAATTCTGATGGCTTTTTGTTTTTCAAACTTTCTGTTTTGAGATAGAATAGATGAAATTTGCAGCAGAAACAAATCTATAGGTAAGGCAAATTGGTAGTCAATGTAGAGACTGATTTTTCTTTTAAAATAAGCCATTGTCACATTTGCCATAAAAGAGGGCATGCATTAATACAATTCCAAAAACCTCAACAAACAAATGCTGTCAAAGAGAAACAATAAAAGTACAGGAAACAATGAAATGAAAGATCACCCGAGAAAGACCTTTTCTCCTTTCCAAAACGCTGGAAGCAAGGTGATCAATGTTTATCTATTACTCCAATCTGCTTTAGAGACAAGCATTGCCCATTTCCAAAATTAGTACATATCAGTGGTGAAATTCAACCGGCTCTATTTGGATCACGTGATCCGGTAGCGTGGAGGAGGCGAGTGGAGGAGGCGCGCGTGAGCATAGCGAGCATGCGAGCATGCACACTCACATTTGCAAACTGGTAGTGAAGGTAAGTGAATACCACATACATTTATTTTTTAGCATTTTATTGTATTTGGGGCAACAAAAAACAAATTTGCAGAAATTAAAACTGCATAAAAACATTCACGGTACAAATGAAATCAATGATATAACATCACCACATCAAAAGGAGCACCTGTTGAGAAACTACACGGATGATCCGGTTGAAACTCACATCATGCGACTGCAACATGCTGTATCTTGTAAAAAGCAAGCCAGTTGCCAAATGCCCAGATTGCAATCACATGACCACCAAGGATGGTGCAATCATCATAATTTAAGGATGAGTCATAAGTCACTTTTTAGGCCTTCCTAATTTTGAACCATTGTTAAACAAATGCTCATAAGTCAAGGACTACCTCTAAGGCCTGTTTAAGCAGGGAGATGGCAAAGAACCTGGGGGAGAGAGTTGATTTGCTTGGAGCAAGGGTCCCCAACTTGTGGGCTACGGCATACTACCAGTCTGCGGCCTATTCGTGTGAGTGTAAGAGGCCGACTGGTGCGTGCATGCATTCTCAGCCCTGATCATACATGCACACATCCATGCACCTGCCCCTCCCTCAAAACCATCCCCTCTTTCCTACCCACACCCACGTTCTGGGCTGCCAACCCGGAAACGTTGGAGAACTCTGGCTTGGAGCATATTGTAACAACAGAATTATCCAACTCTTAAGGTAAAGATTCCCCTGCACATGCGAGTTAGTCGTTTCTAAGCCAAAGAGCCAGCGCTGTCCAAAGATGTCTCCATGGTCATGTGGCCAGCATGACTACATGCCAAAGGCACACACAAAGGAGCACTGTTGCCTTCCCACCAAAGGTGGTCCCTATTTTTCTACTTGCATTTTTTCGTGCTTTTGAACTGCTAGGTTGGCAGAAGCTGGGATAAGTAATGGGAGCTCACTCTGTTACGCAATGTTAGGGATTCGAACCTCTGAACTGCTGACCTTCTGATTGACAAGCTCAGTGTCTTAGTCACTGAGCCACTTTAAGCAACTCTTAAGGAGCCTCCAAATTCTGAGCCAGAAATCTATAGGGAATCAACCTGACCAAAGAAGCAGATCACAATGAATGGAAATCAGAAATTAGTTAGAACTTGCTATCTGCAGAAATGAGCTGGGATGGAAATCCCTCCTCATGGAGATAAACTTTTAGGGGAGGATCTATTCTACACCCTAGTTAGGTTGCTGATATTTTGAATGTTGAATTGAATGTGCCAATTGTTTTCAGAAATGTGCATCTGATTTTTGCTTCAGAAGTTTATTGCACTTTTTATGCATTCTTCTCTGTTTTGTTCCACCTTGTTTTATTTATTTTTTATTTATTTATTTTTGCACCATGGGTGCAGGTTCCCCTAGCATTTTATAGGCAGATGACGTTGAGACATTGTTCGTATTTTTATTAATGCTAAAGGCTTTATTCCATTGTAATTGTTTGAGCATTTAACCTCTCCTTATGCTTTTTAAAAATAAAACTGATTTTTCAAATTGCAAACCGATATTATCTTTTCAAAAGGAGACAGGACTGCCGTTCTCCAGTCTGAAAGCTTTTGATGCATGTGAGTTCAGCAACCTCTCATTCAATTGTGCTGGCCAAGTTTCTATTTTCAAAACAGCTGAGATCTGTAATGGAGTGTCCTGGAAGGTTAACTACAAAGTAGGGTACTATTTTGTCCTGTCCTACATAGGACAAATAGGCCACACTTTGCACAAAAGAATTAATGGACACAACTTTGACTTCAGATCTCAAAGCAAGGACAAAGGAATATCAGAGGATTTTAACCGCTGATACCATCTGAGAAGGTACAATAGACACAGTGAGGTTTAAAAGTATGATTGCTAATTGAGAAGTTCTTGTAATTTAACTGCAGAACTACCCTGAATTCCCCTTCCTTCCTTCCCTCCTGCCTACTCAAATTTTAATCCTATATCGGTATAGTGATACCATATACATCTGACTCAGTGAGCTATGTAGCTCACAAATCTTCTGTTTTTAATAAAATGTGTTATCCTGTTTTCAAGAATCCTGATTTGCACTAACCATATGCTAACCCAAAGGTCAAATCAGAGATTTACCTATCTTACACAAAACATAGGATTACATCCCCTGGAGGTTTCCATATCAACATTTAGCAAATGATACCCTTTATAGCAGTTTTATCAATCCTAAATGTGAAGGTTACTATTCTCTCCTCAAAGGAAATACAGTAGTGGCCAAAATTGTGGAAACCTTTTGGGAAAAGTGTATTTTCTAAAACTAACTCTAAGAACACCACATTTGGGGGGAGTAGTACCATAAAATTATATATCAGTGGAAAGATTTAATCAAGAATGTAATGCAATAACTTTTATGAAGCATTTGCTATTAGAATAGCAGTTACAGTATAAAGAAGAAAAGTGAAACACATAGAAAAAACGAGATACACAAAAATTATCACATCAGTTAATATAGTTGGGTAACCTTTAGCAGGAATTAGGGCCTTACAACATCTTCCCATGGAGTGAATCAAGTCTTTTAGTGCAGCTGTTATAATGTGAAACCAAGATTGAATGATTGCTTCTAATAACTGGGTTTTATTGCTGGGTCACTTCTGACTAACAAGTTTCTTTAGTTGGCTTCATAGATTTTCCATTGGGTTAAGGTCTGGGCTATTCCCAGACCATTCCAGCAATGGAATATGATTATCTTGAAACTCAAAAAAAAAAAAAAAAAGGTGGTGCTATTAGCCATCAAACCTCAAAAATACACTTTTCTCAAAAGGTTTCCACAATTTTGGCCATTATTGTATGTTAAGTGTGCTAAAACATCAGCTAGGAATGCATCTGAGGATGGTGTGCATTGAATGAAGGGAAGAACCAATGGGAAAGACCAAGTGATTTGCCCAGCAGTCCATTTTGCCAAGAAGGTTATCACCTGCCTACCTTGCTTGAGGCTGACTTGGTTTGATGTGTTTTTTCTCAGGATGTGTTTTCAGAATGGGAACATAGGAATCTGTTCCCATTCAACCATATTTGTTCCTTTTGTTTGTTGCCAACTTCATCTCTGAGAATGAACTGTTTGGTGTCATAAACAGTTTATGCCATAAACATTACAGAACTGGTCTCTAAGAAGTGCTAAGAAAGAACATTTGGGGACAGTTGCAATTTAGGACCTGGCCTTGAAGTTATGAATGTGGCACCACCTCTGCAGTCACGTGATCACAATTGGGGCATTTGGCAATCGGCTTGCATTTACAACTGGTTGCAGCATCCTGAAATCATGGGATCGTGATTTGCAACCTTGCCAGCTGGTTTTCAACTAGCAAGGTCAATTGGGGAAACTGAATTTCCTTAATAACTGCATGATTTGTTTCATGACCATGGTGAGTGGCTTAATGAGCATGGAAAAAATGGATGTAAAATTGGGTCCAGTCCACAGGATGACTAAGTTAATGACCATATTGTTTAGTGACCAAAATTTCCAATTCCAATTATTGTCATAAACCAAGGACTACCTCTACTCAGTTCAACTTAAATATAGATCTCTAAATTCCTTTCTCAACTGGATCATCAGCCCTAAAGGTCTCTGTAATATCATTTCACCTGTATGTACAAAATAACGCTGAATAAATTACAAATATTTAATAAGACAAGCAGCAATGCACAGGATCATAGACTTATCCATTTTAATCACAAAAAGAGCAATATAATTTTCATCCCATTTATTCAGATAAATGTATTTAATATATATAATTCGAAATTCTAGAATAAAAGTACATTCTGATTTTGATGATAGTGAAGTTATTTGGGTTTTGTGCGCATGTAATGTGGGTGTTATAAAAAACAGTTGCATCTCGGCTATATATATAGTTGATTCGGCAATACTGAGCAGAATTAAAGCATTAGTTCTGTTTTTTTTTTTTAACTCTTCTATATTATTATCAGATTTTATTTATTTATTTATTTTTTGGAGATTAACACATTAGTTGGGGCTTGAAATGCAGTGCCTGCAAACCATATGGTACATGGTACATATAACCAAATCCAGATGGCGCATATTTTGGGGGTGGGGGGTGGGGTTTTCTTTAAAGTTTAAGTAGAATACTCAAAATCTCATGCTAAGTCTCACAAGATGATTGGGGCTATATTGTTCTTTCCATCTCTACCTCCACTTAATTTAATTTAGTGTTGTCCATCACAGGAACTAGCAGCAGAAGTCTCAAAGAGACTTCTCAAAGAGTGACCCATACCTATGGAACAATTAATTTAGGATATTGTTAAAGTTTGCAGCCGACATTCAGGATTTTTCCACACATTTGGCTTCATAGAGTTTTTTTTAAATTAAATATGTTTTATTAAGAATTATAGGAAAATAATAAACACTAATAGAAACTAGACTTAGAGAAAGAAAATGAAAAGAATAAAAAGTGCAGAAAAAGAAAAAGAAAGAATGTAATAAAGAAAGAGAAATATACCTTTATCCCAACAAGTGTAAACAAATTTAATAACTCTTTACCCCCTGTAAAGTTAGACATATTTTTCTTTCATCTTATAGCTCATCATTTATCTATAAGCAAATCCACAAAACATTAATTTTTCCATGCTGGAGTCAGCAAAAAAAACATAAAAGGTTGTTATAATATTGAAGAGAGAGGGGGGGGGAGGGAGGGAGGGAGGGAGGGAGGGAGGGAGGGAGAGAGAGAGAGAGAGAGAGAGAGAGAGAGAGAGAGAGAGAGAGAGTCTTATTTTGATCAAGTAAATCAACTTTATATTTCTTTCTTTTACACCTAACAGTGTTAATGGTTAATTCAATCAAATATATTTCATAGGATTTGATTTCTTTATAATTCTTTATCCTGTCACAAATATTTCTTCATGGCTTTAACAAGCCTCTTTTGTAGATCTAATAATAAAACAGTTTCCAGGTCATTTTCTTGCTGCATCCTTTTGTAGTTTCCTTTTATTTTTTAAAACTTCAGTCAGTTTCTTTTGTAAATAAAGCATCCTTTTTCATTTTGTTCTCTTAGCCTGCCATTTTTCATTCCACATTTTGTACTTTTGTATCTTGTGAAATTAAAATTTTCACATTTAAGTCTTTTCACTAAATTTTTTAGGCATAGCTTATCCATGGAAGCAGACATTACTGAAAATAATGATATTATACTTGTTAACCTCTGGCTCGATTTTTCAAAGATCTCCTTTAATATTTCCAATTTTATTTTTTATTTCTTGCGTCATTTTGTAAGTTCCAATATTAACAACATCAGCCTTACATTTTTTTTCTTTAAAATCTTTAGTCTTCTCTAGTGTTTAGTTTCTAAAATCATCACATATTTTGTTATGACTTAATAACCAGAATAGCCAAAATAAGTCTCTTTCCCATCAGTTGTTTATTTTTTATAGCTAATTCCAAAATTTTATAGTAAAAGTCAATACTCCAGATTTATCTACCCCATTTTATAACTTTTTAAATCAAACCTTATTTCTTTTTGTTCTTTATTTCAATTTCAATTTTATTTCAGGGGGGGTTTTTTGAGTTCTTAAACTTAAAATTAATTTTCCTTTTGTTCAGAATTGAAGCTAACTTCATCCAATGAAAATGTTTCAACCTGTCATTTCAAATATCTCTCCAATAACTTTAAGATAGTTAATAGGCAATTTCTGAAAGTGATTAGAAAATGAGGTTTGTTAATTTAATGTCTTTTAAAGGCTTCTGATGGGATTGTGACTACACTAGTGATCCCATTATTTTCTGGTGCTCAAACCTGTGGAAAACCACTGTCCTGCAGTCTCCTCACAAGGGCAGCCATCCAGAGCACATGTTGCTGATCTCCTGTCCTCTTCTTATTCAAAGAGCTTCCAAGGAACCACTCTTGGCCAAATTCCATGGCCTTTGCTAAGGGAGTAAGTTATCTAATAAACTTTGTGGTTGAAGGAGAATGAATCTGGGTCAAATCCAGCACTTTAAATTAAATCCTGCATTGTTTCACTTGACTAGAAAACAGAGAGAAGACATGCTCAAAAATAACTATCATGCTCCTGAAAATTAAGGGAAATCAGAATGTTCAAATCAGAATGTTCTTTGAATCTGGGTCAAATAGCAGCCTATTGGGCAGATATAAAAGACAAAAAATAGATTGGAAAGTTAGAAAAAATGGCCCAGAAATGACATGTTTCATACCACTAAGTAAACATATTGCAGCATGAATTGATTATAATGGCTTTGTTGTACTTGTAGAGAAACATGTAAGGCCTGTTTAAGGGAAAAAAAAAACATTTGCATCTACTGACCGGGGATGGATAGAAACACAAAAAGTTAATCCTAGTAAAGATAATTGCATCCCAAGCATGAAATTGTAATACTAGTCTAGATTGGCTATTCTTGCCTGATTGATAAGGTACACCTTTCAATCAGTGGTACCTGACTAAAGCTCACTCCATCTTTTTTCTTTCAGGATGTCCCAAAACTCTGAAGATACACATATTTGTGGAAGCCCAAATTTAAACAAAACCTGTTTTGACTTGACATCACTTTGCCCCAATGAACAAAATTTCTGTCCGAACTGCACACTTCATCACCTGATGTGGGGTTCATGTAAACCTGGTTTACATCTGTCTTTTTAATCTGTTTTGGATGGAGGGAAATCTGTTGTAACATATTAGATGTTCAGTTATATCAAGATTAAATTTATTCTTAGCTCATTGTGAGAAGAGAATTTCAATCCAGATTTGATGTAATGCCAAATTCTTCTAAATTCACTTTGTGTATCCTTTTCTGCAAATACTAGCATTTCAATGCCTCTAACATCAGTTGCCATATTGCTCCCCCAGTAGATTACTAGAGACTTTTTTCTGTAGTTAAGTCTTCATGTTTCTATTAAACTCTCAGTTTGAGTTATTTGGTGGTAAACTGAGAGAGCAAAGCTATCTGGCAGGTGATGTTTCCTTTTAAAAGAATAAAGGCTTTCTACAGAAATACAAATTGCAGTAATCTCACCAAGAAATTGTTAAAAGTGTCATTAGTGTTGCCATGCTCAGAACTAATCCAGCTGAGGTCCCAGTTGTTAGAAGTTTTGCTTTAACTGCTGGCAAAAGGAAGAAGTAAGATGCAGCCTTTTTTCTGGGGTGTGAAATGCAGTTTGGCAAACTCCTTCAGCCAAGGAGTTCTCGTATGTGTGCACAAGTTTCCTTTCCTTAAATGGTCTGTTTATGATTAAAAGTGATACATTATGATCTGTTTATTTGCAAAATGCAGAATAATGGGTCTGGATAGGAATACTTATTAGGTGGAAGAACACAGATTTGCTAATTTAACGGGATCTTAAACTGAAAGCATATTAAACAGATGTGTTGGAGATAGTGGAAGCTCTAAAAACAAGAAAAATTAATCCCGCTTGAAGAACAGGACTGTTGATTATTCTCTTACCTATAGAAGCTGTTTAATAACTGACAAGAATTCATTTTTGCATTTAAAAAAAACAATTAAGAAATGCAGGTTAATTAGCGATATAGGACTTTTAGATATTTTACTGAATTTAAGCCATTGAGCAATTCACAAAAATCCAGATATGCTCTGTATACATGACATTAGTATATATATGCATATATATATATGCATATATATATATATATATATATATATATATATATATATATATATATATGAATGAATGAATGAATGAATTGGAATGGATGATACTGAAAACATGTCCAGTCCTACTATATTAGAATGGTAAGCCATAAAACTTACAAGGGTAGGTTTAGCAATCAAGAACAGAGGCTTCAATGCTTCAAACTGATGTGGGGAGGGAGAAGAGAGAATCTTCTTTCAGCTTAAGATACTTATCTGTATAAATAAATGGTTAATCCTCAATTTACAACAGCTCATTTAGTGACCATTTAAAGTTACAACGGCACTGGAAAAACCCTGACTTATAAACAAACACAACAATAAATAAAACAGTCAATAAAAAAACAGAAAAACATCTAAAAGTCACAAGAATAAATAATATTAAAACAAAAGTACTAACTCTGGGGGAAAGGAGGGTTAAAATGACTGGAAACAGAACCAGTCTTTTTTTTTCTTTTCAATATATGTTTTATTGATACATTTTTTTTTTGATAATCATAAACAATTCCATTTCTATCTGAACAGCATGTTGTTTGGGCTCAGTTGGTTTTAGATAGAAATACAGCAACAATGGTAACAATAATCATAATAAACATATCAATATTAATCACAAAGTAATAATACAATTAGTTTATCCATCTTGAAAAAAATTCACTACAAAATTTTTTATTACCTTTTTAATCTTTTTCATTTCTAACCTCTGTTTCTGTTAGTTAACCATTTGTAAAGCAAGTCCCATGTTAAAAAAAATATCTGGTTTCTTCCTTTTCTTTTCTTTTCTTTTCTTTTCTTTTCTTTTCTTTTCACTGTTAATCTATCCATCTCAGCACATTCTAATATTTATCTATATCTAATAACACTTTCCTCTGTAGGAATCTCTTCATTTTTCCATTGTTGGGCAAACACAATTCTTGCTGTCATTAACACATGGAAAATTAACCAATTTTTTTAGCCCATCTTATTGTTTCTTTCACTTGCTCTTCTTCCATTTTAATACTCAATAGATAATTATACTTTTTTTAAAAAAAAATTCATCTGTCCCTAGTAATATGATCTAGTTCTGTTGGTTTTTTATAAAAACCATATATTCTTGCATCTTTCTCATATCTTGATTGTATTTGCACACATGGCCACCATGCTAAATCAATCCCTAGATTGGTCAGTTGTTGTTTAGATTTGAGTTCTCTTTTGATATTCAAGATATCCTTATACCTTACAATTTTTTCCATATTAATCACATTCGGATGTATCAGTGTCTCCATCATGGGGAGCCAGACTGGTATTTTCATGTCTTTGTTTGATTTTTTTCCCCATACTAACAACAATGCATTTCTAACAAAATGTCTTTGAAAATATCCATGTATTTTATTTTTCCCATACCATACAAAGGCATGCCACCCCAATTGGAGATCATGTCCCTCCAAATTTAATAATCCTTTATGTCTCAGATTTACCCATTCTTTCATCCAGACATGTGCAGAGGCCTAGTAATACAGCTCCCAATCTGGCAACCCAAAGGCCCCTTTATGTCTGGTATCTTGTAGCAGTTTCAATCTTATTCTTGCCAAATATATTTTAATATCATTTTATTTAGTTCTTCAAAGATTTTTTCCCCCTAATTTTATCAGAATTGCTTAAAATGGCTCCCTCAGCAACAGAATCACTGGGACAAATCTCCAGGACTAGAAGCATAACCAGTCTTGAGGGCCTTATGAAAAATCAGAAGAAATCTAATTTTGGGGGAAGGAGAAAGAAAGAACCACAGCTGGATGTTATAAAATTCAGCAGACAGAAAAGGAAACTTCTTCCAAAATCATTTCCTTCAGGTTGGAGTGATCAACCATTTCAATGTTTTTACAAATAGATTCATTCTATTCGTGGCAGAAAAGATGATCAATGGCTCCTGATCAAAATGGCCAAATATTACCTCTAATATCAAAGCAGCACTGGGACCAGCTGTTGAGGGACATGAAAGAAAGACTATTTTACTTTAGGAGCTTGCGAGAAGCATCAGGTTGTTTTCTGATGCCATTACCAAACTGGCATCAGTCTGATCCACCCTGAACCCTATTATTTTACAAAGTAGAGATCTATAGACAGGTGACAGGTTGTTCATCCTTAAAAGAGCACTGACTAACAGATGTGGCTTCACTACACTCAGTATTTAGCAGTTCATTAATTTATCTTGTGTATGCATTTGAACAATAATTGTGGTCCAATTTTCCACATGATCTAAGGCAATTTATTAATTGCTGAGGTTCATTTAAATTAATGCCAGTACATAGCTCTTCTTCACCAATTTTAAAGGTACAAATGACTACGTTTTTAGCGCTCAGCCTTAAATTAAGAGCAGATCATTATGAGCCCGGGAGAAAAAGACACAAGTTTCACGTTACCTGCTGGTAAATATAAGTAAGCAAAAACTTTCAGTGTCCCAATAAAACAAAACCCATAGAAACCTCTTCTAAGTGATCTTCCAGAAAAGAAACACATACACACACACACATACATAAAAATCTGTTCTTCCCATGATTATAAAGTTTCCTAATAATTCCCATGGAAGATTAATAAACTTCTACCAAAACTTATATCTAATTTATGTGGCTTTAAGGGTCATGCTTTAATAACAATGATGAAACATGATTATTACTGCCTAATGCTGAAATTACAATTTTTTTACATTGTAATTTTTTTCCCCACTATGCACCCTGTGGCATTGGCATCTTTATCACTCCATGTGTTTCTAGTTTTAAAACCTTTACCCCCTACTGTTTGAAAAATACTTCTCATTTTCATCCCCTATGGAGTACAGAAATCCCTAAAGGCAAACCATTAGTGATCTTTCTGCCTATTCCCAAACACTTATTATGATCACCAGTGTTGCCTTCTACTGCCTCATTGGCTTTTGGTAAAGTATGCAAATGAGATGTTCAAAACACACACTTTTTTTTTGCAACTGTGCAAGTTTCTACTGATTTATAAAATGGGCAGGCTATTAAAGTGACTGAAAATGTCAGCAAGATTTATGCATGGGTGACAAATTGTATTGGAAATGTTCTCTTTCTAACAGTCTTGCTTTAGGTTTTTCTTCCTCTTTGAAACAATTCAAATGTTCTATGTGATAGACCCCCCCTCCTTCTATTACAAAATGTATTTTGACAGTGCTTTAAAAAAAAAAACAGGGGAAAAAAATAAAGTTAGCCCCAAGTCATATCAATACAATATTGTAATGTAAATCAGACATTGCTTTATCTTATATTTATTGCTTTCAAAAGTTCTGTGAAGTTTTTCATCAACTTCAGTGTTGATGTTCATTTCAGTGTTTATGCATCCCAATGATGAGTAATTATATTGCTTTATTATCAAAATTACATTTCCTTATCATTGAAAGTGTGGTATTTATACATACAGTGCCCTAAATGTCAGTGTATTATATCAAATGGTTGATTTCCTTATAATAATTCCATTTTAGTTTTAAAAGCCTTATGACTTCCTGATTCTTATGATATTTCCATACATTTCTGGTCACACAAATGCACACATTATTTGGTTTCAAGTATTACTTATATGTGGGACATGGTGGCATAGTGGCTAAAATGCTGAGCTTGTCGATCGAAAGATTGGCAGTTCAGTGGTTCAAATCCCTAGTGCCACGCAATGGGGTGAGCTCCCATTACTTGTCCCAGCTTCTGCCAACCTAGCAGTTCAAAAGCACATTAAAAATGCAAGTAGAAAAATAGGGACCACCTTTGGCGGGAAGGTAACAGCGTTCTGTGCACCTTTGGTGTTTAATCATGCCGGCCACATGACCTCGGAGACGTCTTCGGACAGTGTTGGCTCTTCAGCTTTGAAGTGGAGATGAGCACTGCCCCTAGAGTCGGGAATGACTAGCACATATGTGCGAGGGAAACCTTACCTTTAGTACTTAAAATTGGGTTTGTTCTCGTAGCTTAACTCCACAACTAGGAAATATTCATGAGAATCATGGTTTCGTGATGGCTACATAGTCAACAGAGTTCTTGATTGGTGCATGCACTACTGTATTTCCTTTATTAGTATATTATTTTTAAAAAATCTAGGCTATGCCAGATAGAATCAGTAACCATGATCACATGGAAATGAAAGAGTTCAAAAATTCATCGGGAAGAGACATTTATATATAACTTTGCCAAAGAATAATGCTTGTTTTCTCTTCTAAATAGTAGTTTATCTTATAGGGTTATCTGCTAAATCCTTCTCTTCAACAATCATTTTTTATTTTCGACTCCCTCGTGTATCTGAATATATGAGGGTGAAATGAAAGGGATTTCCTTTGAAGCATAGCCTTGTTTTCTATATTGTTGGAGAAATTATTTTGAATGTCTCCTTTGAACAAATGGTGTTGTTGGTTATGATGAAAGTGGGTTCCTCTGGCACCCACTTTTCTGTTACACCTATTTCCTTCAGTCCAAAACTTCTGTCTGTTCATCCTGTTGAAACTAAAACAAACAAACAAAAAACCCCACACAAAATAATGGGTTTTCTATCATGACACTTCCCATGGCAATTGCACTAAAATATGAGGTGACACTGGGAGGTTATTATACAATGGAAATTAGGACATTCCCACACATGTATTGCTTACCCCACCATTTTTCACCGTAAGAATTTCTCCAAAACTCTCTTCTCTTATGAAGATAGTAGAAGAATTAAATGAGATCTAGAAGGTGACAATATACAACCGAATTTTTCTGCATAGCTTTAGAGTTATGCAAAAGGTCTCTGTTTTGCTAGGACAGTCCCTGAATTGAATTGAATGAGTGAGTGAGTGAGGAGTGAGTTCTGTCAAGCCATGATTGACTCTTAGTGAGAAATTTTTTCCATAATGATCTGTCCTAACCCAGGGGTAAAATGCTCCCGGTTCGGACCGGATCACGTGATCCGGTAGCGATGGTGGCGGGTGGTTTGGAGAACCGATAGCAAAAATCCCTGCCCCCACCCCCCATGCCTAACTGAGCTGCGCGATCATCAGAAGGTTTTTTTTTACTTTTAAAAGCATTTTTTCTACAACCCCTTGGGCCCAAAAATGCTTTTAAAAGTTAAAAAAAAAGCCTCTGATGATCACGCGGCTCAGCTGGGATCGTCAGAGGTTTTTAAAAGCATTTTTTCTACAACTTCTTTGGCCAAAGAGGTTGCAGAAAAAAATGCTTTTAAAAGCCTCTGATGATCCCAGCTGAGTTGCCAAAGAAAAAATGCTTTTAAAAGAAAAAAAAGCCTCTGATGATTAGGCAACTCAGCTGGGATCAGAAACTTTTAAAAGCATTTTTTTTTACAATCTCTTTGGTCGAAGAGGTTGTAGAAAAAAATGCTTTTAAGAGAAAAAAAAAGTTGACCATGCCTACCCAGTCACACCCACCAAGCCACGCCTACAGAACAGGTAGTAACAAATTTTACATTTCACCAGTGCCCTAACCTGGACGTTCAGGGTTTCCAGTGGTGCATCCTCATTATAACTATGTCCATCCACCCTTCTGCTGGTCACCTCCTCTCTATCCTTCCACCTTTCCCACAGCACAATAGATCCTTCTTCAGAAAGCTAGGTCTTTGCATAATGTGTTTGAATTAGGATAATTTGAGTCTTGTCATTTGTGTCTCGAGTGACAACTGGGTTGATTTGTTCAATGATTCATCAATTTGTTCTTTTAGGTGACCAGGATCTTCTCAGGAGTTTTCTCCAACACCAAAATTCAAAGACATCTTCCTATCTGTCTTCTGGAAGACAGGTATGAGTTGTAAAACAAAAAACAAAAAAAGGTTGCACTCAGCAGCTTTTTGCAACTCTCCTTTATTGCTGCCATCTAGTGGCTCTCTTGGATTTTGTAATCCATCATTTCTCAAATATCATTGCCCTAATTATGCCCATGTAAACATTTGAGGTGACTAAACCAGTGAGCACTTTTCTAAACACCTGTATTAACCATTCCAAGTTTTTCTACTGGAAATCTGGTTATGTTATGCATAAGACACAATGAATTTAAGATTATATTTGTCAATATACTAGCTACTCAGCAAGCTAGACATATAGCAGCTTTGGGGAGGGTGACTGATGCTGTGGTTTGGAAACTCTTCCATTCCCCACCTCCTATAACTCAGCTGATTTAACCTAAACAGAAGGGGCAGTAACCGCTAGTCTCAGTTAAGTGTTTATTCCTAAAGATATGATGATAATTATTATGCTTTAAACGTACAAGAAACAAATCTGAGCCTTTCAGACTCATTTATTTATCTATTTGATTCACCACATTTCTCCCTCACAGAGGGATTCTAGCCAGTGTAGAAATAAACTACTAAAAACATTGTCTATGGAGATTCTCACTCATCCATGTTGTCCCAAAGATGCTTTTTCAAGAGATAACTGGACTTTCTGGTTTTTCTTTGAAGACATTTTGCTTCTCATCCAAGAAGCTGCTTCAGTTCTGGCTGGATGGTGGGGGATGGAATTTATAAATCCTTCCATTCCCTACCATCCAGGCAGAACTGAAGAAGCTTTTTGGATGAGAAGTGAAACGTTTTCAAAGAGAAAGGTGGAATTCAAAAATTTTTACTACCAGTTGCATGGGCTTGGCTTGGTGAGTGTGGCATGGCTTGGTGGGCGTGCAGGGGAAGGATACTGTAAAATCTCCATTCCTTCCCCATTCTAGGGGAAGGTTATCCTCCTGATCAGCTGGGACTCGGGAGGCAGAGAATAGATGGGGGTGGGGCCAATCAGAGGTAGTATTTACCGGTTCTCTGAACTACTCAAAATTTCCGCTACTGGTCTCCAGAACTGTTCAGAACCTGCTGAATACCACCTCTGGTCCAGTTGCCTCTTGAAAAAAAAAATCACTTTTGGGACTACTAAAAACATTTAAAAATATGTACAATTTAAAAGAGGCAAGCAATGTTAAAAATTAATTAAAAGGGGAAGGAAGGGTTTTCAGGTTGCTAAGCTGCCTCACAACTTCATGCTTCTCCGTGTGCTCCACGCAATTCTGCAGAACCATGTTTCTTTCTGGAAGGCCAGTTTCTTTCCCCTCACCTCCAGGGGAAGAATATTCCAGAGAGTGGGGACAACAGCCAAGAAAGTTCTCTTCCTGGACCTCCTCCAATCAGAATTCTTTGACTGATGGGGTCCACAACATGGTCCCTGCCTGACCAGATGGGATGGGATGATGTAATGGGATGAAGAAAAATTAGCGTATTGTGAAAAGAATGCTGGATGGTTGTCCACCCCGCTGCCCCCCGTGGCTCCCCTGTATGTAGTTCTGATAATATAGGAGGATGGCTGGAACACTTGGAAAGACAAAGCAAGTTCCAGCTTCTGAAGTAAGACCTGGACTGTGTGAATGATAGTAGCCATCATCTGAATGACTCCACATA
Organism: Ptyas mucosa; assembly: GCA_012654045.1. Taxonomy (NCBI): domain Eukaryota; kingdom Metazoa; phylum Chordata; class Lepidosauria; order Squamata; family Colubridae; genus Ptyas; species Ptyas mucosa. Next base: position 17,297,531 of record WNWU01000006.1, read on the forward strand.
AGTTCTACAGTTAGGCATTTATAGAAATGCTGGAAAACTGATCTGTGGAACTCTGCTTCCGTTCTTTTGGAGAGCATGGATGAAGCAAGGAGCTGTAACCAGTTATTGTTGCTGCTGGTTCATAGTAGATGAAAGAGTCTGTGGAATTTTCTACTTCATATATTTAGTCTGGTATATATTTACTCTGAATAGACTATTAATATGCATCAACCAGGCTCTCTGTGATGCTTATCAAATCAAATAATCTTTTCCACTCCTTTGTGGAAGTATGGTTAGGAAATTCTTTCCCACAGCCTCCGATTCTCATCCTGTATTTAGTGACCTGAACCCAAATTAGAAACCTTGTAAAAGTTATGATACATACAATCTTCAGGATGGAAAACTTTGATATGAGAAACCTAATTCTACGTTTTATATTCAGATCAGTCAGTCCATACCCAGTACTATGATTGCTCTGATTTTGCTAATTAGTTCATTAAGTTGCATAATAATTGGTTTACTGCCACCCACCTCTTTAGGAAGCTGGAATTGTGGAAATAAAATTGATTTAGGGCCTTATTCTGATCTATTGCACTGACTCTGTCATATATCCCGGTGACTGTCATCTGTTTATTCCCTGTCTTGCTTTTCCCTGGTTTTGGCTCTACCCCCCTCCTTTCTTTATTTCTACATTTAAAATGCAGAGATGTACTGTGGTTTAAATAGGTTGCTTAAAGATGTAGATTTAACATATAAGCACTATTATAAAGAAAACATCTGCTTCTCACCTTAGGAGGTAAAGATGAAACTCAGCAAGGGTAAGATATGTTAAGCCGGCCTCTCCACCTCGAGCTGCTGCTGTTGAATAGTTGATGGGTATGACTGCTTGATTCCAAACTGAATAATGCAGCACACTCTGGTAAGGTTGACTCTCTCTCGCTTGCCATCGTTTCAGTATTTTTGAAAGAACAGTTTTGCTCCATCCTATTGCTGTGTCAGGTTGTCAATACTTGCTGGGTTTTTAACTGTATTATATGAGCTGCCTGGAGTTACCTGAGGCAGCGCAGACATTGGCAAAGGCGTAAATAAACAAACCAGGGTTATAAAACATTTGGAGCCAAAAATCCAATGTGAAAATTCGCACCTACTTTTGCAAAACTTTCTCTTGATGTATGGGTTTCTATGCAATGTATTCAAATCCTTCCTTCCTTCCTTCCTTCCTTCCTTCCTTCCTTCCTTCCTTCCTTCCTTCCTTCCTTCCTCCCTTCCTCCCTCCCTCCCTCCCTCCCTCTCTTTCTCTTTATTTCTTTACTCTGTCTCTTTTACAAGCAGCATTGCTTTCCGCTGCACCAGGAAGGAAAATCTGAGATGAGAAAATAGGTTACAACAGGAGGGATGTACTAATGCAATCAAATGTGTAAAGTATCATTCTGTTAGCCCTTTGAAGCAGTCCAGACAAAAAAGCAGGACAATGAACAACTAGCTCTATCTTTATTGTACGACTACATTAACAGAATCTTCCAAGACTGAACAAATTTCTCCCCTCCTCTCCTTTTACTCTCCAGAAAATAAGGAGGGTCCCTTCTGAAATCCTTTTGTGGACTTAATTATCTTCTATATGCTGGTTGCCCTGTCTATGGTTCTTTGTACTGTCTCCCATGCAGGGGTGAAATCTACTTATCTTCCCTACCAGTTCAGAAGTGCGTGTGCCATCATCAGGTCCGATTTTTGACCCTCTCCGTATGAACAAAGCCTTCTGCACATGCGCGGAAGGTCAAAAACAGGTTACTTCCTGGTTAAAAACAGGAAGTAACAATGTCCAGGCGGGGTGGGTGGAGTCTCACACTGCTGCCGCTACCGGTTCGCCAAACCATGCGCTGCCACTATCACCGCTACCGGTTCGTGTGAGCCAGACAGAACAGGCAGGATTTCACCACTGCTCCCATGATTATTATGTGTACCATTACATATTCAACTCCATGCCAGTTTAATAAATTTAAAAAATGGGACTCTTTCTTAAAGTGATTACTAAGATGGTGTTATTTCTTAGCATCCTCTCTGGATCTAAGCCTGTCAGAAGTTTGTTCTCTGTCTACAAGCAAATGAGTGTTTCTTTATCTCCCCCTCCTCTTTCTCAGGGCTGGGCTAATGTTTATACAACCATTGTCACATTCCTTCTTCAAGGTTATCTCCTTATTCCTTTACACCATGTTTGCACAATACAGATGATCCAACCATTTCTTCATCAGTGAAAAGACATCTGCTAGTAGCATACAGCAGAAGATGGCTGGGTCTGTCATATAGTTGCATTTTTTGAAGTCATCCCATGCACTCCAAAACATGCTGAAAAGCTGTCATTCACTCTTCCTGCCTTTGGATTTTCCTTCCTTCCTTCCTTCCTTCCTTCCTTCCTTCCTTCCTTCCCAAAAATCAAAATTTAAGAGCCTTGGATAGTACAGTGGTCTAAAGCCCTGTTATTAACATCAGCTGCCTGCAATTATTGCAGGTTCGAATCTCACCAAGGCTCAAGGTTGACTCAGCCTTCCATCCTTTCTAAGGTAGGTTAAATGAGGACCCAGTTTGTGGGGGCAATAAGCTGACTTTGTATAAATATACAAAAGTATGAAGGCTATTGCTTAGCACATTGTAAGCCGCCCTGAGTCTCTGGAGAAGGGCGGCATATAAATCAAATTTAAAAAAAAAAATCAATCTGCCTCGGCTTCATGGAAATCAATGCCACTCCTGAGCGATTTGCAGGGACTTACTCTCATTACTTTTTTTGAGCATTTTTTAGGGCCACCAAGCAGGGGATAGAAACTACAAAAGAAAAGAGCGATAGGAGTTGAGAGTCTCCATTGTAGCAGCCTTTTTAGGAGATGCCTTGGAAATGAGTAGAGTACACAATACAAAGGAGGATTGGTTGATCAGAGCAGATAATTTAGCCCGTAGCAACTCCCAGTATGGGACAACCCAGAACCTTTCAAGTTAATTAATTGGGTGGTTTCTGTAAGTTAGAAATTTCACACAATTCACAATTCCGCTCTCCCCATGACTCAGACAAGCATGTTGTGAGAATAGGGAACTCTCTGATCAAAACTCTCATGGTACTTTTTCAGGAAGGAATCGCTATTAAAAAAATACACTGGTGGATGTTAGATTTAATAGATAATTACACATGTGGATGCAGCTATAAAACAATTGAAATCCACAAATGAATGAAATAATGAACGAAAAATAAATCCTGAAGATTAATATTTCTCTGTCTCTGTCTCTCTGTCTCTCTCTCTCTCTCTCTCTCTCTCACCCTCCCTCCTTTTCTCTCTTTCTCTCTTCTTCCCGTCCCTTCTGCCTCAATTATTCCTGACTTGAAAACGATTTGAAGAAATCTATTTCTGAACTAGTGTTGATCCACCACTAGATGGATACACTATGCTGTGATTTCTATGGCTGCCGAAGTGTTTGTTGAGAGTCAAAAAGAGATTATTCTGTCTGAGGAATAAAAGGTTCTTCTAAAGACATTACTATCACACACCCTGGGGGTTTAAGTGAGAATATCTAAGTGATGAAAGCAGTGGGTAACCTCAGTAACATCTGGCACAGGAGAAGACACTTTAAGTTTGGCTGACTTTTTCCCCTCTAAGAGTCAAATGGAATTTCTTTCTCACTAGGTTAATGTACCAGAATGCTTTTCCATTCTGGCTATGGAATAACAGATTTTTTTTTAAAAAAAAAAAGCAACAATGTGAAAAGCTTTAAAAAGTATATGTCCGAGCTTTGATCAATATATCCAAGCTTTGAACAACTATTTGTCAAGCTTAAATCCTATAAAAATTCAGAATTCACTAAATTTGCCATATCATAATAAACAGGAAATGTTTGTGTAAACCTATTTTAAAAGTAATTCCATACTTACGAGTTTCACATCATTGGCTGTATGGCAAAAAAAAAAAAAAGGAGCATGAAGAAGATTTATAAAATTGATACTATATGCAAATCTCTCCAATTTTGAATGGCCAATCTTGGTAAATCAATGGAGGTTCCATTAAAACAACTGGTCATTGTTTTCTTGTTTATATAAAGTAGAATCTTCAGACAATATTTAGTAAGAATTAGTTACAACCATCTTTATTGCTGAAAATATAATTCAAACTGGGAACATTAACTCACATTGTTTGGTCTTACTCTGTTAATGGTTGCATTTTGGACTCATTTAAACAGGATTCTTTACATGATATGGGATAGATTGTAGCTTCTTAAAGGTGCCTATATCTCTTTGACTGTGTTTGCAATATTTATACTCTATGAAAACTTCAAGAATAGTTGAGTTTTCAGACATGATGCTTGACTAAAAGAAATGGAAGTGAGAGCTGACCTGTAGAATTATTCATTTGGGTTTGACATGATTTTATTTTTTAAAAAAATATTTAAAAATATTTAAACTAAAGGTGAGAAATAGCATTAATCCCCTTGGAATTGTTTTGCAAAATTGACAGTTAATATTATTTCCAACCTTCCTTTGTTTGTCCTTTATCCTATATCCACTTAGGTGAAATCAGTAGTGCTTATTTCTTAGAAATTATATATCAGTTTACAGTGAATATTTTAATATATCTATTGTCTTCTTCATATAATTCCAGTACAATACTCTTTGTTCCTCTTTGTACTCTAGTAGTACCAATATTTATGAAAAAAGCCAGCCTTCAGAATAGGGTTGAACAGGGTGTTAGTCACATGAACTTTCTTGTGTGATTTTTGAGTGTTTTCACTTCATAAATTCTCCTTTCTCCCCTCAGTTTTGCAAAGCAGACTAAGCCCAGTAATTAAAAAAATAATGCATAAATTGATTTCCTTATGTTAGTGAAACCAGAAAAGTCATTAGAATTATCATATTTACCCAAAAGAAGATCGCTTTGAAGAATTCTCTTAGAGAGTCTTTCAAAGAGAGGGAAGTTAAACAGAGTATTTCTTTTAAACACATAGAAAACCTAATCAGTTAGGCATGCCATTTGTGATGGAGCTGGATTTTTTAAAAAATATGTATTTATGTGATATATTGTATATGGGCATCCCTATATGTATATGCCCACTGGTCAAAAGCCACATTCTGAAATGAGCAAATCTCTGATAAAAATTAATTGCTATCACTTGCTTTTAAAAATTAATTGTAAAATAAGATACCTCATTTGTAACATTAATTCAGCTAGATATGGAGAGGGAGAGAGAGGGAGGGAGGGAGAGGGGGAGAGGGGGAGAGACAGGGAGAGAGAGAGGGAGGGAGGGAGAGGGAGTGGGGAAGAGAGGAGGAGAGAGGGAGGGAGGGAGGGAGGGAGGGAGAGGGAGGGAGGGAGGAAGGGAGGGAGAGAGAGAGAGAGAGAGAACTGCAGAAAGCTTGGTTCACTAAACAAGAAGCTATCAATGCTTCTTCTGTAGCAAATATCCTTTTAGCACAATATCTCTTTCTTGGTAAATATGCCCGAAGATCGCACTCCAGGTAAATAGACAACTGCACAGGAGGTCATTGGAGCACAAAGGCCTTTCCTGCAAAGGTTTCTCCTGATTCTTGCACAATAAACCAGTGGTGGGTTGTCCCCAGTTTGGATCAGTTTGCAAGAACCTGTAGTAAAACTGGCGGGAGGCTCCGCCCACTGACCCGGATGTCATCAAAGTTGATCTGTGCATGTGCAGAAGAGCGCATGTGTGTGCGAGTGAAGAGGGTGTGCATGCGTGGGCATGATGGGAACTGGTAGTAAAGGTAAGTAAAACCCACCCCTGCAACAAACACACAAATTCTGCAATGGAAAGATCTGGGAACATAACCTCAAAAATACAGAAGCATTGTTGCTTCTGCTGTCTAGTTATATGTATTTTAACTAAAAGTTATATAAAATGTTATATATACTATATCCCTAAATTTGTGCACTGTACATATGTTTATTGTTTAGTAAGTCACACTGAGTTTATTGGTTCTTAGTCCCAGAGAAGGGCTTATTATCCTATTCAGTGAATGTAGTACTGATTTCCTTGTGTTCCAGGGATAGGGCTGAGTATGTTCAATACAGACTTTAAACCAATTGATTTTGCAGCCCCCATTAATATTTCAACTATTTCCATGGTCTAAGACCTTCAAATAAGACCTAATGAGAAGGAAGGACTCACTAGAGAAGAGCCTAATGTTGGGAAAGATTGAGGGCAAAAGAAGAATGGGATGACAGAGAATGAGGTGGCTGGATGGGATCACTGAAGCAGTCAGCATGAGCTTAAATGGACCCCAGAGGATGGTAGAGGACAGGAAGGCCTGGAGGAATGTTGTCCATGGGGTCGTGAAGGGTCAGACATGATTTCGCAACTAACAACAAAGAAGATCCCTATTAAAGATAATCTCCTTTTACATGTGAAGGGCAAGAAGCAAAGAGCAAGAATAGGGCGTTCTTGCTTTGGTTTCCTGTAAGGGGGGGTCTCCAGTTTCTACAGGTCTGCATCTAGCACTGTTGAATGTCAGATACATTTCCCAAAGTAATTACTTGGATGGCAAGACCCACAGTCTTCCAATGAGATAAATATGGTATTAAAGTCTATATACCAGGAAAAGTCTTGCGTATTTCTGTCTGTATATACCCTTCAACAAGGTGAAAGTGCATCATAGGACAACCATTTCTAAATCAAGATACCTCCTATGGCTAATTTAGAAAATATCAGGATGTATTACTCTGGTGAGAATGAAATTTAGGGAAATTGAGGTTGATTCAGCACCATTGCACTGCCACTGCTTCAACATCACCACACTGCTACAATCAGCCTTTGTCTTGGGATCATCAAACTAGGTTTCCCGCACTTCCTGACAGCTTCCCACAAGTCCTTGCTTGAAGGAAGCTGGAAAGGAACATCAGCAATGAGGAAGCTGACAGTGAGGATTGCAAGTCTCTCTGGTAGTCTCTCTTACCTGTGCAATCTCCCCAGCCCCTCTGCACTCACATTGCACCAGCCATTTGTGCAACCCAATGCACCCTTTCCACCTAAACTGCAGTCTCACCTGCCTCTCCAACCCAGATAGCATCTTCATCTTTTACACACCACTGCACATCTCTGCATGCCATTCTCAACCTACATGGCATGTCTCATACCCCTCCATTCACCCTTCTTAAAACTCATGGCAACTCTCAAACAACCCTGTGCACCCTTTTGACCTATGCAGCATCTCTGTGCATCCTCCCCAACACACATGAAAACTTCCTCTGCACCTGCACATGCCCTTCCTGACCTATGTCACATCCTCACACCCCACCTCTGACTCTCATGTCACCATTCACACACAGCCCGGTATAACTTTGCACCCTTCCCTATCTGCGCCACACATCCATGCTCACTGTCCCAAGCTGTTCAGCATCTCTCATGCATCCAAGCACCTTCTGCTCACCCTTCCCGAACCAAGCAGATATGTGCAAATGATGCCGCACAGGTAGGGAATGTGCATTGGATTGGAAAGATGTGTAGAAGAGGTGCTGTGCAAATCAAGAAGGGGGTCCAATGGTGTGTGTGAGAGACAAGAGGCAGAAAAGGACATGGAGGGGTGGATGTCCTGGAGTGCATGATGAGGTGCAAGTGAGATGTAGTGAGGTAAGGGAAGACACACGGTAGTGAAATATCTCTGAAATGATGACCCAATGGGTCACAGATTGCCTAGTAAAACATAAATGTAGCAGCAGCATATCAACTATTGCTTAAAAAAAAAAAGCACCAAACGTTAAAATACTCAATTGTTTACACACACACACACAAGATACAGAAAGGGGGAGAGAGTATAATTTAGGCTGACCCAACGCCCTTCTCTTTTTTCTCCATTCTTTTCTGCAATCCTCCCCAAAAAATTGTGCTCCAGAAGAAGGGATAAAACGGAGTGGAGAGATCCTAGAAGATAAAGAGATTGACGGGGAGGGGGGGAGAGAGAAAGAGAAAGAGAAAAAGAATTATTTGCAACATTTGAAAAGAGCATAATTAATAAGAACTCTGACTTGAGATTGAGATTCACAATAGCACCCTTTTAATGTATGTAACAACACAGTGCAAACAGATAATGCAAACTTACAGAAACCGATTCCTTTAAAGCTCCCTAATCATGTTTTTAATGGCTTCTTGTAAGCATCTAAATCTTTCTATCCAAATGATGTTTGCCAATGTATCTTTTTGCTAAATTACAGGATGTCAGACATGCTTCATGAGCAGTTTTTGGGGTCAAGTAACATTTATATGCTGGTGAAGCAGATATAAGTGTTATTTTGACATTACTGCATATAGCAGCCTAAATTCTCGCCTAGAGGCATTGAGGTTTGGTTTTATTCACTTCTGTATGTTTGAAACATAATATTTATTTAACATGCCATTCTGAGCAGAATACCAATTTATAATACACGGGAATGTTAGCTTTGAATTATGCCAGATATTTTCCTTTGGGTTTTTTTTTTAAAAAAAATATTATTAACATTGATATTTTAAGAAATATATAAAAATTAAATCTATTACATATATTTCTATTGTGATTGCATCAAAATTTGTCTTTTTTTTTAAAAAAAAAAGTTTACTCTCACTTTCCCTGATCATTAATTTCTGTGTTTCCTCTTCCTTTCCAGGTGGTAAGTAACTCTCCTTTTGCAAGGAGCCGTTAACAATTTGCCAGATCCAAATTGTGATGTTACCTGAACCGCACCCTCTTGTTACCCATTTCTTATACAAGCCAGGATGAGAGGAGGTCCAAACTTCAAGTAGCAGAAGAAAACTGAAATAGTACCTTATCCACTTGGGACCAGAAAGAGTCCCAGATAACAGGATAAGACAATGACCAGTTGCTACCGAAGTCTCTGTCCACACAGAATCAAGACTTCAATACATCTGAGCCACTTCGTTGGAAAACGCCATGCAAACCAGTCACAGCAGCGAGACAGGGGATCACAAGATTATAAGCTCCTGTCTGAACAGGAAATCCTTTCTGAGGGTCTCTTCATGCTGGGTGTGATAGGCAGTTCATAGGTAGGTCCCCCTTGGGAAGCTTTCTCCAGTGAGAGATGTCTAGCATCCACGTTGTCATTCTGTGGCATCAGGTACTGAATTTTGGTTGTCTCTAGCTATTTCCTCTCTTTTGCTTTTTTCTTTTTCTTTTTGCCTAGGATTAATTACTACTTTTGCATGTCTGTATTTTTTTAGCTGCTTTTTTATTGTAAATTTAAATTGAGATTGCGATTTTAAACAGTTTTGTGGGCTGGCTTGTAATTTTTGTCTTTCAAATGAGGCAATGCACACAGAGACACATACACAGAGAGATATGCAGATACGCACAGAGCTCAGTGTGTTAAAAAATACAGTGCAAATCAGTGTTTTTTTAAATACCGATGCTGAATGAAAATTAAAGCCCATTTCCTAAATGATATGATAGTCTGCTTCCTCTATGCAGAACTGCTGGGAAACTGTTTTTGTAATAGAAATATAGGAATCAGAATAAATCCTGTTCGTCTCTTAATTAAAGCAAGTCTGGCTAGAGATCATTCATTTTCTGGCTTTGAATTGCAAATAAAATCCTTATATTTGCACTAGATGCCATTTTTGACCTGAATCAAAGTGGATTGTTTATTGGAAGCTGTTAGCATCTGGAGAAAACTGTGATATTATTAGATTGAAGTTAATATCCTTTTTTTCCCCTCCATCTACTGAAATGGAGCTATCTCTGTATGGATCTTCAATGTCTAGAGATTTGTAGTTAATTGTTTACCTAATAAAATTTAGAGCAATTGTGGCTTACATTTTCAAAAGTGGAAAGAGTGAAAAAAACAAAGATACAGATTGTGCCTACCCTGATGGCAAACTCTGTATAACCAACAAATATTCTATAAGGACAATTGGCTGAACTACCAGTTTCAAGCATTTTCTGATCCATGGAAGCAAGCTATACAGATGTCTGAGGGGATGCTATTCCAGAGACCAGGTGCCATGACAGAGAAGGCATGTTTCCCTTGTCCCAATATTCCTTGACTATTTATTGAAGGCACCCAAGGTTCACCCAAATTATCTGATCTCACCATGTAGGCAGAAACAATTGGAGACAAGCTACCACTCAAATTACCAGGTTTATCATGAAGGGATTTATAGGTGATATTTAGCACCATGATATTTAGCACTCAGAAGCCAATAGATAATCAATGCAACTTGCAGATCAGTGAAATCTTATATCCTATAGTTCAGCATGCCCATCACAGCTCACATCTGGACCAGCTATAGATTCTGAGTGATCTTCACAGGCATTCTCATGTGAAGAGGATTGCAGTTTTAATTCGACCTTCTTGAGTTCACCTTGTCACATTGGCCATTAGCACAACCCTTCAACTATCTATTTGTTTTGGACCAAAACCACCATGAAAACAAAGTCCAGCCAATATTTAATTGACTGGACCCAAGCATCAGCGAGAGAAATATCATACTGAATTATTTGCCAGCTAGAAATACAATGCTAAGTGGTTTATTCGGATTCCAGAAAAAGATATCAGATGATCCCCACTTATTTTAGCATAATTTAAAATATAAAAATCAAGATGGATGCAGGGGGTGGGATGAGGTGTAAGGAAGCTGCCTTAAATGCATTGGTAGTATTGGGAAAAGCTTAAAAATAAATATATATATCACACGGTAGCACCATATTTATTGCGCTTAATTTAACAAATTATGGCAGGAACAACATCGACAGCATTTTCCCAGTAAAATTATTATACTTAAATGAACTTTTGACAATGTATTAATTACAAGGACATGACCACATTTATTCTGCTGATCCAGTAATTACATGCATTAAAGAAATATTTATCAACAGACCATGTAGCTTTCTTGGGTACTGTGGGGAGGGAGCATCAGGTTTCATTACCAAATTTTCTTTCTCATTTTCAAAGACTTCTTTACTGCTTAAAAACTTTTGGCCACCAGCGCATGAAGGAAAAAGTAGTAGCATAGCATGTTTGTCTTTAAGTTTCATCTAAATAATACTTCATAAGAATCAGGCATTTCAGATTTCTTGGCTCACTACTTAACTCCAACTGAAGTCTACATAACTGAAGTTTGGACATTTCACAGCCAATAAAGGCTAGATTTAATGTTTCTATTAATGCATGTTCCAAAACTCTCTGAATGTCACACAAAGCATCAGTAAGAGCCAATATGCGGGGTTACATTTACTCATTCCTTCTGGGCACTTTGTTCTCTGACAAACTGTGATCTTGCACTCTGGAAAGAGTGCAGAAAAGAACAAACAAAGGTGATTAGAGGGCTGGAGGCTAAAATATATGAAGAACAGTTGCAGGAATTGGGTTTGTCTAGTCTAGTGAAAAGAAAGACTAGGGGGTAACATGATAGCAGTGTTCCAATATTTGTGGCAGTGCACAAAGAAGGGGGGGGGCTCAACCTATTTCCCAAAGCACCAGAAAGCAAGGCAAGAAACTAATCAAGGAGAAAAGTGAAAAGAGTGAAAAGAAGGACTAGAGGAGACATGATAACAGTGTTCCAATATCTCAAGGGTTGCCACAAAGAAGAGGGAGCAAAGCTATTCTCCAAAGCACCTGAGGGCAGGACAAGAAGCAATGGAAGGAAACTAATCAAGGAGAGAAGCAACCTAGAACTAAGGAGAAATTCCCTAACAGTGAGAACAATTAACCAGTGGAACATCTTGCCACCAGAAGTTGTGGGTGCTCCATCACTGGAGGCTTTTAAGACGAGTCTGGTCAGCCACTTATCTGGAATGGCATAGGGTCCTGCTTGAGCTGGGGGCTGGACTAGAAGACTTCCAAGGTCCCTTCCAACTCTGTTATTCTGTTAAATGGCCAGCACTGAAGTGAATCATTCAAGAGATCCAGGCACCAAGGATCGCTTTTGATGGCCTTTGTGCTCTTAGCAATGAATCCTATAACCAATTCCTCCCAAAAAAGTTTCCAGTCTTACCTTTTCCCACATCAAAGAGGAGCTCTTCCTGGCCTCATCCCTGGGGGGAGGGGGAGTGGTATTATGTAGGATCTTGGCACTAGCACCACAAGAAACAAGAATGATATGGGGAGCTATATCTTTTATCTTTCTACAGGCAGAAATCTTGCCAGACCAAAACAACTATCTGCATAACCTTATATAGACTGTAAAACCTGTTAGGGAGGGACCGTCTTTCGTCTTCCCTTTCTTTGCCTACCAAACATTGCAAGCTCTGCTGCTTCTTTTCCCTTCGAGGCAGTCCTCACCACTACAATATTCTACTACATAGCCACACAATCCCCCTCCAGGCAGCATCTTCTACTTCTTATCTCTACTACTTCATACCAAAAATGACACTTCATGATGTGAGCCCACCACACCCTGGATTTCTAAATTTTTACCTTTTGAGCCTTCTTCTCTGCTAAGTTCAGGATTAATGTGCAAGTCTATTTTCAGTTCATAAGTGCAACACAATTAGTTTAGTTTAGTTTTAGTTTAATTAGATTTATATACCGCCCTACTCCCGAAGGACTCAGGGCGGTGAACAGGCACAAGATAAAATACATAAATACAAAAGTTAAAACATAATTAAAACCAAATTAAACAAATTAGCCCACAACAGTTAAAAATCCCAATAATTTAAAATGAATTAAAATTTTACTTTAGAAAATTTAAAAGATCTTTAAAAAAAAGAAAAGGGGAGAAAGTTAGGCCAGGCCGGCTTGCTGGAATATGAGGGTCTTAACAGCACAGCGGAAAGTACACAGATCCGGGATCCTCCTTATCTCTGAGGGGAGCTCGTTCCAGATAGTAGGTGCCCCCACAGAGAAGGCCCTCCTCCTGGGGGCCGCCAGTCAACATTGTTTGGCTGATGCCACCCGGAGGAGCCCCTCTCTATGAGAGCGTAAATGTGGTAGTAGGCGGTCCCGTAAATAGCCAGGTCCTAAGCCATGGAGCGCTCTAAAGGTGGTAACCAAGACCTTGAAGCGCACCCAGAAGACCATCAGGAGCCAGTGCAGCTCGCGCAGGAGGGGTGTCACATGGGAGCGCCATGTTGCTCCCATAACCACCCACGCGGCCGCACTCTGCGCCCGCTGGAGCCTCAATTGTCACTGATAAGAGTATCTCCCTAACTATACTTGCCATATTATCTTAAACATGGTCCCCCTGGATCCAAGATTAACATTAGGGATTCTTTCTTAACTTTTGTCTGACAAAGAGATAAGATCAGGAGTGGTTTGCATTGGATTAATTTGTTCATTACGGAGTCTCTTTCAGGTACAACACAGATTTTATGAATTATTTGATTTTTAAACTCTCTCTTTCTCTCCACCCCACTCCCCAAAGTGTGTGTGAGAGGGAGAGAGGGAGAGAGGGAGAGGAGAGGGAGAGGGAGAGGGGGGAGGGAGGGAGAGAAGGAGGAGGAGGGGGAGGAGGAGGAGGAGGAGAGATAGTTCTGTTTCATTGTTCTTCACTGTGGATTGTACATTCTAATTTCTCTATTTATGCAGATATAATATAAAATGTGGCTTTTAGCAAGTACTACAAAGTTTTTCCCTACTGTATCTGGCTTCCAACTCCCAGCATTCTTGAGAATACTGTGAGCTAAAGTCCTCACATTTGGACTTGGAAAGAAGAAAGAGACAGCTGAGTCCATAGAGAACAAGACTAGAGATCAGAAGCCTCCTCTTCTCAAACCTCATGCTGGGCCTTCCTGACTCAGTAGTAGGGGGTTAATAGCTCTTGCTGCCACCAGCGGTTTTCCAGGGGACGCCTCCTATAGCATCTTCTCTCTACCCCCAAATGTGAGGGAAATAGACCTATCAGATCTTAGGCAACTCTCCTGGCAATTAAAAGGTCAAAATGAAAGAAAAAAGTAGGGAGGGAATAATTTAAGTAGTTCCTTCTGGGGATATGCCATAGGGTTTGCTGACTGAAATATTAAGCCTTCTCTTTTCTCTTTGGGAGATAAACCAATCTCACAGGAAATAAACAAAATTAATTTTTATTAAAAGAAAAAAAGACTACATGTAAAAAAAATCCCTTTAACTTTAAATATTCAGCATTAAAAGTGATATGAAGAGATGCTTGAATCATCATGATAGAACTGGCAACTTAAACAGAGAATCCAAAAGAAAATATTGTGCTGTTCTTTGGAGATTTTTAAGTAGGAAATCTAGTCCAGGTTTATGAACAGTTTTATATAGGTAGAGTTCATGATTAATAGACAAACACAATGATGTATCACCATGCCATTCTTTTATACCAACTCCAGAAATACTCCACTGTTAGAGGAATACCTAGTTACTCTTTGGTGGAGTAAATAGAGGAGGAAGGGAAAGAACATTGGTGAAAGATACCCTCAAACAATGTCTCATTGGCACTGCCCCTTCATTTGTGATGTTTTGGTGGGATTTGAGATGTTTTAAATTGAACAATAAGGAGGTCACCATCAAATATTACTGAATGGTCTACAAACGCAGGAAATTACAATCCTGTTTGAATATCATGTCGTGTATCTACTTAGATGTGCATTTTCTGCTATGTTTAAGTTAAACAAAAACCCTAAATGACTGTGTAGTATGACATCTCATTAATATGTTTCCATTCACATCTGTGCCTTTATTATAAAAACTAGGCTGCTCCAGTGATAAAAGATTAAGTCCTTTAATTAGAAACAAATGACAAATCACTGTTAACCCCATGTGACGCTTTCTAAAACTTCCATCAAAAAATCCTCTTAAAACACGATTAAACACAAGTTCACCAAATCTACTTCCTAGAAAGTGCCATTTAACAAAACTCAGGCAGGATGTTAATCCTGGGGGCGAATTACAGGTTGCCAATGCATTTCCTAAAAGGGGATTGACAGGGGATCATTTTGTTATGGGGCCACCTCCAGCGTGTTGTGACAACCAGTCATTACACCTCTGAGCACAGCACTCAGCTGTAGGTTTCCACAGGATGCAAATAGCTCCAAATGGGTTCAATTTAGAGAAGGCAGATAATGTATCATTCACTTCTTTAAGGTAGAAGCTTTTAATTTTCAAAGGGGGAAAAAAAAGAAACTGGGGTATATTTCAGATTCTGGAGAAAAGGGTGGGGGGAGAGAACAAGTTAACAAAACATGCCAATGAAACGGATGCTCAATTTTTAAAAACCGTTACAGATTTTTTTTAAAAAAATACAATTTCCCAATTTTCTTTTAATGTTGGTGTATGTGTGTGTGTCTGTCTGCATGTGCCATGTGTGTGTGTGTCTGTGTGTGCATTTGCAAGTTTCTCTGTGAACCTTAATGTATAACATAAGACCTAGAAGGAAATACTGGGGCTGCAGGTTAGGCTAGGAGTTAGGCTAGGAATTAGGAAGAAAGTTCTGGAAAAAAGCAATGGAACACCACTACTGTATTGCTAAGTATTGCCAAGACTCACTCACTCTATCTATCTATCTATCTATCTATCTATCTATCTATCTATCTATCTATCCATCCATCCATCCATCCATCCATCCATCCATCCATCCATCCACCATATCTACCTACCCACCCATCCATCCATCCAACATATCTATCTATCTATCTATCTATCTATCTATCTATCTATCTATCTATCTATCTATTAAATTTATACGCTGCCATCTCATTATCAAACAATGTCATAGTTGTGCTCAAGCAGTCACCAATATTTGAGTTTTGATTTGACAGATATATTTTTAACACTGCATCTAATTTGGCCCTTTAAAATAGTTCCATTTATGATTTTAAAAAGGTGTTAATCCTCCTCTTTCCATCAGTTTAGAGATTTTAAAAGGTCATTGGGAAACCAAGAAGAAAATCAACTAATATTCCCTTCTCTATCTACCCTGCATCCCCTACTTTGACATTTATTCCCAAAGTATATTACAGTTAAGAATCACTTGTTTAATTTTTGAGGCAGGCATCCTTTGGTGCAGTTTTCCCCTCCAAATTCTAATTGTTAAAAAAGGGGAGTGTTTATGGACAGAGGAGAGTTAGAGTTAATATTTTACATGTAAAGGGCTTCCAGCTTATTAATTTCTTTAAGTGTACAAATGTCTATAAACTTACACCAGTGTAAAAATTTTTGCATGATCATGTTGATCTTGGTGCTTACACTATGTTCAGAATACTGTGATCAGAGTAAGAAATACTAGTGAAAGAAACAACCTCTTGATAAAGTATAAAGCTGTGATAAATTTTACTTTTACTTTTGCCATGTGCAAAAAAGTCCAATTGGTATGGTTTCCAGACATGTCACAGATCTTTAAACTCAGATAATTTCTTTAAGAGGAAAATAAATGTTAACTAAACAATTTGTTCACAGTGGAAGTAAAAGCCCATTTCTACTCCCTCGGGATATATCTGGAATATAGTTATAAATAAACATTTAAAAATTATTTTAAAATGCCGCAAGTCTTCATACTTCCTCCTCCAAAATAATTAGGAAGTCAGTTGGTGTTGTTGTTCTGGCATTTCTTGTTATTCCAAAAGTGGAGCAATATTTCTAAAAGATGCTTCTTGGCTGGCTTTTTTAGATATCATTTGTTCTTCTCAGTACAGAAAATTCTAGGTGCCTGAGCAAATATTTTTCTTGTTACCTGAAGTTCCTAGATCATTCAGAACATAATGTATTCCTCGGTACTATGCTTTTCAGTTTAAGAAAGCAAAGGTCTTTGGAATTACAATGGACCAACACATGGCCACAATGGTGAAACCTTTGTTTAAACTAAGGCCACACTTGGAATACTGCATCCAGTTTTGGTCACCACAATGTAAAAAAAGATGTTGAGACTCTAAAAAGAGTGCAGAGAAGAGCAACAAAGATGATTTAGGAGGCTAAAACATATAAAGAACGGTTGCTGGAATTGGGTATGTCTAGTTTGATGAAAAGAAGGACTAGGGGTGACATGATAGCAGTGTTCCAATATCTCAAGGGTTATCACAAAGAAGAGGGAGTCAAGCTATTCTCCAAAGCACCTGAGGGCAGGACAAGAAGCAATGGATGGAAACTAATCAAGGAGAGAAGCAACTTAGAACTAAGGAGAAATTTCCTGACAGAACAATTAACCAGTGGAACAACTTTAATTAATTAATTATTTAATTTAATTTAATTTATTTAATTTATATGCTGCCCTATCTCCGTAGGACTCAGGGTGGCTCACAACAATAAAATATCCAATAAAAGTGTGTTAAAATACATATCCCCCCCCCCCCCAGGTCCAGGCTGAACAACCATGTCTTTAAGTCGCGGCGGAAGGTGCGGAGGTCAGGGGCCAACCGGAGCCCCAGAGGAAGTTGGTTCAAGAGGGTGGGAGCACCCACAGAGAAAGCTCTGCCTCTAGGGGTCACCAGTCTGTCTAGCTGACGGCACCCTGAGTAGGCCCTCCCTGTGAGAACGCACCAGGCGATGGGGAGCTGTTGCTGGTTGCAGATGGTTCGACAGATATCCTGGAAATTAAGCCACGTAGGGCTTTATAGGTCATCACCAGCACCTTGAATCTCACCCGGAGGGTGACCAGCAACCAATGCAAGTCGCGCAGGAGAGGTGTAACATGGGCGTATCGGGAACCACCCATCATGACCCACGCAGCTGCATTCTGTACCAGCTGATGCCTCCAGATGGTCCTCAAAGGCAGCCCTAGGTAGAGAGCATTGCAGTAGTTGCCTCCAGAAATTGTGAATTCTCCAACACTGGAAGTTTTTAAGAACAGATTGGACAACCATTTGTCTGAAATGGTATAGGGTTTCCTGCCTGAGCAGGGGGTTGGACTAGAAGACCTCCAAGGTGCCTTCCAACTCTCTTATTTTATTCTAAACTCTCTAAGAAACAAGACTGAACTTTTGTTGTACCAAATAATTCAATAAAAGTGTGTTATATACTACAATGTGGAACACATCAAAAGAATATAGAATATAGTAGAATGGAAGTTGGATGAAAGGATGAGAAAAAGGAAAAGAGTGAAATCAAAACAGGAATAAAGTACTTTATGGGCTGGAATAGCAGATAGCCCACTAATATGAATGTAGTACCTTTAGGCTTAATTATGCTGTTTCTGCTGCTTTTCTGGACCATGAAAATGAGAAAGAGGTTTTATTAAGAATCTATTGGGCTGTGTTATATGGCTGGTGTTGTGAAGATATTTTGTAGCTCAAAAGTTGTCTATGCTTGTCAGAATATTGCTAGAGTTTATATGGAGCCTGCTTTTGTTTGGTTCCAAATCGGGATGATTTGTGTATTTCTGTTAAAAGAAATATTGCTGGGAGATTCACGATCAAGGTTTATATAACCCACATTCAAGTTAATAATCAGTTTTTCATCAAGATTTAATTTAGGAGAAATACAGACTAATATTATTCTTTCTCATCAATGGGGAATTACCACAGGCATTGGGTGACAATGGGTGAAGCCAAGAAGACTAAAGGATCTACTAGAAAGTTATGAGTCATTCTGATTTGTGCTTTGTACCCAACTGAATTCAGAGGTATGAATCCTAATATAATGGAGGCTTGATTTTCAACAAGTATAGTAATCAGTCACATATATTTGGTCCAGGATCATCAGGAGAATTTGTCAGCAGCTCTGAAAATGGAAGCCCTTTCTGTTCCAGAGGCTAAGCCCAGAATTAAAACAATGATTGTCCTCTCATGTCACATTAAAAAGAAATAGCAATTGAACAATATAGCCAGAAGTTCTCTAAACAAATTCCAAACAGCATTTCAATAGAAGTGGTTAATCACAAATGTAACTAAGTCGCCACTCTCTTTGTAAATCCTTGCTGCAGGAAATGATAAAAATGAATAGATTTCCTGGATTCATTTACCATTTCCTGAAAACAGAATGAAGTTCATCAAACCCAAGGACGGTGTATGGTGTGAGTATGGAGCTGCAGTTAGGCTGTGCTTTCCTCCCCAACCATTAGCCTCCTAAAAGCTCATTTATTACTCAAGGAAAAGAAGACAAACACTTTTTTCACAGGTTAATGCAAAGAAAAATTAATGGCAAGAATGAAAATGGCAAAATGAACAACTCTAATTTCAAAGCTCAGGGAAAAGTGCACATTGAAAGAGACATTTTCCTCCACCGTATCCATTTCATATCTACGAAAGAGAAGGAGGAGGAGGGGGGAGGGGGAGGGGGAGGAAGTTCTAACTACTAGCAGCATTTGGAAGAGCCCTGAAAGATAATTAAAAATCTATATAAACAGTACATTTTAAAAACTATATACATTTACCTGAAATCATAAGACAATGTAAAATACTAAACAAATTCACACATATTCCAGTGAAACTTGTAAAGTTCAGTTCCAGATCATGCACAGTCTTCAGATGTTATTCTAACAAATAGGGTCTTCAGTACAATGACTAAAAAACATTTTTATTTTTATTATTTATTTATTTATTTATTTTTGTCAAGCATATATAAGATTACAGATAAAAGTATAAACATGATTATGAATACATGAAATGTATAAACATGATTATGAATACATGAAATGGATATGAATAAAAAGGGACATTAGGACAGGGACGGCAGGCACATTGGTGTACTTATACATGCCCCTTACAGACCTCTTAGGAATGGGGTGAGGTCAACAATAGACAGTCTAAGATTAAAATTTTGGGGGTTTGGGGAAGAAACCACAGTCAGGTAGTGCATTCCAAGCATTGACCACTCTGCTTCTGAAGTTATATTTTCTGCAATCAAGTTTGGAGTGGTTTACCTTAAGTTTGTATCTATTGTGTGCTTGTGTATTGTTGTGGTTGAAGTTGAAGTAGTCATTGACAAGTAGGACATTGTAGCAGGTCAGACTAAAGGCAACGTAGTTCTAAGTTGTCTAAGCCCAAAATTTCAAGTCTGGTGGCATAAGATATTCTGTTGCAAGTAGAGGAGTGGAGGATTCTTCTCATGAAATATCTCTGGACTCTCTCAATTGTATTAATGTCAGATATGCAGTGTAGGTTCCAGACAGAGCTGTATTCAAGAATTGGTCTAGCAAATGTTTTGTGTGCTCTAGTTAGTAGTACAATATTACCAGTAGTACAATATTACCAGAGAAGAAGCTATGCAAGATTAGGTTAACAACTCGTAATGTTGTTGGCAATGTTGTTACAACAGGCTCTGGCACTTAGTTCTTTAGAGAGTACTCCAAGGTCCTTGACAGAGTGAGGGTCGTCTACAAGGTCATGCCCATCTAGCTTGTATTTTATGTTCTGATTTTTTTTTTTTGCCAATGTGTAAAACAGAGTATTTGTTGGTTGAGATTTGAAGTTGCCACTTGTTTGACCATTCTGACACATCGTCAAGATCTTTTTGAAGGGTAGCAGCATTGTCGGTGGCGTTGAATAGTTTTACATCATCACCGAAGAGAATGCAGTTGCTTTTAATATGATCGCAAAGGTCATTTATGTAAAGTATAAAGAGTGTTGGTCCTAAAACGCTGCCTTTGGGAACACCACTGTTAACAGGTACAGGATTTGATAGAGCGTTTCCTCTATCACTTGTTGCCTGTTTGACAGGAAAGCAGCTATCCATTTACGCACGAGTCCTGAAAACATTGTTTTCTGGTTTCAACCTCTTCAGTCACAA
This sequence comes from Ptyas mucosa, assembly GCA_012654045.1. NCBI lineage: Eukaryota > Metazoa > Chordata > Lepidosauria > Squamata > Colubridae > Ptyas > Ptyas mucosa. Next base: position 17,318,101 of record WNWU01000006.1, read on the forward strand.
GCAACTTTTCCCATAAGGTTCTCCACAGGTATTTTGACTCTGGTTGAAGTAGCCAGTCCTGATAAGTCAAAACTAGCATGATGAATTACCGCGAGTAAGGTCCCTTTTTATTTATATCAATTGTTTGACAAAGCTTTGTGTTTAAACACTGTGCTCAGCAATAAATATGAGTTAGCATCTATTAGAATGAACATGGAATCCCTCCCTACTTCGAGTAAAGTATGTGATTCATTCACTTAAGACAGATTACACTGAGATGCTAGTTGATTAATTTCAAATCCACTCATGTGCTTTATAGATTAAAAAGATAACATCTGTAGGTTCTGAAAAAAAAATATTCTAATTCAGGCATGAGTTGCCAGAAAAGCTACACACATCATGCCTGTAAAAATCCAATCAGCCACTTGAGAGCCACAGGAAGTTACTTTTCCCATCACCGGTTATTAATTCAATTCAAATGGAACTTTCTCCATGCAAATCATGTATTTTACACTGAGCTTTAGGGTTCCTTTTTTTCTCTCTCTTTCCAGCTCAAGCACAGCTCAACTGCGTTGAGTGTTCTATAGAAAGTGAAAAAGATCATCACACAAGACAATGGCATTATGTAAAGAAACATTTGCAATGGCTCCAAATACAGAACTTCAACCATTTCTGGGAAATTAGCACTACAGTTTGAGGTAATGTGTTTCTCTAGAACTGCAATATGTGGTGGAATATGGGTCTGGATTCCCAAGAGGGAAGGAGTGCATTCCAACAGAATAAGCGATAGCAAGGTTTAGATAGTTAGGCTGGAGGAAGAAGATCAAGTCAGCTCCTCCCATCTGTTAGCAAATATTTACACGTGGTGTTTGCCCTTCTTTAAAAATGTGATGCATGTCCATAAGTGTCAGATTATGAAAATTGCACACAACTGATGTCCTTAGAGCTCTGCACTTGTGTCAGGACCTTCTTGGAAAATTTGGAAACTGTTGTCATTATCATCATATTCGAATCAGAAGCATCGATGTGCTACTGGAGTGAAAAAAATAGCTGATGACATTACCATTGCTCAGGAGTTGCCCAGTTGGGGGCTCTTTTCATATCTCTGTTAATGAGCCCACCGAAGTGGTACCTATTTATCTACTTGCATTTTTAAACTCTTGTGATCTGCTAGCTCGGTAGGAGCTGAAGTGAACGACAGAAGCTCACCCTATCACACAGCAGCACTCGGGTCTCTACAGTGTGCATGTGTGCTATTCTGTATGTAGAAGATAATATATGATATGTGGATGGATGATCCTAGCAAGAAATTACTGAAAGCTTTGAGAATGCTTCAATCATGATCTGAGTAAAAGGTTTCCAGGATCAAAAGGTTCTGCAACTTGAATCCATATGGACCAATTTTTATAAAAACTCATCTAGTTTTCCTGCACAATTTACCTCATTTGGATAAAGACCAAAGCAAAGCAAAGCAAAACTTAATGGAATAAGCACCATGAGAAATTCTTGTTCTTCCATGTCAGGTAGTAGGAAGGCTTGAGTTCCTATTCGAGAATCAGGAGTGAGTCAAAATGTATACCAACCAGGGATGAAATCCAGCAGGTTCTGACAGGTTCTGGAGAACCAGTAGTGGAAATTTTGAGTGGTTCTGAGAACCGGTAGCGGAAATTTTAAGTAGTTCGGAGAACTGGCAAATACCACCTCTGGCTGGCCCCAGGATGGGGTGGGAATGGAGGTTTTGCAATATCCTTCCCCCAGGAGTAGGGAGGGAATGGGGATTTTGCACTATCCTTTCCCTGGAGTGGGGTGGGAATGGAGATTTTGCAGTATTCTTCCCCTGCCACGCTCACCAAGCCACACCATACCTACCAAGCCATGCCCACAAAACCAGTAGTAAAAAAAATGGATTTCACCACTGATACCAACATAAGGCAGGTTCGTCAGTTTGCTAGAATTAATCAGGCAATCCTGACATAACCCTAGCATGATCTCAGCATTTAGTTTTATGTGCATAATCTTTTCACCTTGGAACGTTTGCAAATTATGTTTCTATATGCTGTGTATGTGATGTCTCATAACATCTTGTACTGTTGGGCCATAGAAATATGCTTGCTCTAGTAACCACACAATTTTTGATTGTGAGGATGCATGGTCCCATTTCTTTACAAACTGCAGCTTTCTTTAGACTTTTTGTGGGCAAACTACAAGTTGTACTTAAGACTGAAGGCCAGATGTCAAATCTATTGTTGTTATTACCTCAGTCATGATGTCTTAGCTTGAACAGCTTTGTTATTAGCCAATGCTTTCTCCTGCATACATTTCCTCTTCCAAGAACCACTGAATGATACAATTATCCCATTTTCTCACATAACAGGCCCATCAACAAGCAATCCAAGGCCTCTTCATTATGTTGACAACTGGCCTACCAAGATTCATGATCTCAGGGATGTTAGGGAAGAATATGGGATGTATATAAAGCGAATTGTCAAGAGTTCACAGAGAATGGATCAAAACAGCTACATACAGCTAGTAAAAGAGCAGCAGTTAGTTACACTTCATCCATGTTCCTTTAGCGGCTCATACTTTAATTGAGGAGAACATTCAACGCAAAACCCAAATTGGAGATACATTTGAATCTCCCTGGATTCATTCACCCCAAGTTCAAATTGTAATTCAATGAAAAAAGCAAATGTAGTTATAATCTAAGATATTGTATGGAAGTCCTGGCATTTTTTTTTTCAAAACATAAATTACATCAGATTATTGATCTTTTTAAAAGCTTACTCCAACAATCAGCTTTCTATCTCATTCTCTCTAGCATGCACTCATTTCCTTATGTAAAAGAATTTAACCAAAGGAAACCAGCATTTTAATTCAATTTTGCCTATAAAATATATAATTTTATTTTGTCATAATGGCTGCTTTTATTTCCAGGGTCAGATTTTATTTAAATTTCAGCCCATTAGGAACAAAAACTTGCCATTTTCTGATAAACAAACTCAGCAGGAGGGCCTCTTCAAAGTAGAAATGTGTTTCCATAGACTTTTGTTCTGGCTGATCTAAATGGCAGGTATATTCCACTTTTCCGATGTTTAATTTTAAAGATTCTTGGGAGGGGGAAATAGAAAGAGCATGACATTTGAAACAACAAAACTAGCAATCACCCAAGCAATCCTGTGACAGGGAGATGGAAGGAATATGTATAAAAAAGAAGTAATCTATTGCTTTAGACCACCAAAGAGGCCTAATATGAGTAATTAGCAGAAAACCAGTCATTTTCTTTTATTTCCCTCCCCTGTGAGTGTTGTTTCTGGAAATGTGCAGTCCTTTTGGGATGCAGCAATTTAACTGTTTCTTTGAAGGATGAAAAATGGCCTCCGAAGTGCTCATTTGAATTGGGAGGGGGAGACAACAATGCAGCGACAACAATATAGCATTGCAGCCACATGGGAGCTGATTGAAACTATCATACAGAGTTCTTGTTTGTTTTTAAAAAGAATTGTTCCATGAATCATCGTTTTGACAATGGGGAAAAGGTGGCTGCTCTTCTGCTGAAATCTTGCTCTGGGCTCAAGGCAGGGGTGAAATCCTCCCGGTTCGGATGGGCTTGGCCAAACCATTAGTGATGGCAGCCAGTGGCTCGGAGAACCTGTAGCGATGGAGGTGTGAGGCTCTGCCCACCCGCCTGGTCGTTACTTCCTGGTTTTAACCAGGAAGTAACCTGTTTTTTACCCTCTGCGCATGCACAGAAGGGTTTGCATATACGCAGAGGGTCCACATGTGTGGGCGGTACGGATACTTCCGAACCAGTTGGGAAGGTAAGTAGATTTCACACCTGGCTCAAGGGATGAAAATTGACCAAACTCCTTTGCAACTCCAAGGCTAAAGTCTTGGAGTTGCAAAGGACTGAGAAGGGAGTCCATGTGTGCCTTATTTTTTTTCCCTTTGGAAGTCCCAAAGTGATGAGGAATGAATAACTCTTGGTTTATAGAGCAGTGGGGATGTCACAACGTAATTTTTTTTCCCTATGGTTCACCCCTTTGGGTATCTAGCATGTTTTTGGATTCTCCTTTCATGGAATTATTATATCTAAATGCAATTCTGTGCCTGAGATGTTGCCCTTCCTTTTTAACATTAAATGTACAGGAAAACACCGGGTCTATCTTGTACATATCTGGTCATGGAGTTGTCATCCCAGTAAATACCTATATTTTGTGGGAAGTCCCTGACAACCCTTTTTGGACATTCAGAAGTCCTACATGGATTAAGAGCAGTCAAATATGATATACATAAGGAGAATGATTCATAGCCATCTAGAATATCTGTTTTTAGGGAGGAACTGTATGCATAATAATATCATGGCTAGATGATAAAGAGAGAGAGAGAGAGAGAGAGAGAGAGAGAGAGAGAGAGAGAGAGATAGAGATGGAGAGAGAGAGAGAGAGATGATAGACAGACAGACAGACAGACATGTTGTGATCCACTCAATTTCCACTGCCTGATATTTCACCTGTGAAGTGGTCATTTTCCTCCTGTGAAAAATCAGATTCAGCATAATGTTGAATATCTCAATTTACAACAACATAAATGCACTCACACAAAATAGTACTCACCACAGAAAGGTGAGAAAGAATTGCAGCAAAGCAGTTTCTGTCAAGAAAAATCACTCATCCACCCGCACACACATTCAACACACAGGACGCAACACACACATACACAAACTTACATGGACAGAGCTTTTATACATTTTGAGAGCGGGATATACATTGTTGTAAGAAGAAGCCATTCTCCAGAACTAGAGAGACATCCCATCACACCTGAACAGGCAAAGGCTAACCCCCTTCCCTGTCTGGCTGCTACCCCAACTAATGCTAAAAGTAAAGGATGTGCCTATGACCAGGGGCTTTCTAGAACTAGTTTCAACATTTGTATTAGAATGAGTACAAATCAAAAAGATGAGTTATGAAGAGGTTTTGGAGAATCAGACTCAAGAATGATAGAATAGAATCTGAATGAATCCCAGAATAAAAAGATTGCTCTCAAAATGTGTGGAGAACAATATATTGGTATATATGTCTTCTTTCAGATCCCCTTGATGGTTAGCATAACTGATTTTCATAAATCAAGCCAGAACCGGAACAGAGAGCTAAGAAAAAACTGGGATGAAAAAATAAACCAAGGTGAAATTCTTGCCCATCCTTTCTGATGAATGGTAATAGTAATGAATAAGAAAGATCCTTGCATAAAGCTTTGCTCTCCCCTTTTTGTTTTATATTACAATTTCCTTCTTTGTCTCATCTCAAAGGAGCTCTTGGGGAACTTGTTAGGTCCCCTGACTTATTCTCACCACAAATCCATTAGGTATTGTGGGCTGAAAGGGCTAACCAAGGATCATATGAGAAGCTCTCTGATTTTGTGGGTCTCGTAATCCAAATATTGAAGGCAAAACAGAAAGGAGACATCAGGGGATGAAATGGTTAGATAGTGCAGAAGTGGGTTTCAGCAGGTTCTGACCAGTTCTGGGGAACCGGTAGTGGAAATTTTGAGTAGTTCGTAGAACCGGTAGTAAAAATTCTGACTGGCCCCTCCCCCATCTATTCTCTGCCTCCCAAGTCCCAGCTGATCAGGAGGAAATGGGGATTTTGCAGTATCCTTCCCCTGGATTGGGGAGGGAATGGAGATTTTACAGTATCCTTCTCCTGGAGTGGGGTAGGAATGGAGATTTTACAGTATCCTTCCCCTGCCATGCCCACCAAGCCACGCCCACCAAGCCATGCCATGCCATGCCCACCAAACCACACCCACAGAACCAGTAGTAAAAATTTTTGAAACCCACCACTGAGGTAGTGTCATCAATGCAATGAACATTAATATGGGCAAACTCCAGGAGACAGTGGAGGTCAGGGGCACCTGGCTGTGGTCCATGAAGTCACAAAGAGTCAGACACGACTTAGTGACTGAACAACAACAACAAAGAATCCAAATTTTTGTGGCCTTAATGTAATAGTATTAGACCAATTGCCCCTTTCCAGGAAAAGAGAAACAAAATAATTAGAGGATAGGAGCATACAAATAAGCAAACAGTAACATGATGAAGCTTCCTCATCTATTTCCTTCTATGTTAACAGCCAACAAAATACATGGAGTTAAATGGAGAAAAAGTCAGTATATACATAAAATGTTGATGACTATTAATGTATAGTCTTCTCAGTACTAGGTGGCATTGCAAAGTTCAAAGAGTCTTACTCACAAGCTAATTAAATGGTTTTAAAGGAGGATTAATCATATTCATGGAAGGTAAAACTATCAGATGGTTAGGATATTGACCATTGTATCTGAGCTGGATAACCACTAGATATTGGCAACGGGATTCAGTAAAAACAACAGTCTTTTTCCCATTGTACTGATTATCTGGATTTCTGCAACTACAACATGCCTACTGTATATTAGTTTTGATATCTGAAATAATATCTGAATATCAGTCCACTCAACAATAAATGAAAAAAAAAAGATGCAGCCTTTTTATAGGTAACAGATTAGCCATTCTGGAAAATAGGATATTAGACTCGATAAGAGCCCACTATATTAGGTCACAGACAACCGTAAGCAACCACAAATAAAGAGAAAGGAAAGATTATGCATACTGTGATACCAAAATGACCTTTTATTTCTGGTCTTGTACTTGCCCTTTTGTACTTACATCTCAATGCTGGTCATAGCTATTTAAGTGGTGTCATCATGACACACATTTTAAGATGCTTCTAATGGTTTAGCATTTAAAGACACTGAGCTTGTCAGCTGGCAGACCAGGTTTGAGACCCAAGTGCCATGTGACAGGGTGAGCTCCCATTACTTGCTTCAGCTCCTGACCACCTACCAGTTCAAAAACATGCAAATGCAAGTAGATAAATAGGTACCATTTCGATGGGAAGATAACAATGTTCTCTGTGCCTCAGCATATAGCCCTGCTGGCCACATGATCACAGAAGCATCCTTGGACAAAACTGGCTCCCTTAGCTAAGAAATGTAGATGAGCACCACATCCTAGAGTCAGACATGATTGGGCAGGAGAAACCTTTACCTTTATGATGCATCCTATTGCTTATTTGAAAATTATAGGAAAAATAATACCAGCAGTATTTTAGGAATGTATAAAGTTTAAATAACTTTAAATGCCCCCATTTAGTATGTCACTATGACATGGCATGTCACTCCATTTGGAATGCCCCCAAATAGTATGTCACTATGAAATATTAGACAGCCAATCAGCCAATTTGATGTAGTAGTTAAAAGTACTAGGCTAGAAACCAGGAGACTACGAGTTCTAGTCCCACTTTGGGCAGAAATCAACTGGGTGACCTCACACTCACTTAGTTCTAGAAAGAAGACAGTGGCAAACCACTTCTGAAGATGTTGCCAAGGAAACTGCAAGGACATACCCTGTTTCTCCCAAATTAAGATATCTCCTGATAATAAGCCCAATTGGGATTTTGAGCGCATGGCAGTAAGTCCAAGCACTTATTTCAGGGTTCAAAAAAATATAAGACAGGGTCTTTTTTGGGGGGGAAACATTGTATTTAAGCCATCACCTAAATAAATGCATTAAAAAAAACCAATAAAAATATTATTCCATGAGGCAGTTGGTGGAAATCAAGAAAGGCCCTTTAGAAAAGTTGCCTGTTTTAAATAAAAGAGAGCTCCTGAGCATGCAGTATATATATCAGGCTAATTTATAGGTCTTGCTGTCAAGACAGCGCACTGTTCAAAGCGGCCACAATGCACCGCTTTACAGAGTTGCCACACACGCATTGGGGGAGGGGGATACATGGGGCCACAGATGGGTGCCAGGTGATGGGACCCATGCTGGGAGAGGAGCCAGGAAGGCAAGCCAGCTGCGATCAGTGCAGAAGCCATCCAGGCCTGAAGAGAACTTGCTGGAGCCAGCCAGAGAGCAACCGGGCTGGAGGAGTGCTTGCTGGAACTGGGCCAAAAAAGTACTTGCTGGAGCCAGCCAGGAGCAACCAAGAACAGGAGGGAGGGGCCTGCAGAGTCCATATAGCCAGCTGACCAGCAGAAGCCAGTAATGCTGGCTAGAAACCAGTTATGGGTTGCTACTGGTTCTCCCCAGTTCGGGAGAGCCGGTAGTGAAAATCTTGATGTGAGAGCAAACCGGTTCGCTCCGACTGTCAGCTGGGTCCTCCTGCTTGCCCCCGCGCTATTCTTACCTTTATTCCTTCATTTTTAGCCCAGCTGTAAGGCATGGCAGAATGGATTGTATTGAAATTCAATGCGCTTGAGCGAAGCACAAGTGTGGCGTGCATGCAAGCAAAGTGAGCACGCGCACGCTGATCACGCTCAAAGCGCATGTGCAAAGCAAACCGGTGGTAACACCGATTAGAACCCACCACTGCTAGAAACCCTTTTATTCTATTGTTCACCACGTGCCAAGCTGAGACTCCAGTAAAGAGACCCGTTCTACTCACAGTGTGGCCTCTTCCTTTGCCGGCTTGGTTTGGAACCGTGACACTTGCATTTTTGTTTCCTATTACAGTGGACAATGCTAGTAGTTAAACAATGAGACGGTTATTGAAGTTCTGAATAAAAAATCTTGTTCCCTCCGTGGCACTTGTGTTTCAGTTTCTTGTACAAGAAGGATTACATTGTATCTGGTAAAGGAAATTAAGGATTAACATGTGCATTATGCCAGGAAAAACATTATAGGAAAACTGTCAAGTTTTATTTTACAAAGAAATAATCCTTTAAGTCTCTTAGGACAGAACAAAATCTTTAACTCGTTCCTTTTTGCCTTTCTGATTTCCTTCTGCATCCATGGGCTAGCCAGCGTTTCAACACCGTTTCAACTGTTACCAGTATTGCCCTTTTTGCGTAAGAACCGAGAAGAAAACCTGGTCCCTTCCATTATTTCAAGCAGGAATTTTATTTTAAGATGTAGGCCTTTGTTTGGGGCAACTCTTACGTTGCTTTAACTTAAAAGCAGGAGGGAGAGATGAATCTAGAAATAAAGCTGGAACTGATATTGCACAAGAAATCATGGAATGATTTAGTTTTCCATCTCCCTCTGGTGCATCCTGATGGAATGACAATAGCTAATAACTAAGACAAGACCGCATCTTCATCCCAGCTGCAAAGAGCAGCTTAAGGTCTATATGTTGCTATCTTTATAAGATTGCAAATGCATCTTTGCTATTTAAAAAAATATTTTAAAATGGGTTTTTAATGTAAAACAAATGTTTAAAAAGGGCCTTTGTCTTAATCCTCCGCTCTCTCTATGCTACAAAGCTTACTCTTTTATCTATCTCTGATGGGCACAAGTCTAAAGAATGGGTGTGTGCCACTTCTTGTGATGCTTCTTTGAAAACATTTAGACAATATTCAATTGCATTCAATTGTCATGTTGGTTGTTATTCATTTATGGGGCACAGTCTCCCCAGTTTTCAATTGAATTTTGTACCCCAAATCATTCATCCCTTTTTCTTCTACTTTTACTAAAAATTGGCCCCAAAGTAGATCTCCGTTTTTATTCATCCATTCACAGTACTATGTTGTTTTTCTGTGGCTTTGTGGAGATGGGGGAAATTCCTGAGAAAGAAGTCACATCTTGATTTTGCAAGTCAATGAATGTTGTACTATTTCCCTTTGCTTGTACAGGGGAAACAATAGGGTTGATTGCCCCTCCATGAGAAGATAACTCATTCTGATTCAAATAAAATAAATCTGACTTGAGGAACATCAAAGTCACCTCATCTCCTGGTAAAGTGCAGAAGTAGAAAAAAATTGTTTTCTGCCCCCAATCCTAATAAACAGCAGTATGCTCATTCTTTTGCTTTGTCACCATTCTGGTCTGATGGAAGAGACCTCTCCTGAGAAGAGTAAATATATAGAATCCAATCTGGGTTGGTCACCAGGAATAGAAGTTTAGTCCTGAGAGTTTTCACTGGAGCCCATCTTCAGGGAACTCCTCTCTAGCAGAGTGTATCTGCTAGAGCAGGGGTGTCAAACTCAAGGCCCGCAGGCCAGATCCGGCTCACAGGGTATTTAGATCTGGCCCATGGGGCTGCCCTGGAAACAGTGAAGCTCTGGCCTGCCTGGCCCTCCCGTGCTTCATTTTCACTGGCAGAGGGTTGCAGGAGGCCATTGCAGCCAAAAACGGCACTTGCCAGTGGTGGGTTGCTCCTGGTTCTGTCCGGCTCTATAGAACTGGTAGTGAAACTGGCAGGAGGCTCCGCCTATCTGCCATGACATCATCATGGGTGATCTGCACATGCACAGAAGCTTCTGTGCATGTGCAGAAGTGCAAGCGTGCATGAGAGCGAAGCGAGTGCAAGCGTGCTCTCCCGCTGCGAAATGGTAGTAAAGGTAAGTAGAACCCACCCCTGACCACAGGTGCCCCCAACATGAGTGATGTCAAGCTGGCCATGCCCACCCTGGCCACACCCACCCTAGCCCACCCCCTGTCCCATAACCCTGATGTGGCCCTCAATGAAATCGAATTTCACACCCCTGTGCTGGAGAGAAGTTCTCTGAGGATGGGCTTCAGCATGAGTCCCAAAGCTGATGACTAAACCTCTGGTCCTGGTGACAAACCCAGATGGGATCCTACAATGTTAACCTGGGACACATATTTTTACCTTCATCATATAGTCCAAGTTTTCTGTGACTTTTACACAAGGCACTTTCATATTACCTCTAAACGTCTGGACAAATGGGGGGGGGGGGGAATTGATACTGCTGGAGTGATAGGACTTTGCTAGTTTTGATGGCATGCCAAACTCTCAAGCTCAGAAGATCTCTCTGAATATAATTTAATAATGTTTACATGGCACTGTTTGTTGAGTGAGTGGTATCATATTCTAAGAAATATATATTTTTGTGCAGAGATCTGCCCATCTCACTCCTCAAGGAAACATTCGGATGATTTGCATCAGATGCCGATGTGTTTTACAAAATACTTGTCTGAAGTGATTAAAATGTAAGTAACGAAGACAGGACAGTGTCCAAAGGCATAAAATGCAACCCTTCCACATTTCAACAAAAATGCCCTGCACACATAACTTGTCTCCGCTTGACTTAAATATTTAACCAAATGCTATTCATTGCAGGAAACCCATGACATCTGTAACCATGTGGGAAATCTGGTTCAAGTCAGCTTACACATTTAAATATTACTTACAAATTCATGTTCGCTTTCACGTCATTTGAGTAGGCAACGTTGACAGTGCCAAGGTAAACCTGGGGATTTCTCAGCTTCGTACTGAGGAGAATTACATGGCAGGGAAATAATTACACTGGTTCCAAGCATGCAGTCAAATATAAAGTTAAATGGAAGACAATGTACAATATTGGTTTCCTGCAGGAAAAAAAAATGTAAGGTTGTAGCATGAAACTGAATAGGTCACTAGTATCACTTCAAAACAAGATCTCTGCATAATATTTTCATGTCATTGCTATCAACCTTATTTGTCCTTCCTTTTGGGCAATGGCTAAATGTTCCATATTTCCATACAAATGGATGCATATTAACAATCTGAAACTTTTAAATTGAAGGAATATTACGCAACATTGTTCTCTGCCTGAGTTACTGCTGTTAATACAGAGGCTTAATTTTCCTTTCATAGCCCTGCTACATCTGTTATAAGAAAGGATGTAGAGGATTTTGAGAATTTAGGATCTCTGAGCTAACTGTGCTTACTCGGGAGTAGCAATAGCAATGACACTTAGACTTACATACCTATATACAAGTCTATAAAGCACTATTCATAGTGCCGTACAGATCTCTCTAAGCTGTTTGCAGAGTCAGCATATTGCCCCCAACAATCTGGATCCTCAATTAACTGACCTTGGAAAGAAGGAAAGATGAGCCGGTGAGAATCAAACTGCTGGCAGTCAGAAGAATTAGCCTGCAATACTGCATTCTAACCACTGTGCCACCATGGCTGCCCTTCCCTGACAGCATACCATTGTCTGCTACATGTACCACAAGATATTTGCAGCCATAAGGTGATAAGTAACATTTTGGCTTACTATAAGCTATGGTTTATGGTGTTGGGTAACATCAGCTAATTCTGACTAATTTGACAAGTATAGTTAAGAAAAACCAGAGCCTGGTGTGAAATGTGAATCCAGGAATAGGATGATGGGAGAAATAAACACTTGAATTTATTCATTTCTCACAAACAGATGGAACAATTCTCAACCAAGATTGCTTGGCCAATATACCCTCTCTTAGAGAAGCTGAAGCTACTTTTTCTCTGATTGCCTTATAAGACCCAGCATATATATACTGACCGATTGATTGATGTCCAAACATATGTATGTATTGTATTAATTAATCATTGAATTATATCTCAACTTTTCTTCAAGAATGCAACATAATTCACTGTATGTATGACATTTCTTCACTTTATCCACACAACAGCAACTCTATGATATTGGGCTGAGAGAAAATGACTGGTCAAAATTCACTTGGTGAGTTTCCAAAGTTGATGGTGTGTGGAACGTGAATTTTCTAGCCATATGTCAATCACTGTATCATAGTGAGAGACACATCCTGCAACAGCTTATAGAAAATTACAACTTCCAACTTGTTATTATTGCTGGCTGATTTCAGCAAGATATACAATATTGTAGTCATCCAAGGCTGCACCAATTATAATTCCTTATTTTATTTTTAGTTTTAGCATTGTTTTATTTTGTACTACAAGTGTCATAAATGCATATTATTGTTTTTAATTATTTCAGATATGGCCAACCATTTATTTGCTTTGTTTGCTTCTTTGTAACCATGTGTATCATATACACCTACTACAGTGTTGGAACTGTCTACACCTTTTTCACAACTTTAAAAGGCACCTTTTTAGTGAGAAAACTGTAGGAAATCATTTTTTTGAGTAAGATATAGCCGTAGGTAGGTAGGTGGGTAGGTAGATAGATAGAACAAAAAAAAAGCCCAAGCTCATTATGAGGGTAACTTATTTATATACTTACTAAGATGAAAATATTTGCACACTATGGCCCATCATAAGATAGCTAAGTAGGTGTCTCTCTCTCTCTGTTTCTTTGTCTTTCTCTCACACATGTGGAGATGCTAACAAACCCACAGTAAAACACAATCCTAAACAATATTTAAGAGCAATAGATGTACAAAAAAGTGCTGGCTACCTTAAAATGCTTGGGCAAAGAGAAAATATTTGACAGGTACCAACTGTGGTTTCTGCAACAAACCACACTGATGTAAAAATGATGTCACATGTATGTGACATGCAAATGCATACTTGGGCCAAAACAAATTTGGACCTAAATATGCATTTGCATATGTCAATGGAAAATTCTCAGTCATCCAGGTCATGGTTGTCCCAAAGGTGCTTTTTTTCAAATGGCAATTGGACTTTCTTGATTTTTCTTGAAGATGTTTCAAGTCTCATCCAAAAAGCTGTTTTGTTTATAGTTTCAAACAAAAAGAGATCACTTTTTGCAATTTTAGATACTTCACAAAGGAGATAGAAATTAACTGACTCACTTGCATGGCACAAAAAATGACAGAAATTATTCTGGAAAAGTAGCAAAGACTCTGGAGTGCAAATACCTGTTAGAAGAAGAATATTGCACAAATTCTTATAGCCATACTGATTTGATGCCAGTACAATAGAATTGATAGCAAATGACAAGAAGACCATCTACATCAAATGTGGTGATACTGAGCTGTAGATGGCAACCTTGTTTATAAGATAGATAGATAGATAGATAGATAGATAGATAGATAGATAGATAGATAGATAGATTAGATCGTTCAGATTCCATTGAATTTAGGCAAAATTCTTTTTTACCTTAAGATAATCTCAACAGGCTAAGAAGGAACTGTATTTCTTCATTATAGTATAACATAGCATTAGGAGAAAAAAGAAAAAGGGGAATACAATACTATATATAATTCTTCTTGAATATTTACATTTTTTTAAAAAAATGATGTCAGCCACAGTAGAAGAAAAAGCAAGGAGTGTTTAATGGTTTGATGAAAGAGTTGTTTGAAGAAAGAGTCAGAAATAGATGGTATCTTTTCTCCATGACTTTGAAACGGCATTTATAAAAACCAAGGACCAAGAAAGGATAAAAGTTCCCTTGTGATGAAATCTATAATGCCTGCCTGCTCCATGCAAGGAGGAGCAACAAGATTTTCAGCTTTCTGAAGACAGCTTCTTCTCATTCTTTAAATATTGTAAACCATTTTTTGTTCCACAAAGTGTTTAAAATGCCATCATATAAAGAACTAGTCTATCTGAGCCATGGTGGTGCAATGGTTAGAGTGCAGTACTGCAGGTTACTTTTGTTGACTGCCAGCTGTGTGCAATTTGGCAATTCAAATCTCACCAGGTTCAAGGTTGACTTAGTCATCCATCCTTCCAAGGTCAGTAAAGGGAGGGCCCAGATTGTTGGGGGCAATATGCTAGCTCTGTAAACTGCTTAGAGAGGACTGTAAAGCACTGTAAAGCAGTATAGAAGTCTAAGTGCTATTGCTATCTTAATACTAGAAAACACCAAAAATTTACCAGAAGGCAGTAATTTCACTCAGCACCATGTATACAATTAGACACTGTTGAATGCCTCTAATAGTGGATTATCAGAATAACTAATACTGTCAAATTAATAAGTGCTTATTTGTCAAAACATAATGCCCTCTATACTAGACTATCTTCATGTTGGTGAACATTATTCACTAATACATGTGACTGCAAATGTTTCCCATCCAGTTTATGTGAACTTTCTTTCAAACTGCCAGTTGACTTCAATAAAGATGAGTCTTTTAATCTTCATGGGTAGTTTCAGTTCACAATGGGACATAAGAACATTTTGTTCCTTATTCATTTTTAGAAATACATTTATATTTTACATGTTTGTGCAGTTCTTGTTCTCTGAATCAAAACAAACCATGGCATTACTTTTGCTATGTGGAGAACTTTTCAGTAAAGCAAAACTCATATTAACTGAAGTCCCTCTCTATCTCAAAAGAAACATTTCCTTGCCATTTTCATTATATGTGAGGTAGTTTACCTATTTGCTGATGTCAAAACACACTAAGTTTCATTGTCAAATGTAAAAGTCAGGAGTGAAATTCAGCAGGTTCTAAAAGGTTCTGCAGAACTGGTAGCGGAAATTTTGAGTAGTTCAGAGAACCGGCAAATATCACCTCTGGCTGGCTCCAGTGGGGTAGGAATGGAGATTTTGTAGTACCCTTCCCCTGCCATGCCCACCAAGCCACTCCCACAGAACCGGTAGTAAAAATTTTCGGATTTCACCACTGGTATAAGTACTGTGATTTGCAGGGGCAACAGGTGTAAGACAAGACAATGTGCACAATTTGTGCTACTAAGATACCATTAGATTATACAGTGTATTAGATACTTCCCAAAATATGTGTCTACTCAGGAGTAAGTCCCATTATTTTTCTATTTTGCCCTGTTTTGAACCAATAGTATGATTAATAAAAGAATTGCAATATTCTTTTCCCTGACAGGTACAGTGTGAGCGGAGAGATACAGTCAATCAAACCATACCACAATTCTCATAATATTTCATGATTTATAGATATAATGATGATGATGATGATAGTTCAGTTGACTGAGTTTCATGTTTAAGGAATAAGTTTGTAATAATAATAACAATAACAACAACAACAGCAGCAGCAACAACAGAATAATAGAGTTGAAAGTCTTCTAGTCCAATCAGTTGCTCAAGCAGAAGACCCTGTACCCATGATGGCAAACCTATGGCATGCGTGCCACAGATAGCATGCACAGCCATATCAGTGGACACACCAGCTGAGCCCTGGTGCGCATGTGCATGCCGGCCAGCTGATTTTCCAGCCTTCTGGGTCCACCAGAAGTAGGGAAACAGGCTGTTTCCTGCCTCCGGAGGGCCTGGGGGGGGGTGGGGAAGGCCCATTTTTCTTTCTTACCTGGCTCCAGATCCTCTCTATGCATCTGCGGAGTGCGAAAACAGCCTTTCCCACTCCCTCAGAGGGCCTCCAAAGGCCTGAAATGGCCCATTTCCCAACTCCTGATGGGACAGGAAGTGATGTTTTTTGCTGTCCCAGGCCTCCAGAGACTCCTAGAGAGGCTGGGGACAGCAAAAAACATCACTTCCTGTTCCATTGGGAGTTGGGAAATGGGCTGTTTCAGGACTTTGGAGGGCCTCTGAGGGATTGAGAAAGGCTGTTTTCACCCTTCCCAGATAAATAGAGAGGATCTGGAACCAGGTAAGAAAGAAGAATGGGCCTACAGGCCATCACATGCCAGGAGCGGGGGGGGAAGAGGGGGGGTTGTGCGTGCATGCGCAGGGCAGAGCGCATAGAATTATCAGTGTGGACATGCACGCATGACCCTCCCCCACCCCCCCTCCTGGCACGCGATGGCAAAAAGGTTAGCCATCACTGCCCTATATCATTCAAGACCAGTGGCTGTCCAGTCTCTTCTTAAAAGCCTCCAGTGATGGAATACCCACAACTTCTGAAGGCAAGCTGTTCCGCTGGTTATTTGTTCTCACTGTTAAGAAATTTCTCCTGAGTTCTAGATTGGCTCTCTCCTTGGTTAGTTTCCACCCATTGTTTCTTGTTCTGGCTTCTGGCTGCTTTGGAAAATAGGTTGACTCCCCCCCCCCTTCTTTGTGGCAGCCCATCAAATATTGGAGCACTGCTATCCTGTCACCCCGTAGTAGCTAGTTACATTGCCAACTATCTCGAATGCCTGAACTCCATTACCAAAATTATTGGGGAGATCTTTTTTGTTGCTGCAGTGGAAAATACTCAGTCATTAACCAGTACTTTTTCCTGTCTCTTGCAATAAGATAAATCTCAAGAATATATAATGCATCAAAATATGTCACAGCAAACCAAAGTGCAACATAATATTTTTAACTGGAGCCATTTTTGTTTGCCTTCTTTATTAATCAGAGCATATGTTGTTATTACTAATCATTTATATTTCCCCATACATTTCAATAAACTCTTTCCTCTGTCTTCCTGCTGACTTGAACCGGGTGAATTATTCACACTGAATAAATTATTCAACCAAATGTAGCCTCTTTTCTGTTCACAAATTATCTGTGAATAGTCTTTAAAAAAAAAAGTCTTCTGTTGGTTATTCCAGAAAGAATTAATTTGAACATATTTTAGCCCAGGGCTACTTTATGAACCATTCACCTTACCCAAAAGCAAGCGTTTGATGTACTATTTTATGCCACATCTACTCACCTTTATGGAGAGGATGATCACGTAGGGTCTGCCATTCCATAATTGATTGATTCAAATGCTGAGAAATACTTGGAGATGGAACAGAATTGCAAAGACATTTGCAATAATTATTCTCACAAGTGATGATTCTTACGGTCTCTTTTGCCAAATTTTACACTTGGTTGCTCAGATTAATTCATTTGGTGAATACCAACACATGATAAACAAATCAATGTTCTCACTTGATGTTTAGTATTTGTTTATTGGTGTCGGAGTGGCATCCAAGCAACAGCAATTATCCTTACGAAGAAGTTGAAAACCTTTCTATGACCCGCACACATGCACCAACGCAGACACTGACAAAAGGTGCTCTGAAATAATTGTTAATTATTTTTTTAAAAAATCCCAAGATGGTTTCCCCTTCACTGGAACACAGCACAACCAAGGTAATCATTCATTATTTTATAAATGTAACATTCCCTGTTGCATGAGACAGAAGGGACACCTTTCCATTTTTGTAGAGCACATGCAAAAAATACATGTACACCAGAGGTGGTATTCAGCTGGTTCGGACCAGTTTGCCTGAACCAGTAGCGGAAATTGCTGGTGGACCACCCACCCACTCTGGCTTTATGCCATCCTATTTATGCACATTTTTGAGACTGGGTGCATGTGTGGAAGGCGCGTGCATGCACCAGCAAAACACATGCATGGCATGCCAGGTGCATGCGCGCGTTCACATTTGTGAACCGGTAGGGAAAGTTAGTGAATACCACCCCTGATGTACACACTTATACAGCATCTTCTTTCTCAGCAATCTCTATGCAGATGAAAAGACTAAAGAAGGAAACTTTAAGCTCCCACCTAGCCATAGTTGCCCTGCCCCATCCTGACTTAGCAAACTAACAGCTCCTGTCACGTTTTTCTGAACATGCAGTTCTCTGCAAATGCCAGCAACTTCTTTAAGGACTCTTTAAGCAACTGCTCTAAGGACCTTCTGGGAGAGCTACAGGGCTGCTGGGCCAGGCAGAAAGAGACTGATTTATGGCAAAGCCTAGAAGCTATTGAAGATGTACAGTATAGCACAGAAAGTGATACTTCAGATTTGCTGGCATAAACGCTGACGGCACGTAATGAGTGCTGGACATGGCAGGAACTGAGATGTCCATAAAAATGAGCAGCAGCAGCAGCATTCTAGCCTATGGTTTGGTTTTAATTTGGGGGTGATGATAGCATTTAGTGCTTCCAGAGTAAGGTATAGTAACTTGTGCTTCTAGGTCAATACGTAATCACAAGCATATTCCAGCCTACCTGAGAATTTTGATTTCTCATTATTTTGACAAGGGAATCTCATGAGAGCAACAAAGGAAGTCTAAAGTAAGACGAACACAAGGGGGAAAAAATCCTTCCATCCAAATACACCAGAGGGAGAATTAGTAAATTGCTCCATTGGCCTATCTGCCTGATATGATTCCATTAATTCTGGCCCATTATTTTTCCTCCATTGAGGAATTTTTGAGAGTATGTCCTCTCAAAAAGCAATAAATACATCTGTAAACAGCCAAAAGTCTGTGAGCATAAGAATGAGGTGCTTCTCCTGGGCTCAGCTAGGAAGTCTTTCCTTGATACAAGGTACAAGGGTGAAGACGAAAAGAGGGTTGATGAGGGAGAAGAAAAACATGTTGCTTTATCACAGGAGTGGGCTTCAAAAATTTTAGCAAGGGGTTTTCTGCCCGGTTACTAGGTGGGCGTGGCCATGGTGGGCATAGCCTAATCGGCCTCCTGCACCACAGCAAGGGGACATTTTTGCCCTCCCTGGGCTCTGGAGGCTTTGTTTGAGCCTCCGGGAGGGCAAAAATGGCCTCCCCAGGCTCCGGAGGCTCTCCGAAGGCCTTCCCAAACTTCCGGAAGGCGCATTTTTCACCCTCCCCGAGCCTCCGTGCATGCCCTGAACTTACCTGCAAAACGGG
This sequence comes from Ptyas mucosa, assembly GCA_012654045.1. Lineage (NCBI taxonomy): Eukaryota > Metazoa > Chordata > Lepidosauria > Squamata > Colubridae > Ptyas > Ptyas mucosa. Next base: position 17,337,292 of record WNWU01000006.1, read on the forward strand.
CCATGTGGGGACTCCTGGGAAGGGCAGGGTGGGGCAGGCGGGGCAGGGCCAGCCAGGAGTAGGATTTGGGGGTTCTCTGAACTGCACATAATCTTAGCAAGAGGTTCTCCTAAACCCCTGCAAACCCCCAGCAGCCCACCCCTGCTATATCACCTTCTGGCCGTCCACTGTGCAATTTCTCTTGCATTGTACATATTTATTTATGAAATTTATATGGCTTGCATTGTACATATTTATTTATGAAATTTATATGGGCAACATACAGCAAAAATGCATAAAAACATATGTCAAACACCGTCATATATATTTAAAAAGTGCACACAAGAGCTCAGCAAAAGAGCCATCTCAAGATCTTATCAGTTGTAGGAGGAGTTCTAGCAGAGCCAGGGGAGAAGTTAAAAGAGAGATCAGCCTAGAATCCCTACATAGTCACAAAACCCAATCCTGCTTAAGTGCCGTTGACACTGACATAACTCTAATCTGGTGCTGATCATTAGTAGAGAAGATTCTTGTGCATAGGTGTTAGCAATAAATCAATTACTTTGAACATGTGGACCTGTGGGGTTTTTTTAACCTGACATCAGTCCCCTGAGACCCCAAGTTGGATGATAAAGTCAGTGTTGAGGGTCTTCTGGAAAATAGGGAAGGATGGAGCTGACCCCACTTCAGTGTTCCATAGATGGATGCCACAGTACAGAAGGCCCTTCCTTGGTCCTGCCAGTTAGGCTCATTGCCTGAGAAACGGGACTTGCAGATTGCATCCCAGATCTGATGGGATGAGAAAATGTAATCAAGGAGAAGCAATCCATCAAATATCCCAGCCCCATGCCACAAAGGGCTTTAAAGATCAAAACCAGCACCTTGATTTGGATCTGGAAACAGACTGGCAACCAATGCAGTTTGTAATCTTGCCTAACCTAAAACCTAAAAAAGACCTTCAGGAAGAAGCATGTGGTCTACCAGGTAACTGGAGACCCACCTCTTCCCATCTCCAAAAATCTCAACCCACCGGACACATGTAAGAGCAATTAAGGTGGATTAAGATAGGGTTGTTGTTTTTTTCCTCGTAGTCCCCTAGTAGAGTTGGCTGGCTGTGCTTTTCTTGCAAAGAATGGGAATACACTGCTGTGGACAGATTCATTTACAGGAGCTCCCACTGGTGAGTCTGCTAAAAGAATTAGGCTGGCTAAAGCTTAGGTTCATTGAGTATAATTGGCTAGTTTTGCAGGGCAAGACCTCTCCTTTCTGCAAGACAGCAATTGCATGTTGGCCTTACATTCCTGTCTTCGTAGAAGGGAGGGCAGCCATTGACAAACTCAGGCACACAGTCAAACAGAAAAGTTTTTCGTCTGTCATGTGATCTACATAAACAAGTACCTTCATTTTTTAAGTTAGATGAAGGCCATTTTCCTTTTACTGTTGTATAAACAGAGAATTGAAGGGTAAAATAGTTAAAAGTTAATGCTATACTGCTAATGTGGCTTTTAAATCACGTCAGCAGCAATCACTGCATTATAATTAACAATTTATTGAACCAGCAATAAAATGAACATCACATTACTTCTAAAGCAGCAGAATAAAATGGCTAATAAATAGCATAAGCCAGACAAATTGCAGAGTAATAGAAATTTTCTTAAGATTTATGGTGTGCAGAAAGATGGATGTGCTATTAGTAGAAGCTCCACTACTTGACAAAATTCTTTTGCAAAGACATAGTTACCAGGCGTGTCAGAGTTCACAAGACTAAGTGGTTTATCCAAATCTCAGCTCACTCCCATTACAGTGGGAAATACTCATTACCAGGCTTTGAAAATGCAAGCAAAGTATGCATTTGCCAAGAATCAAACTGCTACTGCCAGAAAGATACTAACATATTTTACAAACTGTCAAATGGCAAGTCTGCTTGCTTAATCTGAGTTTTAATCTTTTTTTTTTAATAGACTTTATTCAGATGGCAAATTCTATAATCTGAGGTCCTGGGATAATTCAGTTGCGAGCTTGGCAAAATGCTACAGGTTTCCAGACCGAGAGAGAACTAAAGAAAAAGAAGAAGACAGTTCTGAATTTCAGCTAATTAGAAGAGTGGATAATCAGTAATTTCAGAAAGGAAGGAAACCGAGGCCCAATTCACATATTAAATTCCTGGCATGGTTATCATTTCACTGTTGTTTGGTCCCGTACCACAGCGGTAACATCTGTAGAAAGCCGGAATGGAAGATGGGCAGATGATAAAGCCGCATCACTTGCTTGCATCACAGTCCCCGTAGGCACAGCTGAGTGATTTGAAGCAAGCTGCTGGAGTATCAGCAAAGAACGATGGGAGGGTAATGATCTCCACACTGTCTCCAACAGTTTTCATTCAATAGGATGAAACATAACTGATTTATTACTAAAACATAACTGATTTATTCCTACTACACATAGCAATCTTCTCAACTAATGATTAGCATCAGGTTAGAGTCAGATAGGTGTCAATGGCACTCAAAGGGGGATGGATTTCATTTGTTTGTGGCTACGTAGAGATTCTAGGCTGATCCCTCTTTTAACTTCTCCCCCTGGCTCTGCCGGACCTTCTCTTACAAATGGTGGGATCTTGAGATGGCTCTTTTGCTGATCTCTTGTGTTTACTTCCATGAATTTCAGAAATTTCTAAAGGAGGAACCTTTCCCAGAACAAGATAGCCTAGGAATTGTCCCTGTGAATTCTGTCTTGACTTGTGTGATCCCCACCCAAGTGGTCAACAGGCTTGTTGGCATTCCAAGCTTCCATTCAACGTTGGGTGAAAATATTACAAAGCATAACTTTCATGGGGGGGTCAAAGAGCAGGCACAGATAAAGCTGCCCTTGAATAGGATAACAGAAGAAATTACAGTCCCTTCCTCATTTTCATAACAAATACTGTGAGCTAAGGAATATCAGTCAGAGACCTTCTGAACTTGAATGAGGTATTGAATTTTTTCCTTAGGGAATTTTTTTTTTTAAAAAAAATAGAAGCCTGATTTCAATGCAGGGAAGGAAAGAAGGAAGGAAGGTTTAATGAAATTGAAGGCTAATTAAAAGCTAGTTTTGATCAGCCACATGTATTTCATGTTGAGATTATCAGACATTAATCTTCCTAAATTTAGGGACAAAAATTAAATCAGACATAAAAAAAGGTTTGAAAGGCAATTCCCAAATGTTCCATAGGTAAGGTGATCACCATAATGCTGAGCCCTACAAGATGCTTCAGTCCTTATCTTTAAAAAGCAGCATATTGCAAACTGCATTTTTTAAAATTAAATGATAATTGCAATGTTAATCCCATATAGAATATTTTAGCATTATATAAGGTGTTTTTACATGCTTTTTAATGGAATGCTTACAATTCCGTTACTCCCTTAAAACGGCAAAAATCATGTTTGCTGCTCCAGTGTCTATAACTAATTAACACTGTATATAGCACCGTGTATATAGAGTACACACCATAACTAATCAGCATGATCAAGGTTATAGTCTTCATATTTAAAATGAAATGGGGTCATCAAATATTCATCAAACATTTTCCAGGTTGAAATCTACATTTTTTTTAAAAAAAGTGAAAAGAATAGTTAATTCTTGGACTAATTAGTTACTGAAAATTGCTGTTGCCTGGAAACGATAAGAATATATAGCTTTTTAAAATGATGTGTTACTTATAAAGTCAGAAGATAAACTATGATTAACATACCAGTTAACATTTTGATGATTACTCAATTAGATGAACACAACGATGTATTTGAAAATAGCAATGATCCTGATTTGATCATTTCAAGCAGAGCATTAGAGAGAGGAGCAATTTCAACCTTATTATGCTCGGGGTCAGAAACACTGTCTGAATGCAAATTTTGCACTAAGTTCAAACATTTTCCTCCATTTGGACCTAAAATTCATTACATCGTGTTTCTGTCTATATGTATCTGGGTCTATGGATGACACACACGCAAACACACGCACGCATACAGGTTTTCAAGATGTGAACATTAAATTTGCTGTACAGTGACCTTACTGCTTAGAATCAGCTGTAAAGATGTATTGTACTGTATACTGTAAAGACTTCCCATTCGCAGAGACTACTGTTTGGAAGAACCAATTGCTGGTCAGGTCGTTTGGCCCTGCATATCCTCCATAACAGTGAGCAGCTCCTATGTCTGATAAATTGTGCAATCCATACTTAAAGTTATAAAACCAGAAAAAAGATGAAGTCTCCAAGCCTGAAATTTTCCATCGACACACACAGATAACAGATTTCACAAGCATGCAGCTCAGCAAGTCAATCTTCTCTATTATGTTCTCTATTAAGAATCGGGTAAGTCTAGACTAGTGAAAAGAAGGACTAAGGGTGACATAGCAGTGTTCCAATATTTGAGGGGCTAGCACAAAGATGTGGGGGGGGTGTCAACCTATTTTCCAAAGCATCAGAAGGCAAGGCAAAAAACAATGGATGGAAACGGAACAACAAGAAAAGCAATCTAGAACTAAGGAGAAATTTCCTGACAGTAAGAACAATCAACGAGTGGAACAGCTTGCCTTCAGAAGCTGTGGGTGCTCCAACACTGGAGGTTTTAAAGAAGAGATTGGGCAGCCATTTGTCTGAAATGGTATAGGGCAGTGATGGCTAACCTTTTTGCCATCGTGTGCCAAAAGCGGGGGGAGCGCAGGGGGGGCGAGCCTGCATGTGCCCACACCCATAATTCAATGTGCCCCGCCCCCCCATCCATGCACACATGACCCCCCTGCGCTCCCCCCGCTTTTGGTACATGATGGCACAGTGGGCCCACTAGGCCTGCTTTTTGCCCTCCCCAGGCTCCAGAGGCTTTCTAGGAGCCTGGGGAGGGCAAAAACGGGCTTCCCCACCGGAGGCCAGAAACAGCCCGTTTCCCAATTTATGGTGGGCCTGAAGGGCCCGAAAATCAGCTGGCTGGCATACACATGCACGCTGGAGCTGAGCTAGGGCAACGCTCATGTGCCCACAGATATGGCTCTGCGTGCCATAGGTTCGCCATCGCAGGTATAGGGTCTCCTGCTCAAGTAGGGAATTGGACTAGAAGACCTCCAAGGTCCCGTTCAACACTGTTGTTCTATATTTTATGTTCTAAGTATATTGTATTTCTTCCAGTATGCATTTGTTCTTTGATTTCTATCCCATCTTCCTTCCATTAGCTCAAAGCATAGCAGCATAGCAGTTCATCCACAACAACCCTAGGGAAAAAAATCAGTTGTAGAGAAAATGACTGGCTCATAGTTTCCTAGGGACTGATCAAGGGTGGATTTGAAGTTGGATCCACACCAATTTCCTTGGTAATCATTAGCAAGTTCAAAATAAATGTTTTGAACACACACATACATACACACACGTAAAACACAAGCACCTAATTTTATACAATTTTCTACCTTTTAATGTCCTCGTGTTCCTTGGCAGTTCATATGTATGCCAGCAAGGTAGATGGTGTGTACACTTCAGGGGTGAAATCTACTTACCTTCCCAACTGGTTCAGAAGTGCACGCACCACATGCATGTGCCATGCCGCATCACGTGCACACTTGGATCCTCTGTGCTCATCTCCATTTCTTGGCCAAGGGAGCCAGCAATGTCGAAAGACATTTTCTGTGGTCATGTTGCCACACAGCTATATGCCAAAGGCATGGAACACTATTACCTTCCCGCTGAAGTGGTAGCAATTAATCTACTTGTATTTGCATGCTTTTGAACTACTAGGTGGACAGGAGCTTGGGGAGGTATGGGAGCTCACCTCATCGCGCAGTGCTTGAGTCTTATGGAAGCAAAAGTAAGAAAATGGAAGTGCGAACAATCAATCACTAAGAAACATGGCATTCTCCTCCTCTACCCTCTTTCACAAATGCAACTTGAAGCCTGTATCTTTGTGTTTAAAATTAATAGAACTTGTTGCATTCTTATCAAGGTTTTTCCTGCAATGGAACATTTTAAAATATTCACGTCAAAAAAGTCATGGATTCCACAGGCAGGTTTCTCCTGTTTCAAGAGTGGCACAGATTGGTTTGAATTAAACAGGGAAAATCTCATTAGTGATTACTATTCATATTTATATGAAATTGATCCGTTGCACAACACATCAAGCAGTAACATAATAACGTATTTTAAACTGCTGTTTACTTGCCATGGAATTCTGATGAGTTAGTAATTGATAATGACTCACTTGTTCGTGAGTGGTTCATTTGGTCAATTTCTTTTGATATCAGTTGAAACACACCACTTCAAGATGTTATTATACACAGTCAAATGATTTTGTGAAAGGAGTCAGCATAGCAAGAACGAAAAATCAAATAATTTCCCCTTTTACAAGGGGGAAGAAGAATGAAAACGTATTTTACACAAATCTACTTCCCTGTACCAAAGTAAGGGATTCTTCGTAGAGTCACAATACAACCTCACTAAGAGGAGAAGATTATAATCAAATACAGTGAGGTGTGTGTTTAAGATTACTAGGTCAATTTAAGATGCTAAAATCAAAGACTGTAAAATTCTGGCAATATAATATTTCTTCATTATCATAGCATTTATTTTAATCATTTTGACAGTGCCTTCAAATTTGCTATTAACTAATGAGTATTGCTGAATTATTCTCAGAAACAGTCATTGAAGTTCCATATTTCTGACAACGGTCATGGATCATCTCCTCCTCCTCCTCCTCCTCCTCCTATGCATCCTGAATCATATATAATAGTCTCAAGTTTGCATCGGGAAAATTGTAGCGGGAATGCAGAAAGCAGAATGTTTTGAATGCTAACTCTCTAGATCAGCTTTGTGCCCTCCAGATATTTTCCAGTATAATTCCCTGAAACAGTGACAGTTGACTGTGTTGATTTTGGCTAATAGGTTTGTCATCTAAAACATCTGCAACTTGCAAGATTACTTGTGAAACACTATACCACAGAATATCAAAGTGGAGAATATGAGGTACAAGAGTTAATGGAGTGCCCATTGACTGGATATATAGATTGGAGAAATGCTCCCAGATCGGACTGGATCGCCTGATCCAGTAGCAATTTTTCCCTGTGGTTTGGCAATCCAGTAGCGATCACCGTCCGGTGTCATTACTTCCTGGTACTTCCAGGAAGTAATGCTTTTTTACCTTCTGCGCATGCACAGAAGGTGTGCACGTGTGCAGCGTATGCGCTTCCAAACCGGTAAGGAAGGTAAGTAGATTTCACCCCTAATACATTCATACATACATACATACATACATACATACAGGGAAGGTTTTGGGGTCTGACTAAAGTCAGAGGGTTAGAATTGGGTATCTGTCAGGTTCCGATGTCATCTCAAATAAATTTCACTCCCAAGCAATTAGTCTTTGCTGAAATATCTCATTTATTGAGAATGACAGATCTGGTCCCAACTTCGTCGTAGCCAATACTAACCCTCTGACCCCAAAACCTTCCCCTTCCGTTCCCCCAAACCTCAACTTCTTATTGGTCATCTTCCAACTCAATCTTCTCAGCTCCTGCCTCCAACCCCAGGAATTCCCCCCTCCCATCCCATCTCCAAGCAACACTATCTACAAAAAGAATAAGTAGGTAAAAGTTCAAGCCTCATCTCCTCCTCTTTATGGCAGCCTTGAAAGGCTGACACATATAATAAGAAAGTATAAAAAGAAGAAAAAATCAAAATTGTAGTATATATAAACAAGATCAGCATCCAAGAAAACAATTTAGTATAGAAATACATACAGTAAGAGGATCACATCCATCATACTCCCAGGCCTGGGAAAACAGCCAGGCTTTCCAAGTCTTACAGTACATCATCCCTTTGCTTACTATCAGGGTAGGAGTTACACTCTCTGGAGGGATTTCATTCCAGATATAAGGTGTCATGCAGAGAACTCATACTTTGTAGGTTCAGATGGTTGGTATCATTTAATCAAAGAGATCTCGAACTCTTCAACTCTGCCCACTCTTAACTGACAGCCAGAAGGAAAAGATTCCTTATGTAACTAGGTCAGTAGTGGGTTGCCCCTGGTTCGGACTGGTTCACAAGAACCAGTAGTAAAACCAGTAGGAGGCCCTGCCCACCAACCCAGATGTCGTCATCAATGATCTGTGCATGCGCAGAAGCAAGGAGCATGTGCTTGCTTCACTCGTGAGCATGCACGATCCTGTTGCAAACCGGTGGTAAAGGTAAGTAGAACCCGCCCCTGAACTAGGTCCTAGTGATGTAGGGCTTTCCAGGTGATAACCAGCACCTTGGAATTGCATCCTGGAAGCACCTGATTTCCTGTTCCTGGTACAACAATATAATGCCAATCCCATATTCATTTAATAACAAGTAGCAATAGCAATAGCACTTAGACTTATATACTGCTCCATATTACTTTATAGCCCTCTCTAAGCCGTTTACAATGTTAGCATATTGCCCCCAACAATCTGGCTCCTCATTTTACTGACAATCGAACTGCTGGCAGTGGGCAGAGTCAGCCTGAAATACTGCATTATAACCACTGCGCCACCATGGCTCTTAAGTAAATGAAACATTTCCGCTTAGATTCAGAAGCTGGAACTCTTTTGAGAACAAGAAGACGACATATTGTCAAGAAATCATTAAAGTAAATAAATAATTGATGAAAACATCAAAATAGTATGTATTCATGATATTTGGGGCTATTACACTAAACACATTCATTAGAGAAAATCCTATTCATGGAAAATCTTAGGAAGTTACTTCCAAATGTTGTTATATAAGTGCCAAATAGGTTGAGTTGGATTCTGAAGGATGAATTGGATCAAGGATTCAATAAGTACTGCCTGTGGAAACAGAAAAAAACAGCAAGATGAATCCTTCTCAAAGTGCTTTGTAGAAGTAGATTTGAAGACTCAAGAGATTCACCACACTTATTCACCTTGAAGTTGGGAAAAGCTTCTAGTTCAGTGAATATGCTTTTCCATAAGCATAGATCCACATAATAAGCACAGTGAAAAGCCTGCACTAAGCTTTTGAAAAGTTCCCATTAATCCGAGCTGATGGATAAATAGAGGTGCCAAAGGTAAACCAATTTCTATTTGCATAAAACCATCACCATTACTAAAAGTTCCAACACTTTCTTGAAAAGCTGCATAAGGGCTGTTAGAGTTTTGTCTCGGGGGGGGGGGGAATACTAGGAAAGAAAGCTGAAGAAGCTTCTTGGATGAGAAGGGAAACATCTTCAAAGAAAAAACAGGAAGTCCAGTTGCCTCTTGAAAAAGCACCTTTGGGACTAGGAAAGAAAGTTTGGCCTTGACCAAGATTTATTTTTTGTAATTTTTTATTAATTTCCAAAGTTAAAATACAGAAAAAAAGAAAGAAAAAAGTACAAGCCCATGGAACAAAATATTAAACATACACATAGAATGTCCCCCATCCCCTGGTTGAATACTGATAAATATATTTCAACAATAACAGTTGTTCCTTTCCCCCACCCATGATCAAGAAGATTGAATGACAAACTCACAGAAATTGTAGGCTGGACAAGACAGTGTTGCAGGTAATGAAAATCTCTCTCATTTCTTAATGCAATATAAGATGTTCACTTAACACATTTTTTAAATGAAGCCCAATTATCATAGAAAATTTAATCCTATTCTTCTCCAGCATGGAAACATAGCTTTCTTTCCTATTCAAACTGTTCAAAATCTAAACAAGAAAAAAAATCCCTTAGATGCCTTATACAGTATAAATCCAAACACTGATGGAAAATATTCTTTAAAAGGTTCTAGAATACCATTTTTTTCCCCAGGCATCACAAGTGGTTTTATTTTTGAAAAGACAACTATTTTGAGGAAGAAGAAAAAGATATTTTGCTTCCTATTCTGAAAGCTTCATCAGTTGTATTGGATGGTATGGAAGTTCATCACACAATTGATGAAACTTCCAGGATAGGAAGTGAAACGTCTTTTTCTTCTTCTTCAAAAAAAAAAATCAGTCCAGTTGCCTTTTCAAAAATTAAACCATGTTTGACACAACTATGGTCTCGATGACTGAGAATCTTCATAGACATCAGGGATTGTTAATTCCTCCCTCCCTTTCCAGTTGATACATGAGATACGGAATATACTACATCTGGAGTCAACACTGCCCAGGACTTTAGAGCATGACAAATATGGAGGGGAAACTCCGTTTATTAAACATTCGAATGAAATGTCTGCTACTAGAAAAATAAACTTAAGAAAGAAGGTATAGCTGAATTATAATTAGAAAATGTGAAATATGGCTGCTTTCTATTGAGCTGCTTTTCAAATATCTATGCAACTTCCTTTATTTTGCAGAGCCCAGTGTTCACATATTGCTTCTGGAAACAAATTTACAGTTTAAGAGAGTAACAATTAGCAATTTAATTCTGTTCAGACCAAAACAAGGATAAACAAGAATAACAGAGTGAGTGTGCATGCACACACATATCTCCCCAAAGAGTGCTAGAAATCCTAATTTACTGACGGGTAACTACTTTCTCTAAGTAGAAACACGGTAATTTAATAATCTTGGCTTAGCAGTTTTCACTACAGAAAATTAACCAATTAATTATTGCTTATAATTTGCTGAGGCATAGCTGCCATATTTGTAAAATCAGCAGGTTTAGAAAGGAAGGGAAGCAAGTTTTAAAATGAATGTTCTCATTTTTCTTCTTCTTCTTCTTCTTCTTTGGCACAAATGACACAATTACTTAGCTCCCTCTAGTGCTGCTTTTTAAAAACAAACTTCCTTATAATGATTGCATTCCCCATGTAATCTTAAGAACAAATTAAAAATTCACTTGGCAATAATTAACTAGTGAACTCTCAAAGGGTTTAGTAATATTGTCAGGAACTGAAGTCGGATTTGAGTAGTGTCACCACTAACAAAGGAGGGTCAAATGTAGGCTTTTGGCGACAACAAAAATATGACAACAGTATTCTGCCGTTGTATTGTTCTAACAATTGAGGGACATGCCAATAAAGAATGGCAGTCAAGAGCAGTGATAACAAATGCAAGCCATCTATCATAGTCATGACATTTGAAGTGCCATTACAACAAAAGTATTCATTTTCCCATTTAAAATCATCAGTTTCAGGATGGGTAATTTGGGGGGGGTTTCCCCCTCCCACTTAAAGAAGGTATTCCAGGGGAATCAGCAGCTGCTCACTTCACTGTTTTATGTTTAGGAAAGTCTCTTGTGTGAGGCAACTGATTGTTAGCATATAAGCAAATAGTTCATCTGAGTGAATGAAGCGCGACCATGCAAGATCCTTATTACTCTAATGTTAATCAGATCTGGCACCAAAAATATTAGAAGAAGTTTTGGGCCACAACAACCACTACAATGTCACAACTCTTAATCTGCTCTAAGAACTGCCACAAATTTGTCTTTGTTCTTGTTGTTGTGATACTGTTTAATCTTAAAGAGGAGTGTAGGAAGTTAACACCCTACCCCTCTCCTAGAAAAATGAAATATTCTAGGAAATATTAAAAGGCAGCGTATTTCCCCTAAAAGAGAAATAGAAATCTTAAGACAGAAACCCAGCCCCAGCTCCCTGCCCCCAGCAGATATTTTGGTTATTTGCAAGACAAAAGGCTGGGCCAGCTTATCTACAACACAAAAGACAAAGCCATTAAGCCATAATAGGAATTGCCCAAAGCCCCTTCATTACATCATCACCCAGCAAGATTCAATCAGGTCTGGAACACAGATAGCCTACAAAGTTAGCTAAGATCCCCGCCCCCTGGGAGTCTGACAACCAGTGGGATACATTTCTTGTACAGGAACAGGAAACTCTAAGGCAGGGCCCAAGAGAGTGTATAAATATACCCCTCTCTCCACTCCATATGCTCTTTTTTGGCCAGGACCCAAAAACCCCATGTGGTCCTGTCCACCATTAAACCATCTTTCCAAGCAGTCTCCATGTTTCCAGTGTCTTTCTTCCCACTAGGAACTGAACCCATATGGACATTTCTTCCAACAGGAGCAAGGGGGGAAATGATTATAGATTGTGAAGAGGTATCAAAGAGCTTTATTAAGGAAGGAATCAAACAATTATATATTAAGAATTAAGGATTCTTAATCATTTCCTTAATGCAAATATTTTATGATTGGCAGCTGGGGTGCAAGTGGGGTAATAGGAAGTATTTCACAAGAATGTCCAAAAAAACTTTAGAGCTGCTCTCCTGGGAATCATGGGTCTGCCTAAACTTTGACCAAAAAATGCATAAGACAAGAGAAAAGCATCACATCTACCACAGCTTTCTCCAAGTGTGGAAATTATCTTCTTGCATAGAATACTTTGAACAGCCCCTTTGGTGCATATCCCATCTTTTCAACATCTGCAAATTTTAAGGAGTTTTGGGGAAAAAATTGTTATATTGCACACGCCCATCCGTGTATAATTTTATTATGATTCCCACAGAACCACATTACCGGGTCCATCTGTGTCCCTGTAGGAATTTCACAATGACTGAAATTTATGAACATCCAGATATGAAGCCAGCAAAACGATAGTATAGGAATATTACTGTCTGCTTGTATGTAAGGAGGAAATCACTCATCTCCTTCATTGCCATAAGCTCTCCGTGGTACTCTTCCATGGTTTATATAATTACTCTCTAGTCTTGTATTTAGTAATATACCCTGTTGTTACATCATAAATTACATTTTGGTAACAATTGCTGGAGGTAATTTAGGAGCCCTTTTCTAAGGCTTGCATAGGTATTTGGAACCTCAAGTTATGCACCTCTGGCCTAGAGCAGAACATTTAAGATCATAGCATGTGAATATCTTAAAACTATTTAGAATAAAATAGAATAATAGAATAGAATTCTTTATTGGCTAAGTGTGGACACACAAGGAATTTGCCTTAGGTGTATATGCCCTCAGTTTACATAAGGAGAATAAAATACATTCATCAAGAATAAAAAGATAGAACACTTAGTGATAGTCAAGGTTACTAATAAGCTATCAAATCGTACTAGGAAACAAATAAAAACAATATAACTTGAAAGATACAAGAAACATGGTTATAGTAATAAGTGGAAAGAGATAGATAAATCTTCTTGCATAATATTTGCCTGCAAACCTTTCTCCTATTCCTGTACATTTAAAGATGAGGTGCCTGCCCATAATAAAGCAGGCAACTTGTCTCTACTCATTCCTTCATGAGGTGAACTGATGAAATATTACGTATAATTTTATTTTTAAGAAGTGCCAGGCAGGTATTTTGGAACTGAATTCTGTGACTGTAATTTCCACAATGAATTATATCTTCTTCAATAAGTGCCACAGCATCTGCTGCTAAGTACTGAAATGATTTGCCCAAACTAACCCACTACAGAATTCTTATCAGTACATATTTGTGTGATGAAGAGCTAGTGGGAATTATGCAGATTGCCTTTCCTTCCCTGCTGAAGGCAATGAACCTTCGCCATCAATACCAAACTGAAAGCAAAACACTGCAGCGGAAGACCAGAGAAAGAGGATATTTCTCCTGTTGTTGCTGCGGTAATTTTGTTGTTCTATTTCCAAATCAATGCTCTTGATTGTACAAAGGTTCTAAGAACAGATTTCCTTTGCATAAGATCGTGTGACAAGCAAGCCAAGTGTTCTTTTGAAAAGAAAAAAGGGAAAAAGGAACATTTTCCAGAGCATCTTTACAGAGTTAAATAGGAAGTAGCTCCACTTCTTTGATTTAGCATCTCAAGTTGCTACACATCAAAGGAGCTTTTTATAACTCCATCACTATGTCATGCAAACCGCTAGCAACTGGCCTCCATAATCATATTAGGGAAGCTGCTTTGAATGTTTTCTTGGTAGTGGAGGTTTTAAAGCTTGATATGACACAATGGAAGTTTATTTCGTCTAAATAGACCCTCTGGTTATTCTACTGCATGTTAAAATTATACATGCTAGAACTGACTGTCCTGTGTGAAAAAGCCCCAGGCCATTGTTTGCTATGGGAGAGAGAAGACCTTATTCCGTCGTCATGACCTTTCAAATCTTTCCTGCTCTTAGTTCTACTTTAGGCAAATGCAATTTTTTGACTTACTTATTTTCCAATGTTTTCATGTTCTGCATTCACCTCCAGTTCAACAACAAAAGCTCACACAAATATTCAAATTGATTGAAAAATATTTCTCATTGAACCGAATGAGGGGAAAAAACTACTTCAGATTGAAATATATATCTGTAAAATAATATTTTTATTGCAATAAAAATAGGTATGGAAAAGTGCCTTAATTATTTCAAATTGATGTTATATGCTGCTATACTTTTGTTTCATCCAGTATTTGCCTCACATTTCCGGGCAAGGACTGGAAACGTGGAACAGAACATGGAACAGAAGTCATGAGGGCTAGTATGGCAAAATAGAAATAGTTTTTACTGAAAATTATTGCAAATTGTTCCTGGTACAATGAGATGTATTCAAGAGATTGGAAAAAGCAGGAGAATGGGACAGGATGCAATGATGCTAGCATTTGTTTTTAATGAGTATGTCATATAAGTGTCATGGGTTGCTGGAATTAAGATACATTATGTCCACATCATGGCAACAATTGAGTAATGAAGCTGATGCAACAGAAAATTGAAACTTGTTCTTCATATTTTCAAACCGACTTCTAAAAATCATGGCATTCTTTTTAAGATATGAATAAATGAATTATTTTACCATCTGCTGTACATATCAAGATACAGCTGAGCACCCTGGAAATTCCCAGTGCCAGCACTGCTGAAGATAAAGATACTTGACTAGGTCAATATTAATGTTGTGGACAAAAAATAAACTGATTGATATTTCAACATTTTCCCAATTATTTACTTCCTTTTTTCAGTCTTCAATGAGCAACTTGGGCATTTATTCTCTTCATTACACTTTGAATGCACCTGATTATATGCCTTTTCTTGTTCATAGCTTATTCTGAATGTTAGAATTGCTGATCTCAATACATCTGAATTCATGAATTAAACAGTGAATCTATATAGACCCCCTCTAACCCTAATCGTAGATGTTAATTAAATACCAGGCATTAGATGTCATTCAATCAAAACAAAACAAAACTCTACTTATACAAGATTAGAAAAATCCTTCTACGGTATTCTTGAGTGCCAATGGCAATATGTTCTAGTGGACCACAAAACAGGCAAAATAATAGAAAATGAGGATGCTAAAGTGTTCTGACACTTTAAAATTCAAACAGAGAAGCACCTGCCACATAACACCCCAGACCTAGAAAATATTAATAGGAAAGATAAAAAAGTCTATGGATGTGGCAATACTTGGAGCCTGCAGAATAGAAGTGAAAGAACTGGGGAAAAAATCACAAAATACAAGTGATTTGTAGAACAAGTGTGGCAAAAGAAAGTAAGGGCAATACAAATAGTAAGAGGTATGTTGGGTGCAGTCCCAAAAAATCTGGAATACCATTAGCATTGATAAAATCTCCATCAATTAATTGCAAAAGGCAGCTTTACTTGAAACAGCTTAAATCTTGTGACATCATCAAACAACATTTGTTTATTCTAGGTCAGAGGTGTCAAACTTGCGATGACACGTTGTCATCCCGTCATGTGTTATAACTTTCCCCCCCCCTTCGCTAAACCAGGGGTGAGCGTGGCCAGCACATGACACATCTGGCCCATGGTTTGAGTTTGACACCCCTGTTCTAGGTCCTTGGGAAGGACTCAATAGGTCAATAAAAATTATAAATCTAGCCTAAGCATCTGGCTGACTGTACAACCAACTATAACATTCATTACATGTCCAATCACATTATTACTATCATGTCAGTCAAATCAGAACTGGGGAACACTGCCCAACTCATTTTTTCAACTCACCAAAGTTCACATTTTGGTTAGTGCAGACCATTGGTTTAAAAGTGGGGTAAAAGAATCCTTCTGTGTTAGAATTGAACACCCTTTCCTCACTCAACAGAGCGAGAGGAATAAGGTGCCATCTATCTCCAGTCAACAATGCAGCCCTTGCAGAAGTTCCAAGGAGATTCCGCAACTAATTGCACCTTGATTCAAGTGACCTTGAGGGCACAGATAAACCTCCAAGTGGCCTCAATAGCTCTCAGAGAGAGTGCTAATGATCAGATGACTGCAAAGAAATACAATATTTCCATTTCCCACCCCCCATCCTAACAGAACCGATCCTTCCATTCCCCCCCCCCCCACCATCAGAACTGATGAAGGTTCTTGGATGAGAAGCAAAGAACCCGTTTCCTCAAGAAAAAAACAGTCCAGTTGCCTTCTGAAGGAAAAAAAAAAGGACATTTGAGACAACTATAGCCTAAATGACAGAGAATCTCCACAGAAACTCACCAAACTCTTACCCTCTTTCCTTCTGAAGTGCCCTACAGTTACCAAAGTGAATTCAAAAGTCTTCAAGAATTCAAAATTCTCAAAAGACAAATAAAGATGGTTATGTATTAAACCAGCAGTCTCCATTTATATAAGAAATTAAGTAGAATTCCATGGTGCTATATTTGATACTCCTTTCACACAGAATCCAATGTCATGTAAGGATTTATATTTCTGGCTGGAAAAATAAGTGTAACGTGGAGAAAAACAGAACAAATTCTACGAAGCAGAAATATTGGAATTCTGCTTAATCAGCTTGGTGGCATAGGCAGTCTTGGCTTGACTTGAATCAAGCAAATAAGCAAGACTGCTTATCACTCCAAATATTCAAAAGCTTTACATTAATTGCAAGGGGAAGGAGATTGATTTAAGCATTGCCTTAGGATTCCAATAAGTTGTTACGTATAAATATCTATCTCAACCAATAACTGTGTTGTGCTGCAGACCCTGCATTTTTTTTTTTGCATATGTATTTTTTCTAAGACACCTGTTAAATAAACGAAGGAATGAATATATACACACAAGCAATTCCAGCATTGACAGAAACTGCATATCCCTTTACATATCATGCAGACATATAATTATGGGAAGAAGAATCAGCTCCCCCCTTTGATTAATTGTCTTAGTCTCATATGAAAAACTTTTGCTTCTTATCCCATTAAAAGTAACACTTAATAAGCTGCGGCTGTGACCTTCAAGTGGAAAGGCACAGAAGCCTCAACCCTTTCTATATTTACCACCCAAATTTAATCTTTATAATGGAAACCTTAAAAGGAATCTGATAGAAAATACGAAGAGCTGCTCCAAAACTGAAACACTTAGGGAAGATTTTGATTAATGCCTTGCGATTAATCAATTGATTAATATAGTTTTCAATGTTAGGACACTGTCTACTTTAATCAACTATTCTGAAAACAGCAAAGACAAACAATCTATTTTTATGTCAACTTCTGCCTCCCAACCCCAAAAAGCCTATTTTAACAGTTATGTAAATTATGACATCAACCCTACTTACGATGCCTAACTTTTCTCTATAGATTAAAAACCTTTAAGCATCAGGACTATTAATTAAATAATTGTCACTCCTTTGTGGAGGATGTCTTTAAAACTAATGAGAGAAACAGAGAGAAATGTTTAACCAAATGTGATCACTTTGCTTTAAAAAGAAATGGTACCAGCGTTGTTCTATAATCCATGCTTAAAACCTTCCCAATATTTTTGTTTAACTCCAAGGCAGCTTCTAATTTGTGATTATGCTTTCCTCCATACTAAAACTGAAATCTTTATTTCAGTCAAAAATAATCATTCCTTAATTACCATGACAAACTGCCCAGGCTGGATCATTGTGGCCATTTCAACTAATGATATTGTATTATAATGCCTTGCAATAGACTTCAGATGGAAAATATAATTATGTGCATTAGTTTGTCTAAGCATTTATAAGATCACATATCCCTCAGTTATCAGGCTTAATAAAAAATGCTATCTGTCACTGTCATTGCTGGTTTTGTTCCTGGAAATGTGAGGCATTCTAAAGTAAGCTGAAGATCCAAATTTTAAATCTCACTCCTTGCAGATCCTAACTTGATCTACGGAAGCCCAATTCTACATAAAAAGATGTTCTGATGTTCCTATTATTGTTGACATTACACAAACAAGCCCAGGCAAATTGCCCTTCACATTGTTTAAATTGACTCTTTCTTGTCTTGTTCTCAGTGGATATGGTAGATGGTTATTCTGTTTAGTATTTCCTGTTCAGCATAGGCACTATACATCCCAGATATGTTGACCAAATGAATGCAGTTCAGGCACTGAATGGGAGAATGAGTTATCACCTGAGCTGTTCTTATAAGTCCCTCCCACTCCCATAATGTCACTCAATTGCTACCTTCTTCCTCAGAATGCCCACATTGAATATGGCCACTCTGTAGAAGAAAAGAGCTCCAACATTTGATTATTTGTGTGTTGGGTATATAGAATGTATAGTCTTACCTTGGTCTTTTCTCTTTCATTTGCAGACACTTATAGCATCATGCGCTAGACTAGGGATGTCAAACTGGTGGCCTGTGAGCTGGATGCATCACCCCAGCTCTGCAATGGGAAAAAAGTCATGAAACATCATGTGACAACAATGTGACATTGTTGGAATGCTGTTGATATAATTTACTTGGACTTCAGTAAGGCATTTGATAAAGTAGACCATAACCTACTACTAGATAAAATAGAAAAATGTGGGTTAGACAGCATCACTACCAGATGAATTCATAACTGGCTGACCAACCACACTCAACGTGTAGTCCTTAATGGAACTGGATCTACATGGAGGGAAGTATGCAGTGGGGTACCTCAAGGCTCTGTCTTAGGCCCAGTACACTTCAACATCTTCATCAAAGATTTGGATGAAGAGATAGATGGGGAACTAATCAAATTTGCAGATGGCACCAAGCTAGCAGGAATAGCCAACACTCCGGAAAATAGGCTTAAGATACAGAAGGATCTTAACAGACTTGAACATTGGGTGCTGTCTAACAAAATGAAATTCAATAGTGAAAAAAGTAATGTTCTACATTTAGGCAAGAAAAACAAAATGTACAGGTACAGTACAAGTAGTAGCTCGCTCAATAGTAGTAATTGCGAGAGAGATCTTGGAGTCCTAGTGGACAACCATTTAAATATGAGCCAGCAGTGTGCAGCAGCTGCCAAAAAAGCCAATACAGTTCTAGGCTGCATAAACAGAGGGATAGAATCAAGATCATGTGAGGTGTTAATACTTCTTTATAATGCCTTGGTAAGGCCACACTTGGAATACTGCATCCAGTTTTGGTTGCCACAATGTAAAAAAGACATGGAGATCTAGAAAGAGTGCAGAGAAGAGCAACAAAGATGATTAGGATACTGGAGGCTAAAACATATGAAGAATGGTTGCAGGAACTGGGTATGTCTAGTTTAATGAAAAGAAGGACTAGAGGAGTTTTCATAGCAGTGTTCCAATATCTCAGGGGCTGCCACAAAGAAGAGAGAGTCAAGCTATTCTCCAAAGCATCTGAGGGCAGGATAAGAAGCAATGGGTGGAAACTAATCAAGGAGAGAAGCAACTTAGCACTAAGGAGAAATTTCCTGATTTCAGTGGAACAACTTGCCTCCAAAAGTTGTGAATGCTCCAACACTGGAAGTTTTTAAGAAGAGTTGGATAACCATTTGTCTGAAGTGGTGTAGGGTTTCCTGCCTAAACAGGAGGTTGGACTAGAAGACCTCCAAGGTCCCTTTCAACTTGGTTATTCTGAAGGTCTTCCACCATGTTGTAAGATAAATTGAGTGAGGGAATGCAGAGGGCTGAATTCCTAGGAAGGAGGGATGCATTCCAAAATACCAGGAGGCAACTCAGCTCAGCTAGTTTGTGTGATAGAAAGTGGGTGAAGACAGCCCCCCCCCCAATAGTTCTCAGAGTATATGCTTGTTAGATTATTTCAGTTTGGCAAGATTTTGTCTACAGATGTGGAACAATAAAGAAATCTGCTTGGAATAATTACTACATGTATTTCTTGGATTTTGAGGAGCTGAAATCAATCTTGTCCAATGGAAGCAATTTTTTTATCTATATGAAGCACATCCTCTGGGAACTATTAAGGAGGTGCTGTCTTTACCCTCTTTCTCTAACACAAAGTATCTTTGCTGAGTGGTCTCTTGCTCCCCTTTCCTCCTGGAAATCTAGTTCACTAATTCCATCATTTAGTGCAATTCCTCTACCTTTAGAGTTTCTGAAATATCTGCACCTTGTGTTCCAGTATATTTTACTGGCATTCAGTCAAACTAATGATTATTCAATGATATTCCTGTAGATATATCCTGTAGATATTCCTGTAATTATTGTATTGCATAGAAGAAGGCACCTTATTAGAGATGAGGTGGCGCAGTGGTTAGAGTGCAGTACTGCAGCTACTTCAGCTGATTGCTAGTTCAGCAGGTCAGCGGATCAAATCTCACCAACTCAAGGTTGACTCAGCCTTCCATCCTTCTGAGGTGGGTAAAATGATGACCCAGATTGTTGGGGGCAATATGCTATTTAATATACTGTCTTTGGTGTAAGCCGCCCAGAGTCCTCAGAGAATGGGCGGCATAGAAATATTTATTTATTTATTTATTTATTTATTTATTTATTTATTTATTTATTTATTTATTTATTTATTTATTTATTTGTTCAATTTATATGCCACCTTTCTCCAGAGACTCAGGGCAGCTTACAATGCGTTAAGCAATAGCCTTCATACTTTTTGTATATACCTGCTTAGTAGGGCTTTTGCTCCCCCCCCCCCC